>OX344727.1:30926064-31526064 GCA_947034835.1 Ballota nigra
AGCAAATCCTGCTCGCCAGCTCTTGGAGGAAACGAGCTCTGATCTTCATGAGGACGAGGACGAGGAGGTTGAGGTGCTTCAACCAGTGAACCTTGACGAACTGACCTGGGCATACCTTAGGGATATTCAATTCCCCATGCCTAGGCTGATTCAGCATCAAGTTCCAGTCGTGGTTGCTCGCCGGGTGGACTGGAACGAATACGAAAGGGAAAATTCCAGTCGCTTTGAAGTGCCAGCTCGCGGGGTGCGGAAACTCAAGGCGACCGACTTCGCGGCGAGCTGCATTGTGTCCGCCATTACCGAGGAGGACTTGCCTAGGATTCTGAGGGATTATAAAATTCCCTTCGACATCCCAATATACGCTCCCTTGGAGGATGACAGAGCTGATCGCCCATTGCGTGGATTGACGGCGATCAACATCGCTACCCTAATGCCGGAGTTACCCTGCCCCTGCATCCTCTGGTCGGCCAATTCTTAAAGGATGTGAACTTGGCTATCACCCAACTAACCCCTGTTGGGTGAATAAACCTGATGGCTCTGATGGTCATGTTCGCCCTAGAAGGATACCCCAATAAGCTGTCCGCCGAGGAAGTTTGCTACCTGATGACGATCACGGGCTGCACCGGGGAAGAAGTGGGTTGGTATTACTTAAAGGCGCGGCCAGGCCAGAAATTGGTGGAGGACATCCCCGGAAAGGTGCGAGATTGGAAGCATGGCTGATTTTGGATTGGAGGAGACTGGCGTGCTTCTGCTCACCCTTCTGGTGGTCCTGACCGGATTGAGACCCTGGCGGAGTTTAGGGAATTAAAGTGTGAGTCTTACCTCTTCTAAAATTTTGTAGTGGTTAGACTAATTTTAATTCTCTTTTTCTTTTGTTTCAGGTCCCAAGAGCTAGGGGTGGCGAACTGTCAAGAATAGCGTCAGCGATCAATTCCTGTTCGTTGCGTGTCTGATCGCCCTTCGTCGCCGAGGAGATCGCAGCATTGGCCATCTCTTCTCTGAGGCCACATTACGAGTTGCCCATCTCACTACTTATCCTCACCATCTTGAGGCTCTAGCTCCGATTCCAGAAGGAGAGTATTTTTTCTTGTTGGGCGAACAGATCTGTTCGATATCATACTTGGAGTTATCTAACTCGTTTTACACTTCTTTTGCAGACCAGCTCACCCCCGTTGCCACTCACCCCTCCTTCTTCGAGCTTGACAATCGTGTTTGGGAGATGCCGACAAAAAGAGGTCGCAAGAAATCGAATCCCCTTTCTAAGATTATTGCCCTTGCGGCCAAGGGTGGAAAAGACGACCCTAGACAAACTGGGGGATCGAGCTCGGCACAGCCACCTGCACCAGTAGCGAGCCCACCCAAGGCTTCAATCCTGAGGACTAAGAGGCTCCTTCGCGGAGACGGCACTCCCGTCTCTGACTCTGAAAAAGCGGCTAAGCGAGCAAAAGCTGCTCAGGACAAGGTGACCATAGTTGTTCGCTCAACCGAGGGTGATAGCGAGCAAACTCCCTCTGTGGAGCGCCATGTGGAGCAACCTCTGGTCGCCGTTGCTCGTGAAGAATCTGGTCCTTCGTCTGACCCCACTTATCTTGGTTGGGATAAGGGTCGTCTCGACAAGTATGTCTCTCATTGCCCAAGGCACTTAGCATTTTTTTTAACTAACTGATGATGATTTTTTTTAGCTATTCGCCCGAGCAATATCCTGGGCGATCAAATATGGTGCACCGGTTCGCCTGCTCGAAAGTGCCGACCAATCTCCGCGAGATCCCAGACTCTTTTGTCCGCCGTGCTTCTGAAGTCGTTGCCCGCAGCTGGACTAAGGAGCTGAACGAGACTGTTAAGGCACAGGCGCCTCGTGACAATGGCCGCCTGTGTCTCATCGAGGCGGGCAACACCTTGGCGGCCGTGCAGCGTCTGATCGACCAAGTGGAGGATCTCGAGAAGGAATCTCGCCAGCATGCGGCCACTGTCAGCCGTATTGCCAAGGAGTGAGATGATGCCAAGGCAGAGCAACGTGCAACGTGCTCTGGACCTGCACGTCAAGGTCTCTGAAGAACTGAAGGTCAAAATGGCCGAGGTCGAGCAAATGCGAGCAGAACTTGCTCGCGCTCAATAACAGAAGGAAGTCGCGGAGAAATTCACGACCGAGGCGACGGCTAAAATTGTCGATCTTGAAGCCCAACTCACCAACTCCATTACTCAAGAGGAACTTATTCCTAAGATGGAGGTGAGCTCAATCCTGGGTTACGTGACAGGCTATGCGAAGAGCATTTGAATTGCGCATGAGTTCAAAACCGTCTCTATTGTTGAAGAGATCGGCAAAGAGCTCTGCAACTTTGTCGAATCGAACCCTCCAGCCCCGGGTACAACTCTTCAGATCGGCGACCTGCCCGATTATGGGGTCAAGCTTGACTTCATTGGTCCCGAGATCATTATCACCAATCCTCCAGAGGACGAGGAGGAAGAGGAGGGCGATGCTGCCGAGGGCGAGCAAATCCTGCCCGCCGATCAAAGTGAAAGGGCTCTCCAAGAGCGAGCTGACGCCGAGGGGCTAATTGCCGAGTTTTCCCAAAAGATCCCAATTGATCCCGCTCTCACTGGGTCTCCTCTGGAAGATCCCAAAGATGACAACATTCCCCCACCTGCCGGGCAAGGATCTTAGCGGACAGGATTAGTTAGGGCCTTGTACTTTTTCTTTTTTGTTGTTGTTGTTCGTTTTCATTGTAATTTTTGGGCGATCAAGCCTTATCTTCAATGAAACTATTTTGTTCATCTGCTCGTCTTATTTACTTTACATTAATTGTTGTTTGCATTTTTATCTATGCTTCAACAATCTTAATGTAGTTGGGCCTTGTTCCTTAAGAACTTTTTGGCCTTAGAATTTGATGGGCTTTTGGCCTTAGGCTATGTTCATTTAAAAACGAACAACCTTTAATGGGCTTGGTTGTATAATCAACTTACGCCTTGAGCTTGCATTTCTGTCTGAACGAACAACTTAACATTGAAATCTTAAAAATTACAAGTATTGAATGCGACCAAAAAGTAACCCCGTACTAACTAGGTTGGATTTACTCGATCAAAACAATGTCAAACCCCCAACCATCAAAAAAACATAATTTACACCAGGAGTTAAAGTTGCTCGACCACTATACATTTTGTCAAGGCATCTTTAAACTCTAAAAAAGGGAATAAAACTATACAAGAGGCCTGCATACTAGATCGCGACCAAACTTGACCTAATTCAACTCTGTTCGACCACTTATACTTGGTAAAATTTTCAAAAAATTAGGCAAGTTTTTGGATCTATCTAGTGTCTTTGTTACTTTAGCTCGCCTACTGGACTTAGTAGTTCGCCCATCTCGAACCCATACTCTCATAGGTAAAACTGCTCGCCTACTGAAAGTATTTCCTTAAGTTAGCTACATTCCAGGAATATTGGGCCGAGTTGCCATCCAAGTCCTCTATGTCATATGCTCCATTGGGTAACCTGTCCGTTACCCTGTATGGGCCCTCCCAAGTTGGGCCAAATATGCCTGAAGGTGGGGCGAAATTTTTCCTTAAAACCAGGTCACCAACTTCGAATTTTCTTATCTTGACTTGGGAATTGTAGTAGCGCTCTGCTCTTTGTTTGTACGTGCCATTTTTTAGCTCGGCATGTAATCTTTTTTCTTCGAGCAGATCAGTTTCTGTGGCTAGAGCAGAGTGGTTTGCTTGTTCATCGAAGCTGGTCGTCCTGACTGTGTTGGTCTTTAACTCAATTGGTATCACAACCTCTGTTCCGAAAGCCATTGCAAAAGGTGTTTCTCCGGTGCTTGACCTGGGAGAAACTCTATATGCCCACAAGACCTCCGGGAGTTCTTCTGACCAACTTCTTTTGCTCTTCGCCAACCGTATTTTTAACGTATGCTTGATGATCTTGTTCACAGCTTCAACCTGCCCGTTTGACTGGGGATGGTAGGGAGTCGAATAATGTTTCTTGATCTCCCACTTTATACAGAAGTCTCTCAATTTTTTCCCATCAAACTGCGGACCATTATCCGTCACAATTGTTCGTGGAATCCCAATCCCAAAACGATAGACAATGTTCTGCCATATAAAGTTGATCATATTTTGTTGTGTGATCTTTACCATGGCCTATGCTTCTGCCCATTTCGTATAATAATCGACGGCCACGACGGCAAATCGAACATTTCCAACTCCCGCTGGGAAAGGACCAATAATGTTGATCCCCCATCTTGCAAATGGCCATGGACTATAAACTGACACGAGCTCCTGTGCCGGGGTATTAATACTTGGAGCAAAAATTTGACATTGGTGGCAAGCTTTGGCTAACTGGATTGCATCTTTCCGTAAGGTTGGCCAATAATAACCTTGCCTTATGGTTTTGTAGGCCAAAGCTTGCCCCCCAGTGTGATTTCCACAAGCTCCTGAATGTACGTCCTCCAGAACTGTCCTTCCTTGCCCCCTAGACAAACACTTGAGTAGTGGGACTGAAAAACCTCTTTTGTAAAGCTGTTCATCTACCAGGGTATATCTGGCTGCTTGTTTTGTGATTCTCACAGCTTCAAAGGAGTTGCTCGGAAGTCCTCCATCTTTCAAGTATTTGGCTATAGGAGTTCTCCAATCATCGTCATTTTCCTGTTCAACCACTTGGTTTACCTCGTAGTCCATTGTTGATGGTTGGGCTTTTCTGGTAATGACAATGTCTGTTAGATCTATTGGCCCATCGCTTATTGCTAGTCTTGCTAGGGCATCAACTTGTGTGTTGTTTGTTCGAGGTATCTGCTGAATAAATACTTGGTCTAACAGAGATACCAAGTGAGCAACTATTCGTTGATACTCGATCATTTGTTCGTCTATGGCCTCATATTCACCTCGTACTTGGCTTACAATAAGTTGAGAATCCCCGAAGATCTGGAGTTGTCTCACTCCGACGGCCAGTAATAGGTGGAGACCTGCAATGAGGGCCTCGTATTCAGCTTCATTGTTGGTGGCCATAAACTCAAATCTGACTGCCGAAGTGAATACTTGCCAGTCGGGACTGATGAGGACTATCCCTGCCCCCGAGGCCAGGTTTGTGACGAACCATCTACATAGAGATGCCATGGGTGATCTAGCCCTCTCGTTGGATTTTGAGGGAAGGTTAATTCGACTATAAAGTCGGCTAACGCTTGTCCCTTAATCGCGGTTCGAGGTGCATATGTCACACCGAATTGGCTTATCTCAATGGACCATTTCAAAAGACGGCCAGTGGTGTCGGGTCGGTATAGTATTTGTTTGAGCGGGAAAGTTGTCAGTACTTCGACTTGATGATCGAAGAAGTAAGGTCTTAACTTCCCGACACTCATGACGAGGGCATATGCTAGCTTTTCGGTTGGTGAATATTTCACCTCAGCTTCATGTAAGGCCTGGCTGACATAGTAGATTGTCAAGTGGAACTTGCCTTCTGCTCGAACTAGCACCGAACTTATGGCCGTATCAGATGCTGCCAGGTATAAGTATAACTTTTCATCGGGAATTGGTTTCGACAGAATTTTTACGTCTCCCAAATACTCTTTTAGCTGATCGAAGGCTTTCTGGCAGTTCCCCGTCCTGGCAAAGTTGCTTTTTTTGATAGCTTCAAAAAATGGACGGCACTTGTCTCCCGATCGTGATATGAACCTGTTTAAAGCGGCTAAGCAACCGGTTAACCTTTGCACTTCTTTAACGGAATGTGGAGGCTCCATATCGATGATTGCTTTCACTTTTGCTGGATTAGCTTCGATTCTGCGTTTACTGACCAGATGGCCCAGGAATTTCCCGGAATGTACTCCGAAACTACTTTTCTTTGGATTTAGCTTCATATTGTATTTCCGGAGTATGTCAAACACCTGGGAAAGATGACAGAGGTGATTTTCCTTCTGTGTACTTTTGACGACTATGTCGTCGACATACACCTCCACCGTTTCCCCAATATATTCATCGAACATTTTATTGACCAGCCTCTGGTAGGTTGCTCCAGCATTGATTAGGCCAAACAACATCCTTTTCCAGCATAGTAGATTTTTGTTAGTATAGAAGGCCGTGTTCTCTTGGTCATCTGGGTGCATTGGAATCTGGTGATAACCTGCAAAGGCATCCATGAATGTGATCATCTCATGCCCGGCAGTACTGTCCATCAGTTGATCGATGTGCGGGAGCGGAAAGTTGTCCTACGGGCATGCTGCATTAAGATCTGTAAAATCTATGCATAGCCTCCAGGTTCCATTCGGCTTCCATACCAAGACAGGATTTGCAACCCACTGAGGACACAACGCCTGCTTGATTAAGTTGTTGTCTAGTAACTTTTTGACTTCCTCGTTTAAAGCCTGATATTTGTCAGGTCCATATTTTTGTCGTTTTTGGTGGACAGGTTTTCGAACTGGGTTGATATTCAACCTGTGACAAGCATCTTTTGGGTCAATTCCCACCATGTCAGCATGGGACCATGCGTATGTTGATAGGCGAATATAAATCAATGAATGACGAACAAGAATTAAAGCCTTAGTAAGGATTACGAGGAATCAACCCCAAATTAAAGATGATCAACAAAGAAAATCAAGTCGGGGTGCATAAATCAATCCAGGGAGTGTATAAACTGACGAACAACTCTACCGACGAACAACATACTGATGAACAAAGGATCAAGATCCCAAAGCCAAACTGTGTAAAACACAAAGGCGAGTAACTTCTGAGCCATGCACCCAAAAGGCGAACAACTTTGATGAAAAAACCATTCTGGATGCGCTAAGCTGACCTGGACGAACAACAATGAAGTCCAAGATAAGACCAAAAGAAGACTTTGTAACTAAGATTCAACTTAGATAAGGTCAAACTAAGGTCAAAGAACACTTGTCAGGCATGCAAGCTAGGGAGACCAAGAGTCTAAGACACCTCATGCTTGCTAGCCTCTATAAATAGTTGTTCTTCAGCTTATTAATACAAGTTCAAATTCGTAAACACTCCCAAAAACACACACTAATACACCTAAATGTACACACATACGAAATTATTACGATTTCGACTTTCACATTTACAAGTTCATAACCCGAACCCTCGATTTACCATTTACGGTGGTAACCAATCACACGTAATTGATTGATGATCTTTAAACCGAACTTAAACAGTCATTAATCCATTCGATAAAAATTGATCACCAACAAATTGGCGCTAGAAGGAGGGTTCGAACCTTCGAATTAGTGTGATTACTCAAGAACTTCAAGCTGAAAACTTGAAGATTCAAAGAAAACCTCAAGAAATATTTGAAGATTCAAACAAAAGTGTTCTTGGTGTTCTTCATCATAAGAATTAAGACAAATTAATTAGGAATGCCTCAATCCAAGGAAACCCAAGCGTCACGCTTATCAAGGAGAGCATCTCCCACCCGAGCCTCGTCGGCCGACCACCAGGATCGTAATCCTAGACATGTGAATAGATCGCAGCATACTGCCATAACTCATAATCTCCCGCCTGAAATGGAGGCCCTGGCGAACAACCCCAACGAACTAGCCAAAACCATTGCTGCTCTCCAGGCACTACAGAGACAGCAAGATCAAAATAGGCCTTCACAAGTGAGGCCTAAAGATAGAGCCGTAGAAATTGTTAGGGCTAGGTCAAACAGGGGCGAACAACACGAGGTAAACAGTGCCCAGGTCAGGCGGGATAAAGGCAAAGCTAAGATGGTCCAACCAAGAGAGGGCCAGGCTGAGTCTGCTCGCGGGCGAACAACAATGTCGAGCCATGGAACTACCCATTCCAGTGCCCAGGACAGACTTGGCCAACCCCAACAGCAAGACAAAGTTGCTCGCCAGGAGGTGGAGCGTGGGCGAGCAACATTGGAGCAACCACGCCCATCAGTTCATGAGAGGCTCTCTCAATCTGCCTTCAGGCGTCTAGGGCCAAATGCGGCGAGCAACCCTAGAAAACAGCCCCAGGATTTGCCCACTCCAAGTGAGGGACTGCGACGAGCAGAAAGGTTAGTACCTTTGCTCGCCGAACAGCCTCCAAGTCAGGGGGCATCTTTGGATGAGCTATCAAGTTTAAGAAGGGCAGTGGAGAACATGCAGGGACAATTGGACCAACAGAGAGGTGTGGGGACAACCAGCTTGCCATCCTCACCACTATCACCTGTCATTCTGAAAGCCCCAATTCAGAAGAAGGTCCAGTTCCCGGCAAGCATACAGTATGACGGTGTTGCTGATCCCAGAGTTCATCTGACGAAGTATTCAGATTATATGGTCTCGGTGGGAGCCAGCGATGCCACTCAATGCCGAAACTTCCCCTTAACTTTGGGGGATCGGGTACACAAGTGGTTTTCGGCAATGCCCCCAGCATCTATCCATTCATTCACTCAACTGAGTCGAGATTTCCTTTCTCATTTCTCAATGGCAGGGTTGTACTTGTCTCAGAAACATCGATTGTCTGACCTAAAACAAAATGACGACAAGACAGATCGGCCATTCATGGAAAGGTTCGACAAGGTGCTGTTAGAAGGAGAACCCATCAGTGAGGATACGAAAATCGTTGCCGTTATGGCCGGGTTGAAGAAAGGATCAAAGTTATGGAAAGAGGTACGTCTGAAGTGCCCAAGAAGTTATGCCGAATTCAGGAATCAAGTCGGCATATTCGTTTCCATGCATGAGGCTTTGCAATCAAACTTGGGGGAGAACAAAACTGATCCCAAGGAGAACAACAAGAAACCTGGTGCAACAAGCTATCGAGTCCCTAAAAACATGAAGGCGTTCACTGAAGGGACAGAACTCAAGGAAAAGTTGAATCAAGTGCTAACAGTGTCAGTTGATACTGTTTATGAAAATGTGAAGGATAAGGAGTTGCTCTCCCCTCCCCGGAAAATTCGCCAGGATACTGGCAAACTCAACCCTAACAAGTATTGTGCCTACCATCAAAGCGTGGGGCACTTTACGAGTGAATGTAGAGATTTGCTCAAGCAGCTCTGGCGTTTCTACGAGGACGGAAAGCTCTCCGACTTTGTCAAAAGACAACCCGGGAAGAGAGTCCGGGAGAACAACACTGAGGACGAGGATGATCAACCTCAGAAGAACAATAAACCAGCACGACCAGTTCCTACCATTCCTGCTCGTCCGTTGGAGGACTTATACATGATGGAACCTGCGGGCCCCGCGGGAGGGTGTTCCGATGGACGACCGCCAATCTCCAACCGGAAAAGAAAAGCTGAGCTACGAGCGATCGATCAAGTCCAAGAAATGGGGGTCAAACCATCTATCATGCAGACAGCAGAACCGACCTTTACCGAAAATGACTTGGAAGGAATCTTAACTCCACACAACGATTCGCTCGTAATATGCGCAAAAATTATGGGAACACGAGTCCACAGATTGTTGGTGGACACCGGAGCCTACACCAACATCCTATTCAAAAAGACGCTCGATCATCTTGGAGATTATTCGGGCTATATCCGGGATACGACTCACAGAATAATAGGCTTCGGAAATGTGTAACGGACCCATTGGAAATAGTTACTTTAGCAGTACAACTTGTAACGGCCAACGAACCCAAGAAAAATATTACGAGAATGGTTGACTTCTTGGTTGTAGACCAGGATTCAACTTATAACGGGTTTCTTGGTCGACCCTTTTTGAATGAATTCAAAGCGGCATGTTCCACTTATCACTATTGTTTGAAATTCCCAACAGCAAGTGGAGCAGGCACTATCAAAGGAGATCAAAGAAAGGCCAGGGAATGTCTCTTACAGTTGCAGGCCAAACATGCACTAGTATCCACGATGGAGGCCACAACTAGCTATCCTGCTGATGAACCATCAATACTGAAGAACATGATGGACATAGAGGAAGACCACATGGATACTGATGAACAACATCATGACGAGCAAGTGTTGGACGAACAACTCCTCACCACCCATGAGGAATATCATTCTGACGAACAACAAAGGGGTGTTGACGAGCAACATTCATATGATGGCTTGGAGGGCCAGGTGTTGACTAACAACAACGAATCAGGGCCAACAGATGATCTAGATCCCCGCCTGGGGGCAGAGCCAATGAACATCGAAAATAATTTTAACTCAGAGGGACCAATACTTGATCCTCGGTGGAAAGGACAGAAACGATAAGCAACTCCAGTTGAAGAGCTGGAGGCGTTCAAAGTCAATCCTGAAAACCCGAATCTTGAATTATACATAGGATCTGAGCTCCCTGAGCCTTACAGATCCCGAATGAAAGAGTTCCTCAACAAAAATCTAGATGCTTTTGCTTGGTCTCATGCAGACATGGTGGGGATAGATCCAAAACATGCTTGTCACAAGCTCAATATCAATCAAGCAAAAAGGCCTATCCATCAAAAACGAAGAAAATATGGCCCAGACAAGTATCAGGCTTTAAATGAAGAAGTAAAGAAGTTGTTAGACAACGACTTAATCCGACAAGCACTCTGTCCGCAGTGGGTAGCAAACCCAGTCCTTGTGAGAAAACCAAACGGGACCTGGAGGCTATGCATAGACTTTACAGATCTGAATGCAGCATGCCCGAAGGACAACTTTCCACTCCCTCACATTGACCAGTTGGTGGACAGCACTGTAGGTCATGAAATGCTAATATTCATGGATGCCTTTGCCGGGTACCATCAAATTCCAATGCATCCAGACGATCAAGAGAACACAACATTTTATACGAACAAAAACTTGTTGTGTTGGAAAAGAATGCCCTTCGGCCTCATCAACGCCGGAGCAACATACCAGAGGTTGGTGAACAAGATGTTCGACGAATAAGTCGGAGATACGGTAAAAGTCTATGTAGACGATATCGTAGTCAAAAGCCCCCAAAAAGAAGATCATCTTCAACATTTGACCCAGGTGTTCGATATTCTTCGACATTACAATATGAAGCTGAATCCAAAGAAAAGCAGTTTCGGAGTTCATTCAGGAAAATTTCTGGGCCATCTTGTTAGTCAACGAGGGATTGAAGCCAATCCAACAAAAGTCAAAGCAATCGTGGATATGCAACCACCATGTTCAATAAAAGAAGTGCAAAGGCTTACGGGATGCCTAGTAGCATTGAATCGGTTCATATCCAGATCGGGGGACAAATGCCGTCCATTCTTTGAAGCAATCAAGAAAGGACAGTTCACATGGACTAACAACTGTCAAAAGGCATTCGACCAACTCAAAGAATATCTGGGAGATGTTAAAATCCTATCAAAACCTGTCCCAGGAGAGAAGCTATGTTTATACTTAGCAGCATCAGAAGTAGCAATCAGTTCTGTTCTGGTGCGAGAAGACGACAAATTTCATCAACCAATCTACTACGTCAGTCAAGCTTTACACGACGCGGAGATCAAATACTCTCCAACTGAGAAACTGGCGTACGCACTTATCATGAGTGTAAGGAAGTTACGACCATACTTTTTTTATCATCAAGTTGAAGTGTTAACAACTTTCCCACTCAGACAAATTCTCCATCGCCCCGACACAGCTGGTCGTCTATTAAAGTGGTCACTAGAGATTAGCCAATTCGGGGTGACCTATGCTCCTCGAACAGCGATCAAAGGGCAAGCGTTAGCCGACTTTATTGTCGAACTAACCTTCCCACCAGATCCGACGAGAGGACTTGATCACCCATGGCATCTTTATGTTGACGGATCTTCAACTAACATAGCCTCGAGGGCAGGAGTGGTTCTAATTAGTCCAAACAGACAAGTATTCACCTCGGCAATCAAATTTGGTTTCATGGCAACCAACAACGAAGCTGAATACGAAGCTCTTATTGCTGGTCTCCACCTATCTCTCGCAGTAGGTGTTAGACGGTTACAAATATTTGGCGACTCCCAATTGATTGTGAACCAAGTCCGAGGTGAATATGAAGCAAAAGACGATCACATGATCGAGTATCAATGAATTGTTGCTTACCTAATGTCCTTGTTAGAACAAGTCTTCATTGAACAAATTCCAAGAACATGCAACACACAAGCAGATGCGTTGGCCCGACTAGCAACAAGTGAGGGACCAGCAGAGTTGGCAGACATTATAATTACAAAGATGAATGATCCATCAACAAGAAGTTATAATGTCAACCAACTTGATGAACAAGCAAGTGAAGAAGAAGACTGGAGAACAAATATAGTCAAATATTTGAAAAGTGGAGAAAAACCAAACAACCCTTTTGAAGCTGCCAAGCTAACAAAGTAAGCCGCCAGATGTACTCTGGTGGGCGAACAACTTTACAAAAGGGGAATATCAATCCCACTTCTCAAATGTTTGACTAGGGGGAAAGGACGAGCAATACTCGAAGAAATACATGCCGGAGTATGCGGAAATCATATTGGGGGGCAAGCCTTGGCATACAAGACTATCAGACAAGGCTATTATTGGCCAACTTTACGTCAGGATGCAATCAAGAAAGCAAAGACTTGCCACCAGTGCCAGATTTTTGCACCAAACATTCATACCCCGGCTCAACAGCTCGTATCAGTTTACAGCCCGTGGCCATTTGCAAGATGGGGGATGGATATTATTGGTCCCTTCCCGGCGGGAGTTGGAGGAGTTCGATTTGCCGTTGTGGCAGTCGACTATTATACAAAATGGGCAGAAGCAGAGGCCATGTTGAAAATCACGCAACAGAAAATGATCAACTTCATTTGGAAGAACATTGTCTGTCGCTTTGGAGTTCCACAAACCATCGTGACAGACAATGGTCCGCAGTTTGATGGAAAGGAGTTGAGAGATTTCTGTACAAAGTGGGGGATCAAGAAACATTATTCTACGCCCTATCATCCCCAGTCGAATGGACAAGTCGAGGCCGTAAACAAAATTATCAAGCATACGTTAAAAGTACGGCTAGCAGAAAGCAAAAACAGTTGGTCTACAGAGCTTCCGGAAGTCTTATGGGCATACAGAGTTTCTCCCAGGTCAAGCACCGGAGAAACACCTTTTGCAATGGCTTTCGGAATAGAGGTTGTAATACCAATTGTGTTAAAGACCAACACATACCGGACGACCAACTTTGATGAGCAGGCGAACAACTCTGCTCTAGCTACTGAAATGGATTTGCTCGAGGAAAAAAGACTGAATGCCGAGCTAAAAAATGCTACCTATAAGCAACGAGCAGAACGCTATTATAATTCTCATGTTAAAGTCAGGGAATTCAGAGTTGGAGATATGGTTCTAAGAAAGTTGCTCGCCCAACCTCCAGGTGTATTGGGACCATCTTGGGAGGGCCCGTATCGTATAACGGAAAAATTCGTTAATGGTGTATACGATATCGAAGATATGGAAGGAAAGCCGGCCCAATACTCCTGGAATGCTGTACATCTGAAGAAGTACTATCAATAAGACGAACAAGTTCTTATTTGGGCGAACAAATTGCTTGGGGGGCCAGTGAACCAAATGAGGCAAACCAGGCAAACCAAAAACTTGCCTAATTTTTTGAAAATTTTGTAAAGTATAGAATTTAAAGTTGTTCGGCACATTGTATAGTTTAATGCTGTTTTATCTTTTAATTTTAGACGGAGTTGCTCGGCAAGGATATTATAAGCGAGCATATTTTTTAGTTAGTGTTCAAAGTTGTTCGTCAGGTAGTATGTGTTAGTGACGAGCAGTCTTACAACACTTGTAAATTTTTCATAATGTAAATATAGTAGTTGTTCGTCAAGAGGAAAAGTCCAAAAGCTCGAGGTACAAGTCCATTTTGAGGACCAAAGCCACTTAAAGGTTGCTCGTTTTTTAAAATGAACAGAACCTAAGGCTAAACCCTAATTCCATTAAAGGCAAAGTTCAATTCGAACAAAAACCCAACACTATATGTTATAATTGCAAAGGCATTGATAAAAATGTAAAGGCAATTAACATATAAAGAAAATGAGCGAACATGAGAAAGACATTCCATTAATCAAAAGACATTAAGCCTAAAAAATAGTACAATGATCCTAGAAGTCAAGTACTACAAAAGGAGCGAACAACTATTACAAAGAAGGTGAAAAGAAAAAAGCTAAGTCCTAAGAACTATTGCTGCTCGGCTGGAGGAGGATCTTGAGTTTGTTCGGCAGGAGGATCGACAATCATATCTCTGACCATGTCTTCGGCGATCTTCTGCTCCTGCTCTTTAGCATTTTGCTCGTCAGCCACATCCACCTCTTCCTCTTGTTCGCCTCCATCAACTGGAGGTTGAGGATGAGTGATGACGATACTGGAGTCAAGTTTATCAAGTTTAACCCCTAGTACAGCCAAATCCGCCAGCTGAATTTCAATGTTGTTCGGCGGTGGATAGTGCTCGATGAATTCATTCAAGTCTTTGCTCATTTCTTCCACCATATCCTTGTAATCATAAGCATCGGCCGTGCGGATGCTGTCCGCGTAGGCGCAAATGTACCCAAGGTTTGAAATGGGGGCAGTTCGAGCCTGAACTTCAGCTTCGAGTTGCTCGCTTGTGAAGAGGTTGGCTTCCGCCTCCCGAAGACGAGCAACTTCCGCTTTGAGCTCAGCGATCTCTTGTTCGGCCGCGGACAACTTCTTCTCCCCCTCGCCGAGTGTTGGGTGGCGAACAAGTAAGTAATTAATAAACGGAAGAGATTATTAGACTTGGTAACAGGATAATAAACGAAAGGAGCTAGCAGCTTCATGGAGCGAACAACTTTGTAAAGGAGCTAACAGCTTCGTTGAGTGAACAGTTTTGTAGAAAAGTACTAATGCGGCAAGCAGGATTGTGGCGAGCAGCCTTGCATAGAACAGATGTGCAAGCGGCGCAAACCAAGATCAATTTGGGCGAACAACTTCGTAATGGAGCGAGCAACATTGTAAAACAATCCCAAGTGAGGAGCGAACAGCTCGGAACGCAAAGGACCATGACATCTAACGAAGACGTATAAACGAGCAACCGGTCACCATCGAGAGCATCTCAGTGTTGCCAAAGACCAAGTACAACATGGGGAACTCCAAGAGTCACTAGCTTAGATATGGTCCAAGTGTCTCAACACTTGGCACCCATCCAATGAGCAATAGTGTAGATGTTGTACAAGTGTCCTAACACTTGGCAAAGATCCAATGGTTAAGCCACCAAGATGGTGACACATGTCCTCTTTGTATGTCTATAAATACCCCATTCATTTTCATGAAAAAGGGGGAAGAATTCAATAAACTAGCAAAACTCTTGCCAAATTATTCTTTGAGCATTACTTAACTTAATTCCATGATCTTGATTCTTGTTTGATGATCTTCATTAGATGAAAAACAGCCATTAATCTTCTTAGTTAGAAAAGGTCATCAACAATTGGCGCTAGAAGGAGGGTGCCGAACCTTCGATTTATAAAAATTTGAAGAAAGTTTGAAGACATCCACCGGAATCTGCATAATCTTACCGGAATCCGGGAAGAGGCTGCCGGAAAACAAGAGTGCACATTCTTAAGACAAAGATGTACAACACTTTGAGGGTTTTAATGCATGTGTGCATGAACTAGGGTTTTCAAACCTTCATAATCACACACAAGGCTAGTAACCCTTGGAAAAGGTGTTTGCAAGAACAAGATTACTTCATCCATTTGCTTATTTACCCATATTTTGATAGCCAAAATGGTCAGATCACAAGACGAACGACATTCGAGTATATCTCCGAGTCGTAAACCGAGGACTAGGGTTTCGTCCACCGAGGGACATGCACGAACGGTGAGAGCAACTTCGCAGAGGAATATACAAGTCACTATTGACACGATTCCACCGGAAGTTGAAGCTCTTGCTCAAAACCCGGAGGAACTAGCAAAAACGATTGCTGTCCTTCAATCGTTACAGAATCGACAAGCAGCAGGACCGTCAAGAGCACCTGTGACGACCAATCGAGCAGGCGAGCAGGGTCGAGCAGGCGAGCAAAGAAGTAAAATGAGAGAAGATGTACGTCGGGACGAGGCTGACAGCGAGGAAGTCCGTAGAAATAAAGGAAAAGCTCCATTGAGCGAGCGTCTGGGAAGTCGAGGGGAATCATCACCAAGTCGAGCAGATGAGTCAAGCAAAAGTACTTCTCGAACAAGTGCTTTGGAAAGACTAGGAACAAGGAATGAAAATAGGAGGGAGCCATCCCGAAGGAACGAGGAACGATCACGCCATCCTGCTCGCCCATCGGTGCATGACCGAATCAGGAGGTCAGCTTTTGGCCGACTAGGGCCAAATGGAGCTAGCAATGTTGCTAGGAAGACTACTCAGGAGAAACGTCCCGTTGGCAAGGGACTGCATCATGAAGAGGTCACTGACCCCAATCACGATGAACAACCTTCCATCGGGAGAACTCCCCCAAGCGAACTGCAGGAGATGAAAAAAGCAATTGAAGAATTACAAAAACAGCTAGAATCCCAGGGAGGTGTCAGATCAACTTCTCTCCCGTCCTCACCGTTATCCTCGTCAATTCTCAATGCACCAATCCAGAAGAAAATACAATTTCCGGCCATCAACCTGTACGAAGGAACTTCAGACCCTCGTATCCATATAACAAAGTATTCGGCCTTCATGATCTCGGTAGGGGCAATGGATGCCACGCAATGTCGAAATTTCCCACTCACCCTTGGAGATGGCCCACACAGATGGTTTTCGGCACTGACTCCCGGATCCATTAACTCTTTTACCCAGTTGAGCAAGGAGTTTTTGTCTCACTTTTCAACCGCTGGATCTTACTTGACCCACAGGCACCGGTTGGCAGACATTAGACAAGGAGACGAGGAGTCAGACAAACAATTTCTAGAGAGGTTTGATAAGGTTTTGCTGGAAGGCGAAATGGTGAGTGAGGATACAAAGATAGTTGCAATAATGGCCGGGCTGAAGAAAGGAACTAATCTGTGGAAGGAGATGCATTTAACCTGTCCAAAAACATACGCGGAATTCATACATAAAGTTGGAATCCACGTATCGATGCAGGAGGCCCTACACAGAGAGATGGGAGACAAAGCGGATCCAAAGAAGTTTGGCAAGAAATCTGGAGGAAGTGATTACAAGGCTCCGAAGAACATGAAGTCGTTCAATGAGGGAGCTGAGTTGAAAGAAAAGTTGAGTCAAGTCCTTACTATGTCCGTGGACGCTGTGTATGACAACATTAAAGATAGGGAAATGTTGTCAGAGCCACGGAGGATAAGGCAAGAGAGAGGAAAGCTGAACCCGAACAAATACTGTGCTTATCATCAGAACATCGGCCACTTCACGAGTGAATGCCGAGATATATTGAAGCAGTTGTGGAGGTTCTATGAGGAAGGAAAGCTGTCCGAATTCGTGAAAAGGGAACCAGGTAAAAGACCAAGGGCACCAGAACCGTCCAGTTCGGATGACGGAGACAGTGATGACCAACCAAGTAAAGTTGGTAAGAGGGGAAGGAAGATCCCAGCAGCCCCAGCAAGGCATATCCCGGAAATCCTAATGCTGGAACCCACTGGACCAGTAGGTGGTTGTTCTGATGGGAGACCACCCATGTCAAAAAGAAAGAGGAAAACGGAACTGAGAGCAGTGGATCAAGTGATGGAAGTAGGCGCGAATCCATCGACCAAGCGAACGGGGGACCTGACTTTCTCAGAAAAAGACTTAGACGGGATACTCACTCCCCACAATGACTCGTTGGTCATTTGTGCCAATATCATGGGGACAAAGGTGCACCGTCTACTTGTCGATACTGGTTCCTACACGAATATCCTGTTCAAGAGCACGGTGGACCAGCTAGGAGATTGCGCTGAGTACATCAAAGACTGTGATCACAAGATTGTAGGATTCGGAAATGCTGTAACCACCCCGCTAGGAATAGTTACGTTGGCAGTTGAGCTTGTATCAATCGAGGACCCAGAAAGGAAAATGAATAGAATGGTAGACTTCCTGGTTGTAGACCAACAGTCCACCTATAACGGGTTCCTCGGCCGTCCTTTCTTGCATGAATTTAAAGCAGCTGTTTCAACGTACTATTATTGTTTAAAATTTCCAACAAAGAAGGGTGCAGGTACAGTCAGAGGAGACCAGAAGAAGGCTCGTGCGTGTCTTTTGCAGATACAGTTGCAGGATCACCAAGTCAACATGACGGACAGGTGCTCAGACAAGGACGGAGACGATAACGAGGCCGTGACTTCTGTCGATACTGAAATAATGGAAGTCGACGAGCAGCATTGCACAGACGAACCGCCATGCACAGACGAACAGCCGCGCAACAACGAGCAGATGTGCGTAGACGAACAGCCGCGCAAAAACGAGCAGATGTGCACAAGCGCACAGTTAGACGAGGACGAACAAGGATGCGAAGATGGACAGTCAATGGCGATGAACGTTGATGCGGAGGACATCGAGCCACGACTGGGGGCAGAACCGATGGAGACCGAGGATGAGCTAAAGGCAGAAGGGCCCATTATTGACCCCAGATGGAAAGGCTAGAAACGAAGGGCTACCCCGGTCGAAGAGTTGGAAACTGTAAAAGTCGACCCGAACCAGGAGGGCTAAGAACTCTTCATAGGGTCCGAGTTACCAGAGCCGTACAGGACCAATATGATTGAGTTTCTTAAAGCAAACCTCGATGTGTTCGCATGGTCGCATGCAGACATGGTGGGCATCAGTCCCGAACATGCCTGCCACAGACTCAACATCGACCCGAGGAAGAAGCCAATCCATCAGAAGAGGAGAAAATTTGGGCCCGACAAATACGAGGCGCTCGATGTGGAGGTTAAAAAGCTGCTGGATAATGACTTAATCAAACAAGCGTTATGCCCGCAATGGGTGGCGAATCCAGTGTTGGTCAAAAAAGCGACTGGAGCATGGAGACTGTGCATCGATTTCACAGATCTCAACGCCGCCTGCCCAAAAGATAATTTCCCATTGCCTCACATCGATCAACTGGTTGATAACACCGCTGGACATGAGTTTCTTACGTTCATGGATGCATTCGCAGGATATCATCAAATAGCGATGCACCCCGATGATCAAGAGCATACGGCGTTCTACACCAACAAAAATTTGTTGTGCTGGAAGAGGATGCCATTTGGGCTAATCAACGCTGGAGCTACATATCAGAGACTGGTAAACAAGATGTTCGATGATCACATTGGGAAGACGATGGAAGTATACGTAGATGATATTGTTGTCAAGAGCTCCAAAAAGGAAGATCACCTGCAGCATCTAGCTCAAAAGTTTGAGATACTTCGGACCTACAATATGAAGCTAAATCCCAAGAAAAGCAGTTTCGGCGTCCATTCTGGGAAATTCTTGGGACATCTGGTTAGTTAGCGAGGAATTGAAGCAAATCCGGTGAAAGTGAAAGCAATCATGGAGATGCAACCGCCCAGATCAGTTAAGGAAGTCCAACGGCTAACCGGATGCCTGGCAGCTTTGAACAGGTTCGTTTCAAGGTCCGGAGATAAGTGCAGACCATTTTTCGAGGCCATCAAGAAAGGAAAGTTTCAATGGACAGAAGCCTGTCAGCGAGCGTTCGAGCAGCTGAAAGAATATCTCAGCGATACAAAAATTCTTGCTAAGCCGATTCCAGGGGAGAAGTTGTACTTGTACCTGGCGGCTTCAGAAGTGGCAATCAGTTCAGTGCTCGTTCGAGCAGAAGGAAAGTTTCACTTACCCATTTACTATGTAAGTCATGCCTTGCACGAAGCAGAACTCAGATATTCACCAACAGAAAAGCTAGCATATGCACTGGTGATGAGTGTCAGAAAACTTCGTCCATATTTTTTCGACCACCAGGTGGAAGTGTTGACAACGTTCCCGCTCAAGCAAATACTGCACAGACCCGATGCGGCTGGTCGCCTCCTAAAATGGTCATTGGAAATCAGCCAATTCGGGATTTCATATGCTCCTCGAACAGCGATCAAGGGGCAAGCCCTAGCAGACTTTATAGTCGAACTGACTTACCCCCAAGATCCAACGAGAGGACATAACCATCCCTGGCACATGTATGTTGATGGTTCGTCAACTAATACAGCATCGGGAGCATGTATAGTCTTGATAAGCCCGGATAGGCAAGTTTTTACTTCAGCTGTTCGATTCGAGTTCATGGCGACGAACAACGAAGCAGAGTACGAAGCTGTGATCGTTGGGTTACGCCTAGCATTAGCAGTTGGAGTACGAAGGTTGTAAATCTTTGGAGATTCGCAATTGATCGTCAACCAGGTCCGAGGAGAATATGAAGCAAGAGATGAAGACATGGCTTTATATCAAAAAATTGTTTCTCATTTGGCCTCTTTGTTCGAACAAATATACATTGAACAGATACCAAGAGACAATAATGCTCAAGCAGATGCATTAGCCAGGCTAGCAACCAGCGCCGGACCAGCAGAATTGTCGGAAGTGACGCTAACAAGAATGTCCAAACCATCAATCGAAGATTACAAAATCTATCAAGTCAACGAAGATTTCGAAGAAAACGACTGGAGGATACCAATCATTGAGTATTTGCAAAACGATAAAAAGTCAGACAGCCCGTCTGAAGCTAACAAGTTGGTCAAGAGAGCAGCAAGATACACTATGATGGATGGACAGTTGTACAAGAGAGGAATTTCACTCCCACTTTTGAAATGCTTGGCTTGGGGGCAAGGGCAAGCAGTACTGAAATAAATTCATGAAGGCATATGTGGAAATCACGCTGGAGGACGAGCATTAGCGTATAAGACCATAAGACAAGGGTATTACTGGCCGACCCTCCTCCAGGACGCAATCAAAGTTGCCCGAACTTGTCACAGGTGTCAGTTGTTCGCCCCGAACATCCACAAGCCCCCGCACGAACTAATCTATGTCAATAGTCCGTGGCCATTTACGAAGTGGGGAATTGACCTCATCGGGCCTTTTCCGCCAGGAAAAGGGAATGTTCAATTCGCAGTGGTGGCAGTAGACTATTACACGAAGTGGGCTGAGGCAGAAGCGCTTGTGCGAATCACACAAGAGAAAATGATCAACTTCATATGGAGAAACATTGTTTGCCGCTTCGGGGTGCCTCAAGCGATCGTGACAGATAACGGAAAACAATTTGAAGGAAAAAAGATAAGAGATTTTTGTGAAAAATTGGGAATGAAGAAACATTTTTCAACACCGTACCACCCCCAATCAAACGGCCAAGTAGAAGCAGTGAACAAAATAATCAAACATATTTTGAAAATTCGCTTAGCCGACAAACAGGGGAAATGGTCGGAAGAGCTACCAGAAGTGTTATGGGCATACCGAGTATCTCACAGAACAAGCACAGGCGAAACACCATTCACAATGGCATTCGAGACGGAAGCAGTAATACCGGTTGAGTTAAAAGTCCCGACAAAACGAACAGCTGCGTTCGACGAAGAAGCAAACAACTCCGCAATGGCAGCAGAGTTGGACTTACTTGAAGAAAAAAGAATAACATCAGAATTGAAAAATGCGATTTATAAGAAAAGAGCGGCGAAGTACTACAATTCTCAAGTAAAAGCAAGGGAATTCGAAGTTGGGGATTTAGTACTTCGAAAAGTTGTAACACCACCAGGAGTATTCGGCCCGACTTGGGAGGGCCCATACAAGGTGACGAATAAGTGGCACAACGGCACATACGACCTTGAAGACATGGAAGGCAAGTCGTCCCAATACTCCTGGAATACAACTTTGCTCAAGAAATACTACCAATGAAGTCCTGTAAGTCTTAGAAAGTTTGTAAATAGATCCTTTGTAATTTTTGAAATTTTTGCGCAAGTTTATAAGCGAGCAGATTTGCATTTATCTTACTAGGCGAGCAGAATTGCATTTATCTTTTGTCTTGCTGAATTTTAGTTTTTGAGCCTTAAGTCCAAATTACTTAGTTGCTTGCCCAAAAATTTGCAAAATACAAGTCTGTTATAAGACGAATAAGAGAGCTTATTAAAAGCAAAAATAAGGCTAAGTCCATAACGGACCAATAGCCCGCATTAATGCAAGGCCAAGTCCACAAGCGACCAAAATGGCCCAAACAACTAAAGGTCAAGTTCTATAAGAACCAAGTGACCAACTTAAAATTTGACTAAGTGTTTACCTTAAGAAAAAAGGAACACTTAGAAACTAAGTCATAAGCAAAAGAAAGAGGCGAGCAATTAAGTAAGACAAACAAAGAGGCACAAATTTGTAGATGAGCAAAAATTTTCATTTCTTTAAGTCAAAAGATGTTTACAATAGGAATAAGAAATACAGAAAGAGTGTACATCCTATTATAAATAAAAAAACTAAGTCTTCAAGAGGGAGGTGGAGGAGGAGCATCTGCAGTTCTGGTCGCCTGGGCACTCGGCTGCTCGCCTGGGGCACTTGTGCCAGCCCCATCTAGTGGAGTTAGAGGAAGAGACGCCAACCCTTCAAAGACCTCATCAGTGGCCGTCGCGCTGGTCGTCGCTGGAGCAGGGTCAGGCTGGCCGCCATAAGTAGGGGCAGCGATGTCAACCTCCTCGCCAAATACATCTAGAGGGAAGCCAAGGTCGGCTAAGTCAGAGACGAACAAAGTTGAACCAGGAGCAGGAGGGTAGTTCTTCACGTACTCGATGAAATCCGCCTTCACCGCGCCACGAATATCTTGATTATGATCGTGGGCGAAGTGGACGGACCTCAAACATTCAGCAAAGGCACAAATGTACCCAAAGTTGGTCTTATCCAACACCTCCTGCTCGTGGACTTCATAGTCAATCATGTTCTTGCGCTCTTCCTCCAGCATCTTGATATGTTCCTCGGCAGCTAGCAGGCGAGCAGCTAAGTCTGCTCGCTCCTTTTCAGCCCTTTCGGCTCTCAGATCTGAAGTTTGAACCTCCAACATCATCTTTTGAGCCTTGTCCAAGGCACTCTGCTCGCCGGCCAAGGAGGCCTCCATTTTACTCTCCATCAAGGCCAGCTCCTTAGCATGCTCGGCCTTGCACTCTTTGATGGCAGAGGCTCTCTCTTCATCCATCTTCTCCACGTGACGGCCCAAGTCGCGGTTTGTTCGCTCAAGATCCAGGACTTGGTCGAGCAGCATCTGAGACTGGACCAACTGGTGGCTAGCATTGTACGCCACCAGGCGAACATTATCGCTGGCGGATTGGCCACCAACAAGGGTGTTCGCCGATTTCGTCCAGGCCCTTGGGACCATCTCAGTAGCCCGGCGAACAGGGAGATCCGGGATGTCACAGAGCGAGGAGGGGGCATTTTTAACCACAGAGAGGTGGTTGAGTGTTGTCCCTCGGCCGGGGTAGAGTGTTGGGTTATACCTGACGAACAAAAACAAGTGTTAGTGAGCGAGCAACATGGAACTAAGCGGCGAACAACAAGCAAGTCGGAGATGATTAACTTACTCCTTGATTTTTACCGGATCCCAACCCAAGTAGGAAGTATCTCTGGGATTGTCCCCTGTTTTAGTCATCACCAAACTGGCGACCACCTGCTGTTCGTCCACTACTTCCATCGAGGTAGATTTCGAAGTATGGGATCTTGGAGCAATGTTGCTCGCTTCTCCAGCAGTCTTTGATCGCTTCAAGGCGCGATCATCACCGCGACTGCCGCGAGCATCGTCACCTCGTGGTTCTTTCCTTCTATCCCTTTCCCTCTCCTTCTCCTTCCTCACATCCCGCGGAGAGGAGGTAGTTTTAGCCGCAGGCTTGCGGCGACCAGCTCCGGCGGCTGGGCGACCAGTGGGGTTCTCCCTTGCCCGGAGGCGCATGATGGCGAGGGGAGGGTCCATCTTCCTTCTTGAAGCGTCGGCCATTTGCTTGACTCGTCTGGCGAGCAAGTAATATGATTCGGGCACAGCCGGGATGGTAACGGTGACTCGTTGATCTAGCAAGAAAAAGACAAGGGTTAGGCGAGCAAGAACGATTAGCGAGCAAGAGTGATTTGCGAGCAAGAATAAAAAAACTACCTTCTGGGACGGCGGCTTGAGCTTCAAGGTGGTGAGGACTCGTAATCAAACCAGCAAGTTTGCGACAATGAGCCTTCGATAGATGTTCCAAATCGCGACTAGCAGCGTCGCGAAGAGAAATGATGGCTAACGTGAAGAGATATTCGTCGCTGATATCGGGATGCCCCCACTTCAAATTTCTCGGACCTGCAAAACAACGAAAAGGATTAAAATTAGTCCTACTTATGAATTAGCAAGGTAAAATTAGCCCTACGTTTGATTTTTCCAAAGCCTTCAGGCGACATGATGCGCGCCTGCCCGCCAGCGAATCCCTCAGTTGCTCGCCAATCTCCACCAATAAAGAAGAATTGGCAATGCCAACCCTTAATCTTATTGGGAACACCTTCGACAAGTTTCAATCCGGTCTTCGCCTTAGCGTAATACCAGCCAGCACCGTCCTCGGAAATGGTCAAGGCGTAAAGGATCTCTGCGGTTGTTATCTTATTCTTATAACCCTCAAGACCAAAAAGAGTCATGAAGGCTAGAAGAGTACTCCAACTATTTGGGGTGATTTGAGTGATCGCCAGATTCATGTCGGACAAGAACCGGCCAATGAGCGGATGAACGGGGAGCGGGAAACCCGTGTTCAACACATCCAAGTTGATCGCCGTGCAGCCAGGAGGGGGGCGATCAGCAGTCTCTCATTTCTTCGGCACATACATGAAAATATCGTAGGGGATTTTGTACGTTTCATGGATGCTCGCCAGATCATCCTCAATAACAACACTGGCAACCTTGCTCGCTGCATAGTCCCCATCCTGAGCCTTCATAATTACCCTCGATGTGGGGGCAAAAGTCTTCGAGTAGCGAGCAGAGTAGTCCGCCCACTCGTTGTCACGAACAACTCCTTCCGGGATCCGAGATTCAGGTGTAGTTTGAGAGATAGGAAAATTGATTTCCCTTAAAAACTCCCAAGTGAGCGTGTGACCTCCCTGCTCGCCACCTCGCTGCTCGCCAGCAGTGTCAGCTTGATCGCCCTCAAGGTCAATTGAACCCTCTATCTCCGCGGCCACTGCTGCAGAATCTTCTCCAAGGTCAGAAGATTTTTCAGGTTCGCGAGCAAGAGAGTGAATCTCTTCTTGATCGCCAGAGCGATCAGCGGCGAACATCTCTACCGAGCGAACAACGGAGCTCGCGTCTGAGTCCACGCCTTCATCCACCAATAATGTGCACGGGTTGTTCGCTAGCGCTTGGCGAATAGATCTGCACGGAGGAGATGGGTCTACGGGTCTTTTCTCCGGGTTTCGTCCGGGTCCGAATTGAGAGGAGCTTGAGGGGGAAAACTCCATTTGAAATAAAAATGGAGGAATTTGACGAGTTATGGGATAGGTATATGGACAAAAATGCCAGTAGAGGAGCTACGGCGGCGGAGGTACCAACAGATGGGCGGCGCAACGGCGGCGAACGGCCGGAATTACGCTCACAGTCGCAAAAAATGCGAAAAAAGTGCAAAAAATTACGAAATTAAGAGAAGAAAAAAGAAATATAAGATGGATTACCTTCGAAGAACCAAAATCTAGAGCAAACACGAAGAAATCTGAACGCAAGAATTGCAAGAGGAAAAAGCTCGAGAAGGTATCAATGGCGGAAGTCCGAAAAGAAAGAAATGAAGAAGGAACCGCCTATTTATAAGAATAAAATGGGGGCGAAAATGCAATATTTGCAAAGTACTATAGGCCCCTATAGGCAAATTGGGAGACGCGCAAGACTGACGCGACGCCTCGCATTCCGTGCCTCGGGAATCCAACCGTCGCGACACGAAAGGGCGTTCGCTGCTGGCCGCGCATGCATGTTCCCATGCTCGATTGTTCGCTCGACCGCTCGAATGTTCGCCCAAATGAATAGCCATTTTTTCCTTCTTGCTCGTCCAATTTTCAAAGAGATTATAGCTTGGTCTCAATTGATCAAACCATGCCCAACGCGAGACCAAGCTAGGGGGCAATTGTTGGGTGGCGAACAAGTAAGTAATTAATAAACGGAAGAGATTATTAGACTTGGTAACAGGATAATAAACGAAAGGAGCTAGCAGCTTCATGGAGCGAACAGCTTTGTAAAGGAGCTAACAGCTTCGTTGAGCGAACAGTTTTGTAGAAAAGTACTAATGCGGCAAGCAGGATTGTGGCGAGCAGCCTTGCAAAGAACAGCTGTGCAAGCGGCGCAAACCAAGATCAATTTGGGCGAACAACTTCGTAATGGAGCGAGCAATATTGTAAAACAATCCCAAGCGAAGAGCGAACAGCTCGGAACGCAAAGGACCATGACATCTAACGAAGACGTACAAACGAGCAACCGGTCACCATCGAGAGCATCTCAGTGTTGCCAAAGACCAAGTACAACATGGGGAACTCCAAGAGTCACTAGCTTAGATATGGTCCAAGTGTCTCAACACTTGGCACCCATCCAATGAGCAATAGTGTAGATGTTGTACAAGTGTCCTAACACTTGGCAAAGATCCAATGGTTAAGCCACCAAGATGGTGACACATGTCCTCTTTGTATGTCTATAAATACCCCATTCATTTTCATGAAAAAGGGGGAAGAATTCAATAAACTAGCAAAACTCTTGCCAAATTATTCTTTGAGCATTACTTAACTTAATTCCATGATCTTGATTCTTGTTTGATGATCTTCATTAGATGAAAAACAGCCATTAATCTTCTTAGTTAGAAAAGGTCATCAACACCGAGCATGGCATCTTTGTCTTTCAATTCCTTAGACAAACCTTGAATGTCTTCAAGGTATTCAGAATCAATGTAAACATTGATTTGATTATTAAGACGGGCAACTTTGGCCTCATACTGGCCAACCAGACCGTCCTTCTCTTCGGTC
Source organism: Ballota nigra (assembly GCA_947034835.1). NCBI lineage: Eukaryota > Viridiplantae > Streptophyta > Magnoliopsida > Lamiales > Lamiaceae > Ballota > Ballota nigra. Next base: position 30,952,757 of record OX344727.1, read on the forward strand.
AGCTGCCGAGCTGTACTGGCGTAACGACGAACAACATCTTCGAGCTCGGCGAGCTGGATCATTCCTTTCTGGGCGATAGCAAGGCCGTTTGCATGATGCATCAAAGAAAAGTGGAAGTTGTCCGTAATGCTTTGAGCGGAAACGGTCGTCTCCAGAGGCCGGGTCCACGATCGGGAGATCAACTCGGTTGCCCGACGAACATGTTCGCCCGGGATCTCTTGAATGTTCACCGGAGTTTTTGAGCAGGCGTATTGGTGGACCGCGGCTGCTCGCCCAGGATGATCATTAGGCCGATACCTGCGAACAAAAACCCAAGTTACAAGATGTTCTTAAAAGTTGTTCGCCGGCCACAAAGCTAGATATGCTTACTCATGGAACTTTCGTTCGTCCCAACCCAGTATGGTGATATCCTCAGGGCCGCGAGTTGGGGTAACGCTTTTGCCCGCTTTGCCCGTCTTTTCCTTCCCCTTGCCACCACAGGGGACATCCTGGGCCAGTGGAGTCCCATCCGCTTTCTTTAAACGTTTCCCCCCATGGGGAGGAGAAATCGGAGAAGCTGGCCGAGCATGGCCAGAAGGTGCCGCAGACCGAGGAACTTTGGCTCCTTCAGCCTTGTTCGTCATTCCCAGTACTTTGGTAGGCGGGTCACCTTTCCCTTTTCGACCTTTCGGAGGCGCCATCTCAAAGACTCTTTGTTCGAGGAGAGCAAAGCAGGGGGAACGGCAACAGTGACTTGCTCGGCTAAAAAAAAAAAAAAGTTAGACGAACAAGTTCAGAATAAAAAAGACGAGCAAGTTTTCAATGGGAAGTTAGAAATTTTTGATATACCTGGGGGAACTTCAGCTTGTGCTTCCAAGTGGTGGGGATAGGTAAGCAAACGAGCAGCTCTTTGACGCTTCTCGTCGCTTAGATATTGGATGGTCCTGTCCGCTCTATTCCGCAAGCCAGCCAAACAAGAAGTGAACAAGAACTCCGCACCAATCTCCTCTTCTTCCGAATTCCACTTTGGTAGTCGAGGACCTGCGAGCAAACAATAAAAGTTAAATTAGAACAACATAATTCGAAGGCGAGCAAAGATAAACTTACGCTTAATTATTCCATAGGCTGCGGGAGAGTTTATTCGCCCAATGCCACCGTGTGGACCGGAAGATGCTCGCCAATCACCCCCAATGAAGAAAAAATGCTCTTTCCAATCCCTAATCTTGTTCGGCACCCCTTCTACCATCTTGAGTCCGGTCCTGGCCTTGAGGTAGTAGTAGCCTTCTTCACCAATGGGACATTTGGTGATTGTCATGAGATAGTTAATCTCTTCTGCAGTCAGGCGATCAACATATCCTTCGAGAGCGAACAGGCACATTGCGCCGAGCAGATTCATCCATCCAATCGGCGTAATCTGTGTAATAGCAAGGTTGGTCGCCTCAAGAAAATGACCAACAACGGGAGGCAGCGGCAGCTTCAGGCCGGCCATCAAAGTATGAATGTTGATCACCGTGCATCCTGGGGGTGGGCGATCAGCTCTCTCCTTTCTCTTGGGGGCCCACATATGAATGTCATATGGGATCTTGTATGTCTCTCGGATCGAATCGAGATCCTCATCGAGGACGACGCTCTTGATTCTGCTCGCCTGGAATTCATTTTTTATTAAATCCATTTTTTGTCTTTTCAGACGAGCAAAGTGGTTCGCGTACTCCTCGCCATATGCTCGCCATTCGAAAGGCCGAGCAACTCCGACTGGGATCTCGTTTTCCATCATTTTTGGAGATGGGAACCCTATCCCTTCCAGAAATTCACGGGTCAATTCGTCAAATTGGGGATCTTCTGATTCAGCACTGGTCGAGGAGCCCTCGTCAGAATCTCTGTTCGCAGCGACCACCACTTCCCTCCCTGACGGGCGAGCACCCGTATCCTCTACAGATCGGACGACGGAGTCCACGTGAGGATCCGAGGCCGAAGAAACTTCGAAAGGGGGTCAATTTTTGTGTGCCACAATAGGAAAGAGGGGATCGAGAGTTTCCTCGGATTTGTTGCTCGAATGCGAAGACATAGGAGGAAAAGAAGAAGAAATTGTAGACGGCGACGATCCTTCGGAGAAGACGGCGGCGCAAAGCCCCACACGGTGGCGATGGAGACTTTTGAAGAAAAAACCAAAGAAATGAGATGAAGAAAGAAAGTAACTACCTGGGAAACAAAATTTGAAGCCAAATACTGGAGAAACGGACGCCGGAGAAGCTTGGAGTCGCCGGAGAAGGAGAAATCGTCGGAGCACTGTAGCAGAGATGGAAAAAGTGGGAAAAATTTCAGTTTCTCCCATATTTATACCCCAAGCAAAAACGGGGTAAAATCCGTAATTACCCCAAAAAATGAGGACCAAAACGCCAAAAAACGGGGTAATTACCGAGCAAGCTCAAAAATTAAAGGGCCAATTTGCAAATACAGGGACGCGTGGCCTCGGGGTTGCTCGCGCGTGGACGACGCGCAATCATGCCGCCCACGTCATCCTCGTACATCCCCCAGATCTTGGGAAGACAAAACGGTGAACCCAAAGTTGATCGCCTATTTCAATGATGATCGTCCAAATCGTCACCAGTATAGTATCCTAACTACAGTTGCTCGCCACAAAGTTGCTCGTCTGGGACAACATGTAGTCAGGATAGGGGACAATTGTTGATAGACGAACATAAATCAATGAATGGTGAACAAGAATTAAAGCCTTAGTAAGGATTACGAGGAATCAACCCCAAATTAAAGATGATCAACAAAGAAAATCAAGTCGGGGTGCATAAATCAATCCAGTGAGTGTATAAACTGACGAACAACTCTACCGACGAACAACATACTGATGAACAAAGGATCAAGATCCCAAAGCCAAACTGTGTAAAACACAAAGGCGAGCAACTTCTGAGCCATGCACCCAAAAGACGAACAACTTTGATGAAAAAACCATTCTGGATGCGCTAAGCTGACCTGGACGAACAACAATGAAGTCCAAGATAAGACCAAAAGAAGACTTTGTAACTAAGATTCAGCTTAGATAAGGTCAAACTAAGGTCAAAGAACACTTGTCAGGCATGCAAGCTAGGGAGACCAAGAGTCTGAGACACCTCATGCTTGCTAGCCTCTATAAATAGTTGTTCTCCAGCTTATTAATACAAGTTCAAATTCGTAAACACTCCCAAAAACACACACTAATACACCTAAACGTACACACATACAAAATTATTACGATTTCGACTCTCACATTTACAAGTTCATAACCCGAACCCCCGATTTACCATTTACGGTGGTAACCAATCACACGTAATTGATTGATGATCTTTAAACCGAACTTAAACATTCATTAATCCATTCGATAAAAATTGATCACCAACAGCGTAGACGTCCAAGTTAGCCTTCAGGAAATCCGTCATGCGGGTTCTGTAAGGCTCGGGAAGTTCTGACCCGATGTAGAGTTCAAGGTCATCTCGTACAGGATCAATCTTGATGGCTTCTAATTCTTCAACCTGAGTCGCCCGTCGTTTTTGCCCCTTCCATCGAGGGTCAACTATTGGTCCTTCTGGACTTAGCTCATCTTCGATGTTCATGGGTTCGACACCTAACCGGGGGTCAAAATCTTCGACGGGCTCTGGGCAGAGTTTGGTCGCCATAGCTGGGCCCTCCTGGATATCATTTGGACATGTTTCGTCAACAACAGGTGGTAACATTTCTTCTGGCAAGGTTTGCTCGCCACTTTGCAGCATCTACTCGCCCATGGGCGAGGGTTGATCGTCTATGTCCATCTTATCGTTTTGTGCCCCGAGGATGTCTTCCAAAATTGAGGGCTCGTTCTCGAGTTGACTGGTTGACGTTTCCATCATAGATACTTGTCCCTGCCTTGACTGGATTTGTAGGAGGCACTCATGAGCTTTTCTTTGGTCTCCCTTTATTGTGCCAACCCCACTTGCTGTTGGGAATTTTATGCAATAATGATAGGTTGAACATGCAGCCCTAAATTCATTTAAAAACGGCCGGCCAAGAAATCCGTTATAAGTTGACTCTTGATCAACGACCAAGAAATCTACCATTCTCGCGATATTTTTCTCGGGCTCTTTGACCGTCACAAGTTGCATAGCCAAAGTAACTATCCCCAGCGGGACCGTTACAGCATTTCCGAATCCTAGAATACGATGATTTGTGTCTCTAATGTAGCCTGCATAATCTCCCATTTGATCAAGCGTTTTTTTGAAAATGACATTTGTGTAGGCTCCAGTATCCACCAACAGTCTATGTACTCTAGTCTCCATGATCTTAGCACATATCACAAGCGAATCGTTGTGAGGGGTCAGTATTCCTTCTAAGTCCCTTTCGGTAAAGGTTAATTCCGATGTTTGCATGATAGGCGGAATGACTCCCATTTCCTGTACCTGACCGATTGCCCGCAATTCAGCTTTTCTTTTACGATTAGAAACTGGTGGTCGTCCATCAGAATAACCACCTACGGGCCCTGCAGGTTCCATCATCTGGATGTCTGGAACTGGCCCTCCGGCAGGCACCTGAGCTGGTCGCCCAGCTCGATTCCGACGTGGTGCCTGTTCTAGGTCCTCCTCATCAGAATCTTCGTCTCTGTCTCTTTTACCGGGTTGTCTCTTCACGAACTCGGATAGCTTCCCCTCCTCATAAAAACGCCAAAGCTGCTTCAGCAAGTCACGACATTCACTCGTGAAGTGCCCCACACTCTGATGGTATGCACAATACTTGTTCTGATTTAACTTGCTCGTGTCTTGACGTATCCTACGGGGAGGTGTGAGCAATTCTTTGTCCCGAACATTATTGTAAATTGTATCAATTGATACAGTAAGAACGTGGTTCAATTTATCCTTCAACTCCGTTCCTTCAGTGAACGCTTTCATGTTCTTGGGAGCTCGATAACCACCACCAGGCTTCTTTGCAGCCTCTTTTTGTTCTCCTTTGTCCCCCATGTCCTTTTGCAGTGCTTCATGCATGGAGACAAAGACTCCTGCCCGATCTCGAAATTCAGCATAAGTCTTCGGGCATCTAAGGTGTACATCTTTCCAAAGTTCGGTGCCCTTTTTAAGTCCGGCTAGGACTGCCACGATCTTGGTGTCTTCACTGACAGACTCCCCTTCTAGTAAGACCTTGTTGAATCTTTCCAAGTACGATCGGTCCGACTCGTCATCAGTTTGCTTCAAGTCGGACAACCGATGCCTTTGGGATAGATAAGACCCGGCCGTAGAGAAGTGGGACAAGAATTCTTTGCCTAGCTGGGCAAATGAATGAATTGAAGCTGGTGGCAAAGCTGAAAACCACTTATGGACACGATCCCCCAAAGTTAAAGGAAAGTTGCGACAATAAGTTGCATCACTTGCCCCCATTGATACCATATAATTGGTATACTTCATCAGATGCACCCGGGGGTCTGCCGTGCCCTCATACTGAATGCTTGCTGGGAACTAGATCTTTTTCTGAATCGGGGCTTTCAGAATCACTGAAGATAGAGGAGAGATTGGAAGAGTTGTGTTCCCATATCCTCTCTGTTGGTCGAGCTGGCCCTGCATGCTCTCAATGACCTTTCTCATAGAGGCAAGCTCTTCAAAGGATCCCCCTTGGCTCTGAGGCTGCTCGGCGAGCAGAGGTGTGCGACCATCTGTTCGTTGTAGTCCCTCATTCAGCGTGGGAAACCCCTGGGTTGGCCTCCTGGGACTGGGCTCTGCATCTGGGCCAAGACGACCAAAAGCTGACCTAGTCAGCCTATCATGGACTGACCGGCGAGCAGGTGCAACGTCTAGGTGAGCTACTCCTGCTATAGGATGAACTTCCATGACTCATCGGCCGGGGCGACCTAGTCTTTCTAGAGCACTTTGACGCGTTCCCCGACTCACCCCTTCAGCCGGATTCTGAGTTGAACCTCCCTGGCTGGCGGCCTCAACATGCTGCTTATCTTTGCCCTTGGCCTTACGAGCTTGAGCATTGTCTGCTTCATTTAAATGATCCCCCCTAGCCTTCTCATGTTCACGAGTCTTTATGGGGCTATGTCTTGCTCGTACATAAGAAGGGTCAGGTTGGGCCTGCTGTCTTTGTAAAGTCTGGAACATGGCTATTGTGCGTGCCAATTCATCTAGGTTGCGAGCAAAAGCGTCCAACTTAGGTGGCATCAATTGGCGAGCAACATTGGTCTGATTCTCCAGGTCATTTCTACTCGCCCCTACTCGCCTACCAGCTTGGGACATCCGGGAGTGTGAATCCCTTGTTATATGTTGTGAGCGTTGTGTTTCTCGTGATTGAGGCATGTATACAAGAGGTATCGAGTATTGTTCTTGGTGTTCTTGGATTTTTTCTTCAAAGGTTCAAACTTGTTCTACAATCTTGGGGTAATCTTCCCGTATTCAATGAATCAGAGGTTCGGACCCTCCTTCTAGCGCCAATTTGTTGATGATCGTTTCTAATCGCGATGATTAGTGGCTATTTTCGTTGGTTAATTGATCATCAAACAATTACGTGTGATTGATCACTAATCGTAATTAGTGAATACAAAATTTTAGGTTTAGGTTTGGTTTAGAACGTTTATACGCTTACGTGATAAATTCGATCGTAAGATAAACGAGCTGTTTGAGATTCGTAGACGAAGTTTGGACGTGTATAATAATTTGTGCTTGTTTTATTAGCTGAAAAAATCTAAGTATTTATAGACATTTGCCTAGCAGGAGGTGTCGCGACTTTTGGCCTACCAGGCCTGCATGCGTGACACCTGGGCTTTGACCAAGTTGACCTTATCTAAACTAAATTATATCCTTATCTGTTGGACTTGCTCGCAATCAAGAGCTGCTCGTCCTATTGGACTTGTCCTGGAGGAATCTTTAGTCTGATTCTGTTGGTCTCTTGTCTCACTTAGTTGCTATTTAGGCACTGTGGTCGGATCTGGTCGGCGGGATGCCAATTGAGCTCATCATGTAGCTTTTGATCTGATTTTGTTCGCCTATCCGCCTTGGTGTAGCATGTAGGTTCTGCTTGCCAGATATCTTAGGTCAATCTTGAGTTAATTTTGCCTTAATCCTTAAGTGTTTTGTTCTAATCCTGGTCGCTCAAATGCTAATTCTGCTCGCCTATCAACAGTACTTGGTGGAGATTTTAGGCAAATTCTACCCGTTATACCCAAAGGGAGTAGAGAGGATGTTGTGCATTATACTATAAATGCATCGTACCTGTGGGAGTTTTGCAAGGTATATTTCTCGATAAATATGTATTTATTATTTTATTATCAGTTTTAATGTTGTCTAATTTTTGTTTGGATTTTTTAATAATAAAAAAATCTTTTTTTTTTTTTAATTCTTATTTCAGGTTTTAACTTTGACTAAAAATATGAGGCTGCAGTATAACTCTTCTGGTAGCAACTCGACTGAGGTTGAGCATTTATCCAAGTGGATTTTGAGTGTTGGAGATGGTACTCTTGGAGGTTGCAACAATAGCTTTCCGAAAATTGAGATTCCTGATGATATCCTAATTTCTAATGTGAATGACCCAGTGCATTCGATGATTCAAAGTATTTATCCGAATATAGTTGAGAATCTACGCACGTATAAATACTTTGAAGAGAGAGACATTCTTGCACCTACACATCGTGATGTTGAAACGATAAATGAGGAGATTCTTAATATGATTCCTGGCGATACAAGAGAGTACTTGAGCTCCGACAGTGTCTGTCAGTCGGACTTTAGGCATGGACGAAATGAGGAGATGGTATCTGTTGATTTTCTAAATTCTGTTAAGTGTTCGGGCATGCCAAATCATCGCCTAATTTTGAAGGAAGGTGTACCGGTGGTTATTTTGAGAAATATTGATCAGAAAGCCGGATTGTGCAATGGCACAAGATTGGTAATCACGAGGCTTGGGAGTCATGTGCTCGAGGCTGAGATAATTTCAGGTAGAAATATTGGGAACAAGGTCTACATTCTGAGGATGAATTTGACTAATTCGGACCACACAATGCCTGTGAAAAGAAGACAGTTCCCAATTCTTCTATGCTTTGCTATGACGATAAACAAGAGTCAGGGGCAGTCTTTGTCTACAGTTGATCTCTATCTTCCCAAACCGGTGTTCACGCATGGACAATTGTATGTTGCAATGTCTAGAGTTACCAGCCAGAGCGGTTTAAAAATCCTGTGTTTGGATCCAGAAGGTAAACCGTCAAAGAGCACTACAAATGTGATTTTTAGAGAAATATTCCGGAATGTGTGATTTTTTTTCCAATGTGTGTTGGACTAAAAATTAGCAAACGTGTTCAGTTATTTTGTTATTTTGATTATTTCGAATATGTTATATTGCAATTGAATAAATGTGTCATGGGTTTTTGGTTATTATCAATTATAATTTTAGTGAAATTAATATTGTTTTTTTAATATTTAACCTAAAGTAAAATTATCAAACCTTTAAACTTTTGTGGGTTGATGTATTCCAAATATCAATTTGTGTATACGTTCAAAGTATTCATACTTTAAACCATAATAATAAAAATAATTGCAAGCCCGCGAGATCGCGGGTATAACACTAGTTCATACATAAATATTGGAGAATATTAGTTATTTTTACTAAAGAATATTAATTATTTTCAGGGCATTAGTTGTTTTCACTAAAGAATATTACTCCCTCCGTCCCGGTCTAAATTTCCAATTTTTTTTGGTTGAATGATTTAAGAAAGTGTATTTGTTTATTGATATATGATGGGCCACATGTTAACTTTTGAGATAAAATAATGAATAATGTTGAAAAGTAAATTGAATGAGTGATATTTTTGGTAATATTGTGTGAATTTGAAGGTTAAAGTTTATATGTAGTAGAGTGTTGCTTTTTCTATTTATGGAATGAGAAACTTAGTGTGGGACAACCCGAAAAAGAAAGTTTGAAGTTTAGACCGGGACGGAGGGAGTAGTGTTCAATGAAAACAAACTAAGACTTTTTAGAGCAAAAAAACTAATTATTTTTTAGTGTAAATAACTAATATTTTTATGTATAAATCAATTCCACTGTCTATATACTATTAAATCAAATATATATTTAAAATATTTAATCAGCATAGTAAATTGAAAATTTGTAATTTTGCCCACCCATAATTTTGGGTCGGACTGTCCAGGTTAAAAAACAAGGCAAAGGTAGAGGAGGGTAGAATTGGAAACTCACAATACGTCACCGGTCACCCTCTCAGCTCTAGTCTGTAGATTGTAGACTTATAACAGTCGCCCCAACGCCACTGAAACCAACATACGATTTTCTTCTCACAGTAAGCATTCTCTCTCAATTTTTTCTTTGATCTCATACAATTCCTAGGGTTTCAATCGCTAATCGTCTTTTCATTAGCAAAATTTCTCCAGGAATGGCCCGAGTTTTGAAATTCCTGGTTGTAGCAGTTTTAGTGTTGGCGACGACCTGCGAATCAGCCATCTTCAACCCGGTGTCCGAATCCCATCGATCTGCTGCATTGGAGCTCTTTTCTTCCGCTGATGGATCTTTTGGAAGGTCAATTTTTTAAACCCTCTCTAAACCCATGCTGCTGCCTTTTTCGTAATATATGCGTTAGCAAATTTCTCAGAATATTCCCCGTTGAATGTATTGATTTATTTTACTTTTTGTAAATCGGGGAATACATTTTGTTGGTTGTTTGTAGCGGAGGGTTTGGGGAAAGGTTTCAACTTGTAATTCTTTGTAACTTTTAACTTATATGGATGAATTGGAAGATCTGTTATTCTGATACGGATGCTAGGCACTGAAATATGATTATATTAGTCCTCTTTCATATCGAATTAAGTAATGATTGATTATTGTTCTTCTTCCGGACATCCAAGCTTAATTTCTTGCTATTTTTAACTGAATCTATTGTTGTCTTAATCTTCTTTCAAACCTATGTAGGTTCCCTCCACGGAACTGATTATTTGTATCTGACTGCTCATAAGTGTTATGCTGAATTTGCTATTGACTCTAACTTTCCAACTGTATGTGCATCCTGCTGCATATTTTACATCCATTTTTCGGTCCTATATGTTGCTGAATAATAATAGTAAAAAAAGTCCTTGGTTGTTGTGTATTAATTGCGTCTTGACTTTGCATAAATCTTGGAAGGGATTTTTGTTTTTCCATTTTGTGATGCAGAACGACAACTTTTGTGCAATCATATTATCTTATCAACTTTTTATTTACATGAAACTGTTGTTGAACATTTTTTTTGATTTAAGATAGTTGGTCTCAATTTGTGGTTACCATTTCCAGTCTGGAGGAGACATATGAGGCATTGAAGACTTTTGAGGTTCTTGGGATTGAAAAGAAGCATGATATAAAAACTTCTGCTTGTTCATCTGTGGTGGACACCTTGTCGTCTACTTCTTCAACTTTGAAGGATTTGTTCTATGCACTAAGAGTTAATAGCATTCTGAAGTGTGAGCTCAATAATGAAGCTTTCAGGGTATTGAAAATCTCTATCCTGTAATCTACTTTAGTTTGTGGGAATCTTTTTGAAGTCTGATGTGAAAAGCACTTTCCTTACATTTTATCTTCTGTCTGCAGGGAGTTGAATCTAGACTAAAGGATTCTCTAAATGGTGCCAAGACGCTTCTTGATTTTCACTATTCTGTAGGAGGTTTGGTTCTTATAAAGGTAATAATTTTGGGCATTACAAATTCTCTCTCATCAACCTATTAGGTTTTTGTAATTTTGGGCATTACAAATTCTCTCTCATCAACCTATTAGGTTTAACAAAAGTAGGTTTATCACGTAGAAGAAAATAGAAGTGTTAATATAAGGTTTCTCATATGGTTAATGAAAATTAACAAGATTGCAATGGTTAGCTTTTAAAGAACCATTCAGTTGTATCGGGTTTTTCCCCCTGTAATTTATCTTTTAATTGTTTTTCTTCTTTAATTTTTGCTTTGCTGAGTTCGTGTTTGTATCTTTTTTGTTTGGCATGCAGGATCAAACCCCTGAAGTGGATGTTCAACTTGCAGATGCTGATAAATTTTTTCGCTCAATAAAGGTGGATTCTAGACTTGCTGCCTAATTCAGATTACTAAACATGCTCTCTCCAATTGCTGTTTCTCTAGTGACGTGAGAGTCTAACTTCCAGTCATTTCTTGGCAGGCTCTTAGTCAGAGTGATGGGAGGTGGCGCCTTAGTTCCAACAACCCAGAGTCTAGCAATGATGCTGCCGGTATGTAATACATGCTCACAATTCATATTCTGGATAAAGATGAACCTTTTGATAAGACAGATAGAATATTGTTTATTTAATGTGTCGTGTTCTCCTTAATGTGTTTTTTAGACCATATGATTCACCATTTTCTGAGGGCTGTCCACTGTGCTTTATTCCAACAGGGATAGCTCTTGAAACACTGGCTGGAGTTATATCTTTAGCTTCATCCGAAATTGATCATTCTCTGGTGAGTTTTTAATTTTGTTAGTTTTGAAGTTGAACTTAAGAAGTGCATTTCCAGTCGCGACTTATATTCTATAAAAACTAGTATTAGCCTTAACTTTGTTTCTACAAATGTTGAATATTAATGAAAAAGTGATGTACATACTCTAATTTAATGGTTTTAGTGTACTAACATTAAGGTTCTTCGTTTATTGTGCCTTTTTGGTCGTGATTCAAATAATAAATTGTATTATTTGAATATCCAGATGGTAGATTATATAATTGATGCTTGCACCTATCATTTCAAGCTTACTAGATGAATTGATAACCAGATATACTTATGGAATATTATGAGGAAATGTCAATATTGAGCGTGTCAATAGTTTTGCTTCTATTCTTGAAAATTTTCAAAGACTGTTATTTGATGGCTGATTTTGATATTCTAATCCAACTCTTCTTTCTACGCCAGATTACAACTCTGAAAAATGACATTCTGAAGCTTTTTGATGGTATTGAAAGATACGGTACGGGATTTCCTCTTTATCTTTTTGTATGCTGATGCCACCAAATTGATTCTAGATTTAGGATACTGGTTTTGCATCTACTAAACATTCTATACTTGTTTTTTTTTCCTGACGAACTCTTTTAGATGACGGGACCTTTTACTTTGATGAGAAACTTGTTGGTACACAAGGACACCGAAGTCCTCTTTCAGCCTCTGTATCAGTAGTCCGCGGAATAACAGCTGTCGCAGCAGTCACCTCTGATAGTTTAAATGTATGTTTTCCGTAAGAATTGAGTATATTTTATGTAATGTGTGTTTCTTGCAATTCTTTATCTTCTTTGAGACATAATTTTTTTGTTTTAACCAGCAGCTCCCAGGGGATAAAATATTGGGTTTGGCGAAATTTTTCCTTGGCATTGGAATTCCCGGGAATGCCCAAGACTTGTACTACCAAATTGATGCCTTGAGCTGCTTGGAGAACATTAGGCAAGAATTTTGCAAGTCTTACTTTTAGAGGACTCTTATGTTGTGTTTTTTTTGACATCTTAAGATTTCCTCTTCATACGATGAAGCATATTTTGATTTGAAAAGTTTGTAGTTATTGTGCTGATCCATACGCACAGCTTCCCTTGTACTTTTCCAAATCATTCTAACATATTTCTTTTCTTCTTTTTTTGCTCCAGGGGATCCATTCCTCTAATTTTGTCACTGCCAGCTTCTGTGCTTTCAATAACCAAGAAAGATCAACTTAAGGTCTACAATCTTGATACTCTTGTTCCCTCAATTAGTTTAATTATTGCAGAGCACTTTTCATTTCTTTATTCATCTACCAAATTTAATATTTGTTTCTGCTTATTATTGTATAATGTGTATTAGAGTGGAGTTTGACTTTTTCCTGACCATACGTCTGAACTCAATGTTATCTGCATGAAACTATTGTCCATGTGAATTAGCATAACCGTAGTGAACTATGTACAATTGATAGAATTGATTGTTTGATTAAGCTTTTCTCCCTAAGTTGTTTTCTACAATGTTGCATACATGTGGCCTGCATTCATCGCCTTCCTTTGTTATTTAGGTTCGCGTCAGTACCGTATTGGGTTCTTCTGCTCCTGCTCTATCAGTCAAGCTCATGCAGATTTTTGTTCCTGGTTCCAAAGATGCTTCCATCATTAATCAGGTACTTCTCTTTAGTGGAAGTCTGGATAAGAAGTTATAAGTTTTATTAGTAATTATATTTTCAACACTCACTTTCATGTCTCAATGCACTATTGTAAGGATTTTGGATTCCCATGATGCAGAAGCTCGAGTTTGATCAGGATACTGCAGTGCATGCTTTAACATTGCCATCGAATATAGATGTTGGAAAATACATTTTTTCTTTTGAGGTAGTTACCTTTCTCTTTTCCATCTCCTCATATGTTGTTTAGTAAAATCAATCTTCCTCTTCTCTACATGTTATGATATTTCTTGCTCGTACATGTAGATTATTTTTGATGACCCAGACCAAAAGAATAACTATGCTACTGGAGGGCGAACTAAAGTACCTATTCATGTAACTGGAGTTATTAGTGTTGCCAATGCAGAGATTGCTGTACTTGACAGTGATCTTGGGAGCATAGAAACTCAGACCAAGTATATTCCCTTAACTTATGAATTGGTATTACAGGATAATTGTCTATTTGTCCTTTTTGGGTTGATTGATTTTCTTAGATGGAACTTCTTGTCTTGTGATTAATCTTATGGATGTTGGCTCGTTTTTTTCTAGTTTACATTCCATAATATTTTTTCTATTTCCCCTATTCAGGCCCCCCGCGGCGTCTTTTACGATTTATGTATGTGGATTAAGGGTGGAGCTGGAGTTTTTTTTTTTTTTTTTCCCCCTAATTGCATCACAGTTCATTATGTCACTGTCTTGTGGTCTCTTGTTTGCTCTGCTTCTTGTAAATCTCCTTTATGGTTCTGATAAATTGCACATGTTTATTATAAATGAACTACAAATGTCCTTTATTGTGAATTTTATGATGTTTGGTGGGAGGAACTTTAATAGAAGGTGCTTTCTTGTTGTCCTGATCAGGCTGAACTTACCGGGTGAAAACACTGTTGCTTTATCAGCTAATCACCTCCAGAAGTTGAGGTTGTCCTTTCACTTGAGCACTCCTTCTGGAAATGCTTTCAAGCCTCACCAGGTTTTCTAGTTTTTTAAGTTAGCAGCTACTTTACTTATTGATCACCTGTTCTGAGTATCATGTTCTGTTCAGGCATTCCTCAAATTGAGACATGAAAGTGGAGTTGAACACATCTTCTTGGTTGGCAACTCAGGGAAGAAATTTGAGATAATACTAGTTAAGTGCGCTATAACTATCTCAACTGTTGACTTTGAATTTGATAAATGCAGAATTGTTAACATCTGGAGAAGCCAGCTAATCTATGATCTGGGCAACAACTCTCTATATGAAATATTATTGCCCGATCATTAAAATTTCACTCATTGGTTTAAAATTATAAACCCCCAGTGCCTCCAATTTTAGGTTCATGAATCATGATTGGATGATTAGATTTGCAATCTTCCTAGTTGTTGTTCATACTTGCTTTTGGACCTTCATTGTCATGCAATTTCGTATATCCTGACTGCATTTTATCTTGTAGGATTTTCTAGGGCTGGTTGAGAAGTTTTTCTACTTATCTGGTAGATATGACATTCAACTTACAGTTGGAGACTCCGGCATGGTATAGTTTTGCTTGAACTTGAAAGCATTACATTTGGTCTTTTTGTCACTTTCCTCGTTGGCCCATTTAAAAAATTTCTGCATATGCCCTCACATGCTTGATGCAAATTCTTTTTCTTCATCTATTTCAGGAGAACTCTTTCTTGCAACCTCTGGGCTATATTGAATTGGATCTCCCTGATGCACCTGAAAAGTCACCCCGGCCTCCTCCACAACCTGTTGACCAGTACTCCAGATATGGACCTAAGGCAGAGATATCTCACATATTTAGGTCTCCAGAAAAGCAACCCCCTCAAGAGCTTTCTCTTGCTTTCTTGGGCCTAGTACTCTTCCCATTTTTTGGGTTCTTGGCTGGGGTACTGCTCAATGATTTTTCTTCCTCTTTGTTTTTGCATAAGTGGATTTATAGTGTCGTGATATTCCCATCTGATCATTATGATTTTAGCAGCTATTTTACTATACACTAAAAGCTATTTGCACTTTTCTTGTTCCTGCAGCTCGTTTACCTTCGTGCTAACCTCAAGAATTTCCCCCTGTCAACTGTTGCCTCAACTTTTGCCATTCTTTTCCATTTGGGAATTGCAGCAGTTCTGTCACTCTATGCATTATTCTGGCTCAAGGTATGCATATTTTTATCTGGTTTAAGGTTCAACATTGTTTGTTGTTCCTGTTTCTGTATCACACATACACTTTGTTTTGAACTTTTGATATAGTTTTCATCATTGTGTTCTCTTTCATGAATTCAATCATTATTATTGCTTAGATATTAATCCATTTTCTTATCCACTCAGAGTTTTATGATTTGCGTATGATCCATCGAAAACCTATCTTGTAGCAGCATTATTGACAATTTTTCATTGAAAATAAGCTGTACACTGTTTTATTATATCCATACCTTTCACTTGACAAAAACCATGCAACAAACAAATACTTGAAAGCCTGGAGTCTGCCTTTGGCAATCAGATTTACGTCATTTTGCTTGCAGAGGGTCTGTGTAGGTACACTGAAAGATGCTCTGTAGGCAAATCATTTTCTACTCCCATTTTCTGTTATTCTGAAAGTTTTGTCATCATTTATTTTTGTTTTGGGATTTCCCCGACTAGACGTGGGATGTTACATCCCATTCCAGTTTTGTTTAAATTACTTGCTCGATATATAAACAGTTGGTTAGACATAAAGTGTCTCCAACAATAATATTATAATATCACATCATCTATTCTTACATACTTATTTGACATAAAGTTACATTCAGCCCTACTCAAAATTGCAAACATACACACACTAACACAATTCTTTAGGATTTTAAATCCTAGATTTCACCATCCATCATAATCCCGAAACAAACATAATATTTATCAAAGGTTTGATTTTTTTGTTTTGCTTTTTTTTTTTTTTATTGCAGTTGGACCTATTCACAACATTGAAGGCACTTGGCTTATTGGGAATGTTCTTGATGTTAGTCGGGCACAAGACGCTATCGCATCTTGCATCTACATCTTCCAAGTTAAAATCTGCATGAAAATCATGGACATTATCCCGAGTTTCAAGTAGAGGAAGCTGGTCAAATTCAGAATCCTCATTCTATCCTGGTTGGAACTGTATTACGTAGTTGATTTGGTGAAACAGAATTTTGACATTGACATGGACTACCCACATTACCTGTTGGCAGAGTCTTAGGCATAGATGATCATTTATGGGCACACAAGATTAAAGATGTAACTAGACGAGATTAGTTTTCCATCCTTTATCTTTGTTGATCGCGGGTAATCGGGTAGTTATTAGATGGCTTTTTATCGGGTCATAATGTATTCCATGTGGATATTACTATTACTCGTATTAATATGACACGAAGATATAGTTTTTGAATATTAAGGATTTTATAATTGGAGTAAGTTTGATACTTAATTTTCACCCATGTTCTAAAAGGCCGTAGCAGGGTTGGTGAGACCTTTTAGACACTCCACACATCACATATTAGTTTGAGAGTAGGTTTTATATGAGACGTCTTATGGTATGAGACAGTGAGAATGAGTATAATTTAATTCCTTCTCCTCCGCTGGTGTGTGACTTGGACGGGTGTCTCATTCCTTTTGTCTTTTGCTAGATCTATTTCGTGGTCTTACCTCACTTGTTATGTTGTAAGTCATCACTGATCCTCATATTAATCACCTTCGCCACTGGCCATTGGTTCATTAAGACTGGTTCATTAAGACTTTAAAAGGGGTGAATGTCAATTTGTGTTGTCTCATATCATGAGACGATTTCATACAAGTTTTTGTCTTAGTTTGAGATTTATATTTTGTGAGCATTTGGATAAGACTGAAGCCTTACAAGTATTTATTAAAATGTTGTGCAAGCTGCCAGAACATGGATTTGTGTGAAAAACTTATGGGTTGTTCCTTGTGTTGGATCGTCCGTCACATGCCATGAGATGGTGGAACGAAGTATAAATTGGACATGATGTATTAACACTTTGGCAGGAGTGAGTATTAATTTTTATTGTCTTATGCCATGAGACGGTCTCACACAATTTTTGCCAAAACTTATAAATTCCAAAGTGTTACCAAAAAAAAAATAAAAAGTTATCATCTGTTCATGTGGGCTTGATTTTGGGTGGACGATGCCAAGCAATTTCAACTATCATTTCTGTAATTTTTAACTCTAGACTTCTGGTTGATGTTTGATTGTATTCATTTATCATGTTTGAAATCCAGTGCTCTTATTTTTCAAATACGCCTTATTCTAATAAGCTTTCCCCCTTTTCTAGTGAAGGATATTAACATTAATTTTAGACCTAAACTCTATAAAGAAAACTGTTTTTTTTCTTTCTTTTTGGGTGAAGTCAATGAATTTTATCTTCTTTGAGTTGTGAATTTGAAGTTCATTCTACAATTTATCCGGTAAAAGACATTCATTAAGCTCTTCCTTAAGTTATGATTTGTTTTTATGAATTTGAAGTTAATTCTACAATTTAAGTGGAAAAAGACAAAAATTCATATGAGTTGGTCCACATCGAGTTTATCACACGTGTATGGAGAGGGTGAAAATAAACGTATATATATATTTTTTTTTTCAGAACTTTTGAGTATGAACAAATGGTTTAACAACTAGTTGCTTGGCTGAGTTTCTTGCTCAAGTAAAGCTCAATTGGATAGAGTGCTCTAAAAGATTTGGTTCAGATAACCTACCTATTGACAACTTGAAAGCTTATCAGTTGATAGAGATGACTTAAATTTATAAAAAAGTGACATAATTGAACCACATTGCACCATTATCGTTAATTTTTCAAATTAATCGCGGTTAAACTTTTTTATTCAAACTGCATCACTATATGGTGAATTTTAATTCTATATATATATATATATATATATATATATATATATATATATATATATATATCACAACTTCTAATATGCATTCAAGTGTATAAGTTCAATATTGATTTTTTTTCAAAATACATACTAACGCAACACACCAAACTGTATTTTTTTTGTAGTTATCACCGATTATTTCTTGGGGTATTACTGATTAGTTCTTGGGGTATTACTTGAATTTTAAGTTCAATTTTGATTTTTTCAAAACACATACTAATACACCGAACTGTGTGTTTTTTGTAGTTGGGGTATTACTGATTGTCTTTTAGGGTATCACTGATTATTTCTTGCGATATTATTGGTTTCTTCTTAGAGTATTTTTTTCAAAATCCAAGTGCATACCATACACTCAAGTGCATACTAGAACTACTATATATATATGTGTGTGTATATATATATATATATCTTATTATACTATATTTCGAAACTTTTCTAAAATAATGTGTCAGCATCAGATTTCTCTTAAAGTGGTGTGACACCTCTGAAATCCTTTTATTTCAAAACCTTGCATTCTTATTAAAAGTTATTTTAGGCAAGTTTAAATTATTTTAAGACTTATCTACACCATATATTTTATACTTTTAATCTCAACCATACATTTCATTTTATATTTTCTATAAATGTCAAATCTCACTTTAGTTTTCATTCTGATTTACAATCCTAATATCTTATCTTTTCTTTTTATTTTCTTACTAGTCTGTATCCCCGTGACTTTCGCGGATTGGAAAAAAATTGTTATTATTATTTCAAATTATATATAATAATATTTTTAAATATTTTATAATTTCGATAGAATATTAAATTGTAATTATAATTCAACGAACAATAAAAAATACTATAAAGAATAAATAGAAATTGAAAAATATTAACTAATGCACACATTCAATCTCAAATTAGTACAACACAATATTATTTAAAATTATATTTATTGTATAGTTGTATGCCCATTTTTCCCCCATGGTATGAAGATACAATAACAATCGAACACAAAATTTTAACTCTAAAGATAAAATCACACATTTCAGATCTAAAAATAACATTTACAAAAAAATGTCATAATTAAATTGAAATATTGTGTAGATGTTTGTGTGGGAACAATTGATTAATATGTTGGTATTTATAATTGTTAGGAAAAATATTGTCAGTTTTGATGAGTTAAACAAACCAGAAGTTGTAATAGAACCATCTGGACCTGTTAGCCAGACGAGAATCTAGATTAGGACTTAGTCTAGGGGGAACTACCAGACCAGAAGAGTTACCAGAAGACTTCACCAGAGAACTCTACCAGAAGACTTCACCAGAGAACTCTACCAGAAGACTTCACTAGAGAACTCTACCAGAAGACTTCTCCAGAGAAGATCTTACCAGAGGCAGAAGACCTTTCCCCCGACCAGACGAGTCTGGTGGAACAAAAGATGCTCAGAATCATCTCCAGATTCTATTGGATAATCTGGTTCGTAACCGACTCTGGACCAAAGGACCTCTGAGTCATTTGGTGTCTGGTTCAGCCTACTCTGGAAGATCAGAGTTGTGCAAAGAAAGCATTTGACCGTTGGTATTTTGAATGAAGTCAACCATGATCGGATTGAAAAGTCTTTGAAGAAATCAATCCAAGGATCTCACCAACCCAATCAATCAATTAGGGAATTGATTGATTGAAGCTTCCATAAATAGAGATATGATTAGATTAGCTCTCCAACGGCTAAACCCTAATCATCTCTATAAATACAAGAGTGTCAGTTCACTAGACACGCGCACAAAGTCATACTCAAGCTTTACTATTTCTCAAGCAAAAATTAGCACTCTATAGCTCTTAATTCATATTTACTCTTAAGGAGGTTTATAGTTGGATTATACTCAACCTGTTCATCATAATAGATAAGGTTGGAGTAGACTGTACTTTAGATCGAAGTTAGATCTAAAGTGTGTAACAAGGTGCTGGTACTTGACAATTCCAGTGATCGTGAGTAAGTTGGTTGGTTAGTAAGGCCCCTTGATAAAGAGAGAGTGAACGTAGGATCTTTATATCCGAACCACTATATATCTGGTCTTATTTACTGTTTTCTTGTTTGGTGTTTTGTTTATTGTGCTCTTCATAAAAGATTTTACAAAAGTTTATAATTTAGTTTCCGCATAACATTGAATTTTGACTAGTGGAACCAACAAGTGGTTTCAGAGCAGTGTGTCCTAGACCACTGCTTTGAAAAGCTTTTGGTGGTCACCGGGCAGATCCATTGCTTTGAAAACTTTTGCATAGAATCTTTTATACTCTCTAAAAATGTCTTCAAAATCTACTTACAAGAGTCGTAAATTGTCAGCATTTTCTTTCGATGATTATAACCACTGGAGCTTTATGATGAGCAATCATCTTGGAGCTATTCATCACCGCATGCTTGATGTAGTTGAGAGTGGCCCCATTGAATTTTACTGGACTCCTATTAATGATGGTAGACCAGAGTCCAGAGAAGAGACCAGTAGTAATGGAGAAGAAAGAACTGATGGCAGAGCACCTAGACAAAAGGTACTCAAGAAGATAGAAGAGCTAAACAATGATGAAAGAAAACTGTACAACCTGGACTAGGTAGCAAGGACTGAGATTATCAACACCCTCATAAAGGAAGTGATAGAGAAGGTGAGAACCTGCAGTACGGCCAAGGAGATGTGGGACAAGTTAGTTCTGCTCTGCGAGGGTACAGAGAAGATCAAGGACAACAAGCTCCAAGCTGTTCAACACTCATTTGACACATTCAAGATGAAGCCAGATGAGACTATTGACCAGCTGGACATGCGTCTCACCAACCTCCTTAACAAGGCTAGTGCCTTAGGTACAAAAGACACTGGAAGGAATCTACCAGAGACAGAGATACATTTGAAGGCAGAATAAAAAGGCAAGAGAAGCTGGTGGGAGTGCTAGTGGAAGTGCGAGATCAAGGAAGAAGAAGCCTGTGGAAGCGATGAACATTCTACCACTGAGGACAGAAGGATCCTTTTGTTCTACTGTGCCTGTGCCTCTTATAGAGAGATGGAAAGAGGCTAAGACTCTCTGGTTCATTCAGCACTATATCCACAAGCCACCTCCAGAGGATGAAGATTTGATCAACAAGACCTTTCACTCATGGATGAAGGCATATGATCCGGTTCTCTACAAGGAATTGATGGACTCTACCATTGAGTTTAACTTGGAAGTTACTGCTCCAGCGTTCCATTATCTCAACACTCCTATGGAGGGAGATAAGATCAATTGGGCAGAGCTCAAGAAGCTGTACAAGACTAAGGTGTTGGTGAACTTCACTCCTTCTAACTCATCAGAGCTCAGAGCCGTGCAAGACCGCTTCCTTGATTGGTTCCTTGTACCAAAGGAAGGAAGAAGATATGCATAGAATAGAACTTGCCTTGTAATTTTGTAATCTTATCTGTTCTGTTTATCAATGAAATATCACATCTCTTCTGTCTCAAGACAACTTCTTGTTGTCTCATTGTTTGCCTGATAAGATCTATTCTAAGGTCTTATCTTAAGTGTTTTTCTTGCTTATCTTTTGATCAGTTCTGGTGTTGTTTTAGCTTCATCAAAAAGGGGGAAATTGTTAGGAAAAATGTTGTCAGTTTTGATGAGTTAAACAAACCAGAAGTTGTAATAGGACCATCTGGACCTGTTAGCCAGATGAGGATCTAGATTAGGACTTAGTCTAGGGGGAACTTCCAGACCAGAAGAGTTACCAGAAGACTTCACCAGAGAACTCTACCAGAAGACTTCACTAGAGAACTCTACCAGAAGACTTCTCCAGAGAGAAGATCTTACCAGAGGCAGAAAACCTTTCCCCCGACCAGACGAGTCTGGTGGAACAAAAGATGTTCAGAATAATATCTATATTTACAGTTTCAAATTCTATTTTGCAAGTAGAACTTTATCCAAAAATAAATATGTTACAATATATCATTGATGGTAAGATATTATATTTGGTGACAATATTTTTTGGGAATCCTATCTCAGTGACCATATATTTTTCGAAATATTTCAATTCTCTCCTACAAATTTCACACCTATCAATATTTTGCAATTTTTTTTATCCAAAAATATCAAAGTAAAAAAATTGTTCAACCATGAAAAAGTTTTTCTTGCATTAATTTAATGTTTAAAATAATATTTCATATTATACGTGAATATTTTATTTTAATTGATTAAAATATATTCAGGTTTATTGTATTTTTGAGTAAGATATTTTTTTTAAAGTTATAATAATTAAATTGTTAGCAAAGAAATTTAATGTCATTTTCTTTTCTTTTTTGCCAACACCATAAATTTTTAACCATGAAAAATTTATTCCATATATTTAAAAATAAATATATTTATATATATATACACATTAATTATATAACATATAACAACCTTTTACTTAATTATCATTTACATTATTATTTTAATATTTGTATGTTTAAAACAATATAAAAGAAAATTCAAAATCCTAGTCTAGAAAAAAATATGCGTAATTTACAATTAATAGTCTATTTTGGCGGCATAATTTTATCCAAAAATAAACTTTTGTATTACAGTCTATTATTGAAGGTAAAATATTATATTTGGTGACAAGATTTTTTTTTGGTATCAAGCATTACTTCAGTGACAATATTTTTTCTTAAATATTTCAATTACATCCTACAAATTTCACATCTATCAATTTATTGCAAAAATAACTTCAAAAAATATCTAAGAAGAGAAAATAGTTGATATGCTTGCATTAATATAATGTTTAAAATAATATTTCATATTTTACGTAACACAAAATCTAATATGCAATATCGCACTAAGTTTGACCTGTGCAATTTGCCCAAACCCTACCCTGTTGCTTTCTATATAAATTAAATCAAAATTTGTGGGTCAAAGGCGGGTCAAATGGGTCGCCCATTTTTATACTGCTGAAAATTGTGTTAGTGTATGAACAAACGAGTGTTACTGCATGAGCAAAAGTATGTTACTGCTTTAAATAGAATTTTCCAAAATTCGCGGGTCAAAGGTGGGTCAAACGATCGCTCATTTTTCATACTGCTGAAAATTGTGTTACTGTATGAACAAACGAGTGTTACTGCATGAGCAAAAGTGTGTTACTAGCTCATATCGTAGCACTGATTAGTTCTTGTAGCAACACTCATTTGTTCATGTAGTAACACATGAATTATTTAATATATAATCTTTTTCTCGTTCAGATTCTTCCAATTTCATATGTTAACACATGAATAAGAATTATGATGTTATGATTATCTGATAATTTTAAGATTTTTTTTGTGTTTATCAAGTTTTTCTTCTTCATGATTTAAACCTCTGTTTTTTTTTTCGCGATTCCACACTGTTTCTGATTAGTAACACATATGTACTCTTACTGTAACACTCACTTTCCCTTAAAGTAACACAGACCTGAGAATGAATTTTTCTGTTTGCTTTTGCGTGATTTTTTTGGGAAGATCCATTTGACCCGCAAATTTTATTATGCAGACCCGGATCTCAGTGTTGACCCGCGAATTTTAGAAATCTTCCTTTATTAGCGTAAAATTGCACGGTGCGATATTGCACATAAGATCTAATCTTTATGTAAATATTTTATTTATTGAAGACAAGATATTATATTTGGTATCAAGATTTTTTTGGTATCATCACTATTTCGGTGACAATATTTTCTCTGAAATATTTTAATTCTCTCCTACAAATCACACCTATCAATATTTTGCAAAATTAACTTCCAAAATATCTAAGAAGAGAAAATTTTCAACCGTGAAATTTTTTTTTTGCTTGTAATTATATAATATATAAAATAATATTTCATATTATATGTAAATATTTTATTTTCATTGATTAAAATATATTTAGATTTATTTTATTCTAGAGTAAGATACTTTTTATAGTTATAGTACTTAAATTGTTAATAAAGAAATATAATATCCTTTTTTTTTTCCTTTTTTAGCCAACACTATAATTTATAACTCATAAAAAATTATTCCACATATTTTAAGAAAAAATATCTACATTAATTATATAAGATATAACAATATTTTACTTACTTATGAATTACAATACTCTTTTAATATTTATATGTTAAAAAATAAAAAATAAAAATTAAAATCCTAGTCTAGAAAATAATATCTGTATATTACAGTTTAATAGTCTAGTTTGGCCGTATAATTTTATTAAAAAATAAACTCTTGTATTACAATCTATTATTGAAAACAAGATATTTAATTTGGTTGCAAGATTTTTTTGGTATCATACAATATTTCGATGAAAATATCTTTTCCAAAATATTTTGAATTCTCTCCTACAAATTTTAAATATATCAATATGTTGCAAAAATAAGAAAATCCTAAAAAAATCGTTCAACAACGATTTTTTTTTCTTGCATTAATTTATTATTTAAAAGAATATTCCACATTATACGTAAATATTTTATTTCCATTAATTAAATTTTATTTAGATTTATAGTATACTATAGAGAAATAACAACTTAGTAACAACAACTCTATATTTTACAAATATATAATTTCTAAAAGAAGTAAAGAAAAAATCCTCAGCCGTCGATTTCTGAACTATCCCAATAAATTGGGTCCTTGAGACTGTTTCAGTTATGGTGGTGTCTCGAGTTGGGATCGTTATACCGAGGATTTATCCATATCTATGTAAAGAAAAAATGACAATTCAATTAGATTAAAAAATTTAATCTATTACCCTATGCGGCAGCGTGTAGTGTTCCGATGCGGTTCGAGGCTGCGGTGGTCCGATGTGGTTCGAGTGATGAGATTCGTGAGGAGGCGGCGGTTCTTGAATAACCTAAGAGAAGAGGGACGACAGCGTGAGAGAAGAAGAGAGGAGAAAAAAATCAGTGTTATACCTATAAAGAAAAATTAAGGAGCGACGGTCTGATGCGATAAACAACGAATAAGAAAAAGAAGAGAAGAGAAGAGAAGATGATCAGGGTTATAAATCAAAATGAAAAATAAAGTGAGATTTGGAATGAATAGAAAATATAAAATGAAATGTATGGTTGAAATTTAAAGAATAAAATATATGATGCAGATTAAGTCTTAATATGATTTAAAACATGCCTAAAATAACTTTTAAGGCGAATGCATAATTTTGAAATAAAATAATTTAAGAGATGCCACATCACCTTAAGAGAAATGTGGTACTGACACATCATCTTGAAGAAGTTTGAAAATATAGTATAATAAGATAATATTCGTTCGCATTGGATCACCGCTCCTTGATTTTTAAAATTTTCTCCTCTCCTCTTCTCTCACGTTGCCATCCTTCTTCTCTCAGGTTATTCACGAACTGCTGCCTCCTCACGGATCTCTTCCCTCGAAGCGCATCGAACCATCGCTGTATCGAACCATATCGGAACATTGCACGCTGCCACATCGGGTAAGAGATCAATTTTTTAAATCTAATTGAATCATCAATTTTTTCTTGCATAGTTATGGATAAATCATCGTTATGACGATCCCAACCCGGAGCACCACCCTATCGAAAACGGTCTCAAGGTCCCAATTTATTGGTTAATTTGGAAATCGACAGATGAATATTTTTTTAAATATTTTTTTTTAGGAATTATCTGTTTGTAAACTATAGAGTTCTTATATTTCTTTATAGTATACTATAAACCTTATAAAATTTAATTAATGGAAATAAAATATTTGTGTATAATATGAAATACTCTTTTAAACAATAAATTAATGCAACCAATTTTTTAATGCATTGTGTCACTTGAGCCCAATTTAGATTTTCATCATTTTGAACGTCTTTTTTGTTTTGTTTATCAATGCGTGTTTGGAGGGTTTAAAAAATTATCATCCAATGTAGTTTCTTGATGGCACATTTAGGAAGGGACGTGCTAAGGGCACTCTTTTATCTGCCACTGCAAAGGATGAGAATAATACTATTTTTTTTTTGCCTTTTCTATTTATTTAAGTGGTTTGTTTGTGTTGTTGTGGGTGTTGATGTTTGTTTTTTTTAATGGAAGATTCTTTATTATCATCGTAATTTTTTTTTTGTATGTTGTTCTATCATATTTGTGGGTCTGCAATTTTAATTGATATATTGTATGACTTGGATTATGTTTTCATAAATTATTACGGTGAGGTTCTAATGTTTTCTTTTCAATTTTAGGTCTTTTTAAGGTTGCGTTTGCAGTTATTTTATCGAAAATACCACAAATCGAAAATTATTTTTAGAGAAACTGCGTAATTGTGTCAAGCATAAGAAATAAATTTTCTTTATATCAGATAGGAATTGTGGATTAATGTCTGTGTTTCCGTCTATGTTCGAGGAGTCAATTTTTTTTTGTTTGTATCCTCCGTTGACAAATTTGAAGAGTTGGTTCTCTAGAGGCTGGAGCAATTTTCACAGATCAAGACATGACATTCTGATTAGGCATGAAATTGCCATGATTCGTCGCTCGAAATGCCCTTGTTTTGATTAATTTATATAAGTATTTGGAGTCATTTGAGTATCATTTTCATAAAATAATAATTTTTTTCTTTGATGCTTATAGATGGATAGAGGACGAAAAGAGGAGCTCGTAGGACTTTGAATCGACTCAAGCGGATGCCCGGATGAGAAGATATGGAAGAAATACGATTCGAGCGAGCAAAAGTGTCATTGAAGTACTCAAGCTGGAGGATCTCGAGTACTGACTACTCAAGCACTCGAGTAGAGCACTCGAGCCAAGCCTGGTCGAGTAGCTACTACTCGAGCACTCGAGTAGAGCACTCGAGCTGAGGCTGGTCGAGTAGCTACTACTCGAGCACTCGAGTAGAGCACTCGAGCTGAGGCTGGTCGAGTAGTACTACTCGAGCTAAGGAGCTCGAGTACTTTTTGGGTTCTGTAAGTTTTGACTACTCGAGCAAAACTAGCTCGAGTACTTGAGTACTTTCTACTCGAGCACTACTCGAGCTTGACGAGAATTTTGGCCCATGCAAGTCAGATTCAGCCCGACGCTTATATATATTCATCCCAAGTTCGTTTTTGGAGATTACCACTTATCACTTGATACGAGATAGTTTTTTGGAGTTAGTTTTTGGAGAAGAAGGAACGAGCAAGCTTACTTTTACGTTTTTTGGAGGTTTTCATTACGAATTCATACACGGTTTTACTTTTTAGTTTCGTTTCTTCATATCTTAGTTCTTGAATGCGTTGAGACTTCATTTTATTGATTTAATTTTAGTTTATTCCTTTATTTCTTTAAACCCTAGTTTATGTTTGATCTTTTCTTCGTTCTAATCATTATGTTCATGTTCGTTGTTTATTCAATTGTTCTTGTTGAAGTGAAACCCATGTCTAGCTAAAACCCTTGCATGCTTGGGGTAGGATGAACTCGTAGAAGTAGGTTGTGGGTATGTAATTAAGGTAGTTCGTGACGTTAGGTTTTAATTCTCTTAATTAATGAACGCTTAAAATCAATCTTAACTTTGCCTTTGAATTTCGTACGAACGTGTTAGGGAGAGGACGACCTTATCACTCTTTAACAACTAGTAGAATTAACTAGAGGGTTTAGAAGGGGTTGATTAATTTGCCGGTTTAGCTATAGAGGACGGCCGCATCACCATTAGTTAAATGAGGGCCTCTTTAATTAAGCACGATCTATTAACTTGTTAGTGGATTAGTGAAGTCGAATGTTAGGATAAAGTATTAGGGTTAAAATCTTGAACTTTCATCTTGCATTCTTTTACTTAGGTTATTTCTTGCGCGTCACAGTTATTTTGATTATGTACCTGCTCTGTTAGTATACGTAGGGATTCCTATCCTGAGCATCACCATCTCTTATTTGAAAACACAGCTTAAATTCTTAGTTTAATTTTCTGTTTGCATTCGTAGGATAGTTTAGTTTATTTTAATTAATTCTCTCAAAAAAATCCAAAAACATTTCACTCATATTAACTACGACGCGTAGATCTTCAGGGATCTATTTGCATACACTTCATCCCTTGGGTTCGATATACTTGGTCATTATACTTGCTCATACTACAGTGAACTCGTACGCTTGCGAGGAATTTACTAGTAGAAGTTTGTATATTCGGTTCAAGTCAATGGCGCCGTTGTCGGGGATGGCGTTGTATGTCTTTTGAATAGGACTTGTAGATAGCTTAGTAGTTAGTAGTGAGTGCTTTATTTTCTGTTTTATTTTTATTTTTATTCATTCGGCAGTTGCGTTTTGATCCTTCTGCTAGTGTGTCAGGTATATGAAAACACGCTCACAAGGTAATACGAGCGAAGAGAGAATACCGTTGGACCCTGAGACGATAGCTAGAAGGAACCGAGCTTTCTTGAGGGGAATGAACACTGCCGGAGGAGGGAAAGAACCAATGGACCTCAGTAATGAGTTGGATGATGCAGCTAATGAGTTTAATCAGACAGTAGTCCGGGTTGACGATATTGGAGGAAGTGGTAGTCAGAACCAAGATCCGTTAGGGGAAAGCCAAAGCCGAAACCCGGGGACACAGAATCAAAACAGTCCAGCTCATAACATTGTTCAAAACCCTCATAACAACCCTGCTTACCCACATCCTAACTTACCACAAAACAACTTACCTTACCCACCTTACCCATACCCACCTTACCCGTATCCACCATACCCGTATCCTCCACCTCCTGTTTACAATCCACCACCACCCCAACAAGTACCTGTACCAGCTGCTAATCCTCAGCACATTCCTCAGAACGCAGATCAGAATATAGCTATTCGAGGAAGGTTTGCGGCGCAGCCGCAACGGTACTATGATGGAGTAGCATTACCTCCAGTAGAGGCAAATAACTTCTCGATTTCCCCGGGAATTTTAAAGCTGCTTACCGAGAACCAATTCAAGGAGGTGATCGGGAAGGAGAATCCTCATACTCATCTGAGGAGTTTTCTAATGATAGCCTCCACTTTCAATTACAATGGCAGGTTGTTCCCATTCTCATTGACGGGAATAGCTAAAGAGTGGTACAATAATACGCTTCCACGGGGAGGTATTACCACTTGGGCCAAGCTCGAGCGCCTGTTCCTCGAGCGATTCTACCCTCCTTCCAGAACGATCAAAACAAGGATTGAGATCTCTTCCTTCCACCAGAAACAAGGAGAGGACCTACGTCAAGCGTGTGAGAGATACTCAAACATGTTGATAGAGTGCCCGCATCACGGGTACAATGAGAGAGATGTCATGGCATTTTTCTATAGTGGTGCCAACAAGGCTGGGCAAGACCATCTAGACGCCTGTGCTAGTGGATCATTCCCGAATTAAGGAATAGTGAGGTGTAGAGAGATCGTGGATAACATTGTCACGAATGCAGGGGCTTGGAATGTGGACGCAGATTTCCAGAGAGTTCATCAGGTTGAGGAAGGTGAAGGAACTAGAAGACTGTTGATGGCCATGATGGAAAAGATTAACAACCTTGAGTTGGGGAAGAATATGGTTGAAGGGATTGCAGCAGAGAATGAGCAAGAGGACAAGCCCACAATTTAGCAAGAAGTAGTAAATTATATGGGAGGTCCTTATTACAATCAGAATGGGTATCCACAAAATGAAAATTTTCAAGGAAGGCCTTCTTATGGCCAACCATTTGTACCTCCAGGTCCACAGCCGCCTCAAAATCAATGGAGGAACACACAAGGCTACCAAGGAGGCCAGCAGCTTCCTCAGAACCAATGGAGGAAGAACGAGAATTTTTCATATGCTAACCCGAAGGCGGGTATTACAGTTCCTCCAGGTGTTGATCCAAGTTCTAAACCCCCGGGTGGAGAAGGCGGTTCCTCAACTGAGGAGATGTTGAGAGCTATCCTTCAGAAGGTGGAGGAAGGAAGAAAACGTTTATCATCTTTGGAGTACGATGTGAAAGATCTGCATAAGAAAGTTGATCAGCGTGATCAAGACCTCCAGAAGAGAGATGTAGAGCTGAATCGAATTCAGCAAGAGAACAACCGAAGGTTCACTTCTATAGAGTTCCAGATGAGCCAGATTGCAAAGTCATTGAATAGAGAGCCTGGCAAATACCCTTCAATGCCAGAGGGTAATCCTAAAGAGCATTGTAAGGCTATCCAGCTTAGAAGTGGGACCAATTATGATGGCCCTGAGATGCCTGCTGATTCTGAGACGCACAAAGGAGAGGTTGAGATAGAAGGAAAAGAGCCTGAGGCGGATAGAGATGAGATTGAGGAGATAGGAGTTGAGAAGAAGGTTGAGGGTGAAAGCACTCAAGCGAGCAAAGAGCTTGAAGAGGAAGGCATTGAGAAGGTTGAGAGAGTTCCTAAGTGGAAGAAGGCAAAGGAAGCAAGGGAGAAAGTGAAAGAGACCGAGAGAGATGAATGGGGGGTACCCAAATCTGTGATACCCGTCCCATATCCACAACGCTTCATGAAAAAGAAGCTTGATGAGAAATTCGCTAAATTCCTTGATGTGTTTAAACAATTGCATATTAACATTCCTTTTTATGATGCTTTGGAACAGATGCCCAACTATGCAAAGTTTCTAAAGGACTTGATCGCGAAAAGATGGCGAGTGGATGAGCCGAAGTTGGTGCAGTTGAACCACGAGGTGAGTGCATTAGTGCACAAGGCGCTTCCTCCAAAGCTGAAGGATCCCGGGAGCTTTACCATCTTATATGACATTGGGAACGGGATCAAGAAGGGAGCGTTGTGCGACCTCGGAGCGAGCATTAATTTGATGCCGTTATTGCTTTTCAAGAAGTTGGAAGATTGAGAACTTCAGCCCACAATGATGACGCTTCAACTAGCCGACCGGTCTATTACTCGACCTCAAGGTGTGGTTGAAGACGTCCTCGTGAAAGTTGGAGATCATATTTTTCCAGCCGATTTTGTGGTCCTAGAGATGGAGGAAGATGAGCATGTGCCTTTGATATTGGGAAGACCGTTCTTAGCGACGGCGGGGATGGTGCTAGACGTGGCAAATGGGAAGATTACATTGAAAGTTGATGATCAAGAAGTGAAGATTTCCCTATATGAGGCCATGAAGTACCCGAAGGAGGATGATAGTTTGTATTGCATGGATGCCATTGATCCTAGTGTTGACGACACACCTCCTATCCCTAATCCTTCTTTTATTTATGAGTTTGATAATCCTCCACCTATTGATTTAACCCAAGAGCATTATGATCTGACTTATTTTGATAGGGATAAAGAGAAGAAAGTGAAGGATGGAGAAGTGAAAAAGGTGGACGTGGTCCAACTCGAGAGAAAAGGAGGAGATAAGAAGAAAAAATCCAAATTCAAGAACCTGTTTGGTAAGACTCCTCCTGAAAAGAGTGAGAAGGAATTGAGACGCCCACCGTCTGAGGTGAAAAAGAAAGATGGGAATAGAGCAAAGAACTTAGACAATTTCTCTTATGAGAGTAAGGGAGGTAATTTTGAGTATCATGTCCCATAAGCTCCTATGAGCTTGGTCCGACATTAGGACCTTAAAAATAGTGCTGAATGGGAGACAACCCATTTTTATTTGCTTTTGAGTATTTTTAGTTACTTGAGTTTTATGTTATTAGGGTGTTGTTGAATCGTAAGTTTTAACCTCGTACTTGAGAGCTTTGTTTTGTAGGCTAGTCTCGAGAGAATAGAAGAATCATGGAGTTACTCAAAAGGGAGGAACTCAAGCAAGGGAGTGTGCAACGTTGTTGAGAGAAACTAAATTGTTTGGTTGAGGTAACCTACAACCCCACACTTAGACCTCTTCGCAAGGTCGAAGTTTGGGGGGTGGAGTTTTTTTTATGTTTCTTGTTACAATGCACCAGAGTACCCCTTATCTTTGAGCGTGTTTGGTTATTTGGTGCCTCGAGATGCTCCTTGGGTGATTTTGATTTGATTCGCTATTGCATATTTCATGCCTATCAATCATCTTATGCTTGTTGATCGCTATCTTTGAGTGTGAGTATGAGTTGGTGATTTGTGGATTTGAGTTAAGGACTATATTATGTGAGTGTTTGAGTTAGAGTAGATTTGAGAGAGAACTAGTATACTTACAAATTTTCCTTCTGAATACTTATGTGATGAGAGTGAGAATTCACTAGGACTAGCATGGATGTGAAAGCCGTGAGATTTGAGCCTTATGAGATTTTGATGCATAAATTAATCTCTTCATTTGTGAGTGGATCGTCACCTTAGAGGATGCTAGAACTTGTGTGTGATCTTGCTCCTTGATTGTGTCTAGTTTGATATGCCGAATGTGATCTTAGGCCATCTTTGTTTTGATTGAGTCACTTAGCCTAAATTTTCCTTACCATTGATATTTGTCCTTGTTAGCCCCTTTGATCCTAGAGCCTATTTCATTTGCTAGCACATTTAAACACTATTCCAAGTTCCTAAGTCTTTTTGTCCCAATTTGAGTGGAGAATAGGAAAAGTGTGAATGTGAAGGGATTGAATTGAGTTGAAAAAGGAAAATGTTGTTTGTTGAGTGAGTATGAGAAGAAGGTGTGATGAAGTTTTGAGTTGTGGGAAAAAGAAAAAAATTGAGAATGAGCAAAAGAAAAAAGAGCTCATGTGTTTGTGAAAAAAAAAGTGAAGTGATTGAGAAAAGTGAAAAATGTGAGAAAGAAAAAAAAAATTGAAGTGTTGAGAGTATGGAATTGAAAGGGTGTTGATTGAAAATATTTGAAGTATTCTTGTTCCTAATCTTGAAGTGCCAAAGTTTGACTTTCTATTCTCCATTCACTTGAGTCACTTATCCTAGATTGTTATCCCACCTGTCCAAAGAGCCTACATTACAACCTTGAGAAAAGTCCTTTTTGATTCGGCATTGATTTCTAGAGTATGGTCGGAGTTGAGAGTGCTTACAAGCCTATGGCTGCCGATATGCGTGATTGATTGATTGAGTGAGTCCCTTATTATTGAAATACACTTGTGAGGGAGTGAAACACATCGTTGAGTGCACATCCATGTTTAATTTTGGTGATTTTTGCTGTTGTTGCATGAGTAGGATGAGGGAAGATGAGTGAGTATACTTGTGATTGATCTTTGAAGCTCGAGTTCATTTGCTTGCATGATTTGATTCTTTGAATCATTCCTAACAATTTCACTTGACTTATTATTTCATTGCTTGAGGACAAGCAATATGGTAAGTTTGGGGGGGTTGATTAGGCGTGAAATTGCCATGATTCGTCGCTCGAAATGCCCTTGTTTTGATTAATTTATATAAGTATTTGGAGTCATTTGAGTATCATTTTCATAAACTAATAAATTTGTTTCTTTGATGCTTACAGATGGATAGAGGGCGAAAAAAGGAGCTCGTAGGACTTTGAATCGACTCAAACAGATGCCCGAATGAGAAAATATGGAAGAAATACGAGAAGTACTAGTTCGAGCGAGCAAAAGTGTCATTGAAGTACTCAAGTTGGAGGAACTCGAGTACTGACTACTCAAGCACTCGAGTAGAGCACTCGAGCCAAGCCTGGTCGAGTAGCTACTACTCGAGCACTCGAGTAGAGCACTCGAGCTGAGGCTGGTCGAGTAGTACTACTCGAGCTAAGGAGCTCGAGTACTTTTTGGGTTCTGTAAGTTTTGACTACTCGAGTAAAACTAGCTCGAGTACTTTCTACTCGAGCACTACTCGAGCTTGACGGGAATTTTGGCCCATGCAAGTCAGATTCGGCCCGACGCTTATATATATTCATCCCAAGTTCGTTTTTGGAGATTACCACTTATCACTTGATATGAGATAGTTTTTTTGGAGTTAGTTTTTAGAGAAGAAGGAACGAGCAAGCTTACTTTTACGTTTTTTTGGAGGTTTTCATTACGAATTTATAGCACGGTTTTACTTTTTAGTTTCGTTTCTTCATATCTTAGTTCTTGAACGCGTTGAGACTTCATTTTATTGATTTAATTTTAGTTTATTCCTTTATTTCTTTAAACCCTAGTTTATGTTTGATCTTTTCTTCGTTCTAATCATTATGTTCATGTTCGTTGTTTATTCAATTGTTCTTGTTGAAGTGAAACCCATGTCTAGCTAAAACCCTTGCATGCTTGGGGTAGGATGAACTCGTAGAAGTAGGTTGTGGGTATGTAATTAAGGTAGTTCGTGACGTTAGGTTTTAATTCTCTTAATTAATGAACGCTTAAAATCAATCTTAACTTTGCCTTTGAATTTCGTACGGACGTGTTAGGGAGAGGACGACCTTATCACTCTTTAACAACTAGTAGACTTAACTAGAGGGTTTAGAAGGGGTTGATTAATTTGCCGGTTTAGCTATGGAGGACGGCCGCATCACCATTAGTTAAATGAGGGCCTCTTTAATTAAGCACGATCTATTAACTTGTTAGTGGATTAGTGAAGTCGAATGTTAGGATAAAGTATTAGGGTTAAAATCTTGAGCTTTCATCTTGCATTCTTTTACTTAGGTTATTTCTTGCGCGTCACAGTTATTTTGATTATGTACCTGCTCCGTTAGTATACGTAGGGATTCCTATCCTGAGCATCACCATCTCTTATTTGAAAACACAGCTTAAATTCTTAGTTTAATTTTCTGTTTGCATTCGTAGGATAGTTTAGTTTATTTTAATTAATTCTCTCAAAAAAATCAAAAAACATTTCACTCATATTAATTACGACGCGTAGATCTTCAGGGATCTATTTGCATACACTTCATCCCTTGGGTTCGATATACTTGGTCATTATACTTGCTCATACTACAGTGAACTCGTACGCTTGCGAGGAATTTACTAGTAGAAGTTAGTATATTCGGTTCAAGTCACATTCATTTAAAAAAAATGTGCATATGCTCCTAATTTCCGATGTTCAAGCAAGTTGGTGGTGCAATTGCTGAAGTGTGGTTGTGACAACTACCCTTTGAAAAGTGATTTGTTGCGTATTCACCGCACATCATGGAATATGGTGAAATGACTTGAAATGATGCTAAGTCATTTAATTCTCGGATTCATGATGCTAGAATGTTGCCTATTACGTATATGATTATATTTTATTTCTTTTTTCAGGTTTTATATGTATATTTATATCTAGTTAAAATCATTGTTGTTATTTGTATGTTTATGGTATTTTTTTAGGTATTAACCATTGGTTTGCTGAATGGAGACAAATGAGCAACACATAAACTGGTGCGTTATGCACGAGTAAGAAGGAATTATGGAATCAGTTGTTGGAGTTTGGGCGATCATTGTCTGTTGTTCAATGTTCTGGTGGGGATTTTGAGGTTTCATCTAATCTTTCACTTCATGTTGATTTGAAGACTAGGTTATGTTCTTATTATTAGTGGCAAGTTACAGGTTTTCCTTGTTCACTTGCTGTGTTGGTGGTTCGTAGGCATTGTCAATCTATCTTTAGTCATGTTGATTTTTTTTACTGCTATATGGAATGTTATACTGTTTGATATTAATTCAATTCTTGAGACTCTTAGGTTTTAATCATCTGTTAATGATCAACATAATATTCTGCCTCCTGTGTTAAAGCGGTCTGCTGGTAGTCCGAAGAAGAAAAGACTTTCGTCATATGACGAATTTCCTAAGAAGAAGTCAATATTCTGTAAACATTGTTGTAGGATGACAAATCATGATAGTCTTATGTGCAACACTAAGAGTGGTGGAACATTGTAGACCTATTTCAGGTGTTGGTTCTTGTTCGTGGTATTGGTCTTTGTTGAAGACTTTCTGCTCTTTGTTTTTTACAGTGTAATGACATTAGTAAAATAAGTAATAGTTTTGCGTATGTTTTTGACATTGTGTTTTTTTACACGGATTTTTATTTAAGACTTTTATACTGGTTGGGTTTGTGATTACGAGATATTAATTTTCATATTTATTATATTTGTGGTTTCCAAATGTGTTGATGCTTTATATATTCATATTTATGCACATGCGTTTATTTTAGTATGATGTATGCTTTGTGTTTTGTAAGATATTGAGTTGTGTGGTTAACTTTTTTAATGCTTTTGTATGTCATGTGTATTGTGTTCAGGTTGTAATGTGGTGTTATGTTTTGTAAATGAAATACAAGTATTTTTTGGCTTTATTACAACATATGTTTCCATTTGTTGGAATGTTATTAAAAAATAAAAACAATAAGCATGTTGAGTACAAGATCTCAAAAAACATATAAGTAATAGTTTATGCATGAAGAACTTTTGTTATTGGGTCCATGAACCAATCCATCGTTTTTGCTCTGTAAGTGCCATCTGATTGCTTAGATAGTACTTCATTCTTCAATTGTTCATTTTTTATGGTGCTTTCAATGTAGTTGCAAACTGCTACTCCACAATCTAGAGTTCCTGGACTTTGTTGAACACAAGATTCTGTCACTGGATTTCCTAATCCACCATGTATAACCGTGTGTTCAATTCTTGATTGTAAGAAGAATTCATGTAAACGTTTTTCCACATATTCAACCTGTGGAAAGTTTATTCTTATGTTTGTTATAAGAAATTTCAATTTAGTTATTTAATGTAACAAAATACAGGTTCTTTTAGACAAAAACGTACCACATGATGTGACTGGGTTAGGTGTGCATCCTCTGTTTTACGATTTCTTAGTTTCATTGGGTTGTATAAGTTTCATTTGCATGTGCAAAGTTCCAGCGTCAGGAGCGTCCAGTGGTCTCCCATGGCTCGTGATGAATTGATTGATCCTTTTGCTGGCATGGGGCAGAGGAGGACAAATTGGTTCCTAACTGTTTTTAGCTCATCATCGATGCATTTTATTAGCATACCACTTTTAACCTTTTCCGGAGATGTAATCAGGCCCTGAGATTTAATTAATTAAAAATAAAAATAATTTTTTTTATGGATGCAAACATTTTTATATATCATGCAGTATTTTCTAGGGCATCTACCCAACATTTGTAGGTGATAATTTTTATGCGCTTCGCATGGTCGATTGTCCCATATTTTTAAAGTAAATGTTTTGCCCATGCGTCGATAACCTGCATTATGTTGGTAATCTTTTATGTTTAGAAAAGTTAGATAATGTTCTCATACTATATGTGTATTGTATTATTATATTTATGGACAATTTCTTATGTATTCTTTCTTATGCAGTTGTTTTTATTACAGTTTAAATGTGCTTAGCATATAAATCACACAAATTCTCAAATACCAACAGATAAATCAGTATGTGGACAACAAGACATATTCAACAGGTGATGGTGTGTAAGGGGGACTCAAAGACGTGTGTTTAATAGGTTCTCCCATATTTGTCATTATGTATGTTGAAAATTCATTGTGCACTTGTTATTTTAGTTTTTGTAGGAGGATGTTACTGCATCAGATATTGTATCATGATGGAGGATTCTGATGATGTCTCCACCTCCGCAAATCCAATGATGCATTTCTAAATAATATGCATGTGATTAATGTAATTTTTTAACGCACTTGGTTGTACATTATTTGAAGTATTAAATTTAAATTTAAAATAAGGATGAGTGCTTACACTTCTCCAGTGTCGTCCCAACAATCTCAGAGGATTGCTTTGTAATTATCAGATGTCTTCCGTAATGCGTCCAACTTCTCATCCATTCTGAATTTCATTGGTTTTCTTTTCGCACCCCTTTTTACTTCCAAATTATTTTTGTATTCATCAAGGCTTATTATCTCGAGTGTGTCTGGTTGGGGTGTAAGAACCTTGGCTTTTCTTTCATCCATCATGGTCCTGTTCTTCACCCGATTTGCGATGGAGATTGGTTCTGAAAGATTGTCCTTTCTTTTATATTTAACAATTGGTGTTTTCTCTTCAGCAACAGGTGGCGCACTCTCCAGATGGTTTTCAATGGCATCATAAATCTCTAATATATCAACGAGATCTGTTTTTTCCTTTTGAAGTGCCTAATTTTGGATTTTTGTGATGTGTAACTCTTCCATTGTGGCCATTCGGGCAAGATTCTCTGGATTTTGATAAATCCGTGTTGGTGTTGGAGCAACCAATTCATTCAAATTCTCTAACAACCTTAAATTCTCTTCATGTAGAATCTCATTCTCCTCGTTTTTTCCATCTTAGCTTCATGTAGTGCCTGCTGTTCGTTTCTAGCTTCCTCCAATTTTCTTGCCATATATTCTCTCATATTTCCTTTTAGTCTTTTTCTAAAACCTGTTTACTCCAGTTATTTGAGTCTTGCAATCTCCCTGTCCTTTTCGATCAATTTTTTCTTGTTTTATAATCGTGAATAAAAACTTTATGGAGTTCATCATTCATCAGCCCGTTGTGGTTCAGACAGAATGATGGACCATAATCAATTTCTGGCAATAGTGGTTGTTTGTCAGTTCCACATTGGTTTTCCAGATCCGTTTAGATTCTTTCGTTGTGGTTGGTTGGGGCAGTTTTTCGGGATCGATAAGGTAGTTATGCTCTTCTAGTTTTTTAGGTAATGGTGTGTAGAGCCGACAATTTGGGCCCGGCCCGCCCGACATATGGGCTGGGCCCAAAAAATAGAGGCCCAAAAAAACTGGGCCGTTTTTGGCCCGGCCCGGCTGGCCCGGTTGGCCAAATGGGCTGGCCCGACGGGCCACGGGCCGGCCCGTTTGATTTATTTTTTATTTTTTTATCTATTTTATTTTTAAAAGATTATAATTAGTGTTGCTTCTTTAAATGATATTTAGTGTTGTAATTACAAATATATAGACATACTTGACTTGATACTGCCATAATAAGAAATTTAGTGTTGTATATTTAGTTTTTAAATGATATTTAGTGATATTTAAATGATATTTAGTGTTGTATATTTAGTTTTTTTTTAAAACATACTTGACTTGATAGTTGATGCCATAATAAGAAATTTTGTAAATGAAGCCCCTCAATTTTCAGTACTGTGGAATAAAAAACTCTACCAAACATTATTTTTGAGATTAGGAAAAAAGAATAAAAAAAAAGTTGAAATGGGCCGGGCCGGCCCGTTAGCCCGTGGGCTAGGGTTGGGCCGGGCTGGGCTGGGATTTTATAGGCCCGACGTGCAAATGGCCCGGCGCGGCCCGACCCGCGAATAGTGATTGGCCCGACGGGCCAGACCCGGCCGACCCGACCCGCCCGTTTTGCCAGTTCTAATGGTGTGGATGGTGTTCTGACTTCTTTGGGGCGGTGGTGGATTGGTGTAACACACTATGTGTTGGGATATATTTTAGTTTTGATGATTTTCCAAAACAACATGTAATAGGTTTGAAAGCAGTCAGGATAGTATCTTTTATTTCAGGTCAGGCTAGGTTAGCTCCTAGAGAATAGGCTGTCTGTTGAGAAGAACTCAGTTGAGGGAACACTCAGTTGAGGGGGAACTCAGCGAGGGGGAACTCAGCCACACAGCCTGAAGATATCAAGATGACACCCAGAAGAACTGACTGAAGCCATGATTGCAACCTGAACCAGAAGAGAAGCCTGAAGGATGTCCCATTGAGTGTAAACCGGGCTGATGGTCCCGTTTTCAAAGGGCAAAATGGGAATTCAGGAGCAATTTTTTTTAAAACCAATTCCTCAGAGAGTTCAGCAAGAGTGAGATAATACTCAAGTCACTGTGTTGCTACGAGTCAGAGCACTCAAGTCAGTGCAACTGACCTGCGAGCTCAGTCTCGTAACAAGGCAGTGACTCGAGAGGTTTCACTTCAAGTCACTGCGTTGCTAAGAGGCTGAGCTACCAAGTCAGTGAGACTTGAAGGCTCATGCTCTTAGCAACACAGTGACTCGAGATACTGAACTCTCGAGTGCGTTGTCTGAACTGGTCAGTGAGAGGAATCCCCCTGACCTGAATACTTAACCAAAGTTTCCTTTTAAACAATGCTCTCAGTGAGCAGATTTTCACAACACTTTAGTAAATACTTTAATGAAAACAAACGCTCAGTTTAACGTGGTTCAGAGACTCAAGCTCCTACGTCCACGGCCTGATTTAACAGGAAATCCACTACTTGGGATTCTTATTTTTAACGTGCCAAGGTGCACTTACAACTGGACTCACGCCACTCCCTGGGCTGCCTCTCCTCACCTCACTACAAACCTAACATTCTTCTGAAAGGGTTTAGTTTGGTTTGGTTTTCTCCAACTAGGGGAGGTTTTCCCTTACAAAGTGTTAGCCTTAAGCTAGGATTGGGAAAACCTCTCTAAGCTATGAGTTACAAGCTTGACACTCAATGAATATAAGTGATAACCCTAAAGGTCAGTGTCGTGGGTGTGTAACACTTCCTTATGACTCCCTAACAACTAACACACCCTCACAGCTTGTAGGTGTTTATTTTCTTCTTTCACACACACTTACAATGAAGCTATGAGCTTGTATTTATAATGGGGATTCAAATGTATCCGTTGGAGGGAAGATACATTTGAATCCAACATTTAATGGTTTCAACCACTTTTCTTGGAATTCGGCCTTTGTCAGTGTCAGAGTTGCTGCCTCGTGCTGATTGGTCCACGTGGCCTGGATTCATGGATCTTTGACTCGGTGGGTTTGACTAAGACCCACTAACTTTAGGTAGCTTCCTCCTTCACTGACTGATGATCTTCAGTGAACTGAACGTCTTCAGTGTAGTTGTCCTTCAGAGACTGTTTGAAGATCATTCCAAGAAGTTTGTCATAAGACTGAATGACAAACTTCCCTGACCACAGTAGCCTGACACCTTCAGGGCCTACTTGGTGCAGCACTGATCCTCCTGATCATGCTCTTCACTAAGTGGTCCACCTGACTTAGCTTAGATCAGCTTGGTTTACACTCAGTGGGACATCCTTCAGGCTTCTCTTCTGGTTCAGGTTTCAAGCATGGCTTCAGTCAGTTCTTTCTAGGTGTCATCTTGATATCTTCAGGTTGTGTTGCTGAGTTCCCCCTCGCAGAGTTCCCCCTCAACTGAACAACCTATTCTACTGAAAAACTAACTTAGCCTGACCTGAAACAAAGAATACTATCCTGACTGCTTTCAAACATATTACATGTTATTTTGGAAAATCATCAAAACTAAATCATATCCCAACACGGGCTGATCTAAGCTAAGTCAGGTGGACCACTCAGTGAAGAGCATGATCAGGAGGATCAGTGCTACACCAAGTAGGCCCTGAAGGAGTCAGGCTACTGTGGTCACAGAAGTTTGTCATTCAGCCTTATGACAAACTTCTTGGAGTAATCTTCAAACAGTCTCTGAAGGACAACCAAACTGAAGACGTTCAGTCCACTGAAGATCACCAGTCAGTGAAGGAGGAAGCTACCTAAAGTCAGTGGGTCTTGGTCAACCCACTGAGTCAAAGATCCGTGAATCCAGGCCACGTGGACCAATCAGCACGAGGCAGCAACTCTGACACTGACAAAGGCCGCATTCCGAGAAAAGTGGTTGAAACCATTTAATGTTGGATTCAAATGTATCTTCCCTCCAACGGATACATTTGAATCCCCATTATAAATACAAGCTCATAGCTTCATTGTAAGGGTGTGTGAAAGAAGAAAATAAACACCTACAAGATGTGAGGGTGTGTTAGTTGTTAGGGAGTCATAAGGAAGTGTTACACACCCACGACACTGACCTTTAGGGTTATCACTTATATTCATTGAGTGTCAAGCTTGTAACTCTTAGCTTAGAGAGGTTTTCCTAATCTTAGCTTTAAGGCTAACACATTGTAAAGGAAAACCTCACCTAGTTGGAGAAAACCAAACCAAACTAAACCCTTTCAGAAGATTGTTAGGTTTGTAGTGAGGTGAGGAGAGGCAGCCCAGGGAGTGGCGTGAGTACAGTTGTAAGTGCACCTTGGCACGTTAAAAACAAGAATCCCAAGTAGTGGATTTCCTGTTAAATCAGGCCGTGGATGTAAGAGCTTGAGTCTTTGAACCACGTTAAACTGAGCGTTGTTTATTTGTTTAAGCACTTGCTAATTACTTGTAGTGTATGCTCTCTGAGTGTACTTGGAAAGTTTGAAAAGAAGATTAGCTAAGTATTTTAGTTAGGGAGAACCAATCTCACTGACAAGCTTAGGCTAGCACTCGAGAGTTCAGTCTCTCGAGTCACTGCCT
The DNA here is from genome assembly GCA_947034835.1 of Ballota nigra. Classification (NCBI taxonomy): domain Eukaryota; kingdom Viridiplantae; phylum Streptophyta; class Magnoliopsida; order Lamiales; family Lamiaceae; genus Ballota; species Ballota nigra. The sequence continues at coordinate 30,994,687 of OX344727.1, forward strand.
TGTTAAGAGCCTGAGCTCACAAGTCAGTTTGGACTGACTTGAGTGCTCTGACTCATAGCAACGCAGTGACTTGAGTATTCCATCACTGAACTCAGTCAGGGTGCAAGCTGTGATTTATAACGCACTCGAGAGTTCAGCATCTCAAGCCACTGTCCTTGCTCAGAGCATGAGACTCCAAGCCTTCTCACTGACTTGGTAACTCAGCCTCTGAGCAGAGCAGTGACTTGAGTATTTCTCACTCTTGCTAAACTCTCTGAGGAAAAAGTTTTAAATTTTTTTTTTTTGCTCCTGAATTCCCATTTAGCCCTTCGAAAACGGGACCATCAATTGGTATCAGAGTGGGTTGTTCACATGACCACTAATACAGTTTTGTTAAGAAAAATGGTCAACCGAACATATCTTAAATATTTTAAACTATGGGAATTCCTGCATATTTCAAACTATTACTTGTGTTCTGACATTATTCTTGTAATAGAAAATCATTTGGTTAGAAGTTTTGGAATCATCAAAAAGGGGGAAATTGTTGGGATATATTTTAGTTTTGATGATTTTCCAAAACAACATGTAATAGGTTTGAAAGCAGTCAGGATAGTATCTTTTATTTCAGGTTAGACTAGGTTAGCTCCTAGAGAATAGGCTGTCAGTTGAGAAGAACTCAGTTGAGGGAACACTCAATTGAGGGGGAACTCAGCGAGGGGGAACTCAGCCACACAACCTGAAGATATCAAGATGACACCCAGAAGAACTGACTGAAGCCATGATTGCAACCTGAACCAGAAGAGAAGCCTGAAGGATATCCCATTGAGTGTAAACCGGGCTGATCTAAGCTAAGTCAGGTGGACCACTCAGTGAAGAGCATGATCAGGAGGATCAGTGCTGCACCAAGTAGGCCCTGAAGGAGTCAGGCTACTGTGGTCAGGGAAGTTTGTCATTCAGCCTTATGACAAACTTCTTGGAGTAATCTTCAAACAGTCTCTGAAGGACAACCAAACTGAAGACGTTCAGTCCACTGAAGATCACCAGTCAGTGAAGGAGGAAGCTACCTAAAGTCAGTGGGTCTTGGTCAACCCACTGAGTCAAAGATCCGTGAATCCAGGCCACGTGGACCAATCAGCACGAGGCAGCAACTCTGACACTGACAAAGGCCGCATTCCGAGAAAAGTGGTTGAAACCATTTAATGTTGGATTCAAATGTATCTTCCCTCCAACGGATACATTTGAATCCCCATTATAAATACAAGCTCATAGCTTCATTGTAAGGGTGTGTGAAAGAAGAAAATAAACACCTACAAGCTGTGAGGGTGTGTTAGTTGTTAGGGAGTCATAAGGAAGTGTTACACACCCACGACACTGACCTTTAGGGTTATCACTTATATTCATTGAGTGTCAAGCTTGTAACTCTTAGCTTAGAGAGGTTTTCCTAATCTTAGCTTTAAGGCTAACACATTGTAAAGGAAAACCTCACCTAGTTGGAGAAAACCAAACCAAACTAAACCCTTTCAGAAGATTGTTAGGTTTGTAGTGAGGTGAGGAGAGGCAGCCCAGGGAGTGGCGTGAGTCCAATTGTAAGTGCACCTTGGCACGTTAAAAACAAGAATCCCAAGTAGTGGATTTCCTGTTAAATCAGGCCGTGGATGTAAGAGCTTGAGTCTCTGAACCACGTTAAACTGAGCGTTGTTTATTTGTCTAAGCACTTGCTAATGACTTGTAGTGTATGCTCTCTGAGTGTACTTGGAAAGTTTGAAAAAAAGATTAGCTAAGTATTTTAGTCAGGGAGAACCAATCTCACTGACAAGCTTAGGCTAGCACTCGAGAGTTCAGTCTCTCGAGTCACTGCCTTATTAAGAGCCTGAGCTCACAAGTCAGTTTGGACTGACTTGAGTGCTCTGACTCTTAGCAACACAGTGACTTGAGTATTCCGTCACTGAACTCAGTCAGGGTGCAAGCTGTGATTTATAACGCACTCGAGAGTTCAGCATCTCAAGCCACTGTCCTTGCTCAGAGCATGAGACTCCAAGCCTTCCCACTGACTTGGTAACTCAGCCTCTGAGCAGAGCAGTGACTTGAGCATTTCTCATTCTTGCTGAACTCCCTGAGGAAAAAGTTTTAAGATTTTTTTTTTTGCTCCTGAATTCCCATTTAGCCCTTCGAAAACGGGACCATCACTATGGCAGTTGTGGTGGTTCAGGCGATCTCTTGTTTTTGGGTCTGTGTCACTATTCCAATATCTTTTGAACCTGATGTGTTGCACTCTTGTATTGGGTAATTTGGGCGTGATGTTTCAGCCTCTTGCACCCTTTCAGTGTTTGATCCAAGGTCTACAATGACACCATCTTCTTCATGGTGGGATCCCTCGTGCATTGACGAATCCTTGTGATGATATACCCGCAATTTCTGGAACATCTTTATAAGATTGTGTGTTGTCATGTGTGGTTCAATGTATCCCATGTTCTGAAAAATGCTCGAAAGGTTTTCTTTTCAAAGGTAAGTGCCTTCAATTTTGTATGAAATATTTGTGCATGGAAAAAAATATTTAATACATCTTGGTCAAAGTGAAACATGTATATTTTTATTAGATTACACATTATCCTATTTCAGATCGAAAAGACATACTCGTTTCAGCTTCTTGCAAAATTGATTCAAGTTCTATTTCAAAAAATGGGGGAATTTGTCTTCAGATACTGGTTTAATCAAATTTGTGTACTCGTACAACTAAAATTGCACAAAAGATGGAATAATATTGTTAGTATTGATAAAGTCATGTGTACGGGATTTTGTAGATGTTTAATGTGTTATGATGTACTTACAGGTAGTAACATGACATAACCTTCAACTTTCAGATTTTTGTTTCTCAGAATTTGGTTTCTCAACATCTCCACAATTTAGTGGCTCCAATCAATATTGATTACTTCCCCAAAATCCTCTAGGTATTCGGTTAGGTGTGGCGATATTGATGCATTCTGGTTTGGAGCCAAGACTGAGGCAATGAGATGACACGGTGTGAGTCGAGCGGAGTCTAAGAAACATGTTGCGTCTGTTCTTTCGAGAATAGTCTTCAGCTTTTTGTGTATGATGTTCTTGTACAGGACAAAATGTCCTCTTGATTTATTGATCTCTGGACTGAAGCACCGTTTAACTCATGTTGGGGGTTTGTATTCTTTGTATTTGATTGGTATAGTTCTAGATCCTCCAGTTATTTAAAAAATGAGTTGGACGTCTCTCTTGTAGAGGTTCTTCATTTGGCCACCTATGATGAATCACCCAGTCACATCATCAAACATAGATATTATTTCTCTAATGTTTTCTTCGTGTTTTGAGCACCTCTTCATTAGTGTCTCGACATCAAATTGGTAAATGACATTGAACATTATCCAAAAAGGAGTTTTCTTGATCTCTCTCGATTGTGAAACATTGAAATGCAATGCTCTCAACTCCTTAATTGCTGTTTTAATTTTGCTTCTGTAGATGGTTCTTATTTTTGTCCCTAGATATGTACTTGTTCAAGAATTTTGTGAATTATATGTTACTGTTTGATTTATTGTATGTGTGTGTACTTTTAAAAGATTATATATTGTACATATATTTTTATTTTGGTAGGTGTGCAAATTTTACCATGTTTCATTTTAGGATTAAAGTTTTGTTAAAAAAAAGGGTCATGAATTGAAAAGGAAGGGAAAAATATCTGGAAGTCATTACATTAACTAAAAATTGAAGGTATCTCACACACCAAAAATATTTGAATTGTATATATGTTGAAGGATATTTCACTGAGGGTATCTCACATACAAGGAATTTATACCAAATGTCACATAAAAAATAAGGGTATCTCACATTAAAAAAAATCCAAATCTCACATACAAACTGAGAGTATCTAACTAATAACATTATCCAAATTAGAATCTGGGTTGTACCAAATGGAGTTGTTTCTTCGGGTCTTTTGTTTGGTTGTTGTTGATCTTCTTTTCCTATCGTGGCTGCTATGAAGAAAAATAATCATTTAAGTTATTCGTTGTGTTGTTGCTGTCATCATTTATTGAATAAGAAATGAAGTTTTAGAAGTAGTAAATGTTGTGTAAAAAGCAGTGTTGATAAAGTTTATTTGTTGTTTTGACCTTTCCTCATCGATTCGGTAACAAAAAAATCATCTTGTGGTGGATTTTTGTGTGTAGCTTTGGACAACAAATTTGTTGTCCGAATTATCTGAAATATGTGATTAACAAAATATTTAGTAACTTTGTAATGTTTGTGTGCCAATTCTTTGCAAAGTCTATGTAATAGTCAGTGTAGGGTTATGTACTAGAGTTTGAGCTGTCTGAGACACTCATTATCTTTTTCACTGAAAGTTTGGTTGTTTTTAGTAAAATGTTGGGGGGTCACCTTAATGTACAATATATCAGCATCAATTACTGGAGTACATCATCTTGTTACTGGAGTATACAATATGACAACAATTTTTACTGGAGTATTCTCTGAAATTTTACTGAAACATACCTTTTCTTCTGTCCTTCCTACCTTGTTTTTCTTTTCGGTGTTTTGCCTTCTTCTTTCCATGTATGGTCAGTGTGTCTCTTTGTTTGTCGATCTCCCTTAATTGTTATCTATTTTCAATGTGCAACAAAGTGTATTATTGAAGATTGTATTTTTTATATGTTTAAGCACTTGCACAGGGAAGGGTAATAAATGTTGTCAAAATTTGGTAGAGTTAAAAATTGTTCTGGATAATTAGCAATCTTTGATATTTTCAGCACAACTGATTTTTCCAATAAATGAACACTATAATACCATATGCTTCCAATTACAGGTCATCATCACAGGTTTTAAATCATTTATTTCTTTATCATCTTAAGAAACCTAATACTACACTTTCATCACTTGCTCTGGCCTGGATAAAATCATTAAAATAACTAAAACCATCACCCAACTGGTGAGACTAAATTTTTGAACTAAGTTTACACAACAAAAATTTCGCCCACATACCTATACAAGACATCTTTTGGGTCGAATATCATAAAACTCAAACTATAAATAGGACCGTGTATGATTAATATTTATTGCTTTGATACATGTTGGGTGAGAATCCTCATGACTTTGATATCTTGTATTTTGGGCAATAATATTAATCATACGACAATTACTAAGATTTAATATGGAGAAATGTGTGCGAGTATGGCTTGTGTGGTTTGTCCCTTTGGTGGGCTCAAAAGTTTTATCGTACCAAATCTTGCAAGTGGAAATTAGTTTTTCGGTACGGATAATGATGTTGAGTAGTCTTTACTCCAATGCACAAGATATTAATTAATTAGAGCTATTCAGAAACTCAATTAATTAATGGACTAGATAATCTTAAACACGAGAAATAATAACCAGGAGCCCATATTATCGTAATATGGATTAAGATGGATAGTGCAATATTAATTTGATAGTGGGTATTAATTAATATTAATGGGCTGAATTATATTGCGGCTCAATATTGAAATTCAGAAGCCCATTGGAGGTCCAATCTTAATTCTCTTAAAGGCCCCTCAAGTAGCCCAATAATTAGCCCGATAATGATAAGGTGATTAAAATAAAAGAAAAATATTATTGCTGATTTTTCCTATTAATTTTTGAAAATATTGATATAGTGAGAGAAAAGATTTTGTTGATTTTTTTAGAAAGATTATATGGAAGATATGTATTCTTGGAATACAAGATTATCTCATAAATTCAAGAAGATCCAAATCTTGTATTCCTATCCTATAATTTTTGAAAATTATATAATACTCTCTCAGTCCCAAATCTTTTTTCACATTTTCTTTTTTGGGACGTCCCAACTCTTTATTCACATCCTTAAAAATGAAATAATCTTTACTTACAAAAGTCATCAAATACATTTTATTATTTTATTATTTAACTTTATACTCACACACTTCACTTTTCTTAAAAATTGTGCCATGTATAACTATGAAAAAAGATCCAGGACGGAGGTAGCAATAGGAGGGTGAAATTTTTGTGGAATATTTTATTATGGAGAAAATAATATATGGGATATATTCAAGATTTCTTGGAGATCAAGAAAAATAAATTCCTCTCTAATTCCATGGTAAAATTCGGCCCACCCATTATTATAAATAAGGGATGTTTTTTTCATCCCCAGTTTACAAGTTCCATGAGTTGGAAAAATTAAGAGCAACATATATTTTTCTTCTTCCTTCGTATCATTAATTGTTCGTTAAACACTTCCCACCGGTGGATGAACAAGCCTAAAGGGAATACTTGAGAAGGTCTTTCGATTGATAGTGTTGTAAAATAAAGAACGCGGAGACATAAATTTGTTTACTACTAAGCCAGGAGGGTTTCACTATATATCTGAGTGTATACAATACAATGATCAATGATCTATTTATAATAGTGGTAGGGATATAACCCTAAAAGCCCATTAGGCATCTCGACCTATTAAGTATCTTATCCTCTAGGTAATGTCCATAATATAATATATTTACAACACTCCCCCTTGGACATTACGACGTGATGTTCATGCCTCGTTAAACCTCAATAAAAAAAATTCAGAGGGAGAGATTTATGCAAAGGGAAAAAAAAGTATAATCATTGTGATCTTCAAGATCCAATCTTCAGGATTATTTTAAACTTGTCACTCCCCCTGAAGACAACAGTCTTCCAAGCGTACATATTTAAATACCATGAATATATTTTTCAAAGATAGGCGTAGAAAGGGATTTAGTAGACAAATCTGCTAGATTGTCACTAGAACATACCTTTTGTATAATGATTTCACCACTCTTCCGGAGTTCATGTGAATAATTTTTTTTGGGATATGTGTTGTCATTACTTCTAGGAATACCATATGAATCACAAATGTGTTGTACCAATTGTTGTAGGTAGAAAATAATATGTTCCACGCCGACCGACGAAGCAGAGGTACCCCGCCTCCACTTAGCGAGCTCGACCAACCTCGATCTCGCCCAAGTAGGCGACCTCGACGATAGGCAACCCCGCCTCACCAAGAGATCTCGTCACCCTGACCAATCGGGCATGATCCAGCCGAGTCTGGGCTAGCTACGGACTTGAACAAACTCGCCATGAGCCTGTGCTGAACGAGTCAGCTGGAGATCAGGACAGTGGGAAGAACGTAACCGCCTGCCTGCAACCATGCCCACGCCTGGAGAAAGGACAGATGCAGATGCAGGTACAGAAAAAGGAGCCCAGATAAGGCAGAGCCAACAGGCCAGTTGGGATCATCCTATTGGACAAGGACAACCCTCGGTATGGCTAGAAAAAAGGCCATCACACCCCGATGACTAGGCTTAAGCGAGAAATAGCAAATCATGCGCAATCATTGGGTATTAAATAAAAAAAGAATTGAATAAGGCAATAACTTGTAACCTATGAATTACTATAAATAGGCCTAAGGGCAAATGAATAAAGAGAGCACAACTTAAGACCTAGCCTAAACCCCTCGACAATTCTCTGAGTCTTTACTTTTCAATTCTTTACTTTGTTTTATCCGATCATAGCCACATAAAGCTCTTAAATCTAACAATCGGGTAACAACACCAATGACTTCCAAACACATTCTCGTGAAACCTCATATAAAGTGATAATCACTAAGTGGTTTGAAAATGTGGTAACAACAAATTATTTGACAGACCTCCATGATATTGTAGCACTAGTGTAAACGAAAATATAGTAGTATGAGGATCATACATATAACTAGCATCCATATAGCTCATTTTTGGTGCTCACATAAGAACCTTCTGGTCTTACCACAAATCCACTTCAAATGGATCGAACAAATATTAGTATGGATGAGATATATACATATAAAATCTCTCACAATACCTTCTCAAGTATGTTTACTTATTTATAAAATTCATGTGTCCTTCAGGGAGATATCAAATTCATTTTTCCTTCGGGAAAATGCTCAATTCATTTTTCCTTCAGGGAAAAACATCATTATTTATATATTTCTTCTTCAGGAAGAACTTATTAAGTCGATTGTACCACATTAGACCCGACTGAATTAGGCCATATAATGACCTCTGCAGTTTTATACTACACATACTACGATTTTCATTATTCCTCATCTGGGGAATCTTAAATCCTTCAGGGATCATATAAATATTGGCATCCAATAACCAAATAAATATGTGGTTACAAGGTCCATCAACTGTATTTTTAAATTCATATTTGTTGTCAGGAATATATAGTAGCGGTACTTTATATTGTTTATATCAGGAGAATGTTTTATCAAAATCAATAGCGGGTCACTGCAAAAACCTATTGAGCTACTAATCTCGCTCACCACCTTGTAATTTTCATTTGGTTTTCGTACAAATACTCATTTATATCCAACAGGGATTACACTTCGGGTGTACAGTAACACTTTGGGTGTACGTACGATAAAACCAAATAGTTTTCTTTTGTTTAGCGAGTCTAGCTCTGCCACATTTTGCTTCTTTCCATTGCAACCAAATCAAAGTACTTCGGACACCCAATTTGAGTACTGGATCCAGATTTTAGAAAGAGCAATTGTGAACATGAATATGTTGTCGACAACAATGGTATTTCAATTTCTCCTGTATTATTTACAAAATTCATATCAACCAGATCCTAATCATTTCCCAATATATTTTGATCTGGTCGTTCTGCAATTCTAGTATTTTGATTATTTTGTGCACGTGCTTCCTTACTAGGATTTCCGTCTTTAGGACGAATCTCTTTAGGAGATTTCAAGAGCGACATAACATTTTTGTTAGCTTTAATATACTGCGGGTTTATATTATTTGTGTTGGGAGGTCCTTTACGCTTCTAGCGTATGGGGGTATTAACATATAACTTAATCTTATTGGAACCTCAACCATTTATAGTCATTTCTTTACGTTCAGTAAATGCATTTAGCAGATTACTTGCTAAATTTGCAAGTTAATTATCTTTTGAACTTCAATTTCACTTCGACTAGTGTTTGAGTCTAAATACTAAAGATCTTTTTTCCTTTAGGGAAGATTTTTTTCCTTCAGGGAAATTTTTTGGCATTCATTTTAATATTGGATTCTTATCTCCCCCTAATGCCGAGAAATGACTCTTCATCAAGTGTGCAGTCAGTCAGCTGGGCTGTTTGATTCGTTTTTTGGTGGTGATATAAATATTGCACAACTAAATATTTGCAGATGGGAAATGATTTATTTTCTATGCACAAGCTGTAAATGGGAGTAATAATAATAATATGTAGTAGGTCGGATTTTAATTAGAGCAGCTGCGTACAAATTTCATGCCCCCAACATGAAATACGTAAGTTGGAATTTTAGAGTAAAAGTCTAGCAATTAATTTGATGCATCATATGATTAACTCATCTAGATCATTCTAAGTGTGGATATGAGAGACTGAATGCTTCACTTTAATTCCCAATGCCATAAAATATCATTAAATGTCTTCAATGTGAGCTCACTGGCATTATCCATTCGAATGGATTTAATAAGATAATTTGGGGATGAGACTTAAGCTCAAATAATTTTGTAATAAGTTTGGAAAAAATATTATAACACGTGGATGATAACACACACAAGTCCACCGTGTGGAAGCATAAATTATGGTCATAAATTATCAAAATAGTCCCGATACCAAATGAATAGTCCACATATATCTCCATGAAAATATTCAATAAAAATAGAAGAATTAATTCCAACTTTAGTACGAGACAACCGTTCGATAAATTTATCCTTCACACATGCTCTAATTCGACATATTGTGTTTTATTTTGGATGGACTAACTGCTTATGTTATGAATCTAAAATAGATTTTGAGACCACCTCTTCAACTATTCAGGATGTTGAATTTTGTAACTGTCTCCTACGCTTCTGGCGTGCTTTAGATTCATTAGCACTTTATTATTTTGTGTTAGGAAATTGTATAGACTTTGATGGTCCCGTTTTCGAAGGGCAAAATGGGAATTCAGGAGCAAATTTTTTTTTTAAAACCTTTTCCTCAGGGAGTTCAGCATGAGTAATACTCAAGTCACTGCTCTGCTCAGAGGCTGAGTTACCAAGTCAGTGAGAAGGCTTGGAGACTCATGCTCTGAGCAAGGACAGTGGCTTGAAATGCTGAACTCTCGAGTGCGTAATCAAATCACAGCTTGCACCCTGACTGAGTTCAGTGACGAAATACTCAAGTCACTGCGTTGCTGAGAGTCAGAGCTATCAAGTCAGAGATGAGACTTGAAAGCTCAGGCTCTCAACAAGGTAGTGACTCGAGAGACTGAACTCTCGAGTGCCTAGCCTGATCTGGTCAATGAGATGGAATCTCCCTGACCTGAATGCTTAACCAAAGTTCCTTTTTAAACAATGCTCTCAGTGAGCAGATTTTCGCAATACTTTAGAAGAAAAGACATTCCAGATAATAACACTTGGTTTAACGTGGTTCGGAGACTCAAGTTCTTACATCCACGGCCTGATTCAACAGGAAATCCACTCCTTTGGATTCTTGTTTTTAACGTGCCAAGGTGCACTTACAACTGGACTCACGCCACTCCCTGGGCTGCCCTTCTCCTCACTTACTACCAACAAACCTGACAAGAGGGTTTTGGTTTCAGTTAGGTTTTCTCCAACTAGGTGAGGTTTTCCCTTTACAATGTGTTAGCCAATAGCTAAGATAGGAAAAACCTCTCTAAGCCTAGAGTTACAAGCTGAACACTCATATGTGTATATTTGAAGACCCTAATGGTCAGTGTTTAAGATGTGAGTAAACTCTCCTTATAACTACCATGCACGTATGCTACTACCCACACCCTCACAGCTCGTAGGTGTTTGTTTTCTTACAATTCTTACAACAACACAACACACCCAACTACGCAACTATGAGCTTGTATATATAATGGGGATTCAAATGTATCCGTTGGAGGGAAGATACATTTGAATCCAACATTAAATGGTTTCAACCACTTTTCTTGGAATGCGGCCTTTGTCAGTGTCAGAGTTGCTGCCTCGTGCTGATTGGTCCACGTGGCCTGAATTCACGGATCTTTGACTCAGTGGGTTGACCAAGACCCACTGACTTTAGGTAGCTTCCTCCTTCACTGACTCTGATCTTCAGTGGACTGACTCGTCCTCAGTGCAGTTGTCCTTCAGTTAACTCTTGAAGATCTTTCCAAGAAGTTTGTCATAAGGCTGGATGACAAACTTCCCTGACCACAGTAGCCTGACTCCTTCAGGCCTACTTGGTGCAGCACTGATCCTCCTGATCAGGCTCTTCACTGAGTGGTCCACCAGACTTGGCTTAGATCAGCCTGACTTACACTCAGTGGGACATCCTTCAGGTTTTCTCTTCAGGTTCAGGTCTTCCTTCAATGGCTTCAGTCAGTTCTCTTGAGATGTCATCTTGACTTCCTCAGGCTGTATTAGTGAGTTCCCCCTCGCTGAGTTCCCCCTCAACTGAGTGCTTCCTCAGCTGAGTTCTTCTCACGTTACAACCTGTCTAACTGAATAAACAAACTATCCTGACCTGAATCTAAAGATACTATCCTGACTGCTTTCAAACCTATTACATGTGGTTTTGGAAAATCATCAAAACTAAAACATATCCCAACAGACTTATGTTTTGATTAAAATGCCAAAAGGTTCCTCCTAAGTCATTTGTAAGTAAAGTGTTCAGTAGAGTTAGAATAGAATTAACCAGTTCAAATGTTAAGGAACTGAAGTGCATTTACTAATTCATATAGTGTATCTAAGAGTTGAAGAAGTCCACTGAAGAAGAAGTCCGCTGAAGGAAGAAGTGAAGTGAAGAAGTCTAAGTCCTCATCAGTAGTAAGAATGCACTTAGAATGCTTGTTCTTGTTAAGTTTCCCATGCTCTAATTCGACATAAGGAGAGGATCAAGGTCCACTGATGAGGACTAACAACGCACATTCAATGCTAAACACATTAAAAGTTATTAGTTAATCTGGTTGGAACAAGGCAAATCGAATATCAGTAAAGCTTGCAATAAATGAAGGAATAAGAAGGTTTTCTCAATTGAGTTCCACCTTAAAACCAGACAAGACTCTGAGCTAGTAGACTAAGCGGCCTAATAAGAAGATGACACTTAGGTGTACTCTACTGACAGCCGACCTGTCACAGACTGACAAATACCAAAAGTCTTACTTTAGCTTTCTCCAAAGAGCTGGTAAGCAAGCATGGTCTTTCAACCATTTCTTGACAAGACTTAAAGCTTAAATAGAGCCGTTTGAACCAATCAAATTCAAGAAGACTTACTTGAGAAGATTCAACTCCAACGAGAAGATTTTTAAGAAAGGTCTATAAATACAGAAGGTCGTGCCCATTTCTAAGCATGGGAAACTTAACAAGAACAAGCATTCTCTACACTCATAACTTACTACGAAGCACTCGAAATCACCTTTGTTTCCCAAGTGTTTCATATTTGTAGAGAGCATACCAAACCTTCTGTAATCGAGCTTATAACTATATCCAAACCTTAGAAAGAGATAATCCATCCTTAAAGCATTGAGCTAACTTGTAAGGATTATCTCACAAACAGTTGGTACCAAACCCTACTCAAAACCCTACCCCAGAGTTAGGTTGAGAGTTAGAGTTAAGAGGTGTTAGTAAGCTGATTGTTGATATCAGTCTGAAAGTTGGTTGTTTTGGGAACTAGGACCTGGAATTATCCCAGTGATCAAATATCCTTAGAGAGGATTAACTTGATTAGTGCACCTTGGCACTATAACACAAGGAATTCCAAGTGAAAGGAATTCTCCTGTTGAATCAGGACAATGGACGTAGGAGATTCATCTCTGAACCACTTTACATCTTGTGCAATTACTTTATGCTATTTCTCTAAGTATGTGTTGTTCAAACAAGTTTTATCAAACAAAACGAGGTTTCCTTAAGGGCTCACTAATCTGCATTTGAAAGCTAATTAGATAGTAGTTCAACTGAAAGTCTTGAGCTTTCAGTGGAGCTGTTATCTCAGTAAGCTTTCACAAGTAAATCTCAGCAGACTTCAAAGTCCATTGAAGATCTACTGTCTTGAGTTGATCTGATAAGTTTTCAAGAATAAGTTTGAATTTGTAACATCAGGTGTATTCCCCCCCATACACCTGTATAACTCGTTTCGGGATCAACAAGTGGTATCAGAGCAGTGGTTCAAAAGACCATTGTTCTAAGTATACCTTGTGCTCAAAAGGTAAAAGTGTATCTGGTCAACTGAATTGATCTACTGATAATCTTGTTTAGATATTATGGCTGATAATGCAGCTAGGGTAGCACCACCAGCAGAGAACAACATGGGAGTCAATCCCTTGAACCATAGATATTTATGGAAGACAAATTAGCCACTCTAAAATAATTAGAACTGTGAGGCAAATTTGGATTCTGAAAGGTACAACTAACCTGGTAGGACCCAACACAAAATGGGTACCTAAAGCTTGATCTTGACTGCAGGGCTCAGTGGATCTCAATAAAGGAGAAACTCTTAAATCTTCAGTTGGTACTTGGACAGTGGATGTTCCAGGCATACGACTGGCAATAAAAGTCTCCTGATAGAATTTGTTGAGAAAGAAGGTCCACAGGTCACTTTTGGTGACAATTCACAATGAGCCACCAAAGGTTATGGTACTCTAATTATTGGCTCAGTAAGAGTTAACAATGTATCCTATATCAGTGGACTTAAGCATAACTTATTATCCATAAGTCAGTTTTGTGATAAAGGACACAGTGTTGAATTTTCTTGTAACCTGTGTTTTGTCAAGAATATATCTTCACAACAGGTACTACTAACTGGGTCAAGGAAGGAAAATGTCTATCTTGCAGATTGGAAGTCTTGCACACCAAATGCATGCCTTATTACAAAAAGCTCAACTGACATGAATTGGCTATGGCATAAGAGACTAAGTCATCTGAACTTCAAGATGATGAACAGGATAACAAGACATGCACTGGTAGAAGGAATGCCTAATGAAGTATACAACACAGATCATATATGCAAGGCCTGTCAAGAGGGAAAACAAGTGAAAGCATCTTTCAGTAGCAAAGTGGCTACCTCTACTGACAGAGTACTTCAGCTGTTGCATATGGATCTCTTCGGTCCAGTAACCCCTGTAAGTATCAATGGGAGAAAATATACACTTGTTGTTGTTGATGACTTCTCCAGGTACACATGGGTGGTATTTCTTGCAAGCAAGAAGGAAACTCAAGTCAGGCTACCAGAACTACTGAAGAAAGGTAGCAATGAGAAGAGCTTGAACATTGTAAAAATAAGGTCAGATAAGGGTACTGAATTTATTAACTCTATAATATCTGAATTTTGCAAAGAATTAGGTATAGCCCATGAGACTTTAGCTGCAAGAACTCCTCAACAAAATGGAGTAGCTGAAAGAAGAAATAAGACTCTTAAGGAGGCAGCAAGGACAATGCTTGCAGAAGCTCAAGTTCCTAAAAGGTTTTGGGCTGAAGCTATTAATACTGCCTGCCACACTCAGAATAGATCCATGGTAACCAAACATCAAGGAAAAACTCCATATGAGCTATGGAATGGCAGAAAGCCACATGTATCTTACTTTCACATTTTTGGTTGCAAGTGTTTCATTCACAACACTGGGAAAACTCAACTAAAGGCTTTTGATAGCAAAGCTGATGAAGGAATCTTCTTAGGATATTCCCAAATCAGAAGAGCTTTCAGAGTTTACAATTGTAGAACTCTTGTTGTGGAAGAAACACCTCATGTGGTCTTTGATGAATCTACTTTTGAGTCCAGGAGAAAGGAGATTGAGGAAGTGATAAGCAAAAGACTAACTAGACTGAGTATCAAGTCAAAAGGCTATCCTGAGAACAGTGTTGATGCATACATCCCAACCTGGGATAACCTCAATGACCAACAGTTCAATCAGGACACTCAGACCAAGATCACTCCTGACAACTCAACTGAAAGGTCTCCTGATCAGTCAACTGAACTGATGAACACCATCCCTGTTGAATAGGTAAGTGATGTCGATGAAGATGTGGTCACAACTGAGGCATCTAATGAGCCCATCATTCAAGGGGGATCCAATGACACTGTCATTGAGAATGAAAATAACTTGAATGATGACTTAGGACTTCAACCCTCTGTTTTGTTTCCTGAATTTGAATTCATTCCTATATCTAGTGACTCAACTTCAGAAGAGTTAACCTCTACTGAAGGGCATCAGTCTAGGAGAACATGGCTCTCAGATCACCCTGTTGAGCAAATCCTAGGTGATCCTACCTCGGGAGTCAAAACTAGAAGTTC
The DNA here is from genome assembly GCA_947034835.1 of Ballota nigra. NCBI lineage: Eukaryota > Viridiplantae > Streptophyta > Magnoliopsida > Lamiales > Lamiaceae > Ballota > Ballota nigra. Next base: position 31,009,943 of record OX344727.1, read on the forward strand.
TCATGGAGAAAGTGCTTTGTTTTGTTGTTTCTTATCTAACCAGGAACCAGGTTCCATTGAAGAAGCACTTCAAGATTCAAAATGGATCATTGCTATGCAAGAAGAGCTCAACCAATTCACAAGGAATCAAGTGTGGGAATTGGTGGACAAACCATATCATTGCAATGTGTTTGGAACCAAATGGGTGTTCAAGAATAAGAAGGATGAAAATGATGTCATAGTCAGAAACAAAGCCAGGCTAGTGGTAAAGGGCTATTCTCAAGTTGAAGGTTTTGACTATAAACATTTGCCCCAGTGGCCAGATTGGAGGCAATAAGGTTATTTCTTGCATATGCTGCTCACAAGAAATTCAAGGTGTATCAAATGGATGTCAAGAGTGCATTTTTGAATGGAGTACTCAATGAGGAAGTGTATGTGGAACAACCCTCAGGTTTTGAAGAAAGTCACAAAGTATATAGATTGAGAAAAGCTCTATATGGACTGAAACAGGCTCCAAGAGCTTGGTATGATACTTTATCTCAGTTCTTACTTGTTCATGGCTTTATCAAAGGAAGAGTAGATAGAACTCTCTTCAGGATCACAAAAGGAGAGGACACTCTATTGGTGCAAATATATGTGGATGATATCATTTTTGGTTCTCCAAACCAAGTCCTCTGTGAAAAGTTCTCTCAACTGATGAAAGGAAAGTTTGAGATGTCAATGATGGGAGAAATGAATTTCTTCCTTGGACTTCAAGTCAAACAATCCACTGAAGGAATCTTTATCAATCAAGCCAAATATACCAGGGAGCTGATCAATAAATTTGGATGTCAAAATAGTAGTGTTGCAAGAGTTCCACTCAACACCAACACAAAGATGGCACCTGATGAAGATGGTGAATCAATAGACCAAACTCACTACAAAGCTATCATTGGGTCTCTACTGTATCTCACTACAAGCAGACCTGATATCACATTTGCTGTTGGAATATGTGCAAGATATCAAGCAAATCCAAAGAAAAGTCATTTGGAAGCTGCTAAAAGAAATCTCAAATATCTAAAGGGTACTGTGAATATGGGATTATGGTATCCCTCAGATGACAATTTTGAACTCACAGGATACTCCGATGCAGACTATGGAGGTTGCAGAATTGACAGGAAATCAACCTCAGACACTTGTCAATTCTTGGGAAGTAAGCCGATCTCTTGGTTTTCTAAGAAACAAAACTCAGTAGCCATTGCTATTTCAGAAAATCCAGTTCTCCACACAAGATGGAAACATGTGGATATAAGACATCATTTCATTAGAGATCATGTGGAGAAGAAGGATATCAAAATGCTCAAGATCCATACTGACAAACAAAAGACAAATATATTTACTAAACCTTTGGCAGAAGCAAGTTTTCAAGAACTGTCAGTAGAGCTTGGACTTCTGGATCCAGGGGAGTAAGAAAGAAGTCTTATCAAAATCTCAGAAGAGATGTTTTCAAATCAGTGGAGGAGTGACTTCAGTAGAGTCAAAATTCTCAGAAGAGCTACAAATCTCAGAGGAAGTTCAACTTCAGTCGAGGTCAATCATATCCTAACTTATGTTATTTCAAAACTGAACGCTCCTTAGTTTTTAAAATATAAATTACTTTTCTAAAAATGTTAATGAGTACTTTCTGCGAAATTGAATCTTTTTACTCTGTTTTGAAATGATTTTGATAAATGGAGCATTTAATGCGCGTTGTATAAGTCAGTAAAACTTTTTCAGTTTCCTATCTCACGCGCCTTAAAAGCCGGATGATGTGACCTTCCGATTACCAACCCTTTTAATCCTCGCCTTCCATTTTAGGCGGTTCTTTTCTAACCGTTTAGAAATCTTAAAAACTCCCCACAACCTTTTCAACTATCCACGATCTCATCTGAATCAACCCCAGCCATTGATCAATCTTCTAATCTCACCGTTCATTCCAGATATAAAAGGTCCACATATCAGTCTCTGAAACCTTTTCAAAATCTCTCAAGCCCAAAATTCACTATCCTTCTCAAATCAAACCCTTTGTGAAATTCATCAAATTTCTTCAAGTTTCAAATGGTAAAAATCAATCTTAAACACCTCACCAACAAAGATAATTTCTGGTACGAACCCAATGTTCTATTTGATAACCCAGAAATACAATCCAGGCCTGAGTTCAGGCACATCAAAGAGGCCTTAGAGATGGTTAAAGCCGCCGGGCTAGAAAAGTTCTTAACAATTCATCCTGAGAACTGTTTTGATAGGCAAGTATTGGAATTCTTTTTCAGTGTCAACAACACCGATTCCAAGATTAAATCCTGTTTATTCCTAAAAAGGAAGAAGAAAATTTTTGGAGATGGAGAGGAACTTATGGAATTCCAAAAAGTGAGGAAAGAGATTGAGTTAGAAGGGGAAGACTTGAAGGAGTTGTTTGGTCTTCCGTCAAAAGGCCCTAATCCGGATACGTGTATTGCGGATGAGGAGGAGGATTGGGTATACACAATAATGCAGAAGAAGGTTAAGTATAACCCAACGATGAACAAAAATGTACTTCTCCCAGTATATAATGTACTGTGCGAGATTGTTGGGAAGTGCATACTGGCCAACCAAAGCTGAGACTGATGAAGGCTATTGTGGAAAGCAAGGAGAAGGAATACAACTGGCAGCAGTTCTTCCTTCGTGCCTTGAACAAAGAATGCACAAAATTCCAACCGGAGAAGACTCCATAACTGGCGAGCAAGCTCAACTATGCCTCCAAAATCTCATACCTGGTTGAAAACGTAGATGTTGGAGTTGATTGGAAGGAAGATAGAAAATGAAGCAACTTAAAGTCTCTCTTCAAGTCGGGAAAGGCCTTGGAAGGAAGAAAGCTGAGTGAAAGTGATGAGAGCCCAGAGGAGGAAGACATGGAGGAGATGAATCCGTCTGAAGGGAAGAAGACTAAGCTGAGGAGGCTTGTCAAAATGAGTGACAAGATGGCTAAGCACAAGAAGGAGGTGGCGGAGAAGGCCTCAAAATGAAAGGAGAAGAGGGCTGCTGAGACAGAGAAGGAAGCAGCCAAAACCACCAAGAAAGTAAGAATATCAACCTCTACTGATGACTCGTCATTAGGTAACCCTGAGTCCTCTCCAAACGTTATCTCTACTGATACTGATTCTGATGCCCCTACCCCCACCCCCATCAAAATCAAAACCAAACCTCGTACCCCTCTCAAAACCAAGAGCATCTCCAAAATCTCTCAAACCACCACTGAAGGCTCTCAACATCCTGAAAGTGGATCCTCAAAAGACACCCCATCTGAAGCCTCTACTAAAACAACCTCTAAACCCACTGAACCAACCCCCTCTGAACCTAACCCCACTGAACACCAAACTTCCATCCTAGAAACCATACCAGAAGAACCCTCTGATCCCAGATCCCCCACTCCTTCCTTGCCATCTGATGATGAAGAAGAGTACTCCTTCTTGGATACTCTTAAGAATGAAGTAGCCTACTCACTGGAGACGAAGTATCCAGAGTTGGATGAATACCCTGCCCTGAAAGCCATGTTCTTAAGGGTCAGACTACTTGTCCAACTCAAGGATAGGAGGCTGGCAGAGATCTTGTTGGCCGTAGGAGGAGGGAAGGCTGGCGAATGGAAGAAGGAGGAGCAGGAGGTGCTAGACTTTACTGGCCTCACCAAAACCAGGCTGCTCTGTGATGAAAAGATTTTTCAGAGCCTAGTGATGGACAAGATCAAAGAGGTAAAGTCTACATCAAACAAAGAGGAGAATGAGAAAGTGGAGGAGGCAGAGAAAGAAAAGGAGGAGGAGGAGGAGGAGTTAGAGTTGGAGAAAGGTACTTCAACAGTGCAAGTTGGTGGTGAAGTAGCCAAGGATGTATCCGAGGCAAGGGACACTAAGGCTCAAAATTTGCCAAAGAGTAGTTCAGTAGAGGTGTCTACTGAAACTACTCCACAACAGCCCTCAGTGGTGACTTTAGAGTCAGCTGAGGTGACTGGAATATGAGGAGTTGAAAAAGAGAGGGAAAAAGAAAAGGAGGTTGAAATCACAGCTGTTGTGAGTGGAGAGATCAGAGCAATCGTCCATGTAAAGGGAGAATTGGCTGAGACAAATAAAGTTGAAAATGAGAGAGAGAGAGAGAGAGAGAGAGAGAGAGTGAGAGTGAGAGTGAGAGTGAGAGTGAGAAGAGGGTGGATGAGGGAGCTCAAATGGAGATAGATGAGCAAGCTGGGCTAGGAAGTGAGGTTGAGGGGGAACGTGCTAATCCTTTGTCTTATGCAGGAAATCCAACCCTAGAGGTACCCAAAACTAATCTCAATCTAAGTCCCCTGAAGCATGCCATCAACAAAGTTGAAGAAGTGAGACTTCCATCCATTGAAGCTCAACTGAGAGATCTGCAGGAGATAGTACAAGAAGATGCAGACGAAATGGTCATTCTCTCATATCACATTGATGAGCTTATGGAGTCAACTACCCCATCTCTCCAGAATCTAACTCTCAAGGTGGAAGACTCTCAACAAATGGTGATTGATGTTGTGGAAGGGCAAAGTGTTCTGGTAATTGAAGCCCTCAAGAAGATGGAGAAGAAGGAAGAAGAAAAGTAACTGAGTTCGAGGCCAAGCATGAGGAGATGAAGGCCAGCCTGAAGGAGGTTCTGAAGCAAACAACAGAAGACTTCCCCACTCAAGAGAAGACAGACGTTATCATCAGTGCAAAACTTGAGCAATTTGTCAAGTTTGGCCAAACTGCTGGAGCAACTCTTCAAAGATTGGAAGAAGAGGTGGATCACTGCTCAACCCAAACTGAGGGCAGTTGAACATGATCAGATGAAGCTGAATATTACTATTGCTGAGTTCATGATTAATGCCGAAAAGAGGGAAGAGTTAGTGTCTGGGAAGCAAATGAAGCTAGATCCGAAAAATAAAATGGAGCTAATCCTTGAGACTGATGACTTTGCTAGAAGTCAGCAGATCAAGAATACGATGAAGAAGGTAAACATGGAGGCTCAACAGTTAGCTGATGAGAGAAACCAAAGTGTGAAAGGCAAAGAAGTTCAGGAGCAGAGGGACTTGTCCAAATTCAAAGAGGCTGCTGAAAAAGACAAAATAGAAAGAACTGCTCTGAAAGGAGAGACAACCAAGAGAAAGGCTGCTGATGCGCTTTCAGCTGAGGTGGCAAAGAAGACATATCTTCTCAAAGGTTGGCTGCAAAGTTAACTGAAGATTCAGTTGAGATAATCCCAGTACTGAATCCAGAGCCTATCTCCTCTGAGGTTCCCAAGTCTGCTCCAACAAGAGTCACTGAGCTTATCAAAGAAACAGGTGGGATGAATGAAAGAGCTCAGAAGTTATCAGCTCAACAGCAGGAGAGAAGGGACAAAGCTGTTGGAAGAATTGAATCTGTTGCTGAACTGGCTGAGAGGAAAAAGAAGGAGAGGTTGGCAACTTTTGACAAGACCACCTCCAAAAAGTTCAGAAACGGATATCAGAAGTGGACAGCTAGGCTGAAGAGAGAGAAGATGGTGCCTTCAAAGGCTAAGTTCCCTCATCATGATACTTGGGTTCCCAAAAAGCTCAATGATTCTTGGGAGACGGCCAAGAGGGAATTTGTCTACTCTTATTATGTCAGTGGAGATCTTGGAAAAGAGAACGTTCAAGACTTATTCAATGACTGGCTTTTCGAATCTTATCCAAAGCTCTACCCTGATATAAATGAAGCCTGGAATGACAAGTTTCCAGACCATGCTCTGAAGGCCCCTGAACCCATCATCTACTGGCCCCCAACTGATGCGACTGATAAAGTGGATAGAGAAAGGATCACTAAAGAATGAGTTTCTCTGTGTGAGTATTTGGGCCTCAAGGGTCATTCAAAGGAAATCACGGAGAGAAAGAATGAGCTGAAGATTAAAGTCTTCAAGCAATACGGTCTGGAGCCAATATTTGAGTCCATCTAATCTGGTTGAAGTATTTCTGGGCGTTTGTTTATAAGTCCCAACTGCTCTGTTGTTTTGAAATTATTTCAGTAGACTTCATTGTAATTGTACTTGCACTTGATCCATTATGAAATGAAACTCTACTGATTTTTCAGCCCAAGAAAATATCTCATTATCATTTAGGCTTCTGTACTTGAATGCTTTATACTTACAAATTTTCTTTGAAAAATTTATGCCAACTGAATAAACTCAACTGAAAAGGAATATGTAATAGATAGGTTTCGATATAATCAAAAAGGGGAAAATTGTATAGACTTATGTTTTGATTAAAATGCAAAAAGGTTCCTCCTAAGTCATTTGTAAGTAAAGTATTCAATAGAGTTAGAATAGAATTAACCAGTTCAAATGTTAAGGAACTGAAGTGCATTTACTAATTCAAATAGTGTATCTAAGAGTTGAAAAAGTCCACTGAAGAAGAAGTCCGCTGAAGGAAGAAGTGAAGTGAAGAAGTCTAAGCCATGAATGTTTTCTAAGTGCATTCTTACTAAGACTATACCATCAGGAGAGGATCAAGGTCCACTGATGAGGACTAACAAAAAACATTCAATGCTAAACACATTAAAAGCTGTTAGTTCATCTGGTTGGAACAAAGCAAATCGAATATCAGTAAAACTTGCAATAAATGAAGGAATAAGAAGGTTTTCTCAGTTGAGTTCCACCTTAAAACCAGACAAGACTCTGAGCTAGTAGACTGAGCGGTCCAATAAGACACGTAGGTGTACTCTACTGACAACCGACCTGTCATAGACTGACAAATACCAAAAGTCTTACTTTAGCTTTCTCCAGAGAGCTGGTAAGCAAGCATGGTCTTTCAGCCGTTTCTTGACAAGACTTAAAGCTTAAATAGAGCCGTTTGAACCAATCAGATTCAAGAAGACTTACTTGAGAAGATTCAACTCCAATGGGAAGATTTTCAAGAAGGTCTATAAATACAGAAGGTCATGCCCATTTCTATGCACGTGAAACTTAACAAGATTAAACATTCTCTACACTCATAACTTACTACGAAGCACTCAAAATCACCTTTGTTTCCCAAGTGTTTCATATTTGTAGAGAGCATACCAAACCTTCTGTAACCGAGCTTATAGCTATATCCAAACCTTAGAAAGAGATAATCCATCCTTAAAGCATTGAGCTAACTTGTAAGGATTATCTCACAAACAGTTGGAACCAAACCCTACTCAAAACCCTACCCCAGAGTTAGGTTGAGAGTTAGAGTTAAGAGGTGTTAGTAAGCTGATTGTTGATATCAGTCTGAAAGCTGGTTGTTTTGGGAACTAGGACCTGGAATTATCCTAGTGATCAAATATTCTTAGAGAGGATTAACTTGATTAGTGCACCTTGACACTATAACACAAGGAATTCCAAGTGAAAGGAATTCTCTTGTTGAATCAGGACAGTGGACGTAGGAGATTCATCTCTGAACCACTTTACATCTTGTGCAATTACTTTATGCTATTTCTCTAAGTGTGTGTTGTTCAAACAAGTTTTATCAAACAAAACGAGGTTTTCTTAAGGGCTCACTAATCCGCATTTGAAAGCTAATTAGATAGTAGTTCAACTGAAAGTCTTGAGCTTTCAGTGGAGCTGTTATCTCAGTAAGCTTTCACAAGTAAATCTCAGCATACTTCAAAGTCCACTGAAGATCTACTGTCTTGAGTTAATCTGATAAGTTTTCAAGAAGAAGTTTAAATTTGTAACATCAGGTGTATTCCCCCCTCCATACACCTGTATAACTCATTTCGGGACCAACATTTTGTCCTTCAGAGACATCAATTTCAACCGAAACATTTTCTATATAAAATATATTTAGTAACTCTTCTGGAGTCATTAAAGACATCCGGTAATTAATTTGCAAGTTTTTACTAATATATAATTCTCAAAATAGTATGAAAAATATAGCACCAACATACCTAATAGAAATACTAAAAACAAAGCAAAAATATAAAATGTAATAATATTTTATATTTTGATCACTTATTTTCATAAGAATTATCGAGTTCAACATCATTGTCAATGCCTATATTTGCTTCAAGCAAACTAGTATGACAAGATTCGCTTAAGGGACCTCCGACCTCGACCATCTCAACTATTATATTAGCATCAGCCATAATTTTGCCTATTGATTTCTCAAATCGATAGTTCTAGCCATTTATTTTTCGCTAGCGATATTTTCTGCTTTCGATTTTTCCTTCAGGTATTTTTATAATCAGCATGATTCTTTTCACTAAGATATCCAATTTTCACATTCTTAGTGAGATGGTGACTTTCTTTGCCTTCTGGACAAAGGTGGATTCAAAATTTTGTTACAATTATTCCACTTAAATCAATGAAGTAAAACGAATCTCAATGTCAAAATCTCAAATCGTGTAATTATTATCACTAAGGGCAAGCTTGATAAATTTTTATGAGTAATATCAAACATGGTATGAGTGAACAAAATCAACCTAAAAAAATTAATAATAGGCACACAAGGATTTTCACATAAATTCTAATTTCTACAACAAATAATCCCCAAGCCTATTCCGCGACAAACAGTTCTAAATGCTGAAACTTAAAAGGGATTAAACCACTTTACCAATTAAACAATATAATATGAGGTAAATAAATTTGGGATGAAATACAATATCTTTCCTCACAATATGATATGAAATACTTGTTTGTGATGATATTTTGCTAACATTAGCCGAACCAATCTATATCAACAATTTTAATCTTTATACCGCATCACTTTGTGAAGAGTCCAAAAATAAATCAAACATACAAAATTGAAGTGTGTATTATGATATGCTAAAACATAAATAAATATACATGTAGATAAATATTCAATCGAATCACAAGGACTGTACGTATTTGATTAAAACCAAACAATTATTTAAAGTGTGACTTAGGCGGATTCACTAATCATTTACTTATCACATATTGTGTATAGATAATAAAATAAAATAAAATAAAAATAAAAATGAATAAAAAACGCACAGCCTATACATATGGGTCTAAATATATTATACAGATACTTAAAAAGATTAGCACCATAAATAACTGAGTTAATATTTTAAATCATCATGTAACTTTGGCTGACAGAATCTACCTTTTTCCATGCATGTATTAATTTTTCTTTCAATGTTAATTAATTGAAAAGAGAGTAAAATTGATAGTCACTAATGGAAAAAATATTAGCAAAACAAAAAAAGAAATCATCACATAGTATTTAATTAAGATCATGAAAGAATCGTAGTATATATTATGGTAAAGAAAAATTTAAGAAGATTAGGTCAAGTCTAAATTTTTTCTAGCGTACCTTAATCAGTTACATGGGTTGTAGAATTATGAAAACTAATTGGTAGAACACTCGTGCTGATAATGTGTTGTAAAATAAAGAACGCGGAGACACACATTTTTTTATTACCAAGCCAGGAGGGTTTCACTATATATCTGAGTGTATACAATACAATGATTAATGATCTATTTATAATAGTGGTAGGGATATAACCCTAAAAGCCCATTAGGCATTTCGGCCTATTAAACATCTTATCCTCCAAGTAATGTCCATAATATAATATATTTACAACGGATAGCATTATCGAAGCTTGTCTCGTTATTCTCAAAGGCCATAACTACAAGAGGTACGTAATCGCATAAACTCCTAGATTTTCCGCTATATGTTTTTATGTGAATTAATTCTTGTACATGATGATAAACATGTTGTTGGAATTATTATTTGAATTAATTAGTTTTAATTCATGCTAGTAATAATTAATTTTAAATTCGTATTTAAATATCATCCGAATAGATCCCGACACTCCGATTTCCCCAATAGTGGGTTGAGAGATTACTTACTTGTGTTCGTGGGTTTTCTGCTGACCTTGATCCGTCGTCGAGCTTCAATTGCCGATGCGTTGGTATTGTTTCTTTTGTTCAATAATTCATTTGTTTTGGGTGATCTGATTTTCGTCTGATTATTGTGAGTGTTTTTTTGTGAGATGAGTTTTTGTGTGGGTGTGTAAATACCGCATTTTAGTTTTAAGTTTATTTCGTGTATGTTTAATTTCCTAATTCACACGAGATGCTCATTTTGTGGCTGGTTTTTTGGGGTCATTTTCTGAGTTGTTTTTGAATTAATTTGATAATGGGTATTTGGGTAATTTTAGGTTCATTTTTGTTCTTTTTACTAATGCATGATTTTGGGGGAGTGGATGGGTTATTGATTCTCTCATATAGTACCTTAGATTAACCCCCCTATAAAAGCAACATAAATCTTGTTATTGCTAATATCTTTTAAATTATTACCATTATAAATTATTTTTTATTTTTGGAAAATAAAAACTATATTGTTGTATTATATTTAAATTTATTTCACAATCTATTTTATACTTCTGTTCATATTTTTTGTGCATGTATACAATATATGATTTACTATTTGCATTTTTTTACTGTTGTTTTAAAGGGACCTACATTTTTTGTTTCGCCTCGGGCCTAAAATTTATTAGGACCGACACTGGGGAGAACCTCCTCTCGATCATTTTCGGTATTAAATTCAATTTTGATCATTCCACACATAATTAGAGTTTGGGAGCCTAAATTTGAAGATGAATTGCATTCGGTCCTTCACTTTCAGTTAAGACTCACACCGAAAGACCTAATTGGGCATAAACGACAAACAAAACTTCATACGAGAAAACCTCCTCTTGCCCGTTATTTAAATTACACTTGATTTTGTTCATTCCACACATAAATAGGGTTTGAGAGCCAAAATTTAAAGATGGTTTGCATTTGGTCCTTCACTTTCAGTTAAGACTCACACTAAAAGACCTAACTAGGCATAAACGACATTCAAAACTTCATACGGGAAAACCTCCACTTGACTTTTTTCAAAATTACACTGGATTTTATTCATTTCACACACAATTAGGGATTGGGAGCCTGAATTTGAAGATGGATCACATTCGGTTCTTCTTTTTCAGTTAAAACTCACACCGAAAGACCTAGCTGAGCATAAACGACAATAAGAATGGAGAACCTCATCTCGACTGTTTTACAAAATTACACTCGATTTTGTTCAGTCCACACATAATTAGGTTTGGGAGCCTGATTTTGAAGATGGATCGCATTCGGTCCTTCGCTTTCAGTTAAAACTCAAACTGAAAGACCTAACTGGGCATAAATGACTATCAGAACTTCATGCGGGAGAACCTCCTCTCGATCTTTTTTTAAATTACACTCAATGTTTCTCATTCCTTACATAATTAGGGTTTGGAAGACTAAATTTGAAGTTGAGTCGCATTCAGTCCTTCGTTTTCAGTTAAAACACATATTGAAAGACCTACTAGGCATAAATGACAATCAGAACTTCATACGAGAGAACCTCCTCTCAACCATTTTCAAAATGACACTCGATTTTATTTATTCCACACATAGTTATGGTTTAAGAGCTTGAATTTGAAGCATGACAACATTCGGTCATTCGCTTTCAATTAAAACCCACACCGAAAGATCTAACTTGGTATAGAAGATAAATAGAACTTTATACGGGAGAACCTCCTCTCGGCTGTTTTCAAAATTACACTCGATTTTATTCATTCCATATATAATTATGGTTTGGGAGCCTGGATTTAAAGCTGGCCACATTTGTACCTTCGCTTTCAGTTGAAACTCACATCGAAAGACCTAACTAGGCATAAACAACAATCAAAACTTCATACGAGAGAACCTCCACTTGAATGTTTTTGAAATTACACTCGCTTTTGTTCATTCCACACATAATTAGGGTTTGGGAGCTTGAATTTGAAAATGGATCGCATTCGGTCCTTCGCTTTTAGTTAAAACTCACATCAAAAGACCTAATTGGGCATAAACGAAAATCAGAACTTTATATGGGAGACCTTCTCTTGTCTGTTTTTGAAGTTATGCTCGATTTTGTTCATTCCATACATAATTAGGGTTTGGGAGAATGAATTTGAAGATGGATCACATTCGGTCCTTTGCTTTCAGTTAAGACTCACACTGAAAGACCTAATTGGGCATAAAAGACAATCAGAACTTCATACTGGAGAACCTCCTCTAGACCATTTTTGAAATCACACTCGATTTTATTCTTTATACATACAATTAGAGTTTGGGAACTTGAATTTAAAGATGGATCGCAATTGGTCCTTTGTTTTCAATTAATACTCACACCGAAATGCCTAACTGTGCATAAACAACAACCGAAACTTCATACGGGAAAACTTTCTCTCGATCATTTTTTGAAATTACACTTGATTTTATTCATTCCACAAATAATTAGGGTTTTTGGGAGCCTGAATTTGAAGTTGGGTCGCATTCAGTCATTTGCTTTCAGTTAAAACTCACAACAAAAGACCTAATTGAGCATAAACGAGAATCAGAACTTCATACAGGTGAACCTTCTCTTGACTGTTTTTAAATTACACTCAATTCTATTAATTCCACATATAATTAGGGTTTGGGAGCCTGAATTTAAAGTTGGATCTCATTCGGTCCTTCGCTTTCAGTTAAAACTCACACCGAAAGACCTAACTTGGCATAAACAAAAATCAGAACTTCATATGGGAGAACCTCCTCTCGTCTGTTATATTAGATTTTATTCATTCCACACATAACTAGGTTTTCAGAGCCTGAATTTGATGTTGGGGCACATTCGGTCCTTCGCTTTTAGTTAAAACTCATACCGAAAGACCTAACTGGGCATAAATGACAATCAAAACTTCATACGGGAGAACCTCCTTTCGACCGTTTTTTAAATTACACTTGATTTTGCTCATTTCACACATAATTAGGATTTGGGAGCCAGGATTTGAAGCTGGATCGTATTCGTTCTTTCATTTTTTCGTTAAAACTCACATTGAAAGACCTAACTGGGCATAAACGACAATTGAAACTTCATATAGGAGAACCTCTTCTAAACCATTTTGAAATTACACTCGAATTTGTTTATTCCACACATTATTAGGGTTTGAGAGCCTGGATTTGAAGATGGACCACATTTTTTCCTTCACTTCAAGTTAAAACTCACAAAGCCCGTAAATCTTTATTTTATAAATAAATATGCCCTACCCATATATATTGGTTTAAATAAATCATATTTTTTCTTAAAATAAAAAAATGCACTTAACCAATGTGATAGTATTCATACATGCATTGAGACTGATATCCAGTGTACCTATGCTCTATTGTGATAGACTTATTTTAGGTCCCTAACATGTCTACATAAATTGGTGGGAGGTTATGTATTTCACAAAATTTTTTTTTTTTTTAAACAATGTAATAAAAAGTAAAAAAAAAAAACTAACACTCAAATTTTGGAATTCAATTATTTTACAACCAACTATGAACACCCTTCCTACATTTTAGGCCATCTCATTCTTATGTTCTCCATAGTTGTTTCCAACCGTGAATCTCCTCTTCCTAGCAACTGCTCTTGTTATTGACATGTTATTTTTATTTTTTTAATTGTCCAATAAAATATTTGAAACAACATATGAGTATAAACGAACACTCTCATGCCCTATTTATAATATAATTGACATTAATTTGCTCAACTAATTCGAATAAGGATTAATTGAACAGAAGTAGTTGTGTAATAAATGTAGTCTAAAAAATCCATTTTAAGTCCATTGATTAGGCATGAAGTTGTTATGATTTGTAACCCGAATTGCCCGTGTTTTGAGTGAATTTGATGAGTATTTAGAGTCAATTGAGTAATATTTTCATAAATTAATGAATTGGCCTCTTTGATGCTCATAGATGGATAGAGGGCAAAAAACGAAGTTCGTAGGACTTTGAATCGACTCAAACGGATGTCCGGATGAAAAAATATTGAAGAAATACAAAAAGTACTAGTTCGAGCGAGCAAAAGTATCATTTGGTCCGAAGGAGGAGACACTCAAGCAGTTGAGCTTGAGCACTAGGTGCTCGAGCAAGAGATGGTCGAGCCCCCCATGAGTTCTGGAAGATTGCAAGCACTCGAGCAGGACAACTCGAGCCTTAAGTGCTCGAGCACGAGCTAGAGTGGGGGTTAGGTCGAGAGACAAGCACTCGAGCGCTCAAGTCAATGGCGCCATTGCCGGGGATAATGACTAGTAGTTACCCCACAAGAGTATGAGATCACTGTAGTATGGGCGAGTATATGGACCAAGTGTTATCGAACCCAAGGGAAATGTATATATGCGAATAGAGCCCTGGAGATCTACGTCTCGTAGTTAATATGAATGTATGCTTTGGATTTTAAATTAATTCTAAACTATATTATACTATCTATATGCTATCAATGAAATTAAACTAAATGACTTTCTGTTTTAATGCAAATATGGGATGATGATGCTCGGGATAGGAATTCCTACGTATACTAACGGAGTTGGTACAATAACTAAAATAATCGTGATGTGCAAGTAATAATCCTAAGTGCACTAAAACTAGGCAATCAACTTCCCTATTCTAGTACATGATTGAAAGACTAAAAGCTCAAGAATTAACCCTAATACTTTGTCAAATCAACCTACTTCACTAATCCACTAATCAAGTTATATGGATTATACTTAATTATTGAGACCCTATTTTAACTAAGGTGATGCGGTCGTCCTTCCTAGATAAACCGGTAGATGATAAACCCCTTCTAAAACCCCTTCCTTAAGCCTATTCGTCTTCTCTCTAACACTTTTCGTACTCAATTCCAAGATAGTTCTAGGGTTTATTTTAAGAATTCAATTAATTAAGAGAATTAAAACTGAACATCACGAATTATCCTAATTATGTACCAACATCCTACTTCTACGAGTTCATCCTATCCTATGCATGCAAGGTTCTAGCCTAATATGGTGGTTTCAAGAACAAAAGCAATAATACGAACGATAAAAATAAGCATGATTAATTTATTGGAAGAACTCAATAACATAAACTAAAGATTAAAATAATAAACTAAAGTCTTGAACGAATCTCAATAAATAAAGAAAACTAGGTTTTGTCGTATCAAACGTTGAAGAAAGAAAGAACGAAATAAAACTATAATCTATGAATTCGTAAGATCAAAACCTCGATTACAAGCCTCAAACTCTTGCTCAGACCTTCCCAAGCTATTTTCTCTAAAAAACTATCTCTAAGTATCAAGTGGTTAGTAAAATCGTGCTTGGAAAGATGTATATATAGGCATGAGCCGATTTGGGATGTTTTGGGCCGAATCCTCACGAACGTGCTCGAGTTATCCCCTTGCTCGAGCGCCTAGCGCTCGAGCGATGCACACTTGAGCGCCTCAAATCTTGCAGAACAAAACTAGTGGTCGACCACTCTTACTTGAGCGCCTAGCGCTCGACTCAATGTTACTCGAGTGCCCACTCGACCGCTCGAGCACCTAGTACTCGAGTTAGGCATGCTCGAGTGCTCCAATTCTTCCAGAACGTTATACACGCTCGAGTTGATTTGCTTGAGCATCCATTCTATTTTCTAAATCCTAAATTTACCTTTTGTACTAAATCGAGTCATTGAACGTACGTGGTGCATTCCATTTTTCACAAAAATATTATTCCTATGGTTCTAAATTAACACACACAAGACACAATATCCACTATACTATTAAAAAATGGTTCCATATACCAATCGACAATAGACGTTCCATATACCTATATAAAATTATGACCATAATAATAATTAAATAATTTAAAAGCAATAATTGACACTTGTGACGGTTCAATCCCAATTATGGGACATAAGTAACTTATATATAAATAGATCCTTACTAACCCGACAATTGTTCATCTCCTCCATTCCATTTCCCCTCACAAATTAAATGAAACACTCAATATGCCAACAATGGTAAGAAATTCTTCCATCATTTCCATAGTTATACAAAAAAATTAATTTGTATTAAATTGTTTGATCTTAATTTCTTTCAGAAGGACGAACTCGAAGAAAACAACCAAAGGCTTAACGACTCGACATCTCCACATGAGGTTTAGGGGTTTCTTTAATTTGTTTGATCTTTAATTCGACGTCAAACTTTATACTAACCCAAAAGAAATTCAATTGCAGTTAGAAAGAAGGCTGAATAAGTTACATTCAGAAACACCTAATGGATTTGTTCGACATCAAGCTCTTTCTTATTAAAATTGTCCAAAACTATAAGTTGCAATTGATCTATGAGGGAAACCTTGAGGAGAAGACCAGGATTGAAGGTCTCCATCGACATGCAAATGAGGATCTTGTATAGACCACTTATGTTATTAAGAAAAATATGAACAAATGTTCAGTTAAGGTGTAGATGTTTTAATTTGTGTTTTTATTATATATATCGATCTATATTTTGTAGTAACATTTGAATATTTAATATCTTAGTACTAGGATGTGCTTATTTTGTGAGAACAACATGACCTTTTGAATGTTATGTTAATCAATTTTAATTTTGCATTTTGCACTAAGTTCTTTATTAGAAATCAATTTTATCAAACTTCCATCTCAAACTGGGAACATATATGGCAAAAAAAATCTCACACTATTCGGCCAGAAAGTAGATATACTAAAAATAATGTTTGTAAATCAAGTCTTCCAATATTTCAATATTGACAACTGTTGGTCCCGAAACGAGTAAACATGTGTATTGGGGGGGGGGGGGGGGAATACACCTGTGGTTACAAATTTAAACTTCTTGAAAACTTATCAGGAGACTTCAGAGAGTAACTCGTCAGTAGACTTTAAGTCTGCTGAGAATTACTTGTGAAAGCTTACTAAGATAATACCTCCACTGAAAGATCAAGACTTTCAGTTGAACTACTATCTAATTAGCTTTCAACTGCGGATTAGTGAGCCCTTTAGAAAACTCGTTTTACTTGATAAACTTTAAGTGGATAACACACACTTAGGAAATAGCAGAATGTAAGTACACAAGATATAAAGTGGTTCAGAGATGAATCTCCTACGTCCACTGTCCTGATTAAACAGGAGAATTCCTTTCACTTGGAATTTCTTGTGTTATAGTGCCAAGGTGCACTGATCAATTAATCCTCTCTTAGGATAATTGATCACTAGGATAATTCCAGGTCCTAGTTCCCAAAACAAACCAGCTTTCAGACTGATACAAATAATCAGCTTACTAACACCACTTAACTCTAACTCTTAACCTAACAACTGAGTAGGGTTTTGAGTAAGGTTTGGTTCCAACTGTTTGTGAGATAATCCTTACAGTGTAGCTCAGGGCTCAGGATGGATTATCTCTTTCTAAGGTTTGGATATTGCTTTTAAGCTTGCTTACAGAAGGTTTGTTATGCTCTCTACTGATTTGAAACACTTGGGAAACAAAGGTAATTTCGAGTGCTTCTTGAAGGTTATGAATATAGAGATAACTTTAATCTTGTGAGTTTCCCCTGCATAGAAATGAGCACGTCCTTCTGTATTTATAGGCTTCCTTGAAAATCTTCCCGTTGGATTTGAATCTTCTCAAGTAAGTCTTCTTGTATCTGATTGGTTCAAACGACTCTACTTGAAGCTTTAAGTCTTGTCAAGAAATGGCTGAAAGACCATGCTTGTTCACCTAACTTTCTGTAGATTGCTAGGGAAAGACTTTTGATACTTGTCAGTCTGGGGCAGGTTGGCTGTCAGTAAAGTACACTGACGTGTCATCTTCTCATTGGACCTTTAGTCTGCTTGCCCAGATTCTTGTCTTGCTTTAAGGTGGAACTCCTCGGAGAGAACCTTCTTATTCCTTCATTTATTGTAAGCTTCACTGAAATTCGTTTTGCCTTGTTCCAACCAGATTAACTAACAGCTTTTAATGTGTTTAACATTTAATGAGCTTTGTTAGTTCTCATCAGTGAACCTTGGTCCTCTCCTGATGGTTTTAGTCTTAGTGAGAATGTACTTAGAAAACATTCAAGACTTAGACTACTTTCTCAGATTACTTGTCTTCAGCGGACTTCGTCTTCAGCAGACCTTGTCTTCAGCGGACTTCATTCTTCAATACACTCTAGAAATTTCTAACTGCACTTTAGTTCTTAACATTTAGAACTGTTTAACTAAATTCTAACTCTACTAAATATTTTACTTACAAACAACTTAGGAGGAACATTTTGGCATCTTAATCAAAACTTAAGTCTATACAATTTCCCAACAATTTCCCCCTTTTTGATTATGCCGGAACCTATCTTATTACATATCTTCTTTCAGATGAGGTTTTTCAGATGACATAAAAGTTCAAGGATTTTGTAAGTAAAAAAAACATTCAATTACATAAGCCTAAATGATAATGAGATATTATCTTGGGCAAAACAATAGAGTTTTCATTAAGAATATACTGAGTACATATTACAAAACATCCACTGAAAGATTCAAAACAAGATCAGCTGGGACTTATAAACAGATGCCAAGTAAAAACACTTAACTCCTTAGATGGACTCAAACAGAGGTTCAAGTCCATATTGTTTGAAGACTCGAATCTTCAGGTCATTCTTCCTTTCCATGACTTCTTTTGAGTGACCCTTGAGACCTAGTTGCTCGCACAGGAACACCCATTCTTCTGTGATCCGATCTCTGTCAACTGCTCCAGTTGCATCTTGAGGAGGCCAGTAGGTGATTGGCTCAGGAGCCTTCAAAGCAAGATCAGGGAATCTATCATTCCAGGCTTCAATGATGACAGGGAAGAGCTTTGGATATACTTCAAACATCCATGAGCTGAACACTTCTTGCACATTGTCCCTTCCCAATTCTCCACTGACATAGTAGGAATACACAAACTCCTTTTTTGCAGTTTCCCATGCATCATTGAGTTTCTTGGGTACCCACTCATCGTGGTGAGGGAACTTGGCCTTTGAAGGAGTAATTTTGTCTTTCTTTAGCTTAGCAGCCCACCTTTGATAACTGTTTCTGAACTTCTTGGATGTAGTCTTATCAAAAGTGGTCAGCCTCTCCTTCTTTTTCCTCTCAGCCATCTCAACAATGGTTTCCATCTTCCCAACCACCTTGTCTCTCCTCTCTTGTTGTTGAGCAGCTAACTTCTGTGCTCTCTCATTCATCCCACCAGCCTCTTTGATAAGCTCAGTGAGCTCTGTAACTCTTGTGGGGGCAGATTTAGGAGCTTCAGATGATATAGGTTCAGGGTTAAGAATAGGGAGTACCTCAACTGACTCCGTGGAGCCAGTAGACTTAGCAGCTAACCTCCATGAGGTTCTGGTCTTCTTGGCCACCTCTGCTGAGAGGACATCAGTTGCCTTACTCTTGATAGATTCCCCCTTCTGAGCAGTTCTTTCTTCTTTCTCCTTCAGGTGAGCTTCCTTGAACTTTGATAAGTCCTCAGATGGGGTCTTATCTTTTCCTTTCTTGGCTTCAGCAATCTTCTCAGCCTCATCATCTGCATTCTTCAATGTGCTCTTGATTTGCTGGCCTCTCTCAAATTCTGGGGTTTCGAGGATAATTTACATCTTGTTTTTAGGGTCCACCTTCATGTCCTTAGCACTTACCCTCTTTTCCTCCTTTCCGGCATTAATCACAAACTCAGCCATAGATATGTTGAGCTTCATTTGATCATGAGCTAAGGCCTTCAACTCAGTGGAGCAATGGTCAACTTCATCCTCCAGCCTTTCCAGGGTTGCTCCAGCTATTTGTCCAAAGTTCACAAATTGAGCTAACTTCTCATCAATTAGCACATTTGTTTTCTCTTGTGTAGGGAAGTCCTCTGCCGCCTTCTTCAGGACCTCACCCAGCTTGGCTCCTAGCTCTTCATGCTTTGCCTCAAATTCCAGCATCTTCTGATTCCATAACCCCCCAACTTTCCTAATAAGGTCAGCTGAGAACGCCTCAACAGAGGACTTTAGGTTAATGGATACATTGTCAACTGAGTCCTTCAGGAATTGAGCTCTTGCTTCTTCTTCTCTCTGTTCCAGCTTCTTCAGACCTTCAAGTACCAACACACTTTGACCTTCTACTACATCCAGCACCATCTGCTGAGAGTCTTCAATCTTTAAGGTCAGGTTCTGAAGTGATTTGGTTGTGGACTCCATCATTTCATCCACATGGTCTGAGAGGATGACCATCTCATCCACTTCTTCTTGCACAATCTCTTGTACATCCTTCAGTTGAGTTTGAAGAGAGGGAAGACTTTCCTCTTGGAGTGAGTGAATAGCATTGTTCAGAGGAGTTAGGTTGATTTGGACTGGGGGAACTTCATCAGTTTGAACACCTGCATGACAAACAATGTTAGACATTTCCCCCTCAATCTCACAGCCTAAGTCTCCTGTCACATCTACCTCCATAGCAACTCCCTCCTCCTTTCTCTTCTCACTTTTCTCATTCTCCTCTTTCTTTTCAACTAGATTTTTTCAGCCAAATCATCCTTTACAGGAATGATTGCTCTAATTTCACCACTTACTACACCAGTAATTTCCACATCTTTTTCACCTCCCTTAGATTTTTCAATCATTTTTTCAACTCCATCAGTTCCAGACACCTCAGCTGACTTCTTAGTCACCACTGAGGGCTGTTGTGGGAGAACTTCAGTAGACACCTCTACTGAGCTCTCCTTTGGCAAATTTTGTGCCTCAGTATCTCTTGCCAAAGATACATCCCCGGCTACTTCACCATCACCTTGCTTAGGTGAAGTACCTTCTCCTTCTCCTATCTCTTCTCCTCCTCCTCCTACAGCTTTTACTCCTTCCTCTTTCCTTTCTTCCTCAGCTATAACCTCCTCTGGCTTCTCTTTCTCACCTCCATCAGCCTTCTCTAATTCATCTCCCTTTCTTGCCTCAGCTAATTTGTCCATAACCAGACTCTCAAATATCTTCTCATCACAGAGAAGTCTGGTTTTGGTCATTCCAGCAAATTTCATCACCTCCATCTCCTCCTTCTTCCATTCATCAGAATTGCTGCCTCTGACAGCCATCAAAATCTCACCCAATCTTCTGTCTTTTAGCTGGACAAGGAGTCTCAGGCTCTTAAACATTGCTTTTAGGGTAGGGTACCCATCAAGCTCAGGGTACTTAGACTCCAAAGAGTAGGTCACCTCATCCTTAAGAGTGTCCAAGAATGAGTACTCTTCTTTATCGTCTGAAGGGAGGGAAGGGGTAGGTGATCTGAGATCAGAGGGTTCCTCTGGGATGGACTCCAGGTGAGTTGGATGAGTTTCAGGAGGGTTTGGTTCATATGAGGGTTGGGTTTGAGCTTCAGGAGGGGTCTGATTTTGTTCACTAGGGGTTGAGGGGATGGGTTCAGAGGGGGTTGAGGATGCCTCAGCAGATGCCTCAGATGGGGTGGTATTTTGGGATCCACTTTCAGGCTGTTGAGAGCCTTCAGTGGGGGTTTTAGACATTTTGGAGATTTTCGTGTCTTTACAGGGGTTCTGGGTTTTATTTTGGGTTTGATGGGGGTAGGGACAGGTACATCTGAGTCAGACTCAGTTGAGATCACATTAGGAGAGGAGTCAGGGTTACTTGATGAAGACTCATCAATAGAGTTTGTGACTCTGACTTTCTTGGGTGCACTCTCCTTCACGGCCTCAGAAGACCTTTTCTTCTCTTTCTTTGAGGCCTTCTCAGCCTTCTCCTCCTTGTATAAGGCCATCTTATCACTTAGTTTGATGAGCCTCTTCTTCAGTTTGGTTCTCTTTTCCTCGGCAGAACCAGCTTCCACCTCCTCATCTGCCGCTTCAGGGCTCTCTTTCTCTATGTTCAGCTTTCTTGTCTCTAGAGTTTTTCCAGACTTGAAAAGAATCTTCAGATTACTCAATTTCCTATCTTTTATCCAGTCTACTCCCACATCCACATTTTCTATTAGGTAGGAGATCTTGGTGGCAAAATTTAGATTACTTGCCAATTGGGGAGTTTTGTCAGGTTGTAATTTTGAATCTTTATTCAGTGCTCTTAAGAAGAACATTTGCCAGTTGAAGCTCTTATCCTTGCTCTCAACTATTGCCTTCATCAATCGCAACTTTGGCTTGCTTACTTGCTCCGTGCTCCCCTGGTTTCCCGGAATGCATTTTCCAACAATCTCACAAAGAACATTGTAAACTGGAAGAAGTAAACTTTTGTTCATTGTGGGACTATATTTTACCCTTTTCTCCATGATGGTGTAGACCCAGTCCTCCTCTTTATCCAAGATACATATATCTGGATTTGGACCTTCAAAGGGGAGATCAAATAATTCCTTTAAATCATCACCGCTGATCCGAATCTCCTTCCTGATCTTCTGGTGTTCAACAACTTCCCTATCATCCCTCACTACCTTTTTCTTCCTTTGAAGGAATAGACATGACCTGATTCTTGAGTCAGAGTTGGATATATTGTAGAAGAACTCAAGAACCTGTCTATCAAAGCAGTTCTCAGGGTGAACTGATAAGAATTTCTCTAGTCCAGCAGCCTTGACCATCTCCAAGGCCTCTTTAATGTGAGAAAACTCCGGTCTTGATTCAATCTCTGGATTGTTAAAAAGAACTATCGGCTCATACTAGAAATTATCCTTGTTGGTAAGGAACCCTAGATTAATTTTGGCCATTTTTGAGTGTTTGAGAGAAGGGGATGCAGAGAAAATAGGGAATGATAGTAAGTGTTTGCTAGTGAGAGTGTTCGAAAGGTTCTTAGACTGAAATTGGGGTCTTTTATATGAGTAATGAATGGTGAGATTTAATCCCGCAATCAACGTCTGAGATTAATTTGAGTGAAAGGTTGTGGATATGTGGAGGGGTTAGTGGGGAGTTTTTGAGAGATCTTGACGGTTAGAAAAGAACCGCCTAAAATGGAAGGTATGGATTAAAAGAGTTGGTAGCCGGAAGGTCACATCATCCGGCTTTTAGGGCGCGTGAGATAGGTAACTGTAAAAGTAATTCTGACTTGTACAACGCGCATTAAATGCTTGCCATAATGAAATCTTTTTGAAACAGAGTAAAAAGATTTAATTTCCAAGAAAATACTCATTAGCTATATTTGATTAGAGTTTTATAATATGAAACAAATAACCTTCAGACTTGGAAAAATAGCAGAGTTAAAACTTTGACCTCTACTGAGGTGAAACCTCTTCTGAGAGACATAAGCTCTTCTGTGATCAGTGACTCCACTGAGGTGATCCTCTTCTGAGGTAGAACCTCCACTGACTCGAAATCAACTTATCTGAGATTGGCTCCTTCCTTCACTCTCCTAGATCTAGAAGTCCAAGCTCTACTGACAGTTCTTGAAACCTTGCTTCAGCCAAAGGTTTTGTGAATATATCAGCCTTTTGTTTGTCAGTGTGTATCTTGAGCATTTTGATATCCTTCTTCTCCACATGATCTCTGATAAAATGATGCCTTATATCCACATGTTTGCATCTTGTGTGGAGAACTGGATTTTCTGAAATAGCAATTACACTATTGTTGTCACAGAAAATAGGAACTTCATTAGCAAAAATATTGCAATCTCTCAGTTGTTGTCTTAGCCAAAGAATTTGAGCACAACAACTTCCAGCTGCCATATATTCAGCTTCAGTAGTGCTTGTGGCTACTGAATTTTGTTTCTTGGAAAACCAAGAGATCAGCTTAATTCCCAAGAATTGACAAGTGCCTGAGGTTGATTTCCTGTCAATTCTACATCATCCATAGTCCGCATCTGAGTATCATGTGAGTTCCAGATTGTCATCTGAGGGATACCACAATCCCATATTCACAGTACCCTTGAGATATTTAAGAATCCTTTTAGCAGCTTCCAGATGACTTTTCTTAGGATTTGATTGATATCTTGCACATATCCCAACTGCAAATGTGATATCAGGCCTGCTTGTTGTGAGATACAGTAGAGATCCAATAATAGCTCTGTAGTGAGTCTGGTCTACTGATTCACCATCTTCATCTGGTTCCATCTTGGTGTTGGTGTTGAGTGGAACTCTTGCAACTTTGTTGGTCTGGCATCCAAATTTGTTGATCAGCTCCCTTGTGTATTTGGCTTGGTTGATGAAGATTCCTTCAGGAGACTGCTTAACTTGAAGTCCTAGGAAGAAGTTCATTTCTCCCATCATTGACATCTCAAACTTTCCTTTCATCAGTTGAGAAAATTTCTCACAGAGGACTTGGTTGGGACAACCAAAAATGATATCATCCACATAGATTTGAACAAGCAAGGTGTCCTCTCCTTTTGTGATCCTGAAGAGAGTTCTATCTACTCTTCCTTTGATAAAGCCATGATCCAAAAGGAATTGTGACAAAGTATCATACCAGGCTCTTGGAGCCTGTTTCAGTCCATATAGAGCCTTTCTCAGTCTATATACTTTGTGGTTTTCTTCAAAACCTGGGGGTTGCTCCACATAGACTTCTTCATTGAGTACTCCATTCAAGAAAGCACTCTTAACATCCATCTGATACACGTTGAATTTCTTGTGAGCAGCATATGCAAGAAATAACCTTATTGCCTCCAATCTGGCCACTGGGGCAAAAGTTTCATCATAATCAAAGCCTTCAACTTGAGAATAGCCCTTTGCAACTAGCCTGACTTTGTTTCTGACTATGACATCATTTTCATCCTTCTTGTTCTTGAATACCCACTCGGTTCCTATTACATTGAAATGATATGGCCTGTCAACCAGCTCTCATACTTGATTTCTTGTAAATTGGTTGAGCTCTTCTTGCATGGCAATGATCCAATTTGAATCTTGAAATGCTTCTCCAATGGAACCTGGTTCCTGGTTAGATAAGAAACAACAAAACAAAGCACTTTCTCCATGAAAACTTCTAGTTTTGACTCCTGAGGTAGGATCACCTAGGATTTGCTCAACAGGGTGATATGAGAGCCAAGTCCTCCTAGGCTGTTGTCCTTCAGTAGAGTTTAACTCTTCTGAAGTTGAGTAACTAGATATAGGAATGAAATTAAATTCAGGAAATAAAACAGAGGGTTGAAGTCCTGAGTCATCATTCAAGGTATTTTCATTCTCAAAGGTAATCTCATTGGTTCCCCTTGAATGATAGGTTCAGTGGATGTCTCAGCTGTGACCATATCTTCATTTACATCAGTTACCTCTTAAACTGGGATAGTGTTCATCAGTTCAGTTGCTTGTTCCGGAGAGCTCTCAGGTGAGCTTTGAGAAGTGGTCTGACTTTGAGTGTCCTCTTTGAATTGTTGATCATTGAAGTTATCCCAGGTTGGGATGTATGTATCAACACAATTCTCAGGATAACCTTTAGACTTGATACTCAGTCTAGTTAGTCTTTGGCTTATCACTTCCTCATTCTCCTTACTCCTGGACTCAAAAGTAGATTCATCAAAGACCACATGAGGTGTTTCTTCCACAACAAGAGCTCTACAATTGTAAACTCTGAAGGCTCTACTGATTTGGGAATATCTTAAGAAAATTCCTTCATCAGCTTTGCTATAAAAAACTTTCAGTTGAGTTTTCTCATTGTTGTGAATGAAACACTTGCAACCAAAGATATGAAAGTAAGATACCTGTGGCTTTCTGCCATTCTATAACTCATATGGAGTTTTTCCTTGATGTTTGGTTACCATGGATCTATTTTGAGTGTGGCAGGCAGTGTTAATAGCTTCATCCCAAAATCTTTTAGGAACTTGAGTTTCTGCAAGCATTGTTCTTGCTGCCTCCTTGAGAGTCCTATTTCTTCTTTCAGCTACTCCATTTTGTTGTGGAGTTCTTGCAGCTGAGGTCTCATGTACAATGCCTAATTCTTTGCAGAAATCAGATATAATAGAGTTAATGAATTTAGTGCCCTTATCTGATCTTATCTTTACAATGTTCAGGCTCTTTTCATTGCTAACTTTCTTCAGGAGCTCTGGCAGCCTCAGATGAGTCTCCTTCTTTCTTCCATTGATACTTACAGGGGTTACTGGACCAAAGAGATCCATATGTAACAGTTGAAGTACTCTGTCAGTAGAGGTTGCAACTTTGCTTTTGAAAGATTCTTTCACTTGCTTTCCCTCCTGACAGGCTTTATAGATATGCTATTTGTTGTATACTTCATTTGGCATTCCTTCTATCAGTCCATGTCTTGCTATTCTGTTCATCATCTTGAAGTTCAGATGACTTAGTCTTTTGTGCCACAACCAATTAGTATAAGTTGAGCTTTTTGCAATAAGACATGCATTTGGTGTGCAAGACTTCCAATCTGCAAGATAGATATTTCCTTTTCTTGACCCAGTCAGTAGAACCTGTTGTGAAGATATATTCTTGACAAAACACAGGTTACAAGAAAATTCAACATTGTATCCTTTATCACAAAACTGACTTATGGACAAAAGATTATGCTTAAGTCCATTGACATAAGATACATTGCTTACTCTTACTGAGCCAATTATTAAAGTACCATAACCTTTAGTGGCTCCTTGTGAATTATCACCAAAGGTGACTTGTGGACCTTCTTTCTCAACAAACTCTGAGAGGAGATCTTTGTTACCAGTCATGTGCCTAGAACATCCACTATCCAAGTACTAGACTGAAGATTTTAGAGCATCTCCTTTGTTGAGGTCCACTGAGCCCTGCAATCACAATCAAGTTTTAGGTACCCATTTGGTGTTGGGTCCTACCAGGTTAGCTGTACCTTTCGGAATCCAAATTTGCCTTACAGTTCTAATCACTTTAGAGTGGCTAATTTGTCTTCCATAAGCATCTACATAGATTGTTATCTCCCTAGGTGCCTTGGGAGTAAACTTTCTATGGGTGTCAGCCTTTGAAGGAACAGTAACCTTCTTTACAATCTTTCTTTTAGGCTTGGGTGCACCTGGCCTGAGTTTTTATAGATAAGGGTATGAAGGGCCTTTTCCTTTTAGGCACAAAAGGAATAGGTCTTCTGTATGAGTCATTCCTTGAGGAGTGCTCATGTCTGGGTGCTTTCAGCTGAGGTTGCTTCATCTGTGAAGACCTCGGCTGATAGTACCTCTGCTGAGGTCTATTTTGATTAGTCAACTGAGCCTTTCCATTTGGTTTTGGCTGAGTTTGACTTCTCTTTTGTTCGACCTCAGCTGGTCTTTTCCCTTATCCAAAGTCTGTGGTTGAAAGGTCACAGACTTAACAAATACTCTCTTTGTGCCACTTGAAGAAGCAACACTCAGAGGGCCTTCTGAAGGTTTTGGAATAAAGCCTATTCCACACTTGTTATTAGGATTGATCTGAAAATTTTGAATCTCCTCTATGGCAAGAGAGGGTTTCTTAAGAGCATCAATCCTTTTTAACAAGGTCTCTTCAGATTTATGTAAGACATCAATTTTCAGGAGAGAATCCTTTATTTGGCTTACTAGTTTTAAATTTTCTTCAGTTAACTTTATCTTAGATTCAGTAAGATCTTTTATCAGTTGATCTTTTCCATTTCCTTGACTCTTGAGGGTTTCCACCTCTTTTGTCAACTCAATGGTAGACTGAGCTGAGTTAAGATCTGCCTGATTCCCAGATTCAATTAACTTAGAGTTTTCTCTCAGGAGCTTTTTGTTTTCATCTTGAAGACAAAAACTTGCTTCTTGCAACCTTGAGAAATCAATCATCAATTGTTCCAAAGCGGACTGAAGATTGAGTTCCTCAGTTGACTCTGAGCTTAGCTCAGGTGAGTGCTCTAGAGAAGTGGATGGTTTAGATTGTACCTCTGGTTCTTCTCTTGCCATGAGACACATGTCATCTTCACTGCTGTCTGAGAACAGTCCATCAGATGACTCCAGATCTTCATCAACATCCTCAGCCACCATGGCTTTCCTTTCTCCATATCTCCTGTCTCTTTTGGCTTGCCTTTCTTTCCTCTCCTTTGTGCTCAGTTGAGGACAATCATATTGAAAATATCCAACCTTCTTGCACTGGAAGCATCTATAGGCATCATCATTGTTTTCCTCAGTAGAGTTCTTGGTCTTTGATGATGATCCTTCACCTCTGTTATAGTTCTTGTAATCTTTTCTCTTTTCCAGCTCAGTTGAGCTTTTCTCTCCTTCTCTGGTGTCTTTCTGTGGATAACTTCTTCCTTCTCTGTTATCCCTGTAAAATCTTTTATACTTGCCAAAACGGCTGTTAAGTTTCTCAAACCTTCTAGCCATCAGGCCGAGTTCTTCTTGCATCTCAGCTTTGCTTTGAGACTTGCTTGCCTTTGTACTCTTCTGAGGCTTTGGGGATTTAGGCTCAGTCTCCTTAGCTTTGAAGGCAACTCCCTTCTCAGCTGAGGTCTCATTAGGAGCCCTTTTCCTGTTAAGATCAAACTCATAAGCCTTAAGTTCAGAGAATACCTGTTGCATAGACATGCTGGATAGATCCTTGGTATTCTGCATCATTACAGAGTACACATCCCATCTTGAGGTTAAACCTCTCAGGATTTTTAAGGAAACTTCTCTTTTGGTATAGACTTTTCCCAGGGAGTTTATTTCATTCATGATGTCAGTGAATCTCCCATCAAGCTGGTCAATGGTCTCAGTGGGCTCCATTGTGAACTGCTCATATTTTTGAACTGCTACTGAGAGTTTGTTCTCTTTTATCTTGTCAGTTCCTTCACACATGAGAGCAAGAGTGTCCCAAAGTTCCTTTGCAGTCTTGCAGTGGACCACTCTTCCCATTACAGAATCTGGAATGGTGGTGTAGAGAATATTCATGGCTATGAAGTTGAGGTTGTTTCTCCTCCTTTCATCTGCAGTGAAGTTGTCTTCATCCTTGGGCCATTCTTCTCTTGGATCTGCAATAGTCTCAGCTGTGGTTCTAGGGTTAGTTGTCATAAAAAAAATGGACCTTTAGTAATAACCCTTAGCATTGCATCATGTACACAGACAAGATGAGCTCTCATTCTGATCTTCCAGAAGTCATAATTTTCCACTGAGAATTGTGGAAGCTTGTGATGGGACATATGGTTCAAAGGATTAACTCCCATATTGTTCTCTGCTGGTGGTGCTACCCTAGCTGCATTGTTAGCCATAATATCTAAACAAGTTTGTCAATAAGATCAATTCAGATGACCTGATAGAAAATACCTTTAAGCACAAGGTATACTTAGAACAATGGTCTTTTGAACCACTGCTCTGATACCAATTGTTGGTCCCCAAATGAGTAAACAGGTGTAGGGGGGGGGGGAGGAATACACCTGTGGTTACAAATTTAAACTTCTTGAAAACTTATCAGGAGACTTTAGAGAGTAACTCGTCAGTGGACTTTAAGTCTGCTGAGAATTACTTGTGAAAGCTTACTGAGATAATACATCCACTGAAAGCTCAAGACTTTCAGTTGAAATACTATCTAATTAGCTTTCAACTACGGATTAGTGAGCCCTTTAGAAAACTCGTTTTACTTGATAAACTTTGAGTGGATAACACACACTTAGGAAATAGCAGAATGTAAGTACACAAGATATAAAGTGGTTCAGAGATGAATCTCCTACGTCCACTGTCCTGATTAAACAGGAGAATTCCTTTCACTTGGAATTCCTTGTGTTATAGTGCCAAGGTGCACTGATCAATTAATCCTCTCTTAGGATAATTGATCACTAGGATAATTCCAGGTCCTAGTTCCCAAAACAAACCAGCTTTCAGATTGATACAAATAATCAGCTTACTAACACCACTTAACTCTAACTCTTAACCTAACAACTGAGTAGGGTTTTGAGTAAGGTTTGGTTCCAACTGTTTGTGAGATAATCCTTACAGTGTAGCTCAGGGCTCAGGATGGATTATCTCTTTCTAAGGTTTGGATATTGCTTTTAAGCTTGGTTACAGAAGGTTTGTTAGGCTCTCTACAAATGTGAAACACTTGGGAAACAAAGGTAATTTCGAGTGCTTCTTGAAGGTTATGAATGTAGAGATAGCTTTAATCTTGTGAGTTTCACCTGCATAGAAATGAACACATCCTTCTGTATTTATAGGCTTCCTTGAAAATCTTCCCGTTGGATTTGAATCTTCTCAAGTAAGTCTTCTTGTATCTGATTGGTTCAAACGGCTCTATTTGAAGCTTTAAGTCTTGTCAAGAAACGGCTGAAAGACCATGCTCATTCACCTAACTTTCTGTAGATTGCTAGGGAAAGACTTTTGGTACTTGTCAGTCTGGGGCAGGTTGGTTGTCAGTAAAATACACTGACGTGTCATCTTCTCATTGGACCTTTAGTCTGCTTGCCCAGATTCTTGTCTTGCTTTAAGGTGGAACTCCTCTGAGAGAACCTTCTTATTCCTTCATTTATTGTAAGCTTCACTGAAATTCGTTTTGCCTTGTTCCAACCAGATTAACTAACAACTTTTAATGTATTTAACATTTAATGAACTTTGTTAGTTCTTATCGGTGAACCTTGGTCCTCTCCTGATGGTTTTAGTCTTAGTGAGAATGTACTTAGAAAACATTCAAGACTTAGACTACTTTCTCAGATTACTTGTCTTCAGCGGACTTCGTCTTCAGCAGACCTTGTCTTCAGCGGACTTCATTCTTCAATACACTCTAGAAATTTCTAACTGCACTCTAGTTCTTAACATTTAAAACTGTTTAACTAAATTCTAACTCTACTGAATATTTTACTTACAAACAACTTAGGAGGAACATTTTGGCATCTTAATCAAAACTTAAGTCTATACAATTTTCCAACAACAACTATATCTTGACTCAATTCCTACATGACTCTCTCTCTTATATGTATGGCTATGCGTCTTCCCAAGAATATATTCATGATGAAATTCTAAGATTTAATATACTATAGACCATTGTAGCTTAAGTAACTCCCTAGCTTAGATTTGTTTTTGCAGGCAACAATAATTCATTTATGTGAAAAGAAAATTCTAATTAACATAAAATAAAACTAATTTATTTATTAATAAGGGTAGAAGTTTACAGCAATTTTTTTTGTCAATGACTCAAATCTGGCTAAGTTAACATTCAAATGGAAAAAGTCTTGAGGACCGAGCCGTGGTTTTATCAAAATTTTTGCAATAATAATGACCACGTGGTATAATGTTAATCTGACTATATTAGAAACTGTTAGGAATTTAAGATTTGGAACAATATAATATAATATTGTAATTTTTTTGAAAGAAATTACATATTTTCTTTTTTGCTTTTAGATGTTTTGTCCCTTGAAATATGGTTTGGAACAATTAATATAATATAAGATTAACTGTAATTATATTTTTGAAGATATATATATATATATTTGGATTAGTACAATTTTTTTATTTTGTCCCTCAAAATCTGGCCACTTAAGTAATGGGTGGAAACCAAATTTGGAAGTTGGAACAACCTCTCTAATATAGTCTAAATAAAACTCCGTACTACAGTACTCTTAATGGGCCAATTATTTTGGTACCAATGTTTCAGAAAAATAAATATGATATACTCCCTCCAATTCATATTGTATGTCATTTGGGGAATTTGCACAAATGTTAATAAAATAAATTTATACCCAAATTACCCTTATTAAATGAGAAAAAACAAAACATATTAATGAAAATGAAGGCATTAATATTTATAATAGTAGCCAGCAAATAGGGGTGTCCTTGGTACAAAATGATAGAACGACAGTTAAATTGTAAATTGGAGAATAAAACAAAACATCATACAAAAAAAAAATAAGGAGGGAGTATTTATTTCATCAGCAAAATATGGATATAAGTAATACCAATATATGGCATTGAGATATAACATTGACTTAATTAAATAATTCAATAAGTAAAATAAACATGATAACTATATAACTATAAAAAAGATAACCAAGGAAGTGACATGTTAGAGTAAAATTAAGTAACTCAAGTACATCAAATATTTTGTAGATGAGAGGGTCGAAAACTATTTCCATTTCCCGCTAATTAGGGTTTTCAACAATTAGGGTTTCAAAGATTCCACTTTTGTCTATAAATACAATGAACTTTCTATCCATTTGTCATAAGCCTAACAATTTCTCTAATATTAGTCATTTCATTTCCATATCTCCCTTCCAGCCAAACATGCCTCGTATCCCCATTAAATCATTCATCCCAATTTGAGAGTGGACTTCATCACCCTCTCCAAAAATAGTGGAGCGACTTTACGGGAAATTCATGCAGGAGCTTGCCAACTTGAAGGAGGAATTGTAGATTTTCCACTCCTCTAAATACACACTTAGGGGTGTCATTCTTGATGAAGATCCACTTTTACAGATATATGAGTTCATGCTCGAGGCTGCCCAAGAGCTGAGGAGTGCTCATGTCCCCATGGTGAACATCCCTTCTGGCTCGGAGGATTCTGTGGTTCGTGTTAACCAGAACGTCCCAGTGATTATCATCTCCTCGGATAACTTGGTCAGAATTTGATCGTGGAATTTGTGATGAAGCCCTCTTTTGTACATGGTCATTTCTATCTATCTTTTTGTGATGATATAAGGTGGTTTTTCTCTATCCAGGCTAGATCTAGGGTTTCATCGTTATTATTAAGATTTTTCTTTAGTATTATGATACTTTCTATAACATTTTAATTTTAGAATGTAATGAGTGGTGGATCCTCCAAAAAAACCCTAAACATTATCAGTCGATTATTATTAGGACCGTTAATTAATATATATATGGCTTTTATATTATTTGTTTCCGTTTACTTGACTTATGATAATATAAGGGGAGAAAAATACCTTTAAATTGGAAAATATAAATCAAAACAGCATACTATTAATCTGGAGACATTATTATTCACCATATAATGCTTAAAAAAGATTAAACATGGTTCGTAGTTTTCAAAACATAAGATTGAAAACAAATAAAATTACATACTAAGGTGTGTAGTTATATACTGTTTTCCTTCAAAATCAAATCATGCTACAATAACTTAAACATTGATTTGCAGTTTTCCAAACAAAAGAGTGAGATTTTTTTATTTCCCAAACGAACCAATTTACATACCTGAGGTCTAACAATATATCCTTTAAAAACCCATTATTCCGACGATTGATCATCACAAACATGATACTGTAGCCACAACGGTTAACTCTATATATTGGTATAATAATACTCTTTATATTTTTGTTGAAAGCCAAGTCCATTTGTTTGAAGAAAATAAGACCAATATTCTTATAAACAATATAGGCCCAATATATATATATTTTTTAAATAATTAAGACCCAACAATTTTTTTTTTAAAAAAAAGATATAGGCCCAATATATTTTTAAAACAATTCAGGCCCAACAATTTTTTTTAAAGCAATATAGGACCAATACTACACCCTAGTACATAATTCTAAGCCTAAAGGCATCCCATTACAAAATCTTTATTGAGACACAAATAGATACAAATGAAAAATATAAGAATACAAAAATACCTCTTTCTCTCTCCTTAAATCCCCCACATCTCGCATTTTAGTTTTCAAAATTCAAAAAATAAATCAAATTCATCTCTCATCTCTCTCCTCTCTCTCTCCCAAGCTCGATGGATTCTCTCTCTACGCCGACGGACGCGGCTCAACCTCGACAGAGGCGACACTGGTGTGGAGGTTCTTCATCGGTGGTGGTGATGCTGGTGTGGTGGTGATACGATGACAGAGGCGACACTTGTGTGCTGGTGATGGTGGCGAACCCGTGGGGCCATGGTGGTAGCAATTTCGGTTCTGATGGCGGCGAGATCTGGACCGTTCGGGCTCTCATAATGAGCAACATCGACTAGGGTTTTTGGATGAGTGGTGAGACACGCAACATAGTTTCAAATCGCGTTTGGCAACGACAGAGGGTCGACCAGTGTTAAAAATGTCTTTTTTAGGGTATCAGCCTGCGCCGCCTCAACGTTCATTGTCGATGTTTGCGAAATCCACCATCACGCATCGATCTGAACCCCTTTGTTTTGCCGAATCTGTAGATTCTTGATTTCAGATTGTTGATCTTTATATGATAATTTGATTTCAAACTCTAATTGAATAAATATTTTTTGTGGCTACGATGACAATGATTTTTGGAGTAGTTCTTGATTTTCTTGGATTTTTGCAGTTGGGTTATTGCAGTTGGATTTTTGGAGTAGTTCTTGAGTTTCTTGGATTCTTGGATTTTTTGCAGTTGATTTTCTTGGATTCTTGATTTTATGTAGTAGTTCTTGATTTTTTTTTTGATTTTTGCAGTTGAGTTTTTGTATTATTGTTCTTGTATTATTTAGTAATGAATTTGTGATTTTCATAGAAATAATTATTTAGGAATCTTGAGGCTTTCTCTATTTTCTGAATTTTGTCAATTTAATATGAAAATTAGGTGTGATTCTTTTAAATTTTGGTGGAGATTTGGATTCGTCAAGAGAGTGGAGATTTGGCATGATTTTTGGTGGAGATTTGGAAATTGGGCATGAAGGATGATGATTATGTGAAGAGGGTTGATGAATAGTAATTTATTTTTCATTGAGCAAGGATTAAAATAGTGAAAACGACAAGTATTGGATCAGTTGTATATGAAATAGCTATTAAATAGCAAGTATTGAAATAATTGCATATGAAATCACTATTTTACTTTGTCTAACATGACTGCATTGAATTCTTCTCTACTAGCACAATTGTAATTTAATTGGTACACTGAATATGATATACTATATATAACTATAGTATACTGAATACAATTATGGTACACTAAGGTGAAGTGATTTTGATAAATGAAATTTCAAAGTGAATAATTTCAGTTTTTCTAAAAAGTGATATTATTGATAAAATTGATAATAGATATGGTAAATAATAAATATTGAATATAACAATATTTTTTTAAAATAAAAAATAATAGTTACGATATATGACAATTAACTATAGTAAATATAAATATAGTATAGTACACGTAATTATAGTACAATATAATATAAATCGTCAATAAAGCTTTTGTAGTGCAATGTACTTTTTAGTTGCTTGGTAGTTGTTGGGAAAATGTATAAGACTTATGTTTTGATTAGATGCCAAAATGTTCCTCCTAAGTTGTTTTGTAAGTAAATTATTCAGTAGAGTTAGTACTTAGTCAATCAGTTCAAAGTGTTAAGGACTGGAGTACAGTTAGTAATTGCAAGAGTGTATTTAAGAATGAAGTCTGCTGAAGATGAAGTCCACTGAAGTGAAGTCCGCTGAAGACAAGTGATCTGAGAATAAGTCTAAGTCTTGAATGTTTTCTAAGTACATTCTCACTAAGACTAAAACTATCAGGAGAGGACCAATGTCCACTGATGGGAACTAACAATGCACATTTTCAAGGAAGCCTATAAATACAGAAGGACGTGCACATTTCTAAACACGGGAAACTCAAAAGATCAAAGCTATCTCTATATTCATAACAACTAGAAGCACTCGAAATTACCTTTGTTTCCCAAGTGTTTCACATTTGTAGAGAGCCTAACAAACCTTCTGTAACCAAGCTTAAAAGCTATATCCAAATCTTAGAAATAGATAATCTAATCCTAAGCCCTGAGCTAAACTTGTAAGGATTATCTCAAAATAGTTGGAACCAAAACCCTACTCAAAACCCTACTCAGTGTTTAGGTTGAGAGCTAGTGTTAAGTGGTGTTAGTAAGCTGATTGTTGTATCAGTCTGAAAGCTGGTTTGTTTTGGGAACTAGGACGTGGAATTTCCTAGTGATCAATCATCCTAAGAGAGGATTAGTTGATCAGTGCACCTTGGCACTATAACACAAGGAATTCCAAGTGAAAGGAATTCTCCTGTTTGATCAGGACAGTGGACGTAGGAGATTAATCTCTGAACCACTTTATACCTTGTGTTCTTATTATCTGCTTTCCTAAGTGTGTGTTAATCTCAAAGTTTATCAAGTAAAACGAGTTTTCTAAGGGCTCACTAATCCGCATCTGAAAGCTAATTAGATAGTAGTTCAACTGAAAGTCTTGAGCTTTCAGTGGAGGTATTATCTCAGTAAGCTTTCACAAAGTAACTCTTAGCAGACCTCAAGTCCACTGACGAGCTATTGTCTTAAGTAACCTGATAAGTTTTCAAGAAGTTTTAATTTGTAACCACAGGTGTATTCCCCCCCCATACACCTGTTTACTCGTTTCGGGACCAACAATTGGTATCAGAGCAGTGGTTCAAAAGACCACTGTTCTAGGTATACCTTGTGCTTAAAGGTATTTTTTCAAGGTCACCTGAATTGATCTTTTGATAAACTTATTTATATACTATGGCTGACAATACAGCTAGGGTAGCACCACCAGCAGAGAACAACATGGGAGTTAATCCCTTGAACCATATGTCTCATCACAAGCTTCCACAATTCTCAGTGGAAAACTATGACTTCTGGAAGATCAGAATGAGAGCTCATCTTGCCTGTGTGCATGATGAAATGTTGAGGGTTATTACTAAAGGTCCATTTGTGTTTATGACACCTAACCCTAGAACTACAGCTGAAACTATTGCAGATCCTAGAGAAGAATGGCCCAAAGATGAAGATAACTTCACTGCAGATGAAATTAGGAGAAACAACCTCAACTTCATAGCCATGAACATTCTCTACACCACCATTCCAGATTCTGTAATGGGAAGAGTGATCCACTGCAAGACTGCAAAGGAACTATGGGACACTCTTGCTCTCATGTGTGAAGGAACTGACAAAATAAAGGAGAACAAGCTTTCAGTAGCTGTTCAAAAGTATGAGCAGTTCACCATGGAGCCCACTGAGACCATTGACCAGCTTGATGGGAGGTTCACAGACATCATGAATGAGATAAATTCTCTGGGAAAAGTCTATACCAAGAGGCAGGTTGCCTTAAAGATCCTGAGAGGTCTAACCTCAAGATGGGATGTGTACTCTGTGATGATGCAGAATACCAAGGATCTATCCAGCATGTCTATGCAACAGGTATTCTCTGAACTCAAGGCTTATGAGTTTGATCTGAACAGGAAAAGGGCTCCTGATGAGACCTCAGCTGAGAAGGGAGTAGCCTTCAAAGCCAAGGAGTCTGAGCCAAAATCCTCAAAGCCTCAGAAGAGTACAAAGGCAAGCAAGTCACAAAGCAAGGCTGAGATGCAGGAGGAACTCAGCTTGATGGCAAGAAGGTTTGAACAACTTAACAGCTGCTTTGGCAAGTATAAAAGATTTTACAGGGATAACAGGGAAGGTAGAAGTTATCCACAAAAGACCACCAGAGAAGGAGATAAAAGCTCATCTGAGCTGGAAAAGAAGAAGGAATACAAGAATTACACCAAGGTTGAAGGATCATCATCAAAGACCAGAGAGTCCACTGAGGAAAAGAATGATGATGCCAACAGGTGTTTTTAGTGCAAGAAGATTGGACACTTTCAATATGATTGTCCTCAACTGAGCACAAAAGAAAGAAAGAAAAGACAAGCCAAAAGAGACAGAAGATATGGAGAAAGGAAAGCCATGGTGGCTGAGGATGTGGATGAAAATCTGGAGTCATCTGATGGACTGTTCTCTGACAGCAGTGATGATGACATGTGCCTCATGGCAAGAGAAGAACCTGAGGTACAATCTAAACCATCCATTTCTCTAGAACACACACCTGAGCTAAGCTCAGAGTCAACTGAGGAACTCAATCTTCAGTCCGCTTTGGAACAGTTGATGATTGATTTCTCAAGGTTGCAAGAAGCAAGTTTCTGTCTCCAAGATGAGAACAAACAACTCTTGAGTGAAAACTCCAAGTTAATTGAGTCTGGAAATCAAGCAGATCTGAACTCAGCCAAATCTACCATTGAACTGACAAAAGAGGTGGAAACCCTCAGGAGTCAAGGAAATGGTAGAGATCAACTGATAAAAGATCTCAATGAATCTAAGACAAAGTTAACTGAAGAGAATTTAAAATTGGTAAGCCAAATAAAGGATTCTCTCCTGAAAATTGATGTCTTACAAAAATCTGAAGAGACCTTGTTAAAATGGATTGATGCACTAAACAAACCCTCTCTTGCCATAGAGGAGATTCAAAATTTTCAAATCAATCCTAATAACAAGTGTGGGATAGGCTTTATTCCAAAACCTTCAGAAGGTCCTCTGAGTGTTGCTTCTTCAAGTGGCACAAAGAGAGTTTTTGTCAAGTCTGTGACATTTCAACCACAGACTGTGGATAAAGGAAAAAGACCAGCTGAGATCACTCAAAAGAAAAGTAAATATAAGCCAAAACCAAATGGAAAGGCTCAGGTGACTTATCAGACTAGATCTCAGCAGAGGTACTATCAGCCGAGGTCTTCTCAAATGAAGCAACCTCAGCTGAAAGCACCCAGGCATGAGCAGTCCTCAAGGAATGACTCATATGGAACACCTATTCCTTTTGTGCCTAAAGGAAAAGGTCCTTCATACCTTTATCAACAAAAACCAAGACCAGGTGCACCCAAGCCAAATAGAAAGAATGTGAAGAAGGTTCCTGTTCCTTCAAAGGCTGACACCCATAGAAAGTTTACTCCCAAGGCACCTAGGGAGATAACAATCTATGTAGATGTTTATGGAAGACAAATTAGCCAATCTAAAGTGATTAGAACTGTGAGGCAAATTTGGATTCCGAAAGGTACAGCTAACCTGGTAGGACCCAACACCAAATGGGTACCTAAAGCTTGATCTGTGTTTGCAGGGCTCAGTGGACCTCAACAAAGGAGAAGCTCTTAAATCTTCAGTCTGGTACTTGGACAGTGGATGTTCTAGGCACATGACTGGCAACAAAGATCTCCTGATAGAATTTGTTGAGAAAGAAGGTCCACAAGTCACCTTTGGTGACAACTCACAAGGAGCCACTAAAGGTTATGGTACTTTAATCATTGGCTCAGTAAGGGTAAGCAATGTATCCTTTGTCAGTGGACTTAAGCATAATCTTCTGTCCATAAGTCAATTCTGTGATAAAGGATACAGTGTTGAATTTTCATGTAACCTGTGTTTTGTTAAGAATATATCTTCACAACAGGTACTACTAACTGGGTCAAGAAAGGGTAATATCTACCTTGCAGATTGGAAGTCTTGCACACCAAATGCATGTCTTATTGCTTAGAGCTCAACTGACACTAATTGGTTATGGCACAAAAGGCTAAGTCATCTGAACTTCAAGATGATGAACAGAATAGCAAGACATGGACTGGTAGAAGGAATGCCAAATGAAGTATACAACAAAGAACATATCTGTAAAGCCTGTCAGGAGGGAAAGCAAGTAAAGACATCTTTCAAAAGCAAAGTAGCAACCTCTACTGACAGAGTACTTCAACTGTTACATATGGATCTTTTTGGTCCAGTAACCCCTGTAAGTATCAATGGGAGAAAGTATACACTTGTTGTTGTTGATGATTTCTCCAGGTACACATGGGTGATATTCCTTGCAAGCAAAAAGGAGACTCAACTGAGGCTGCCAGAGCTCCTGAAGAAAGTTAGCAATGAGAAGAGCCTAAACATTGTAAAGATAAGATCAGATAAAGGCACTGAATTCATTAATTCTATTATATCTGATTACTGCAAAGAATTAGGTATTTCACATGAGACATCAGCTGCAAGAACTCTACAACAAAATGGAGTAGCTGAAAGAAGAAATATAACTCTCAAGGAGGCAGCAATGACAATGCTTGCAGAAGCTCAAGTTCCTAAAAGATTTTGGGCTGAAGCTATCAACACTGCCTGCCACACTCAAAATAGATCCATGGTAACCAAACATCAAGGAAAAACTCCATATGAATTATGGAATGGCAGAAAGCCACAGGTATCTTACTTTCATATTTTTTGTTGCAAGTGTTTCATTCACAACAATGGGAAAACTCAACTGAAAGCTTTTGATAGCAAAGCTGATGAAGGAATTTTCTTAGGATATTCCCAAATCAGTAGAGCCTTCAGAGTTTACAACTGTAGAACTCTTGTTGTGGAAGAAACACCTCATGTGGTCTTTGATGAATCTACTTTTGAGTCCAGGAGTAAGGAGAATGAGGAGGTAATTAGCAAAAGACTAACCAGACTGAGTATCAAGTCTAAAGGCTATCCTGAGAATTATGTTGATACATACATCCCAACATGGGACAATTTAGAAGATCAACAATTCAAGGAGGTTACCCAAAGTCAAACCACCCCTCAAAGCTCACCTGAGAGCTCTCCTGAACAAGCAACTGAACTGATGAACACTATCCCAGTTCAAGAGGTAAGCAATGTCAATGAAGATGTGGTCACAGCTGAGACATTCACTGAACCCATCATTCAAGGGGGAACCAATGAAATTACCATTGAGAATGAGAATACCTTGAATGATGACTCAGGACTTCAACCCTCTGTTTTATTTCCTGAATTAGATTTCATTCCAATATCTAGTGACTCAACTTCAGAAGAGTTAAACTCTACTGAAGGACATCAGCCTAGGAGAACTTGGCTCTCAGATCACCCTATTGAGCAAATCCTAGGTGATCCTACCTCAGGAGTCAAAACTAGAAGTTTTCATGGAGAAAGTGCTTTGTTTTGTTGTTTCTTATCAAACCAGGAACCAAGTTCCATAGCAGAAGCACTTCAAGATTCCAACTGGATCATTGCCATGCAAGAAGAGCTCAACCAGTTCACAAGGAATCAAGTTTGGGAGTTGGTGGATAAACCATATCACTGCAATGTAATAGGAACCAAGTGGGTATTCAAGAACAAGAAGGATGAGAATGATATCATAGTCAGAAACAAAGCCAGGCTAGTTGCAAAGGGCTACTCTCAAGTTGAAGGATTTGACTATGATGAAACATTTGCCCCAGTAGCCAGATTGGAGGCAATAAGGTTATTTCTTGCATATGCTGCTCACAAGAAATTCAAGGTGTACCAGATGGATGTTAAAAGTGTCTTCTTGAATGGAGTACTCAATGAAGAAGTCTATGTGGAGCAACCCCCAGGTTTTGAAGAAAGTCACAAAGTATATAGACTGAGAAAAGCTCTATATAGACTGAAACAGGCTCCAAGAGCTTGGTATGATACTTTGTCACAGTTCCTTTTGGATCATGGTTTCATCAAAGGGAGAGTTGATAGAACTCTATTCAGGATCACAAAAGGAGAGGACACTTTGCTTGTACAAATCTATGTGGATGATATCATTTTTTGTTGTCCCAACCAAGTCCTCTGTGAAAAGTTTTCTCAACTGATGAAGGGAAAATTTGAGATGTCTATGATGGGAGAAATGAATTTCTTCCTAGGACTTCAAGTTAAGCAGTCCCCTGAAGGAATCTTCATCAATCAAGCCAAATATACAAGGGAGCTGATCAACAAGTTTGTATGCCAGACCAGCAAAGTAGCAAGAGTTCCACTCAACACCAACACCAAAATGGAGCCAGATGAGGATGGTGAATCAGTAGACCAGACTCATTACAGAGCCATCATTGGATCTCTACTGTATCTCACAGCAAGCAGGCCTGATATCACATTTGCAGTTGGGATTTGTGCAAGATATCAAGCCAACCCCAAGAAAAGTCATCTGGAAGCTGCTAAGAGGATTCTCAAATACCTTAAGGGTACTGTGAATATGGGATTGTGGTATCCCTCAGATGACAATCTGGAACTCACAGGATACTCAGATGCTGATTATGGAGGATGTAGAATTGACAGGAAATCAACCTCAGGCACTTGTCAATTTTTGGGAAGTAAGCTGATTTCTTGGTTCTCCAAGAAACAAAACTCAGTAGCCACAAGCACTACTGAAGCTGAGTATATGGCAGCTGGAAGTTGTTGTGCTCAAATTCTTTGGCTAAGACAACAACTGAGAGATTACAACATTTTTGCCAATGAAGTCCCTATTTTCTGTGACAACAATAGTGCAATTGCTATTTCAGAAAATCCAGTTCTCCACACAAGATGTAAACATGTGGATATAAGACATCATTTCATCAGAGATCATGTGGAGAAGAAGGACATCAAAATGCTCAATATCCACACTGACAAACAGAAGACAGATATCTTCACAAAACCCTTGGCTGAAGCAAGGTTTCAAGAGTTGTCAGTGGAGCTTGGACTCCTAGATCCAGGAGAGTAAAGAAAGGATTCAATCTCAGAAGAGTTACCTTCAACTCAGTGGAGGTTCATATTCAGAAGAGGATCTTTCTCAGAAGAAGCTCCTCATCTCAGAAGAGGTCTGAATATCAGACGAGGTCGAACCTCAGTGGAGGTCAAAAGTCTATACTTATGTTATTTTCAAATCTAAAACCTCCTAGTTTTATATATATTTATTTGGGTTTCAAAACTTACTAATGAGTGCTTTCTGGGAAATTAAATCTTTTTCCACTGTTCCGAAGAGATTTTGGTATGACAAGCATTTAATGCGCGTGGTACAAGTCAGACATGCTTTTTCAATTACCTATCTCACACGCCCTAAAAGCCGGATGATGTGACCTTCCGGCTACCAACTTTTCCAATCTATGCCATCCATTTTAGGCGGTTCTTTTCTAACCGTCAAGATATCAGAAAACCTCCCCACTACCCTTGCAACTGTCCACGACCTTTCACTCAAAATAATCTTAGACGTTGATTGCAGAATTTAATCTCACCGTTCATTACTC
Source organism: Ballota nigra (assembly GCA_947034835.1). Classification (NCBI taxonomy): domain Eukaryota; kingdom Viridiplantae; phylum Streptophyta; class Magnoliopsida; order Lamiales; family Lamiaceae; genus Ballota; species Ballota nigra. The sequence continues at coordinate 31,052,221 of OX344727.1, forward strand.
ATATAAAAACCCCAAACGTTCGCTTGTAAACCTTTTCGAACACACTTTCTAGCAAACACTTACTATCTATCCCATACACTCTGTAAATTTTCTCTCGAACTCCTTTATTCAAATGGCTAAACTAAATCTCAGTTTCCTTACCAACAAGGAAAACTTCTGGTATGAACCCATTGTGGTTTTTGATAATCCAGAGATTGAAACAAAACCTGAATTTGCCCATATCAAAGAAGCCCTAGAATTGCTAAAATCTGCTGGGTTAGAGAAATTTCTATCTGTTCATCCTACGAACTGCTTTGACAGGCAGGTTCTTGAGTTCTTCAATAATATTTCCAACACTGATTCGAGGATCAGGTCTCATCTTATACTCCAGAGGAAGAAGAGAGTGATGAGGGATGATGTTGAGATTGTTGAACACCAGAAGATTAAGAAGGAGATCCGTATCAGTGGTGATGATCTGAAGGAGTTATTCAATCTTCCCTCTGAAGGTCCGAATCCAGACACCTGCATCATGGATGAAGAGGAAGAATGGGTTAACACCATTATGCAGAGGAAGGTCAAGTATAGTCCAACAATGAACAGAAATATACTCTTACCAGTATATAATGTTCTTTGTGAGGTGGTGGGAAAATGTATCTTGGGAAACCAAGGGAGCACAGAACAAGTGAGCAAGCCAAAGCTCAGGTTGATGAAAGCTATTGTGGAGAGCAAGGAGAAGCCATACAACTGGCAACAGTTCTTTTTTAGAGCATTGAACAAGGAGCACTCAAAACTCCAACCTGACAAAACTCCCCAGCTATCTAGTAAGCTCAACTTTGCAACCAAAATTTCTTATCTGATAGAAAACGTGGATCTGGGAGTGGACTGGATTCCAGATAGGAAATGGAGCAATCTCAAGGCCTTGTTCAAATCTGGAAAGGCCCTGGAGACAAGAATGACCAAGCCTGCTGAGGAGAGCCCAGAGGCAGTTGAGGAAGATGAGGCCAACCCTACTGAAGGGAAGAAAACCAAGGTAAAGAGGAGGCTGGTTAAACTGAGTGACAAGATGGCCCAGCACAAAGAAGCAGAGGCAGAGAAAGCCTCTAAAAAGAAGAAGAAGAAGTCTCCTGAGGCAGAGGAGGACAGTGCCTTCAAGAAGGTCAGAGTCACCAACTCCACTGATGAATCCTCATCAGGTAACCCAGACTCCTCTCCTAACATCATCTCAACTGAGTCTGACTCAGATGTCCCTGCACCCACCCCCATCAAACCTAAAACAACTAAATCTCGCACTCCTGCCAAAACCAAACGCATTTCCACAATAACCAAAACCCCCACTGATGGCTCTCAACAGCCAAAAAGTGGATCACAAACAACCTCCACTGAACCTATCCCAACCCCCACTGAAACCACTCCATCAAACCCTACTGGACCCATCCCCTCAACCCCTTCTGAACCTACTTCAACCCCCACTGATCAAGACTCTACCTCCACTGATACTCTAAACCAAAACCCCACTGAACCAAACATTCCTGATTCACACTCAACTCAACTGGAGTCTATCCCAGAAGAGCCAACCGAAAGAAGATCCCCTACCCCTTCCCTTCCTTCAGACGATGAAAAAGAGTACTCATTCCTAGATACTCTCAAGGATGAGGTAGCTTACTCTTTAGAGTCTAAATACCCTGAACTTGATCAATTCCCCACACTCAAAGCCTTGTTCTTGAGACTGAGACTCATTGTCCAGCTCAAGGATAGAAGACTTGGTGAAATCCTTCTAGCTGTAAGAGGCAGCAATGCAGAGGAGTGGAAGAAGGAGGAAGCTGAAGTGCTGCAATTTGCTGGGATGCACAAGACCAGACTTTTCTGTGATGAGAAGATCTTTGAAAGTTTGGTCTTGGAGAAGATTGCAGAGGCAAAGAAGGAGGGAGAAAAGGTTGTTGATGGAGAAAAGCCAGCTGAACCCATAGCTGAGAAGGAGGTGGAGAAGGAGAAAAGTGCAGAGGAGAAGGTAGTTGAGTCTGAACTTGAATGAGGTGCTTCACCTAAGCAAGGTGGTGGTGAAGCAGCTAAGGATGTATCCATGACAAGGGATACTGAGGCACAAAACTTGCCACCTGAGGGCTCAGTAGAGGTGTCTACTGAAGCTCTCCCACAACAGCCCTCAGTGGTGGCTTTAGAGTCAACTGAGGTGTCTAGAACTGGAGAAGTTGAAAAAGTGAGTGAAAAAGAAAAAGAGGTGGAAATCACTGCTGTGAAGAGTGGAGAGATAAGAGCAATCATCCCTGTAAAGGGTGAATTGGCTGAAAAAATAGCAGTTGAAAAGGAAAGTGAGGAAGAGATGAGGAAGAAGAGTGAGGAGGAGGGAGTCTCCATGGAGATAGAGGCATCAGGAGATCTAGGTGGTGAGGTTGAGGGAGTTAGAACTAACACTTCTTGCAATGCAGGTACTCAAACTATTGATGTTCCCCCAGCTGTGGTCAACCTAACTCCACTGAGTGATGCTGTCCACTCAATCAGAGAAGAAAGCATTCCATCTCTTCAAACTCAGCTCAGGGAGGTCCAGGAGATTGTATAAGAGGAGGTAGATGAGATAGTTATTCTCTCAGACCACATTGATGAACTCATGGAGTCCACAACTACATCACTTCAGAATCTCACACTTAAAGTTGAAGACTCTCAGCAAATGGTGATTGATGTAGTTGAGGGACAAAGTGTGTTAGTCATTGATGCCCTGAAGAAGCTGGAGAAGTCTGAAGAAGAGGCCAGGACCAAGTTCCTCAAAGACTCAGTAGAGAACGTATCCATCAACCTGAAGTCGTCAGTGGAGGCCTTCTCAGAAGACCTACTTGGAAAGGTTGAAGGATTATGGAACTCTAAGATGTCTGAATTCGAGGCCAAGCATGCTGAGCTAGGAGCCAAACTGGGAGAGGTACTGAAGAAGGCAGCTGAAGACTTCCCAACACAAGAGAAAACTGATGTGTTGATCAATGAGAAGCTAGCGCAGTTTGTTCAATTTGGGCAGACAGATGGAGCTACATTGGAAAGGCTTGAAGATGAGGTAGACCATTGCTCAACTGAGCTGAAGGCATTGGCCCATGATCAACTGAAGCTCAACATCACGGTAGCTGAATGCATGATTAATGCCGGAAAGGGGGAAAAGAGGATAAGTGCTAAGGACATGAAGGCTGATCCTAAGAATAAAATGAACATTATCCTTGAAACCCCTGACTTCGAGAAAGGCCAACAGGTGAAGAGCACCTTGAAGAAAGTTGATGCTGAAGCCCAGAAGATAGCAGAATCCAAGAAAGGCAAGGAGACCTCCTCAGCTGACCTTTCAAAGTTCAAAGAGGAGCATCTAAAGGAGAAGGAGGAGAGAGCTGCGAAGAAGGGGGAAACCACAAAGAGAAAGGCATCTGATGCCCTCTCAGCAGAGGTTGCCAAAAAGACAAGAACCTCAGGGAGGTTGGCAGCTAAGTCCACAACCTCTACTGATGAAGTTCAGGTACTTCCTATTCTCAATCCTGAACCCTTATCTTCTGAACCTCCCAAGTCTGCACCCACAAAAGTCACAGAGCTCGCTGAGCTAATCAAAGAGGCTGGAGGAATGAATGAAAGAGCAAGGAAGCTAACAGCACAGCAGCAGGAGAGGAGAGATAAGGTGGTTGGGAAGATGGAGACAATTGCTGAGTTAGCTGAGAGAAAAAGAAAGGAGAGGCTAGCCACATTTGACAAAACTACTTCAAAGAAATTCAGGAGTGGTTATCAAAGGTGGGCTGCCAAGCTGAAGAAAGACAAGATCACACCATCTCTGAACAGATTTCCTCATCATGATGCCTGGGTTCCTAAGAAGCTCAATGATGCTTGGGAGACTGCTAAAAGGGAATTTGTGTATTCCTTTTATGTCAGTGGAGAGTTAGGAAGGGACAATGCACAAGAAGTCTTCAACTCATGGTTGTTTGATGCCTATCCCAAACTCTATCCCGAGATCAGTGATGCTTGGAATGATGCCTTCCCTGATCAAGCCCTGAAGGCCCCTGAGCCAATCACCTACTGGCCTCCTCAAGATGCAACATGTGTTGTTGATAGAGAAAGGATCACTGAAGAGTGGACATCCTTGTGTGAGCATCTTGGACTCAGAGGACATTCGAAGGAGATAATGGAGAGGAAGAACGAGCTGAAGATTAGAGTTTTCAAGCAGTATGGACTTGAACCCATTTTCGAGTCCATCTGAGAAGGATGTATCTTTTGCTGGGCATTTGTTTATAAGTCCCAGGTGTGTTTAAGTTTGAAACTTTTGAGAGTTGACTTCATGTAATATGTACTTCATCATTTTATCAATGAATTGAACTCTACTGATGCATTGCCCAAGATAATATCTCATTATCATTTAGGCTTATGTACTTGAATATTTTACTTACAAAAATCTGTGAACTTTGAATGTCATCTGAAGAACCTCATCTGACAGAAGATATGTAATAAGATAGGTTCCGGTATAATCAAAAAGGGGGAAATTGTTGGGAAAATGTATAAGACTTATGTTTTGATTAGATGCCAAAATGTTCCTCCTAAGTTGTTTTGTAAGTAAATTATTCAGTAGAGTTAGTACTTAGTCAATCAGTTCAAAGTGTTAAGGACTGGAGTACAGTTAGTAATTGCAAGAGTGTATTTAAGAATGAAGTCTGCTGAAGATGAAGTCCACTGAAGTGAAGTCCGCTGAAGACAAGTGATCTGAGAATAAGTCAAAGTCTTGAATGTTTTCTATGTACATTCTCACTAAGACTAAAACTATCAGGAGAGGACCAATGTCCACTGATGGGAACTAACAATGCACATTCAATGCTAAACATATTAAAAGCTGTTGGTTAATCTGGTTGGAACAAGGCAAAACGAATTTCAGTGAACCTTACAATTAATGAAGGAATAAGAAGGTTCTCTTAGAGGAGTTCCACCTAAAGCAAGACAAGAATCTGGGCATGCACACTTAAGGTCCAATGAGAAGATGACACGTCAGTGTACTTTACTGACAGCCGACCTGCCCCAGCCTGACAAGTACCAAAAGTCTTTCTCTAGCAATCTACAGAAAGTTGGTGAACAGACATGGTCTTTCAGCCGTTTCTTGACAAGACTTAAAAGCTTCAAATAGAGCCGTTTGAGCCAATCAGATACAAGAAGACTTACTTGAGAAGATTCAAATCCAACGGGAAGATTTTTAAGGAAGCCTATAAATACAGAAGGACGTGCACATTTCTAAACACGGGAAACTCAAAAGATCAAAGCTATCTCTACATTCATAACAACTAGAAGCACTCAAAATTACCTTTGTTTCCCAAGTGTTTCACATTTGTAGAGAGCCTAACAAACCTTTTGTAACCAAGCTTAAAAGTTATATCCAAATCTTAGAAAGAGATAATCTAATCCTAAGCCCTGAGCTAAACTTGTAAGGATTATCTCAAAATAGTTGGAACCAAAACCCTACTCAAAACCCTACTCAGTGTTTAGGTTGAGAGCTAGTGTTAAGTGGTGTTAGTAAGCTGATTGTTATATCAGTCTGAAAGCTGGTTTGTTTTGGGAACTAGGACCTGGAATTTCCTAGTGATCAATCATCCTAAGAGAGGATTAGTTGATCAGTGCACCTTGGCACTATAACACAAGGAATTCCAAGTGAAAGGAATTCTCCTGTTTGATCAGGACAGTGGACGTAGGAGATTCATCTCTGAACCACTTTATACCTTGTGTTCTTATTATCTGCTTTCCTAAGTGTGTGTTAATCTCAAAGTTTATCAAAGTAAAACGAGTTTTCTAAGGGCTCACTAATCCGCATCTGAAAGCTAATTAGATAGTAGTTCAACTGAAAGTCTTGAGCTTTCAGTGGAGGTATTATCTCAGTAAGCTTTCACAAAGTAACTCTCAGCAGACCTCAAGTCCACTGACGAGCTATTGTCTTAAGTAACCTGATAAGTTTTCAAGAAGTTTTATTTTGTAACCACAGGTGTATTCCCCCCCCCCCATACACCTGTTTACTCGTTTCGGGACCAACAGTAGTCAATAAAGTTTTTGTTATTATATATTCTTAGAGGGGTAATTTTGTATTTGGTATGTGGTTGACTCTACTTTTTAACCCTAAACCCAAGTGGATTTTCTTTTGGGAAGAAAACAGGCCCAATCTTTATAAAAATTAAAACAAACAAAATAAGCCCAATCTTGTAATAAATATTTAGGCCGATTAAATGCTGGTACAATTAAAACCGTAAATAAGAGTAGTTTTATAACCTTAAATAGATAACAAAGACTAACTACTTATATTTTACTAATGAAAGTACATATTTAAGGTACAATAAGTAGTTTTCAACTTTAATACAACTAAATCATACACTTAAACCACGAAGATAACACAATAGCCACTACAACCACCAAGAGATTCTGCAAAAACTTGTTCAACTTCTTCAACTGTATCAATTGAGCTGATTTTTTCTTTCAAGACTTTCAAATTATTTTTCATTTTTACTTCCTGGGAGTCTGTGTTTTGGTCTTGCTTTTTAAAACTTAGGACCATCCTATTTATATGGTCTGGAAACTTCTCATCGAACCACAAGAAGAATTTGCACTGTTTTCAATCTAATTCAAGCATAAAAAAATTAAATAAAAATATTAACTACTAAATCCCAAGATTAATATGCACAAAGGATAAAAGGGACACAATCTAACCTCATACACTCCACATTTCAGAAACCTTCGGCCGGGATTTTGTTTCCGTCATTGACAACCACATTCGAGAACGAATGACTTTTTGATCGACATTATCAATAATTACAAAAATATCCGCAGTACTACCATAGCATGAAGAAGATTTTTCTTCACTCATAGTTTAAGAAATGACAATTTTGGGTTTAAAAAAAAAAGAAGGAAATCGATGGAAGGACTAATTTTTTAAAAAGGTAGTATGAACCAATAATTGAGAATAAATCTATATCTATATCTATATCTATACTAATATAAAAGAGGGAATGAGGTTTAGATGGCCAGTTTCTAGCCGGTGGCCGGTAAAACTGCATTGCAATGTGTCCAGGTACGTGTCATTCCCTTCTTCTCCCTATCTTCTTTTCTTCTTAATACAGTGTCCCAAATTACCAGTTACATATATCTTCTTCCTAATATCTGCCATGGAGATGGAAAACCAATAATCTATTTGTTCCTTTTGAGTGTTCCCCTGCACAACAAAGATGATTTATTGACGTGATTATTTTGCAATTTGGGTTTTGATATCTCAATTTGGACTTTCGCACCGAACCCCCCCTCTTTCGCAAATTCTGTTTGTTTCGCTTTTTTTCACACTTTTTGGTCAGGATTTGGATTATTAAGGTTAGATTGTTTAGTAATTACAAGTATACTACTAAACAACACCGTCGATTTGTACCACTGCCCCAATTTCTTTTTATCAATCTCTCTTATTATTTTTTCTGCCTTCTTCCCATCTGCACGCTGTGTTTCTGAATCAAGGATTTATTTCTTGCTCTTTCTCCTAGAAAAACCCATCAAGGATTGGATTATATGATGATAATCAGTTTGGATTTTTCTATAACAGGTGAACTCTGGTAAAGTAATATGTTGGATAGGGGATCCGGGATGCTGGAAATTATATTCTGGTGACTGTGTAAGAGAGCAACAACGTTTATTATCTGAAAATTGAGGAACCCAGGTCAAATTATGCGAAAAAATGTGAGCAATTTATTTTTATTTTTTTGCAAGTTTTAATTGGTCGATTATTTTGTGGTGGATTGTTTGACGCCTTACTCGCGTTTCTTCACTCTGTTGTTACCCAATTCTTTTGTTTCCAAAGAAAGGTATTTTTTCTGTTTAGTTTTTCTTGAAATTTATCTTTTATTCAGTTCATGTTTCATGTACTAATGTTACAGAATAAACAACTAATTTTAAGAGGACCTAATTTTTGATGGGCATTATGCTGTTAACAGAGCTGTAGCTGGGTTAGCTTTTTAAGCACATAATTGTTTCCTTATATTGATTTTGTTTGCTTGTGCTTGTATAATGTTGGGTTCCTATACAGAATGGTATGTTGTAGTCTTCTTATTATCAACTCCAAAGCTTGCTAGGAACAAGTCCCATAATTTTCTGATCGTATTTCCAAGCTCGTAGCTAACGATCCGGTAGTATTTCTCTTGCTTTTGTTGTTTTCATGTTCAATTGCTTCTCTTTTGTTTTGTACTTGGTAGGTAGATGAATTTCGAAAATGGATGAAATTTAATGGAATCTCGATGTGTTATCGATCTAATCCTTATAATTCTGAGTGCTTCCCTTTAGATATTTTTTTTTGCAAGTAATCCGCTTTTAATTCTACTCAAGTGATACATTAATTTGCCAGAAGGGAGATGTACAAATAGTAGTAAATGTCTGTAGAAGGGGATGCACAATGTAACTTTTTGTGAAAGGGTGAAATTGAATTAAAAATAACAAAACACTCTATGCTTAAATTTGGTTTAGTGATTAGTAGTTTGTGATGGAACGCGCCGGTGAAGGCGGTCCGTCCCCAAGATCGTTGTTGGGATACCAAACGTGTATAAACAATTAAAGACCTAAACATGCATCTAAAGACAAGTTTAGATCTGTTACCCTTGAAGACCGAGGTGTTGATTCCACTACTGATCTTCTAGTCTGTCACCCAACGTCGTTCGTACACCGGGTGGACGGCGAACTAGCGAACGTGGAGAAAATTGCCTCACAATTTTGCCTCCCTCTCAACCCCACTCACGAATTTCGGCTGCTGCACGTTTTATCTTAGAGTGTTAGGGTTTTAAACACGAAATTGAAGCCTTTATATAGACTCCTTAAGTTTCATGGGCCAGACTAGGGATCTGTTAGAAGGTATAGGGTTTCGGCTCCTCACGGACCCAAATACTCTTATGTTCAGCCCAGAACAATTATTTGGCCCGTGAACATTAATTCATTCCACTAGAGAATTAATGTTGCACTCCCATCCTATCCCGAACCGAATCAGGGCTTCTATTAGACTCTATAATTCCCCGTGCTAAAGATATCGCACGTCCATTAATTATTAAAGCTCCTGACCGCTTTAATTAATTAACATCTATTATTCCTTGAGTAGTACCACTCAACCTTGTTGTCGTACGGATATAATCCACCTGCAGGGTTTAATACGACAATCCTTTATGAGTTTCCTCAAGGGGACGTCATCAACCTGGATCACCAGGACACGGTGCCTTAATGTCAATAAATAGACATCGTGCAAACGATGTCACTACCCAAAATACACAATGCGTTGAATCTAACAAGATTCTCACCCATAGTAAATCAAAGTAGTGAACAAGTGCTCCAATATCTAGATATCACAATTAGGGTTAAGAATTACAAGAGTCACCAAGACCTTTAGTTCTTCATAACAGTCAGAATAGAAGAACATATCTTAACTGTGATCCATTCAATACGACATAGCGTACTAGTATGAACTAATGGCCAAGACAAGCCACTAACAAGTTCATACTACAACTTATACCAATAGTTATGTCCAGAACTATCTCAGTTGTGAATACTGTTTATATCTTATAAGGAACTGACAATGTGATCTTCTGTGTGACTACAAACCCACCACATTATCTACAATATAAGATAAACAGCATACAAGTAATACAAGCAATTAATAAGATTGCAATAATGTGAAAAACCATTTATTTCAGATAATAAGGAAATCGAATATATCCATAAAAGCCCAACAAAAGTTTGCTTTACAGTATACACCAACAGTTTGTATATAATTTCTGAAAACCTGCTTTAATCTTGACATTTCCAACTACATAAATCTTAGGCATATTATTCTAATCTAAGGACTAAGGGTGTATTAGCTACTAGGATTTCGGCTTTCACTAGTTTAAGGTGAGTTCATTCAAATGGTGATATTGTTGTTTCATTTAAATGATCAACATTTCGACGGAGTATATTAAGATTGAAGAGAGGTTACAGTGTGTTTGGTTAAGGTGAAAAGTGAATAAATAGTAGAGTATAAGTGGAATCGTTTTCTTAAGCCAGACAACAAAGGGGAATGATAAGGTTATATAGAAGGCAGAATCCCCTATTTTATATTTTATCTTGATGCACATAATAAAATGCAGATTTTGAATGTTTGGTATAAGTAACTAATATTCCTTGCTACCATATTCCCTGGTCCATACCTGGAGATGCATTAGTGATAGAGTGATTGGATTTCTATTTACTTTCATCTTTGCCATGGTTTTTTGTGCTATAGGTGATTGCAATTAGGCTCAAGTCATTTAAGTTTATTTAGGACAGGAAAGAGTATATTTTTTTATTTGAAGTGGATTTATGGTTACTTAATGGGAAGGTATAAATAAAAAGCATATATAACTCACTTTTAATAAAAATTTGTAAATTCATTGAAAATAAAAGTGAAAAACCTGAGTTTGATTGGATGATGTTTTACTTGGAGTGATTTGTGTTGTACATACGAAATATGTGGACAACTTTATTGAAATTTTGAGTTTTATTATTTCTTGGTTGATGTTATCTTGTTTTGGGCGATTTTTACTTTTGTTGGTGGTAGTGGGTTGAAAGTCTTACTTGGCTTTGTTAGTTTGTTAATAACTTAATTTTTTTTGTGTATTTATATGTTTTCAGATTTTCAATATTCAGTGTTTGTCTGCTCTAATATGTCTAAGATTGAGAGGAAATTGAGTGTTGGTTTGGCATTTCTGCTCTAATCACTTATCCGCAGGGTACCAAATTAATTGAGATATTTGATAATGAATTACTTCAACAACAAATATTCTTAATGACCAAAATATATATATAAATGTCTCTGGACGCACTGTGATCATCCATCTGCAGTTTCTCTAAGTGTAAGAATTACATTCCAAAAGACTAAAATGCGACCATGCAACTATTCAACTACTGCTCACCTAAATACTATTAATCAGAAATATGAGTGCCAGCCTAATAAATGGTGAAACTAACAAGAACAAGATGACAAATGAGAATTGGTTAATATGTCAAGTTAAAAATAAAAGAAAAGGCCAAATTGAGCAAAAGCATATTGCATCTTACTATGAAAGAGAAAGAATAAGCGTGTCTCCTCATAAGATACTACCTCCGTCCCGGTATTATTCGCATAGTTATTATTTTCTCATGTTTTAACGAGAATTTTTTTTATTAGTATTTAAAATTTTAAAGTAATTTTTAAGGTGACAATGTCATATTACTGTTGGGTATTTAGTTCAGCTGTAGTTGTTGGTCCCATTAGTCCTAACAGTAGTTGCTAGGATTCTTGTCCTTTTTTTTTTTCACTCTTGCCCATCTGGCAACTTATATCCCTTGGACTGCTATGTCTCTGATCTGCATTTTCTAGATATTTCTTAGGCTATGTTCCTGATCTCTTTTAACTTATAGTAGAGAGCTCTTTTGAATGGGAAACCAACTAGAATGGTTAGTGGAATGTCATCTAGAAATTCAGTATTCCTTCAATTGTTTTTGCCTTCTTAATTGCTTTAGTGATGACACAAAAGATAACACTGCGTTGTATGTAGGTTAGAGATGCTATGTATCTATCCTTATTCTTTGTCCTGTTACGTTATTTCTTTTCATACTTCTACTTTTTGGTGTTCTTTTCTTTTCTAAGACAATATTTTGATTGGAACACTTTTGATGGGCTACTACAAGAAAACATCATCTTTACGTTTTCCAAAACATTGGTGGCAAGTTTACTGGTAGGCTTGGGATCATTTTTATTACTGGTGATGACCTATTTGTTGTACAAAATCCCTGCAGAGGAAGAGAGTGAAACAATTGAAATAGATTTTTACCAAAATGAAATGGTGGCCTACTGCAACAACAACAAATATCGAGTAATTGGACGATGAGGTCAAGGTACAATATACAAAGAAATGTCATTGAATTAAAGAGTTGTTGCAGTAAGTTCATGTAATATTTGTAATGAAGTTATATTTTGCTAATATATGTAAAAACGTTATTTGTAACTTTATATTTAATGAAAGATCCTTAATATGCAAGTTTGACAACCTTTTAACTCTGGGTTAACACTCCAATCCTTGAGGTGTGTACATACCTAGTTAATATAAAAGGGCTGAAATTCAAAGTTTGAAATTGAGGTCAAATACATTTTTTTTAAACCATCGAAAAAGAAATGGGAGGAAGTCTGATTCATTAAGGGTAATATTGTCAATTTAGGACGGCTAGAATCAGGCCAAACAGCATTACCGAATATATTTTTTAAGCTTTTTAATAATGGTGTGTAGCTTAATTTATTAGCGGGGCTTGTTAGGTTTGCTTTAAATAAACACCAAAATTCAATTACAAGTTTAATTTTGCTGGAAACTGGTAACTCTATTTTTGGTTTCGCGACTCTTAATTAAAAACGCAAAACCGAAAAATAAAAACTTCATCTGCACTGCAGAAGCTGAAAACAAAGAGGAAATTGGTGAGCGAAATATGAACGAGAAGATCACCGAATTGGAGCCATCAACGAGCAGAAAGCGGGCTCGAGATGAAGATTCCGAACCCGAATCAGAAGGCGTTGATAATTCGATTTCTCTCTCTCTAGGTAATAACGGGCTTCTTTTCTCTTAATTATCATATTTATCTTCTTCTACTTATAACTGATGGCGTTGTGAAGAGAATAATTTAACTTTCAGTGATACTCTGATGGCTCTTCAAATGATGCGTGCTCAGTTTCCTCGCATTGAAAAGGCAAGTTTTAAGCTTGATTTTTTTTTTTTTAACCTAATAGAATCAAGTTATTATCTTGTTTATTGCCGCTAATTAGAGAGTATCTTCTATTGCTGGAATTTTATCAAGTGCTATACCAAAACTGGTCTATGAATATGGATGTTCATAAATGTGAAAAAAAAGGATTACTTTATATATATATTGACAAGTTATTTTAGAGTGCTCAATTTAAAGGTAAAAAGAAGGTGACAAAGTTATGCCGCTCCTTTTTTTGGTTTTCTCAACATTGTTTGATATGAACTATTGATGGTTGATTTGTCAGCTACTAAAGGACCAAACAAGATGATTCTCTTCAAGTTTCGATCATTTTTTCCTTTTCTATTTTGTTATTGCTAGTAACTTGCTGTGTTAATTAGTATGTTGAAGATCGTGGAATAGATTACAAAAGTAAACGATGTCCTAGCTAGTACACCTCTACTTATTTCTTCTTTTCCAGATCATTTAGCATGATGATATCTCAATCATGCTTTATCTTCTATCCGACTCATTTCACTTCGTTGCATATGTTTGTCTTTTATTATTTGCATTGATGCTTTTGTTAGGAAATTTAGCTTTGAACTCCATTTGAAGGTATCAACATTCACAAAGTTTTTAAAAAATTATCAGTAGTGACTTGTTGCTTAACTGGAGACACCGGCCAAATATTGAAACTCAATATGCTTTATTCTCGGATCTCAATTTGCAAGAGATATCCGAATTAGTTCTCTTGAAAACTCAGTAGAGTTCAATTCTTTTCTTATCTTTGTGATAAAGGTTTAGTATTTGTTTGATCTATCATCACTTTTACCTTTGACAGTTCTGCTAGAAACTAAATAAAGATTATAATGTAGTAAACATTATTGTGAAAGCTATAGCATCTTTTGTGGCAAACTAAATGCTGGATTCAGCACAAGCATGTTTCCTCTTGTCCCTGCGATCATGTTTAGTTGTTAATTTGCTGTACCAGCTTTTCCATTTGTGTAAGATAAAGAGTTATATTTCTTTGTTTCGTATATTGTCAAGCTCTGCTTCTGTTAGTATCTCTATCTTCTCCTAAAATGTTTTTTTTTGAGAAAGAAGAAGTACTTATCGCAACTTAGCAAATTGTATTTGTGAACCCTGTTTCCAGGAAATTTACATTTGCTTGCAGCTTTTCAACACTTTCCTGTCATGCTCATTGTCTTGATCTTATGTACTTCGCTTTTGTATATATATAGTCCTGATGGGGTTTGATGGTGGAGAACAAACAGTACTATAAGATATAATTCGATTACTGACATGACTGTGGTGTTAGAGTGACGTGTCCTTGGGTTTTTCCTGGTATTTTTCTTAATATGTTGTCTTGCTAATTAGACTGTTAATCAATGTGAGGAGTTCTGTGCTATCCTAGAAAATGATATTCTCTTTCAGATATTAAATATTGTGTCCAATCTTATATTCAGTTAGAAACTTCAAGTTTGAAAACCCTTTTCTTCAGGTCTCAGTCCAACCTTTTGTTCTGCGGTCACAATTGTACAGCAGCTTAAAGGATAGGACACAAGTTGATAGGGAATTAGAGGTAAGATGGTTTTTCTGGGCAGCACATTTGTATAAATTTATGCAAGTATTTGTGTGTATCTATGAATACATGTTGATGAGTAATTTAAGTATTATCTGAAGGTACATACTTTATATTTATAATTATATATTTGGATCTGTCAACATTATGCTAAATAGTTCTATATATCTTCTCGTGAAAAAATTTATTTGGTAAATTATTTATGTACAGAATTATGTTTTCATTGATGCACAAGTCCTTAGGAAACCAAAAGCTGGCAAAAGCCACCCCTACCAACATCTAGTTTTTTGCTTCTTACCACAACTATCGATAAAAATATATTCACAAATACTTAATTTAGATAATGTTTACTCTCTGTTAATTTCTCTTATCCTTTTTCCCATAATCATTGTGCCAAAATAATAAAGTAGGATCTGTTTTATTTTCATTTTTTTTCCTCTCCTTTTGGTCTTTGTGATTGTGTGCATGACTCTCATCTGTTTCCAATGCTTTATTATTTTCAAGCCTTGGATTTTGTTCTCTCTTGTCCCCATGTTCAAATAATTATTGTCTACTAGGTTTGTTTTTGTTTTTTCTCCTCCTGTTTATTGTTTTGCATGAGTATTGGATGCAAGATCAGAATTTTTTGTTATCATCTTCTGCAGTCTCTACAGCGGGACAAGTTGTTGCGGATATTTAAGTTAAATAGTGGACAGGATGATCACGCCATAATGTTTATAGATGACTATATAAATCAGGTAGATTCCTTATACATGAAGTTGCCTTCCGAGTCCTGCTTTATTCTATGTTGTAGCAATTCATGCTTGACTTTTCTTTTCTCTGGCCATTTATTGTGCAGAGTTGGTTTTCTTGTGGTCATGAATTACATTATGCACTCTCATTCTTGAATATTTTGGCTGTTCAAAATCAATGGCCTAAATTAGTGTGAGTATTGTCTTGTTTATATATATATATGTATAAAATATATTTTATGAGAAAAAATTTGTGGGAGTTGAAGGTAGATTTGAAGTTTGCATCTTTGACTTTTTTCAGTTTCTACTTCTTGTCTTGAGAAGCAATATGAATATAATGTGGAGATAATGACTATATATAGAGTTGGAGTAGGATTCACTTGGTAGAAGTCCGTTCTTATATATATTATCATGTTAGCAAGAGGCTAATTGCTATTTACTTATATACAGAAAGTTTATTCAAATTTGTGAAGATTATAGTATTTTAAGTATGATAAAGCCACTTGAATATGAACAATAATCACTGTAAAAGGTACAATCCTGGTAGGTGTTCTAAGCATTAAGTTTTTCCAACTTTGAAGTGTTATAATACTAGTTGCAGCTTTTCTCTGTAAAGTTTCACGAGGTTGGGTCTATTGCAAATCATCAACTCAAGGTGTTTTGCTTTAATTTTTGTTTTAACGTTGTTTATTCTTGATTTCTAGGTCCTGCATTAGTTGGTTATTAAGAAATCATTGTTTGGCTAATTGTTTGATTTTAGTCATTGTATGTTAACTGAACTATAGTTTTTTCTTTTAGTTGTTGAAATTTTTGGTAATACAATATTCTATTGCGGTACCAAGATCCTTATCCTTGAAATTTCATGTGTCATTATTTTTCCTGAATAATCTACAGAATTCTTTGAAAAAAATATCAGATAGAACGTGTTGTGCGAAGGATGGAAGAAAAGAAGCAAAAAGATCTTATAGTTTTCAAGTGGTTTAAGCTGCATGTTCTGCAATCAAAGCTGGCTACCAGCATCGGTCATCAAGAGCTTGTCAGTAATCTATTCCCCAATCTTTCAAATTTATATTATTTTGAAGAAATTATTGCAGATTAAAAAGAATGCCATATTATTTTGATAAATAAGTTATGTATCAAGTTGAGCTTTTAGGTGATGCACTTCTTGGTTGTTTTGCAGTGGTCTCTTCTTTCGTTAGGGGGAAAGGTGAAAGAGGAACATATCTCTCAATTAATTAATGCTGGTCTTCTTGTAAGTATATATACTTTTATTTTTTGTACACTGTTACGTTTTTAATGGTCCTCTCATTTTCAAATTTAGCTTAGATAATTAGAGCTCTTGTTTGTGTGCCATAGCTGTGTATCTAGTCTATTTTTAGTCGTATAATTCGTTATATTACTTTCTAACGTTGCAGCTTTCTTCTAGATTCGCCAACTTATAGATCCCAAAATGTATTGGTTTTCAATTCCAAACATTGGCTCAGTGCTCAAAGGTCTCTCACAGGTATGAGAAGTACATTGCTGGCAATTAATTATTTGAAATGCAAATCTTTTGGTAATATTTTCCAGTATGATGTTGGATTCTGCTTTGCTGATTTCTACAGTAAATGCAAATGAGATTGCAATTTGAATCAAATAAACAAATGTTTCCCCAGATAACATAAACATTGTTATGTGATAATTTGGGTCCTAGCTAAAGTCTTGTGTAAACCAGTTTTACCGTGCAACTTATTTGCATTTTGTGTGTAATTTTTAATAGTATTAGTTGTTTTATTAAAAAATATTAGTTTGATAGTCTTAGTTGTTTCATTAAAAAATATTTGTTGTTTGACTATAAAATATTAGTTGTTTCATTAAAAATTATTAGTTGTTTTAGTATAAAGTATTAGTTGCAAAATAGTTGCACAGTAAAATGATTTGCACTAGACCCAACTCTTTGTCCTCCTAATTGCTCCTCCGAAGCGTGCTGAAATTGCATAGGAAATACCTTTTTCTTTGTATAATCAATAATGACACTGATATGTAATACTTCCCCCTTATCGACAAGATAGACTTCCTTCTATTTCCATGTGTCCCAAATTATAGACCAATTTTCATATTGAAAGCATTAAACATTCTTCAATTGACCAAACTGTCCCTATTTTTCAATGAGCGCCATCTTGTTTAAGGGTTAAAAGGAAGAATTTAGGAAAATATTGCACTTCCAATAACATTTTATATGTCTTAATATGTGGGAAAATTTGTCCAAACTTATCTTAGTGGGGTGCGACTAGGAGCAAAGAATTCAACTTGCAAAATAAATTGTACTTGCTCCTACTTTTGTTGCATGTCTACCTGCATCATC
Organism: Ballota nigra; assembly: GCA_947034835.1. Lineage (NCBI taxonomy): Eukaryota > Viridiplantae > Streptophyta > Magnoliopsida > Lamiales > Lamiaceae > Ballota > Ballota nigra. The sequence goes on from OX344727.1 coordinate 31,069,598, forward strand.
TTGAGATTTGTGATTGATTATTTCTGTGAAGAAGTAACACAATCTGAGATGTGTGACACATTTTTTTTTTTAGGGAAGGAAGGAGCTTTTGTCTTTTCTTAACCGTAGAAAATACAAAGAGATGATGTTGGTTACTTTGGAGAAGAAGCGTCTGCAATTTTCTCCTCTGGATATGAGATTTCACCTAAGAGACCTAATTGGGTCGGGTCGCCTCAAAACCATTCAGACACCCACCGGCTTGGTTGTGCGGATTGCTAAAGATTGAATTATTATTAAGGGTCATGTAATTCACTAAATGACCATACTGGAAAAATATTGAATTTATTGTTAAAACGAATATAAAAATCTGGATAAATATTCGGACTGTCGGATTTATATTATAATTTAAATTTGGGTTTCAACTTGCGAATCTACTTCCGCCGTTGAATCCCTCACATACTCCACTTCCCAATTTCTTTCTAGAAGCAGCAAATCCATTGAGAAACAAAAAGTAAATCTAGATTTTTACTCTTTATACCTTTTCAGGTTTGAGAATTTGCAATTGTTGTCGAAAAAGAAGCACTAGTTTACTTTTCAGTTGATTAAAGTTATTAAACTTAACTAAGCTTTTCAGTTATAGATGCACTCATGATTTTGAGCATAGTAATTTCTTCTCTTTGTGGATATTGTATTAAATGGTTTACAAGATTATACTACCCCGTTCCTAAAAAATAGTCCTATTCTTTTCACGAGGTTTAATGCGATATATCGGAGGGTATTACGGGATTTTTTTAGGCACGTCTTAATAAAATGATCGTTTGTGGAAAGTATGCAAAACGAACTTTTCATTAACGATCATTTTATTAAATAAACGAACCTCGGAAAATTCCATAATACTAACGTATCGCATTAATTACGTGCAAAAAAACAAGACTATTTTTCAAGGACGGAGGGAGTAGTATTTGTGGAAAATGTAGGAAATTTTGAATGAATTTTTTTATTCCAGCTGAAAATCTATATCCTTTGAAATTGATTTATACAAGCAGAATGTTGGTGAGTTATGCTTGCCTTTTCTCCCATAGTAAATGACTTGGGGCTATGTTATTTTTGGGTTTTAAAATCTGGATTTGAATTTTGGAATCTAATTCTCATTATAGTTTGGATTTTAAAATTAGATTTTTGAAATTTTAATCCTATAAATAACGAAAACTATATTTCTTTACTTTTACATCATAAAGTTAAAATCATCCACTTGGGTTTTAAAATAGTGTGCCGAATTTCCGTTAAGAAAATGACATGCCGAAGAATCGTTATGAAATGGTATATACTGAACAATCAATGTTGTACAGTATACTTGAAATTTTGCTGAAATTTTTGGTACGGTATCCATATGAATGTATACATACATTTTTTTTGTATGGTATACAATATGTTTTGATATTTTCAATATACCATGCGGATTAACAACTGCTTTAACTCTTTCATAAACACCACCTTCAGGTGCATTTACTGATTTACACTCATGAATAAAAAAAAATAAAAATAAAAGAACAATTTTGTATGTGATTTCCTTAAATTCTAAATCTTAATGTCTAGAAATTGGGCCAAATATCTTTACCAGGATATGGTGAAAGATTAAAAGAATAAAATAAATTTGCAACCTATCTCAGTATTATGGCAGTTGCATAGACAGCTAATGTTTATATTGGAATCCGAATTATAAAATACTTTATATTCAGTTCCAGATGTAGTGAATCAATTCAAGGAAAAGTAGTGAACGTCGATTAGGAGTCATTAATAATCACTGTAAAATTGCTTAAAATTATTTTTTAGCTGATATTTATTTTTTGAAATTTGCAAAATTACACTCTTTTTATTTTTCTTTCCCTATACACTGATCACTTAGATTTCAATGCATAAACCGACTTAGAGCATGTTTGGTCGGGCTTATAAACTGGTTAGAAGCTTATAAATAGCCTTAAAGTTGGAATATTCGAACTTATTTTTCTCACCACTTCCACCTTACCCCAACTCCACCAACCCATCTCATTCAGGACGCTTGCCACCTCTTCCACGCTCTCACTCATCTCTATATTAACATAAAGAATAAATAAACAATTATATTATATTAAAATTAAAATTAAAATTTAAAATATATATATATTATAAATTATCAAAGATCTTGTAAGTTTTATTAATCAAACACTTAACATCTTATAAACTTTAAAAACAACTTATAAAATATTAAAGCTTATACTTTGTCTAAAATAAACTTAACCACGCAAACTCTTCAACCACTTTTAAAAAATCACAAAAACACTTGTAAACATTCGTGATTCAATGCCAAATTTTGAGGGAAAAAACACATTTATTGTCTTGGTAAAAGTGAATTTTGCCAAATGTTTTTCAAAATGGTGAGTAAATTTTTAGTTATAGTGGAATAAATAAGAAATATTTTTACTGAATTAACACGATTTGATTAATTGCCTATCACTATCACTATCACTATCACTATAAGAATATAAAAAATTGTGATGGCTACAAAATTTCCGTAGTGGGAATTATCTACAAAATTACCTACAATTTTATTTTTAATTATATATGTATCTTTATGGAGGCTTTTTTGGGAAAGATTACCAGAAAGATTTAACTTGGCTAGAAGAAATATTGTTGGCGCAAATGGTTCAGATGGCTGATCACATTTGTTCAAAGTCAATTGAGGTATGAAATTCTGTGTATAATTGGTTAGGAGTTGCTACTGCTTGTCCGCACACTTTTTTATGAACTCTGGGAAAGAAACGGAAAACTTGTGCTATTGGTTAGTGGGTGTGCGTTATTTGGGTGGTACAGAGTTTCGTTCGAAATTGAAAAGGTGGTTGAGGAAATTCAAGGAATCAGTGTTTAATCAAAATTGATTTAATTTTTCTTTTAAAGACTGAATTGTTAGTTCTATACAAGCTTAGACGGCTGGGCCTGGGATTGAATTGGTTCTATTACAAAGTACCTTATGCCCATTCCAATTTTGGTTCTATAGTAATAAAATCTTTTTCGTGATGGAGAAAAAAAAAATATCTTTCATTTGTTTCCTATAAAGAAATTGCCTATCAAATTTTTATAGGTAAATTGCTTGTGGGTAATTAATTATCTAGAAATTTTATTTCATAGGCAATCCACGCTATGAAATTTATTGTTGAAAAATTTTCATAGTCAATTTTAATTTCATAAGTAATTTTTTTTTTTTTTTAAATATAAGGTTTTCATTTTTTGGTAAAAAAAGTTATAAATCAGTGGAAGATAAGCATTCATAAAAAATCAAACTGATCACAAGGTGGCTGCATTATTAATTAAATCCACGCCATGATCATGAGAGTTTCATGTGGTACAGCAACGAAAAACACATGCGCAACCTAAAATAGACACCAAAACAACGATCTAAATTAAACCAAATGAAACACACCGGAGCTAAAGAGTACATGATTGGGTGCCATTGTATACACCTATTATTAATTATTAATAATTTTAGACAAAAAAACCTTTCTATAAAAAGACTACAATATCATTTCCACATTAAAAAAATATGTGGATTAACAATGGAGTTACGTAGGTAAAATGACTATAGGTAACGGAATATTAATTCCTTCAGAATTTTGTTGATGGTATACGTCGTTAAACACCGTATAATTATCGATGGGTTTTTGTTCCTTAATTAACAATGAATGTTATGTCAATAACTGCATCGGAAAATATTAACAAAAGGATAAAATATAGGGTGAAAATGATTCATAATCCATCGGAAGATATTGGTTGTTTTCACTAAAGGGTATTGTTGATAGGCGAACATCGTCTAAATATGGAGCGAACAATTATTGAAGTCTAAAACAAAGAAAATCACTATTTGGGCGCATTAACCAACCTGGGAGGTGTATGAAGTGACGAACAACTCTCCCGACGAACAACTAATGGGCGAACAGGTATTAAGGCCCGGGACCAAGAATGAGCCAACTGTGAAGTCATCCATGACGAACAACTTGGTCAAAATATAATACAATAAATAGCCAAGGAGGTGTGTACAAGTGAACAAAGGACAAAGATCCCAAAGCCAAGCTGAACAAAGCCATAAGGCGAACAACTTCCAAAGTACAACCTCAAGAGGCGAACAACTTTCAGTTGGAGAATCAATAAGATCAATTAAGCCGACCTAGGCGAACAACAATGAGTTCGAGATAAGACCAAAGAAAACTTTGTAACTAAGGTTCAGCTTAGATAAGATCAAAGGGACACATGTCAAGCATGCAGACTAGGGAGACCAAGAGTCTTAGACACCTCATGCTTGCTAGTCTCTATAAATAGTTGCTCTCCAGCTTATCCATGTAATTTTTCGAATTTCAGACTAAAAATACACACAAATACACCCAAACTTACACATATACGAAATAATTTAAATTCCGATCTTCGTTTTACCCGAATTCGTTAACCCAAGACTCGTTTTACCATTTACGATGGTAATCAATCACACGTTATTGATTGGTGACGTAAAAACGGATTAAAACAGCCACTAATCCTCCCGATTAGATTCGTTCACCAACAGGTATTAGTTATTTTCACTAAATAATATTAGTTATTTACTGAAAACGTACTGTACTAAAACTTTTCAATAAAAACAATTAATATTTTTTAATAAAAACAATTAATACATTTCAATAATTTATTTATAAATTAATTTCACTCCATACATACATACTTAACATTGAGGCCTTTGCGCCGCTTGAGCTAGGCTCATTTCTATTAAAATAATTTATTCTTAAAAGTTTCATTTTCTTTTTCATTTGTTTGTTAATTATTCAGTTTTAATATATTTATATGTATAAGTTTTTTTATTTTTCAATTCTAATTGTATATATTGTTAATAAATTTATAATATATTTTTTTTCTAATTTTTCTTTTGTTATTTCATGTAATTTTAATAATTTAAAATAGGTTCAAAGAATAAGTCAACTAGCAAATAGCTCCAAAATAGGAGGCGAAGTATCCAATATATCCCACACTTACTAATTATTATTCTTTTTAATTTCTGGGTCGAGCTTTTCTTTTATTTTTCGAGCCCTGTCATTTTAATCTAATATTTTTGGGCCCCAATTAAATTTTTGGATTATTATTTTGAACTAAGGGTAATAAACCCTAAGTTTTATAACCAAATACTAAAATTGTGATAAATGGTCACTGACTGGATGATATTATTTGTTTCATGAAATGATATTACTTAAATATCAGTTGTACAATACCATTGATTTAAACAAGTATTACTCATTTATTATATTACTCCTTCCGTTTATTTATTTATTTTTTGTTTGGTTTGGACACATATAATAAGATAAATATTATAATAATAAATATAATATAAATGATGTGATGAGGAGGGAAAAATGATATTTTTAACAGAAGTTGTAATATAATTTTTTTAAAAATTTGAGAAAGGAAGAATAGAAAGTTTATAATGAGATCATGGAGGGGTGTAGAATTAAAGTTGATGTCGTTCGACTCCTCTCTCTCCTTTTGATTGTAGAGTATATCCAATGCCTTGGATTTTTTTTTTATGATAATTCAGGTATATATAAACTCGTTTATATTTTGTTTTTCTACTGATTATCTTATTCTAATTTTATTATTATCAATTATTAGGATTCCTATTTTTTTTTTTTTTTTTTTTTGGCCTAATGAAGAATGGAGTTATTTTAGAATTTTTTTATTATTTTGTTATGAGTGATTTTTGTGTGCATTCAAATGTTTATCATGCATTCAAATTTCAATTTTAATATTTCAAAGCCTAGTTTAATTAATAAATTTGAAAAGTAAAAATTGATTTGAAATTGGACTCAAAATCCGAATGCATACTATGTACTAGAATGCATACAAGAATTTGAATTTTGTTATTTTGCTACATTGATAATTAATTAACTATTATTATTTAATTTATAAATTTTGATAATCTAATTATTGATTTGTAATTTTTGCAAAAACTGATTTAATTTTGTTGTAAATAAGTGCGTAAAATAAAAGACGAGATTTGTTCACCCAGTTCGTCGGGAACGACTACGTCTGGGGGCGAGCCAAGCCAGGAGTTTCACTAATGTTCTTGTGTATGAGTGTTTACGATTCTGAGTACAATGATATATTTATAAGAGTAAAACCCTAGTCTAAGATATGAAGCCCATAATGTTATTGGTCCATTAGTAATGTCCACATCAAATCTTCTAGATTTTGAATAATAAATCTTCTAGATTTACAACACTCCCCCTTGGACATTACGACATAACATAAATGTCTTGTCATAAAAACTCCACGTGCTAGGTATCGGCCAAATAATAAGTTAGGGAGGAATGTTATCGATCTTCCAGATCAAATCTTCTAGATTTGCTTCGGGATTACCGCTCCCCCTGAAGACAACAACACTTTGAGCCTTTGCATCCCAATATCACGAATGTACTTTTCAAAAGTAGACGTAGGCAAAGACTTAGTGAACAGATCTGCTAGATTGTTACTAGATTGCACTTTTTGAATGGTAATCACGTCACTCTTCTGGAGTTCATATGGGTAGAAAAACTTAGGTGAAATATGTTTCGTCAGGTTTTCCTTGACGTACCCATTACTCATTTTTGCGATGCAAACTGCGTTGTCTTCAAATATAACGGTGGAAGGTGTATCGCCTTTAGCGATACCACACGAGTCACCAATATGTTTTACCAAGGACCTTAACCAAACACATTCTCGTGCGGCTTCAAATAAAGCTATTATCTCTTAGTGGTTTCAAGACGTGGTAACCATAGTTTGTTTAACCGGTCTCCATGAGATCGTGGTACCACCACAGAGAAAAACGTAACCAGTCTGGGATATGGCGTTGTGGGGATCAGACAAATAGCCAGCATCCGCATAACCTACTAAGGTTTTGTCTTGGTTCTTACGGTAAAATAGTCTAAGATCTTGAGACCCTTGGAGGTACCGTAGAACATGCTTAACACCATTCTAATGTCTCCTTGTAGGAGAAGTACTATGTCTCGCAAGCAAATTGACAGCAAATGCAATGTCTGGCCGAGTGCAATATGCGAGATAGAGCAATGCTCCAACAACACTAATATAAGGAACTTATGGCCCCAGAATTTCTTCTGAATCTTCTCTTGGCCTAAATGGGTCTTTATCCACTTCGAGGGATCGGACAACCATAGGGGTGCTAAGTGGATGAGATTTATCCATGTGAAATATCTCCAATACCTTCTTCACGTAGGTCGACTGATGTATAAGAATTCCTTCTGAGAGATGCTCGATCTGCAGGCCGAGGCAGTACTTGGTTTTACCCAAGGATTTCATTTCGAATTCGGCTTTCAAGATTGAACTGGCTTCTTCAATCTCTTTGCATGTTCCGATTATGTCCAGGTCATCAACATAGACGGATATAATGCAAAAACCATTTTGCGATTTCTTCGTGAATACGCATGGAAAAACTTTATCGAATGTGTATCCCTTCTTCTGAAGGAATTCACTAAGTCGGTTGTACCACATGAGGCCCGATTGCTTCAGGCCATACAACGACTTCTGCAGTTTTATGTTATACATACTGCGATTTTCACCATCCCTCATCTGAGGAATGTCAAATCCATCAGGGATTTTCATATAAATGTCGGAATCTAGTGATCCGTATAAGTATGCGGTTACTACGTCCATTAATCTCATTTGGAGATTCATTTTAAATGCCAAAGATACCAAGTAGCGGAACATTATTGAGTCCATGAAGGGAGAATAGGTTTTATCGAAATCAATCCCGGGTCTCTGTGAAAACCCTTGAGCTACAAGCCTCGCTTAATATCTCTCCACAGTATTGTTCTCATTTCGTTTCATACAAATACCCATTTATATCCTACAGGGATAGCGCACGTGAGTGTACGAACGATAGAGCCAAATACTTGTCTTTTGTTAAGCGATGCGAGCTCTGCTTTAATTACCTCTTTCCATTTAACCCAATCGGAGTGCTTCCGGCGCTCAGCTATGGTTTTGGGTTCTGGATCTAGATCATTATTTATAATGGAAAGAGCAGTTGTCGCTGCAAATGTGTCGTCGACGACAGTAATATTTCTATTATATGTTTCTCCCGTATCTATGAAATTCATAGAGACTTCGACGTTTACGTCAACCATACCTTCCTCATTTCCCAGTGTATCTGGGTCTGGTCGTTCCGCGGTCCTAGTGCATTGAATATTTTGTGCACGTGCTTCATCACTAGGACGCTCGTCTCCTAGAGACTTTGAGTTATCTAGACGAATCTCTTCTAGAGATTTTACATTCGGCTGACCAGTTTTGCTAGCTTTTCGTTTAGGTGTATTACTATCTCTTGAGGGTCCTTTACGCTTCTAGCCTATGGGGGCATGGGTACTTGCTTTGCTTGGGACCTCAACCCTTTGGGGAGCATTTACTGCAGGTATATGCGATTTAGTTACACCTCTATGGTCAGTGAACGCGTTTGGCAGATTGTTTGCTAAATTTTACAAGTTAATGATCTTCTAAACTTCTAGTTCAGATTGATTAGTGCGTGGATCTAGATACTGAAGATTACTTACATTCCACGTAAGCTCCCGACATTCATTCAATTTTGAATTCGGATCTCCCCCTAATGTCGGGAAGTAATCTTTATCGAACGTGCAATCAGCGAACCGGGCCGTTAATTGATTCCCGGACAAAGGCTCGAGGTATTTCATGATAGATAGAGAGTCAAATCCAACGTAAATACCGAGTTTCCTTTGTAGGCCCATAGAGTTCCGCTTTGGTAATGTTATCGGAACATATACCGCACATCCGAAAATACGCAGATGGGAAATGTTAGGTTCTTTCCCACGTACTAACTGTAGGGGGGAATGATCATTATATGCAGTTGGACGGATTTGTGTTAAGTGCGATGCATGTAGGACTACATGCCCCCAGCATGAAGTGGGTAGTTTGGAGTTCATTAGCAATGGTCTCGCGATAAGTTTGATACGTTTTATTAGCGCCTCAACAAGACCATTTTGGATATGGACGTAGGGGACCGCGTGCTCAACTTTAATTCCCAGGGCCATACAACAATCTATAAAGGCCTTTGAGCTGAACTCAGCAGCATTATCCATGCGAATCGACTTAATTGGATAATCCGGGAATTGAGCTCTAAGCTCGATAGTTTTCGCAATGAGCTTCACAAAATCTTGATTGCGGGTGGACAACAAACAAGCATATGTCCACCTAGTGGATGCATCAATAAGGACCATGAAATAACGAAATGGTCCTGATGCTGGGTGAATCGGTCCGCAAATGTCTCTTTGAATTCGCTCAAGGAAAATCAGAGACTCTAGTCCAACCTTAGTACGCGACGGGCGTACTATTAACTTACCCTTAGAACATGCATCACAAATGAATTCATCAAATGGAGGGATTCTATTATTTGAAATATTATGACCAATTGAATTAGATGGAATCCTACGTATCATAGTTTGTCCTGGATGACTTAACCGCTGATGCCACAATTTAAAAGAATTCGGGTCATGGAATTTCATACTCATAGCTAGATGGGGATTAGACGGCCGGATGTAGGAATAGTACAATCCGGAGGAGAAGGAAGGAAGTTTTTCTATAACTTGTTTACGGTTACCTCGAGTAATAGTCATCAAAAGGTATTCGTTATTGTTCTCAGTTTCAGTTTCAATGTGATATCCGTTTATCCTAATGTCTCTAAAACTGAGTAGGGTACGCTTAGATTGTGGAAACAATAATTCATTATCGATTATGAGTTCGGTACCCATGGGGAGGACAATGGAAGCTCTTCCGGAAACCAATATCAATGTACTATCATTGGCTATTGTAGTTATACTCCCCTTACGTACTATCAAGTTATGAAAATACTTCTTATCTTTTAGGATTGAATGTGTGGTGGCGCTATCTACCAAACATAAATCACTATGTGTGTCCATCATGCAAGAGGAAATAGTCCAAACCTAATAGCTGATATGTTTACAAGCCATGAATGAGAACAACAATATCCAAATAAATGTAATGGATAACGATTTAAGGTAAACACATCAAAGCTAAAATAATAATATCATCCATAAAATGAAATAAAGTATCCGAAAGAAAGAATCCAAAACATGAAATTGTCTTATTCCAAAAAACAAAGTACTAAAAATACTAAATTAATCAAATACGCAAATCACTCATCATCTCCAAAGTCCTTAAGCTCAATGCCCATAGGATCGACGTTGTCTTGGTCAGGGCCTGCTTCAGGCAGGCTGGCATGGTGAGTTATAACTCTAGGAACCTTCCCCTTATTGTCTTTCTGCTGCTTTTAGTAAGCCTCAACCAAGTGTTTGGGAGTGAGACATGAAGCGATTTTACTAACTTCTACTAGTCGCTTACCCGCAAGTGGACGGGTTCACTGTAGTATAAGTACGTATAATGACCAAGTATTATCGAACCCAAGGGATGGTGTATATGCGAATAGATCCCTGAAGATCTACGCGTCGTAGTTAATATGAATGTATTTTTGGATTTGAAAATTAAAAGAATTAAGTCTAAACTAAATTACTCTACGAATGCAAAAGGAAAATTAAACTAAGTATCTAAGGTGTGTATGCAAGTATGAGATGGTGATGCTTAAGATAGGAATCCCTACGTATACTAACGGAGCAGGTACATAATCAGAATAACTGTGACACACAAGAATTAACCTAAGTATAAGAATGCAAGGTGAAAGCTCAAGATTCTAAACCCTAATACTTTACCCTAACATTCGATTTCACTAATCTACTAACAAGTTAATAGATAGCGCTTAATTAATGAGACCCTAATTTAACTAAGGTGATGCGGTCGTCCTCCTTCGCTAAACCGGTAGATGAATTAACCTTTCCTAAACCTTCTCGTTAAGACTACTAATCGTTATTGAGTGATACGGTCGTCCTCTCTCTAACACTTTCGTACTAAATTCAAAGGTAAAGTTAAGATTAATTATAAGAATTCATTAATTAAGAGAATTAAAACTAACATCACGAACTACCCTAATTATGTACCCACATCCTACTTCTACGAGTTCATCCTAACCTAAGCATGCAAGAGTTTTAGCTAGACATAGATTTAACGTAAACAATAGAAATTAAACAAGTGACGAACATGAACATGGTAATTAAAACGAAGAAAAGATCGAACATAAACTAGGGTTTTAAGATATAAAAGAATACTGAAATTAATTGGCAAAACTAGGTCTCAACGTACTCAAGAACAAAAGATATTAAGAAACTAACTAAAACTTGAAATCGTAACGTGAATTCGTAAGAAAAACCTCAAAACCGTAAAACTATAACTTGCTCGTCTCTTCTCTTCCTTCTCTCTCTCAAAATTCTCTATAAAGTGATGTCTAAAAGTCGGGGATCCTTCAAAACGTGTTTGGAAGAGGTATATATAGGCACGGGTCGAAACGGGAGTTAATGGGCCGAAAATACGCATCCGGAGGCAAAAATCCAAAGTTGCTCGAGCAAAACGCTCGAGCGGTCCCGCTCGAGTAGTGTAGCTCGAATGACACAATCACTCGAGCGGTGGCGCTCGAGCTGGTCGTGCGCTGAAACTGCACTGTATGTTTTGGGCGCTCGAGCAATTCGCTCGAGCGGTGGCGCTCGAGCTGCTCGAGCGCAAGAAAAGTTCTGTAAGCTTAGGCGCTCGAGCAATGCGCTCGAGCGGTGGCGCTCGACCTAGTCACTCGAGTGACTTCCAACTCATCTCAACTAATACTTTTCCTCGTCCGCACTAATACCAATCGTATTTCTTCAATATCTTCTCATCCGGGCATCCGTTTGAGTCGATTCAAAGTCCTACGAACTCCATTTTTCGTCCTCTATTCACCTATGAGCATCAAAGAGACAAATTCATCAATGTGTATAAATAATGCTCAATTGACTCTAAATACTCGATAAACTCGACCAAGATTGGGGTATTTCAAGCTACGAATCATGACAATTTCACGCCTAATCAACCCCCCCAAACTTACCATATTGCTTGTCCCCAAGCAATGAAATAATAAGTCAAGTGAAATTGTTAGGAATGAGTCAAAGTATCCAATCATGCAAGTACACAAATTCGAGCTTCAAAGATGCATCACAAGTAAACTCACTCACCTTCCTTTATCATACTCATGCAACAATGACAAGAAACACCAAGATCAAGCATGGATGTGCACTCAACGATGTGTTTCGCTCCCTCACAAGTGTATAACAATGGTCAAGGGACCCACTCAAACAATCAATCACACAAATTGGCAGCCATAGGCTTGTAAGTGCTCTTAACTTCGACCATACTCTAGAAATCAATGCCGAATCAAAAAAGACTTTTCTCAAGGTTGTAATGTCGGCTCTTTGGACAGGTGGGATAACAATATGGGTAAGTGACTTAAGTGAATGGAGAATAGAAAATCAAACTTTGGCACTTCGAGATTAGGAACAGACTACTTCAAACATATTCAATCAACACTCTTTCAATTCCACTTCTCTCAACACTTCAATCTTTTCTTTCTCATTCTTTTCACCTTTTTTTTTTCAATCACTTTTTTTTTTTTTCGCACAACACATGAGCTCATTTTTTTCTTTTGCTCATTCTCTATTTTTTTCTCTTTTTCCCACATCTCATAACTTCATTACACCTTCTTCTCATATTCACTCAACAAACAACCTTTCCCTTTTTCAACTCAATTCACTCCCTTCACATTCACACTTTCCTATTCTCCACTCAAATTGGGACAAAAAGGCTTAGGAACTTGGAATAGTGTTTAAATGTGCTAGCAAATAAAATAAGCTTTAGGCTCAAAGGGGCTAGCAAGGAATACATGTCATTGGTAAGGAAAATTTTGGCTAAGTGACTCAATAAAAACAAAGATGGCCTAAGATCACATTCGGCATATCAAACTAGACACAATCAAGAAGCGAGAGCACACACAAGTTCTAGCATCCTCTAAGGTGACGATCCACTCACAAACGAATAGATTAAATCATGCATTTAAATCTCGTAAGGCTCAACTCTCACGGTTTTCACATCCATGCTAGTCTAGTGCACTCTCACTCTCATCACACAAGTACTCAAAAGAAAAATTCACAAGCATACAAGTTCTTTCTCAAATCAGCTCAAACTCAAACACTCACACAAAAGAATTTCTAACTCACCCTTACAACTCACTCTACTCATCAAATCATCCTCAAGATAGCAATCAATAAGCATAAGATGATTGATAGGCATGAAATATGCAATAGCGAGTCAAATTAAAATCACCCCAAGGAGTATCTCAAGGCACCCAATAACTAACTCAACTCAAAGATAAGGGGTGCTCCGGTGCAATGTAACAAGAAAACATATAAAAAAAACACCACCCCCCCAAACTTCAACCTTGCTAGAGGTCTAAGTTTGGGGTTGTGGGTTACCTCAACCAAATAATTCCGTTTCTCTTCATCAACTTGGCACACTCCCTTGCTTGAGTTGGTCCCTTCAATCTGAATAACTCCATGATACCTTTACTCCTTTAGAGACAAGCCTACAAGCAACTCACTCAAATACGAGGTTAAACATACGATTCAAAATAACTCCATAATAACTAAAAACAAAGCAAATAATAAAAAATAAAAATAATGGGTTGCCTCCCATTCAGCGCTACTTTTAAGGTCCTCATGCCGGACCGAGCTCAAAGGAGCTTATGGGACATCATACTCAAAAATACCTCCCTTACTCTCATAAGAGTGGTGTTTGAACTCCTTTCCTTGATGTCCCTCCATCATGAGTTCCTTTCCTCTTTTCTCATTCCCAAGTGTTATGGGTCTCAACTCCTTCTTTCCTTTATCTGGAGGAGTCTTACTAATCAATTTCTTGGATTTTGACTTCTTCTTCTTAACTCCTCCTTTTCCCTCTAGCTGGACCACGTCCACTTTCTTCACCTCTTCATCCTTCAACTTCTTCACTTTATCCCTATCAAAATAATCAAGATCATAATGCTCATGGGTTAAATAATCACGTGAAGGACTAACAAAATCATGAGTATGAGAAAGATTAGGGATAGAAGGTGTGTCTTCAACACGAGGATCAATTGCATCCATGCAATACAAGCTCTCATCCTCCCTCGGGTGCTTCATGGCTTCATATAGGGAGATCTTCACTTCTTGATCATCAACCTTCAATGTAATCTTCCCATTTGCCACGTCTAGCACCATTCCCGCCGTAGCTAAGAACGGTCTTCCCAAGATCAGGGGCACGTGCTCATCTTCCTCCATCTCTAGCACTACAAAGTCGGTTGGAAAAATATAATCTCCAACTCTCACGAGGACGTCTTCAACCACACCTTGAGGTCTCTTGATAGACCGATCGGCAAGTTGAAGCGTCATCATTGTGGGTTGAAGTTCACCACCTTCCAACTTCTTGAAAAGCGATAACGGCATCAAATTTATGCTCGCTCTGAGGTCGCACAACGCTCCCTTCTTGATCCCGTTCCCAATGTCACATAAGATCGTGAAGCTCCCGGGATCCTTCAACTTTGGAGGAAGCGCCTTGTGCACTAATGCACTCACCTCGTGGTTCAACTGCACCAACTTTGGCTCATCCACTCGCCGCCTTTTCGCGATCAAATCCTTCAGAAACTTTGCATAATGCGGCATCTGTTCCAAAGCATCATAAAAAGGAATGTTAATGTGAAGTTGTTTAAAAACATCAAGAAATTTTGCAAATTTTTCATCAAGCTTCTTTTTCATGAAGCGCTGTGGATATGGGACGGGTATCACAGATTTGGGTACCCCCCATTCATCTCTTTCTGTTTCTTTCACTTTATCCCTTCCTTCCTTTGCCTTCTTCCACTTAGGAACTCTCTCAATCTCCTCACTTTCCTTGCCCTTCTGGGACTCATCCATATCTTCATGCTTCTCAATCCCTTCACTTTCAATCCCCTTCTCAACTTGGGGCGTCTCAGAATCAGCAGGCATCTGAGGACCTTCATAGTTGGTTCCACTTCTTAACTGGATAGCCTTGCAATGCTCCTTCGGGTTCCCCTCCGGCATTCTATTCACTGACTTTGCAATCTGGCTCATCTGGAACTCTAAAGAAGTGAACCTTCGATTGTTCTCTTGTTGAGTTCTAGTCCACTCAACGTTCATCTTCTGGAGCTCTTGATCACGATGATCACCCTTCTTATGCAACTCCTTCACATCGTACTCCAAGGATGACAACCGCTTGCTCCCTTCCTCCACCTTCTGAAGGATCGCTCTCAATATCTCCTCGGTTGATGCACCGCCTTCTCCACCCGGAGGCTTTGAACCTGGATCAACACCTGCAGGAACAGTAATACCAACTTTCGGGTTAGCATAAGAAAAGTTCTCATTTTTCCTACATGTGTTTTGAGGAGGCTGCTGGTCTCCTTGAACTCCTTGTGTGTTCCTCCATTGATTTTGAAGTGGCTGAGGGCCTGGAGGTACAAATGGTTGACCATAAGAAGGTCTTCCATACTGATTTCCACCTTGGTAGCCATGCTGATTGTAATACGGACCTCCCATGTAATTGGCTACCTCTTGCTGTCTACTTGGTTGGTCTACTCTCTCATTCTCTACTGCATGCTCTCCAACCAAACTCTTTCCCAACTCGAGGTTGTTGATCTTTTCTATCATGGCCATCAACAGCCTTCTCGTTCCTTCTCCCTCTTCAACCTGATGCACTCTCTGAAAATCTGCATCTCCACTCCAAGCACCGGCATTCGTGACAATGTTGTCCACGATTTTCCTACACCTCTCTATGCCTTGGTTCAAGAATGCTCCGCCCGCACAAGCGTCTAAATGGTCTTACCCCGCCTTGTTGGCACCACTATAGAAGAACGCCATAATGTCTCCCTCATTGTACCCGTGCTGCGGGCACTCAATCAGCATGTTTGAGTATCTCTCCCACGCTTGGCGTAAATCTTCTCCAGACTTCTGGCGAAAGGACGAGATCTCAATTCTCGCTTTAATCGTTCTCGATGGAGGGTAGAATCGCTCGAGGAACAGACGCTCGAGCTCGGCCCAAGTGGTAATACCTCCCCGCGGGAGCGTATTATCGTACCACTCCTTAGCTATTCCCGTCAATGAAAATGGGAACAGCCTAAGCCTCTTGGCATCTTCAGACATGCCATTGTAATTAAATGTTGAGGCTATCATGAGAAAGCTCCTCAGATGTGTATGAGGATTCTCCTTCCCGATCACCCCCTTGAACTGATTCTCGGTAAGCAGCTTTAAAATCCCCGGGGATATCGAGAAGTTGTTTGCCTCAACAGGAGGCAAAGCCACTCCATCATAGTACCGATGTGGCTGCGCTGCAAACCTCCCTCGAATATCCATATTGTGATCTACGTTCTGAGGAACGTATTGAGGATTAGCAGCAGGTACTGGTACTTGTTGGGGTGGTGGTTGGTAAACAGGTGGTTGGTTGTAGACAAGAGGTGGATGATATGGATATGGTGGGTAAGGATAAGGTGGGTATGGGTAATGTTGGTATACTGGGTTGTTAAAAGGGTTATTTGGGTTTTGTGGGTAAGCAGGGTTGTTATGAGGATTATGGACAAGGTTCTGAGCTGGATTCCCTACGTTTCGTGTATCCGGGTTTAGGCTCTGGCTATCCCCTAATGGAATTTGATTCTGGCTACCACTAACTCCAGTGCCTTCAACTCGGTCTACTGCCTGATTGAAATCGTTGGCAGCATCGTCCAACTCATTATTGATATCCATTGGTTCCTTTCCTAAGTCGGCAGCGTTCATCCTTCTCAAGAAGGCTCAGTTCCTTCTGGCTATTGTCTCAGGGTCCAACGGTATTCTCTCTTCGCTCGTATTGCCTTGTGAGCGTGTTTTCATAAACCTGACACACTAGCAGAAGGGTCAAAACGCAACTGCCGATTGAATACAAATAAAAAATAAAAACAGAAAATAAATCACCGACTACTAACTACTAAGCTATCTACAAGTCCTATTCAAAGAGCATATAACAACATCCCTGGCAACGACGCCATTGACTTGAAGCGATTTTACTAACTTCTACTAGTCGCTTACCCGCAAGCAGACGGGTTCACTGTAGTATAAGTACGTATAATGACCAAGTATTATCGAACCCAAGGGATGGTGTATATGCGAATAGATCCCTGAAGATCTACGCGTCGTAGTTAATATGAGTGTATTTTTGGATTTGAAAATTAAAAGAATTAAGTCTAAACTAAATTACTCTACGAATGCAAAAGGAAATTAAACTAAGTATCTAAGGTGTGTATGCAAGTATGAGATGGTGATGCTTAAGATAGGAATCCCTACGTATACTAACGGAGCAGGTACATAATCAGAATAACTGTGACACACAAGAATTAACCTAAGTATAAGAATGCAAGGTGAAAGCTCAAGATTCTAAACCCTAATACTTTACCCTAACATTCGATTTCACTAATCTACTAACAAGTTAATAGATAGCGCTTAATTAATGAGACCCTAATTTAACTAAGGTGATGCGGTCGTCCTCCTTCGCTAAACCGGTAGATGAATTAACCTTTCCTAAACCTTCTCGTTAAGACTACTAATCGTTATTGAGTGATGCGGTCGTCCTCTCTCTAACACTTTCGTACTAAATTCAAAGGTAAAGTTAAGATTAATTATAAGAATTCATTAATTAAGAGAATTAAAACTAACATCACGAACTACCCTAATTATGTACCCACATCCTACTTCTACGAGTTCATCCTAACCTAAGCATGCAAGAGTTTTAGCTAGACATAGATTTAACGTAAACAATAGAAATTAAACAAGTGACGAACATGAACATGGTAATTAAAACGAAGAAAAGATCGAACATAAACTAGGGTTTTAAGATATAAAAGAATACTGAAATTAATTGGCAAAACTAGGTCTCAACGTACTCAAGAACAAAAGATATTAAGAAACTAACTAAAACTTGAAATCGTAACGTGAATTCGTAAGAAAAACCTCAAAACCGTAAAACTATAACTTGCTCGTCTCTTCTCTTCCTTCTCTCTCTCAAAATTCTCTATAAAGTGATGTCTAAAAGTCGGGGATCCTTCAAAACGTGTTTGGAAGAGGTATATATAGGCACGGGTCGAAACGGGAGTTAATGGGCCGAAAATACGCATCCGGAGGCAAAAATCCGAAGTTGCTCGAGCAAAATGCTCGAGCGGTCCCGCTCGAGTAGTGTAGCTCGAATGACACAATCACTCGAGCGGTGGCGCTCGAGCTGGTCGTGCGCTGAAACTGCACTGTATGTTTTGGGCGCTCGAGCTGCTCGAGCGCAAGAAAAGTTCTGTAAGCTTAGGCGCTCGAGCAATGCGCTCGAGCGGTGGCGCTCAACCTAGTCACTCGAGTGACTTCCAACTCATCTCAACTAATACTTTTCCTCGTCCGCACTAATACCAATCGTATTTCTTCAATATCTTCTCATCCGGGCATCCGTTTGAGTCGATTCAAAGTCCTACGAACTCCGTTTTTCGTCCTCTATTCACCTATGAGCATCAAAGAGACAAATTCATCAATGTGTAGAAATAATGCTCAATTGACTCTAAATACTCGATAAACTCGACCAAGATTGGGGTATTTCAAGCTACGAATCATGACAATTTCACGCCTAATCAAGACACGTGCAAGACCAATGGCCTTTGCATCCACATCTGTAGCAAGACTGCTCAACCTTATCTTGATTGCTAGATTTTTTAGTAGCGGGATTCGTGTTAGGTGCAGCCTTTCCACGAGCCTGAGCTTGATTGTCATTCAAGGTACCTGGACCACCAACTTACTACGACCTCGGCCTTTGCTACGAGTTCGTTTACTTTCTCTCTCCCTTCCACGCTTGCGACCACTTATACTACCTTGAGCTATAGCATGTGCTTCGGGCACAACTTTTGAGTCAATCGGTCTCGAGTTATGATTCTGCATAAGGAGTTGGTTGTGCTTTTCTGCCACTAGAAGTGCAGAAATCAGCTCAGAGTGTACAGTGTAGTTCTTAGCCCTATACTGCTGCTGGAGTACAAGGTTGCTGGCGTGGAAAGTCGACAAAGTCTTCTGGATTAAGTCGTCCTCAGTTACAGTTTGCTTGCATAACTTTAACTGGGATACAATACGATGTAGGGCTGAGTTGTACTCCGTTACAGACTTAAAGTCTTGAAAATGGAGGTTCAACCAATCGTATTGAGCCCGAGGGAGGAGTATGTCATTTTGTTGTTGGAAAGGGTCCTTCACGGACTTTCACAACGTTCCGGGGTTTCTCTCAGTGAGATATTCATTTTTCAGGTCCTGATTAAGATGATGTTTGAGAAAAACCAAAGCTTTCGCCTTCTGGGCGTCAGTTGATTTTGAATCATCGACAAAAGCACTGCTTAGGTTGGTTGAGGCTAGATGTATCTCAACATCTAGCGCCCATGTCAAGTAGTTACTACCATCAAGAGCAAGCTCAGTAAATTCTCTTTTGGTAATATCAGACATGATTCACTACAATTATTAAAGTAACATGGTAAGAGGCGTGACCAAATTTATTGACAATGGAGAAACAAGGATTTATTTGATTATTCTAGAGCACATAGAGGCAAGAATTGGGCGCCGTCTACCCAAAATATAAATTACGGTCCGACAAGTACCGGGCGCCGCCTACCCGGGCATGATATGCGGACTATAAATAATAAACTATGTGTGGGATAATCATGCATGTAAGATAATTAAATCATAAAGACATGCATAACAAATATTCATATATAATTCCTTGAGAATTAATCCATGAAAATAGTTTCAAAGAAAATTCCAGATTTAATAAACATGCAAATTTAACTTTCTAAATATCTCATGTATATTAACGAAATTTAAAGAAATATTTTCAGATTTTTATATTAAAAATAATTAGTATCTTGTGATACTAAAAAACGAGCTCAAAAGTGAGTTAGGGTTTCACAAAATTCCGGGGGGGGGGGGGGGGGACGTCACCCCGTGCGACTACGAACGCACGAGAGCTAAAACACGGGGAGGGGAAATATCGTGGCCAGTCGCAGCCTGCAGGCGCAATTGCCGTGGGTGATCGCGTCCCTAGGGCGCGACTCCCACCCCCGATTGCGTCTTGCAGGCGCGATTGGGACCGATTTTTCTGTCAATCCCCGCGGCTGCATCGCGGGCTGTGCGAAGGCGGCGCTCTGCCTCAACATCGCGCACAAAGGCGCACGGAGGCGGCGACGGGGACACGCGCGCGTGGCGTATGCGCGGGCGGCGGCGGCTGCTGGGCCGCGGGGCGCACGGTAGTGCCAGGCGGCGCTGTTGGGCCGCGATGAGTGCACGACAGCGCTGCTCCTCTGGGCGGTGGCCGTGCGTCCTAGCGCACTGCTGACGGGCGGCGGCCGTTGCTCGTTCGATTCTCAATTCGAAACACGATTTGATTCAATTAATTGCAAGAACAAAAACAAATCGAATTAATAATTTTAGAGCATATAAATCATGTAAGGCACTAGAGCTGTCAAATGGGTCGGGCCGGCCCGGCCCGGCCCAGGCCCACTGGGCTTTGAGTTTTTACCGGGCCGGGCCGCCAATTTCCAAGCCCGTCCTGGCCCATCTCGGGCTGCCGGGCCACCAGGCCAAACCGGCCCAATTTTTTATTTTTTTTAAATATTATTATTATACTTGATTTATATATTTACCTCATTAATTTATAATTTAGCATACAAATTATACTCATATAGTTATAAAAATTATTTAGTTTGTCAACAACAATTCAATAATTAAATTCAAATTCAAATTCCTAAATAAAATTTAAGAATAACAATTCAACAAATCCTAATAGAATGAAAAGTGTTATTTTTTTTATTTCAACAATAATTCAATAATAAAAATTCAACAATTCAATAGGAAAGTGTTATTTTTTAGTTTGATAAGATAAGAATATTATAGGAATAAAATTGGGTATGCTTAGTAATGCATGTTAATTTTTAAATTTTATTGAGATTTGTTTAATAAGTAGGACGAGTTTAGAGGGTTTTCGGGCTTGAGTAGTGATACTCTTAAATAAAATCTTATCCCTCAAATCATATTTGCCTTAATTGTACAAGTGTGTTATGTGTACCACCAATTTTTGGTTGTTCATAAGAATTCGTTCATTTCCCTAGATGAAAATTCAACCAATAAATTATAATGTATTTTATTTTAAAAAATGGGGTATGATCATAAATAATATGGTATATATATATAGGGATGAGGAAATTAAAACCATAGTGAGTATAAGGATGGATGTGACCTGTGACAACTATTAGTCTATTACCAACCTTGGCCAAATCACTAATCTCGCATACTGCTCCTTTTTTTTCTTATCTCTAGGTTTTGCAATTTTATTCAAATAAAATAAAAAAAATTAAAAATTAAAAATCAAACCGGGCCGGCCCAAAAAACCGGGCTAAGCCCGGGCCAAGCCCGGAGGCCCTCCGGGACTACTGGGCCGGGCCAAAAAAGCCCGGTTCTTTTCGGGCCTATATTTTTAGGGCCCAACCCGCCCTTAAAACCGGGCTTTTCGGGCCGGCCCATCGGGCCGGGCTCGTTTTGACAGCTCTATAAGGCACAGATCAAATAATTCGGTACGGGGATTAATTCATATAATTTGTAGAAAATTAATTTTAGGGCGTACTGTTTAGTCTCGGGCAGAGTCTCGTGCTGATAACGTTTTGTAAATAAGTGCGTAAAATAAAAGACGAGATTTGTTCACCTAGTTCGTCGGGAACGACTACGTCTGGGGGCGAGCCAAGCCAGAAGTTTCACTAATGTTCTTGTGTATGAGTGTTTACAATTCTGGGTACAATGATATATTTATAAGAGTAAAACCCTAGTCTAAGATATGAAGCCCATAAGGTTATTGGTCCATTAGTAATGTCCACATCAAATCTTCTATATTTGGAATAATAAATCTTCTATATTTACAATAAATTTAATGATACTTATACTTTTAATTTCTTTTTATATCTCATATATAATTGAATGATACTATTAAAAAAACACCATATAACAAGAAACATGGTTGATTTGTTAATTTTTTTTTATGTTTTAATGCTAAGATGTAATTAAATGATTTATTTTAAATATTGAGTTAATATTAAATTGCAATCTATACTATTGATCTTTTATCAATTTGCAACTTGTACAATCATTTGCAAACTTTATTTCTCTAGTATTTTTGGTTGTACCAAAGTTATAATTTTTCATTTATATTATATATAATATACATCAATATAAACGTGATCATTTAAATACTTTGATGCAATGAAAATTATTAAATTTAATGATTGAATGAAAAATACATATAATATGTAACATTTAAATTAAAGAATTTTTACAAATGTAACTATTTTAATTAAAAATATCAAGAAAGCAATATATATAATATTAATAGACAATTATAACCCTTGTGGGACCAGAAAATACTTAGAGAAATAAATTTTAGGTTGCAAACTGAAATATTTTATAATATATTGCAATTTGATAAAAAAAAAATTGCACAAGTTGCAAATTGATAAAAGATCAATGGTATAAGTTGCGATTTTATATTAACCTTAAATATTTATAATATTACAATAATATAGTATTAATTTACTGAAATTGTTACCATTCATGATTTTATTTTTAGAATTGTTTTGTATTCTTATTATTTTAATTGGGGTCTCTTGAATTAAAAATTGACAAAATATTATATGAGAATAGTTCATGATAAGTTTATCATGAAATTATATTAAAGTATATAATATTTGACTAGAAGTATCAATAATCTCAGCAGGACTGCATGAGTATCATTAATTTGGATCAATGGTATTATGTTGAAATTGTTGTAAAAAAAATTAAATACAAATTAATGATACTCCTGGTGAAATTATCGACATTCCTGCTCAAATATTCGATACTTTAAAATAATTTTATAATAAATTATCATGAATAATTTCATATTAAACTTACACTTAAAAAAATTCAGATCCGTCACTAGTTATGGGTTATAAAATTTGTCTCACAATCTGATATATCTCCACCACACGCAAGAATTTGCTAAATATTAATATTGTCATTTTATATTTCGCTACTAATATCCTTGCACTTAAGGAAAAGCTTGTTTAAGTGCTAAAAGGATCTCATTTATTGGCAAAAGAGCAGTGCCTAAATTTCACGGCCTGCCGTCTTCACTCAAAGTAGTCCAAATTCGATTTTAATGACTAAATATAGAAAGCTATTAATAATCAATCACTTTAATTTTCCATTAAAATGGTTGGTTCAAATAGATAGTGCTACTTAAGAATTTGTATTATTTGAGCTTGATACTCATAAATTGCGATAATTTCTAGAAACGCGTCCTCTCAGGTGGATAATGATGGGCATTTATTGCTTGTAATGCAGGGATGGATTAACGCATGGGATCCACGCATCAAGTGCCACGTGTGTGTATCAATGAATCTATTGATTGGTACGTTTTTTCAGGTGGCCCCCACTACCAATTATAATTTCATCAAACTTTACCCCTAAGATACTCGTACACAAAAGACAAAACTCTGTATTTGTTTTTTTTTTTAATTTTTTTTTTACGATAATTAACAAAATATATATAATATGTAAAAAAGTAAAAGTATTGTGTAAAAATAAGTATAAAAAAAATTATTTGTTAAAATGTTATGTATGTATATTGAAAAATGTATATAAATTTTATTAATTTTCATTTTAAGAAACATGACTAAATTTTGTATACTGATAAGACAACCAAAACTATTTTTTGTGGAAGGAAGAAATATATAGTATGAAATTGATACTATAATAATCAGTATTATTGTTTTCTATATATTGATATACATTACATTTTATATTATAATGTTAGTTAATAAGTGCAATGATATCACTGAATGAATGTTATGGTATAATTTTATACTATGAACAAGTTTCATAGGAAATTTTGTGATGATGAAATTGGTTTGCAATTATTACTCTTTAGCAGAACAACTAATATCTTTAGTCAAACAACTGATATTCTTCAATTAGGAGATCTGTTCTAGGTCTCAAGTTCAAAAAACACTAGGCGCAATCAATTACTAAGATAAATTTGTCCATTCAAAGCTTTGCATGTTGATGGACGGTGAGTTATAAGTCCCTCAAATTAGTCGGTCCTTGTGTAGGGTACTGATTTACCAAAAAATTAAAATAAACTAATATCCTTTAATGAAACCAACTAATACTCTTTAGTAAATATAGTTAAATACCCTTTAGTGAAAACGACTAATACCCTTAAAAGAAGTTTTACAATGTAACTTATTCACACAATACTTTGCCAAAAAAATGTTACTACCTCCGATTACCAAGATTTTCTTAGTTTGAAAAATTGATCACCGTTGATGATTTATTCTAATCATGAGGATTAGTGGCCCTTTTTAATCTGTTTAGAGAATCATCAAACAATTACGTGTGATTGATTACCACCGTAAATGGTAAATACGTAAGATCAGTGTAGAATCGGGTGAATACGTGTATTGATTACGTAATATGTGATTTTGGGGTGTATGAGTGTGTTTAAGTGCTAGGTATTTATGAATTTGGACTTAGTTTCATTTAATAACATCAAGGTTTTTATACATACCATCAAGTAGGTGGTGACAAAAACCCTTCAACTACCGTGTGTGCATGCTTGACACATGTTTTGTTGACTTTCTTAATCTTATCTAAGTCTATTTTTATCTTCTAGGCCATTTTAGCTCAGAATTGCAAGTTGCTCGTCATGTTATTCTTCCCATTGACGAATTTTAGCGTTGCTTCCCTTTAGGTTGTTCGATTCTCTTGGAGCTCTTGTCCAACCTGCTCACTCAGCCTTGTGGGTATTTGGGTAAAATTTTGACTAGTTTTTCATGAGTTGTTCGCCCATTGGAGTTGTTCGTCCAATGGTCTTGGGTTGTGTCTTGTCTATCTGTTTTATTTGAGCTACTCGTCATAGTGGGGCTGCTCGTCATTTTTTCTTTTTAACCTGTTTTAATTCGTAATCTCGGATTAGGGGCCTAATAACTATTCGTCGGTTTACAGAGTTGTTCGCCAATCAACAATCACCTTAGGTGAAATCCTCAAAACCATGGTTGTACATAGTGTATTAATGAGTTGAGCAGAATAGAGTTAAACTTGAACTTGACTCCACTACAAAACTTGAAGCTCGAAACTAGATTCGAGCTCGACCGAGCTCAAATTTTTTGAGCTCGACTAGGTGAGAAGCTCGATAAGTCCACCCCGACAACCTCAAAATAAATTTTTTAACTTTGGAATTGACTCAAATCAATCTTCTATAATTCTACTTCCTTCCCCCAATTAATTATTTTGTCTTCGATCCTGGCTTTCTTCTGCGGTTCAACCCTTAAATGAATTTTTTTCTTTAAACTAAGGAAAAAGGTACAAACAGGACCCTAAACTATTGCTCTAGGTACGATTAGGACCCTAAACTATTTTTTGGTACAATCAGAACCCTAAACTATTGCTCTAGGTACAAACAGGTCCCTAGATTTTTTTTTTCTTTTTTTCTCAAGTAGGCCCTTAAACTATATTTGTAGGACAAACACACCATTTATCTTTAAAAAATATTTTAAATTAAAATGCAATTATTTATAAGCTTTGAAAATAGTTTACATGATTTAATATATAACATATTACATATGTGTACTCATATTATGTTTGTTTATTTCATTTGAGTAAAATTTAGGTCCTACTTACTAACAGGATTATAATAATTTTTAAATAAATTGAAAAATATGTGCGAAAATTTCAACATTCTTGATTTTAATTTCATAATATTACTCTATTCATTTTATTTATTCTTTATATTTTGATGAGAGTTATTACAGACGAATGTGTAAGAATCTTTAAATATACAATTTTAGTCCATTGTGTATTATAACAAGTGCATTGTAATATCTTTCAATAGAAAATATAATAAATGCTAAATTAACATGATAAATGTTTAGGATTAATCAACTTATTTAGAGAATATAAGTTAATATGTATAAATTAAAATCGAAATTCTCCTAACTTTATTACTTTTTTAGTAGAAGGGAGTGCTCGTCTAAAAAAATATAGTTTAAGGGCCTATTTGAGCCAAGAAATAGTTTAGGGTCCTACTTGTACCTAGAGTAATAGTTTAGGGTCCAAGTTGTACATTTTCCCATAAATTAAACACATAATCAAACAAGGCAAAATATAGAGTGAAAAATGGTTCATAAATGAACCATTGAAAGATATTAGTTGTTTTCACTAAATAATATTTATTGTTTTCACTTAAGAGTATTAATTGGAACCGGATGTGCAAGTTCAATATTTTATTTGCACGGATTCGCCACGTGTCGAATCCCACGTGAATCACACCCGCACACAAGCAGTATCAGATATTTCATAGTAGTGATTTTTGAAGAATCCATGCTCATAGCAAAATAGTAATACTGTGTATGCTCGACTAATGTCGCGACTCTAGCTGAGTATTTCTAAACTCAAACTCGACTCGAATCGATTAGATTTAAGTCAATTTTGATTTTTTTTTCTTAGCCAAACACACGATTAGCTCGTGAGCTAGCTCAACCCATTTACACCCCTAGTTGATCAACATACACTTCTTCTAAATGAACTCCATTTAAGAATGCAGTTACACATCCATTTGATAGACTATGAATTTCTTGTTTGTAGCATAGACTGTAAATATCCTAATATATTTTAATTTTGAAAAAATATAGAGTGAAAATGATTCATAGATGAACCATTGAAGAGTATTAGTTGTTCTCACTAAAGAGTATTAGTTATTTCCACTGAAGGGTATTAGTCATTTTCATTGAAGAGTATTAGTTGTTTACTAATAACAGACTAAGACTTTTTTCAATGTAAACAACTAATACTCTTATGCGAAAATGACTAATACTCTTTAGTGAAAACAACTAATTCTCTTCAATGATTCATGTATGAACCAATTTCACTCTATACATACTCTTTAATCATGACTATGGTGCAAAAAAACTCGTCAAAATATATTATTCCAGCTTGGCAAATTCCTTGTGAAACCAAGCTTGACAAAATATATTGAGAAGTTCAAACATAATTCTATATTCTTCGTTGTATATAGAATACGATTAATAATATGTATGTATGTATGTATGTATATATATATATATATATATAAATTTATGAATTGTATTTAATATAAAAAAATGAAGAAATAATTTACAGATGAAAGTATCCACTTGGTATATATAAAATAAAATTATTAAAAACAAATCTAAATACTTTGGAAATAATTTATTGATGAAAACACTCGTTGGTAATACAAAATTTATATATATATATATATATATATATATATATATATATATCAATAATAAAAAATATCTTCTATGTAAAATAGCACTACCTCTGTCCTATAAATTTTTTCACATATTCCTTTTTATCCGTCTGATAAAAGCTTTCACACCCTTAAAATGAAAAACTTTTCATAAATTTCATCCACACAATATCATTTGAAAGCTTTTATGGGACGCTCATAGTATTATTTCAAGGCAAAAGAATTTAAAAGTTATGAGATGCAAAATTTTTATGACACAAACAAAAAGGAGAGTGTGCAGCTTTTATGGGACGGAGGGAATTAATAACTAAGTTTTGATAAAAATAGAAATATAAATTAAAAAAACTTTTAAATTATTTTTGGTGACTTGATATCCGGCCCAAGGACCAATTAATTTGTGGGACCAATTTCATCATCCATAGATGTGGGCCCAATTGAAGTCAGAGTAAAGCTCTGTATGAACTGGTCAAATCTAGAGAGGAACATACTCCTAAGTTTCAAGTCTACATCACTAGGTCAACCACCGAAGGTTAATTTTTTTTATTAATCTACTAATTACTACCTTCGTCCCCAAAAAGTGTGCGTATAGATAAGTCCATCAAGACGAACAACAATGAGTCCGAGATAAGACCAAAGAAGACTTTGTAACTAAGTTTTAGCTTAGAAAAGGTCAAACAAGGTCAAAGGACACTTGTCCTACATGCAAGCTAGGAAGTCCAAGAGCTTTGTACACCACCTACTTGGTGGTCTCTATAAATAGTTGTTCTCCAGCTAAGAAATACAAGTTCAAATACACAAATACTCCCAAAACATACACTAACACACCTAAACATGCACACATACGAACAAATATGAATTTAACACTCGTATTTACGATTCAACAACACGAACTACCGAATTTACCATTTACGGTGGTAATCAATCACACGTTCTTGTTTGGTGATCCCAAAACCGGTTAAAAATAACCACTAATCCACACGATTAGAATCGATCACCAACAATTTAACACTAGAAGGAGGGTCCGAACCTCTGGTTAAGTGTGATTAATCAAGAACTTCAAGTTTAAAAACTTGAAGATTTGAAGAAATCC
Source organism: Ballota nigra (assembly GCA_947034835.1). NCBI lineage: Eukaryota > Viridiplantae > Streptophyta > Magnoliopsida > Lamiales > Lamiaceae > Ballota > Ballota nigra. Next base: position 31,098,051 of record OX344727.1, read on the forward strand.
TCAATAAATTCTTGAAGATTCAAACAAAAGTATTCTTGGTGTTCTTCAATATTAAATTTGAAGACTGAAAGATTGAGAAAAAAATTCAAATCAGGATGTCTCAATCTAAAGAAACACAAGTTTCATGTCAATCGAGGAGAGCTTCTCCCACTCGAGCTTCATCAGTTGGCCACCAAGATCGTGAGCCTAGACATGCGAACAGATCAAGACTTACGACTGTAGACCATAACATTCCACCAGAATTGGAGGCTTTGGCGAGCAACCCTAGTGAACTGGCTAAAACCATTGCTGCTCTCCAAACCATCCATAGACAGCAAGAACAAAACAGACCCTCACAAGAAAGATCTAAGATTAGACCAGTGGAAGTTGTAAGAGCCAGGTCAAATAGGGGCGAGCAATATGAAGTAAACAGTACCCAAGTCCGGCGGAATAAGGGCAAAACCAAGGTGGCTGACCAAACAGAGGGTCAGGCTGAGTCTGTACAAGGACGAACAACGATGTCCAGTCACGGAACGACTCGTTCTAGTGCACAGGATAGGCTTGGCCAACCCCAACTTCAGAAAGAAGCTGCTCGCTAAGGAGCAGGGGATGGGCGAGCAACTTTCGAGCAACCTCGGCCATCGGTGCACGAAAGGCTATCACAGTCTGCCTTTAGGCGCCTAGGACCGAATGCGGTGATCAACCCTAGCAAACAACCTCAGGAAATGCCACTCCAAGTGAGGGACTGCGACGAGCAGAAATGCCTGTGCCTTTGCTCGCCGAACAGCCTCCAAGCTAGGGGGCATCTTTGGATGAGTTGTCAAGCCTAAGAAAGGCCGTGGAGAGCATACAGGGGCAGCTTGACCAACAAAGAGGGATAGGGACAACCAGCATGCCATCCTCTCATTTATCATCTATCATATTGAAGGCCACAATCTAGAAAAAGATTCAGTTTCCGGCAAGCATACAATATAAAGGCATTGCTGATCCCCGAGTTCATTTAACGAAGTATTTAGACTACATGATTTCAGTGGGAGCCAGTGATGCCACCCAGTGCCGAAATTTCCCCTTGACTTTGGGAGACAGACTACACAAGAGATTTTCTGCAATGCCACCTGATTAGGCGTGAAATTGTCATGATTCGTAGCTAGAAACGCCCTAGTTTTGGTTGAATTTATTGAGTTTTTAGAGCCAAATGAGTACTATTTCTATACATTGATGAATTTGTCTCTTTGATACTCATAGGTGAATCGAGGACGAAAAACGGAGTTCCTAGGACTTTGAATCGACTCAAACGGATGCCCGGATGAGAAGATATTGAAGAAATACGATTGGTATTAGTACGTGTGAAGAAAAGTGTTAGTTGCAAAGGAAGGAAGACCCATTCGAGCATCGTTACTCGAGCGCCCAAAACATACAGAACGTTTGGGCCGCTCGAGGGAGATAGCTCGAGCGCCCCGCTCGAGCACCAGAACCGCTCGACCAAGAGAGCTCGAGCGCCCCGCTCGAGCACCTGATCCGTTCGACCACCATAGCTCGAGCGACCCGCTCGAGCGGGTCTGCTCGAGCGCTTCCAAGGCATTTTCTCCAACTTACGTTTTTCGGCCCACGAGTTCACGAATCGGCCCGTTGCCTATATATATCTCTTCCAAACACGTTTTGAAGGATCCCCGAACTTTAGAAATAACTTTTAGACTTAGTTTTTGGAGAGGAAGGAGAGAAGCAAGTTTACGTTTACGTTTTGTTGAGGTTTTTCGTACGACTTCTTAGTTTCTTTTCGTTAGTTTGATTTCTTTAAACACTTTGAAACTTCGTTTGAGTTAATTAAATTTCAGTTCTCAGATTTAGTTTCTTTTAAAAACCCTAGTTCATGTTTCTTATTTTCTTCGTTCAATTCATTATGTTTATGTTCGTTGTTTCTTCTATTGCTTTTATGTTTGTTAAAGCCATGTCCGGCTAAAACCCTTGTATGCTTAGGGTAGGATGAACTCGTAGAAGTAGGATGTGGGTACGTAATTAGGGTAATTTGTGACGTTAGTTTTAATTCTCTTAGTTAATGAATTCTTATAATTAATCTTAACTTTACCTTTGAATTTCGTACGAAAGTGTTAGAGAGAGGACGACCGCATCACTCAATAACAATTAGTAGTCTTGACGAGAAGGTTTAGAAAGGGTTAATTCATTTACCAGTTTAGCGAAGGAGGACGACCGCTTTACCTTAGCATTAATTGAGCACATCTATTAACTTATTAGTAGATTAGTGAAGTCGAGTGTTAGGGTAAAGTATTAGGGTTTAGAATCTTGAGCTTTCACCTTGCATTCTTAGACTTAGGTTAATTCTTGTGTGTCACAGTTATTTTGATTATGTACCTGCTCCGTTAGTATCGTAGGAATTCCTATCTTAAGCATCACCATCTCATATTTGAAAACACACCTTTTGATACTTCGTTTAATTTTCCTTTTGCATTCGTAGGATAATTTTAGTTTAGTTTAATTAATCTTTCCAAAAATCCAAAAACAATACACTCATATTAACTACGACGCGTAGATCTTCAGGGATCTATTCGCATATACACCATCCCTTGGGTTCGATACTACTTGGTCATTATACGTACTTATACTACAGTGAACCCGTTCGCTTGCGGGTGAGCGACTAGTAGAAGTTAGTAAAATCACTTAAAGTCAATGGCGCCGTTGCCGGGGATGGCGTTATATGCTCTTTGAATAGGACTTGTCGATAGCTTAGTAGTTTGTAGTGAGTGCTTTCTTTTCTGTTTTATTTTTATTTTTATTTATTAGGCAGTTGCGTTTTGATCCTTCTGCTAGTGTTTCAGGTTTATGAAAACACGCTCACAAGACAATACGAGCGAAGAGAGGTTACCTGCAGATCCTGAGACAATAGCTAGAAGGAACCGAGCCTTCCTGAGAAGAATGACTACTGCCGCGGGAAACAAAGACAAGATTTCTGATGAACTTGGGGAGTTAGACAAAATAGCTGAAGAGTATACTGCTCTTGTGGAACGGGCAGAGGGTGCCAATGGAAACAGCAGTAATCAGCAGATACCCATAGGGGGAACTGAGAGCCCACACCTGAACCCACAAGACACAATCAACTCTGCACAAACACAACCCAAAGCCAGAACCAAAACCCTGCTTACCCACAAAACCCAAATAACCCTTTCAACAACCCAGTATACCAACATTACCCATACCCACCATACCCTTATCCACCATACCCATATCATCCACCTCCTGTTTACAACCAACCACCTGTGTACCAACCACCTCCAGTTCAACAAGTACCCGCACCACCTGTTGCTCCTCAGCCTGTGCCCCAGAACGCAGATCACAATATGGCTATTCGAGGGAGGTTTGCAGCGCAGCCGCAGAGGTACTATGATGGAGTGGCGTTGCCTCCTGTTGAGGCGAACAACTTCTCGATTTCCCCGGGAATTTTAAAGCTGCTTACCGAGAATCAGTTCAAGGGGGTGATCGGGAAGGAGAATCCTCACACTCACCTGAGGAGTTTTCTCATGATAGCCTCAACATTCAATTATAATGGCATGTCTGAAGATGCCAAGAGGCTTAGGCTGTTCCCATTCTCATTGACGGGAATAGCCAAGGAGTGGTACGATAATACGCTCCCACGGGGAGGTATAACCACATGGGCTGAGCTCGAGCGTCTGTTCCTCGAGCGATTCTACCCTCCATCTAGGACGATCAAGGCTAGAATTGATATCTTGTCCTTTTGCCAGAAGTCTGGAGAGGATTTACGCCAAGCGTGGGAGAGATACTCAAACATGCTGATTGAGTCCCCGCAGCACGGGTACAACGAGGGGGATATTATGGCATTCTTCTATAGTGGTGCCAACAAGGCGGGGCAAGACCATTTAGACGCCTGTGCGGGCAGAGCATTCCTGAATCAAGGCATAGAGAGGTGTAGAGAGATCGTGGACAACATTGTCACGAATGCCGGTGCTTGGGGTGTGGATGCAGATTTTCAGAGAGTACATCAGGTTGAAGAGGGAGAAGGAACGAGAAGGCTATTGATGGCCATGATGGAGAAGATCAACAACCTCGAGTTGGGGAAGAATTTGGTTGGAGAGCATGCAGTAGAAAATGAGAGAGTAGACCAACCAAGTGGGCAGCAAGAGGTAGCCAATTACATGGGAGGCCCGTATTACAATCAGAATGGCTACCAAGGTGGGAATCAGTTTGGAAGACCTTCTTATGGTCAACCATTTGTACCTCCAGGCCCGCAGCCGCCTCAAAATCAATGGAGGAACACACAAGGGTATCAAGGAGGCCAGCAGCCTCCTCAAAACACATGGAGGAAAAATGAGAATTTTTCTTATGCTAACCCAAAAGCTGGTATTACTATTCCTGCAGGTGTTGATCCGGGGTCTAAACCTCCTGGTGGAGAAGGCGGTGCATCAACCGAGGAGATGTTGAGAGCGATCCTTCAGAAGGTGGAGGAAGGTAGCAAGAGGTTGTCATCTTTAGAGTACGATGTGAAGGAGTTGCATAAGAAGGGTGATCATCGAGATCAAGAGCTCCAAAAGATGAACGTTGAGTGGACTAGAACTCAACAAGAGAATAATAGGCGGTTCACTTCGATAGAGTTCCAGATGAGCCAGATTGCAAAGATGGTGAATAGAGAGCCGGGAAAATATCCTTCCATGCCGGAGGGAAACCCGAAAGAGCATTGCAAGGCGATCCAGCTTAGAAGTGGAACCAACTATGAAGGGCCTCAGATGCCTGCTGATTCTGAGACGCCTCAAGCTGAGATGGGAGAAAGAGAACACAAGAAAGATGGAGGTGTTACTGTTGAGAAGGGGATTGAAAGTGAAGGGATTGAGAAGCATAAAGATATGGATGAGTCCCAGAAGGGCAAGGAAAGTGAGGAGATTGAGAGAGTTCCTAAGTGGAAAAAGGCAAAGGAAGCAAGGGATAAAGTGAAAGAAACAGAAAGAGATGAATGGGGGGTACCCAAATCTGTGATACCCGTCCCATATCCACAGCGCTTCATGAAAAAGAAGCTTGATGAAAAATTTGCAAAATTTCTTGATGTTTTTAAACAACTTCACATTAACATTCCTTTTTATGATGCTTTGGAACAGATGCCGCATTATGCAAAGTTTCTGAAGGACTTGATTGCGAAAAGCCGGCGAGTGGATGAGCCGAAGTTGGTGCAGCTGAACCACGAGGTGAGCGCATTAGTGCACAAGGCGCTTCCACCGAAGCTGAAGGATCCCGGGAGTTTCACGATCCTATGTGACATTGGGAACGGGATCAAGAAAGGAGCGTTGTGCGACCTAGGGGCGAGCATCAATCTCATGCCCTTGTCGCTTTTCAAGAAGTTGGAAGGTGGAGAACTTCAACCCACAATGATGACGCTTCAACTTGCCGATCGGTCTATTACTTGACCTCAAGGTGTGGTTGAAGACGTCCTAGTGAGAGTTGGAGATCACATTTTTCCATCTGACTTTGTAGTGCTAGAGATGGAGGAAGATGAGCACGTGCCCCTGATCTTGGGAAGACCGTTCTTAGCTACGGCGGGGATGGTGCTAGACGTGGCAAATGGGAAGATTACGTTGAAGGTTGATGATCAAGAAGTGAAGATCTCACTATATGAAGCCATGAAGCACCCGAAGGAGGATGAGAGCTTGTATTGCATGGATGCCATTGATCCTCGTGTTGAAGACACACCTTCTATCCCTAATCCTTCTCATATTCATGATTTTGTTAGTCCTTCACTTGATTATTTAACCCATGAGCATTATGATCTTGATTATTTTGAGAGGGATAAAGTGAAGAAGTTGAAGGATGAAGAGGTGAAAAGTGTGGACGTGGTCCAGCTAGAGGGAAAAGGAGGAGTTAAGAAGAAGAAGTCAAAATTCAAGAAACTGTTTGGTAAGACTCCTCCAGATAAAGGTGAGAAGGAGTTGAGACCCATAACACTTGGGGATGAGAAGAAAGCAAAAGAGCTCATGATGGAGGGGCATGAAGGAAAAGAATGCAACCACCACTCTTATGAGAGTAAGGGAGGTAAATTTGAGTATGATGTCCCATAAGCTCCTTTGAGCTTGGTCCGGCATGAGGACCTTAAAAATAGCGCTGAATGGGAGGCAACCTATTATTTTTTATTTTTTATTTGCTTTGAGTTTTTTTTTAGTTATTAGGGAGTTATTTTGAGTCGTATGTTTAACCTCGTATTTGAGTGAGTTTCTTGTAGGCTTGCCTCTAAAGGAGTAAAGGTATCATGGAGTTATTCATATTGAAGGGACCAATTCAAGCAAGGGAGTGTGCAAAGCTATTGAGAGAAACTGAATTGTTTGGTTGAGGTAACCCACAACCCCAAACTTAGACCTCTAGCAAGGTCGAAGTTTGGGGGGGGGGGGGTGGAGTTTTTTTATGTTTCTTGTTACATTGCACATGCATGCACGCCCTTATCTTTGAGTTGAGTTTGATTGATTATTGGTTTGTTGAGATACTCCTTGGGGTGATTTTGAGTTGACTCGCTATTGCACATTTCATGCCTATCAATCATCTTATGCTTGTTGATTGCTATCTTTGAGTATGATTTGATGAGTAGAGTGAGTTGTAAGGGTGAGTTAGAAATTCTTTTGTGTGAGTGTTTGAGTTTGAGCTGATTTGAGAAAGAACTAGTATGCTTGCGAGTTTTCTTTTGAGTACTTGTGTGATGAGAGTGAGAATGCACTAGGACTAGCATGGATGTGAAAGCTGTGAGAGTTGAGCCTTATGAGATTTTGATGCATTAATTGATCTCTTCGTTTGTGAGTGGATCGTCACCTTAGAGGATGCTAGAACTTGTATGTGCTCTTGCTTCTTGATTGTGTCTAGTGTGATATGCCGAATGTGATCTTAGGCCATCTTTGATTTGAATGAGTCACTTAGCCAAAAATTTTCCTTACCATTGACATGTATCCCTTGCTAGCCCCTTTGAGCCTAAAGCTTATTTTATTTGCTAGCACATTTAAACACTATTCCAAGTTCCTAAGCCTTTTTGTCCCAATTTGAGTGGAGAATAGGAAAAATGTGAAGGTTGAAGGGATTGAGTTGATTTGAGAAAATGAATTATGATGGTTGAGTGGTGATAAAATAAGGGTGTGAATGAGATATGAGTTGTGGGAAAGAAAAATTGAAAATGAGCAAAAGAAAAATTGAGCTCACGTGTTTGTGCGAAAAGAAAAAAAAAAGTGAAGTGATTGAAAAAAAAAAGTGAAAAGAGTTAGAAAAAAAAATTGAAGTGTTGAGAAAAGTGGAATTGAAAGAGTGTTGATTGAATATGTTTGAAGTAGTCTGTTCCTAATCTCGAAGTGCCAAAGTTTGACTTTCTATTCTCCATTCACTTAAGTCACTTAGTCCATATTGTTATCCCACCTGTCCAAAGAGCCTACATTACAACCTTGAGAAAAGTCCTTCTTGATTCGGCATTGATTTCTAGAGTATGTTCGGAGTTGAGAGTGCTGGAAACCCTATGGCTGCCGATATGTGTGATTGATTGTTTGAGTGATTTCCTTTATTATTGATATACACTTGTGAGGGAGAGAAACACATCGTTGAGTGCACATCCATGCTGGATCTTGGTGTTTCTTGTTATTGTTGCATGAGTATGATAAAAGAAAGTGAGTGAGTATACGGGTGATTGACTTTTGAAGCTTGAGTTCATTAGCTTGCATGATTGATTTTTTTTACTCATTCCTAACAATTTCACTTGACTTATTATTTCGTTGCTTGAGGACAAGCAATATGGTAAGTTTGGGGGGGTTGATTAGGCGTGAAATTGTCATGATTCGTAGCTATAAACGCCCTAGTTTTGGTCGAATTTATTGAGTTTTTAGAGCCAAATGAGTACTATTTCTATACATTGATGAATTTGTCTCTTTGATACTCATAGGTGAACCGAGGATGAAAAACGGAGTTCGTAGCACTTTGAATCGACTCAAACGGATGCCCGGATGAGAAGATATCGAAGAAATACGATTGGTATTAGTACGTGTGAAGAAAAGTGTTAGTTGCAAAGGAAGGAAGACCCATTCGAGCATCGTCACTCGAGCGCCCCGCTCGAGTGACGTAGATCGAGCGCCCAAAACATACAGAACGTTTGGGCCGCTCGAGGGAGATATCTCGAGCGCCCCGCTCGAGCACCAGAACCGCTCGACCAAGAGAGCTCGAGCGCCCCGCTCGAGCACCTGATCCGTTCGACCACCATAGCTCGAGCGACCCGCTCGAGCGGGTCTGCTCGAGCGCTTCCAAGGCATTTTCTCCAACTTACGTTTTTCAGCCCACGAGTTCACGAATCGGCCCGTTGCCTATATATATCTCTTCCAAACAAGTTTTGAAGGATCCCCGAACTTTAGAAATAACTTTTAGACTTAGTTTTTGGAGAGGAAGGAGAGAAGCAAGTTTACGTTTACGTTTTGTTGAGGTTTTTCGTACGACTTCTTAGTTTCTTTTCGTTTATTAGTTTATTTTCGTTAGTTTGATTTCTTTAAACACTTTGAAACTTCGTTTGAGTTAATTAAATTTCAGTTCTCAGATTTAGTTTCTTTTAAAAACCCTAGCTCATGTTTCTTATTTTCTTCGTTCAATTCATTATGTTTATGTTCGTTGTTTCTTCTATTGCTTTTATGTTTGTTAAAGCCATGTCCGGCTAAAACCCTTGTATGCTTAGGGTAGGATGAACTCGTAGAAGTAGGATGTGGGTACGTAATTAGGGTAATTTGTGACGTTAGTTTTAATTCTCTTAGTTAATGAATTCTTATAATTAATCTTAACTTTACCTTTGAATTTCGTACGAAAGTGTTAGAGAGAGGACGACCGCATCACTCAATAACAATTAGTAGTCTTAACGAGAAGGTTTAGAAAGGGTTAATTCATTTACCAGTTTAGCGAAGGAGGACGACAGCATCACCTTAGTTAAATTAGGGTCTCATTAATTGAGCACATCTATTAACTTATTAGTAGATTAGTGAAGTCGAGTGTTAGGGTAAAGTATTAGGGTTTAGAATCTTGAGCTTTCACCTTGCATTCTTAGACTTAGGTTAATTCTTGTGTGTCACAGTTATTTTGATTATGTACCTGCTCCGTTAGTATACGTAGGAATTCCTATCTTAAGCATCACCATCTCATATTTGAAAACACACCTTTTGATACTTCGTTTAATTTTCCTTTTGCATTCGTAGGATAATTTTAGTTTAGTTTAATTAATCTTTCCAAAAATCCAAAAACAATACACTCATATTAACTACGACGTGTAGATCTTCAGGGATCTATTCGCATATACACCATCCCTTGGGTTCGATACTACTTGGTCATTATACGTACTTATACTACAGTGAACCCGTTCGCTTGCGGGTGAGCGACTTGTAGAAGTTAGTAAAATCGCTTAAAGTCACCACCGGCATCAATCCACTCGTTTACTCAACTAAGTCGAGAGTTCCTCTCCCACTTCTCAACAACTGGATCATATCTATCCCAAAAACACCAGTTGTCGGACTTAAAGTAAAATGACGACGAGTCAGACCGGGCGTTTATGGAGAGCTTTGATAAAGTGCTGTTAGAAGGGGAGCCAGTTAGCAAAGATACAAAAATTATAGCTGTCATGGCCGGGTTAAAGAAAGGATCGGAGTTATGGAATGAGGTACGTCTAAAATGCCCAAAAAGCTATGTCGAATTTAGAAACCAAGACAGCATATTCGTTTCCATGCACGAAGCCCTGCAAGCAAACTTGGGAGAGAACAAGGCTGATCCCAAGGAGAACAACAAGAAACCCGATGGGACATGCTATCGGTCCCTAAAAATATGAAGGCATTTACCGAAGGGACGGAGCTGAAAGAAAATCTGAATTAAGTGCTAACAGTATCAATCGATATTGTGTATGAAAATATAAAGGAGAAAGAATTGCTCTCCCTGATAGAACTCGCCGGTGAAGGCGGTCCGTCCCCAAGATCGTTGTTGGGATGTCAAACGTGTATGAACAATTAAAGACCTAAACATGCATCTAAAGACAAGTTTAGATTCGTTACCCTTGAAGACCGAGACATTGATTCCACTAGAGATCTCTAGTCTGTCTCTCAACCTCGTTCGTACACCGGGTGGACGGCGAACTAGCGAACGTGGAGAAAAGTGCCTCCCAATTTTGTCTCCTCAAAACCCTACTCACGAATTTCGGTTGCTGCTCTCTGATCTTAGAGTGTAGTGTTTCAAAGACTAAATTGAAGCCTTTATATAGACTCATTAGGTTTCATGGGCCAGACTAGGGAACTATTAGAAGGTATAGGATTTGGGCTCCTCACGGACCCAAATACTCTTATGTTCAGCCCAGAACATTTATTTGGCCCGTGAACATTAATTCATTCCACTAGAGAATTAATGTTGCACTCCCATCCTATCCCGAACCGAATCAGGGCTTCTATTAGACTCTATAATTCCCCGTGTTAAAGATATCGCACGTCCATTAATTATTAAAGCTTCAGACCGCTTTATTTAATTAACATCTATTATTCCTTGAGTAGTACCACTCAACCTTGTTATTGTACGAATATAATCCACCTGCAGGGTTTAATACGATAATCCTTTATGAGTTTCCTCAAGGGGACGTCATCAACCTAGATCACCAGGACACGGTGCCCTAATGTCAATAAATAGACATCGTGCAAACGATGTCACTACCCAAAATACATAATGTGTTAAATCTAACAAGATTTTCACCCATAGTAAATCAAAGTAGTGAACAAGCGCTCCACATATCTAAATATCACAATTAGGGTTAAGAATTACAAGAGTCACCAAGACCTTTAGTTCTTCATAACAGTCAGAATAGAAGAACATGTCTTAACTGTGATCCATTCAATACGACATAGCGTACTAGTATGAACTAATGGCCAAGACAAGCCACTAACAAGTTCATACTACAACTTATACTAATAGTTATGTCCAGAACTATCTCAGTTGTGAATACTGTTTATATCTTATAAGGAACTGACAATGTGATCTTCTGTGTGACTACAAACCCACCACATTATCTACAATATAAGATAAACAGGCATACAAGTAATACAAGCAATTAATAAGATTGCAATAATGTGAAAAACCATTTATTTCAGATAATAAGGAAATCGAATATATCCATAAAAGCCCAACAAAAGTTTGCTTTACAATATACACCAACACTCCCCTCCCCGTAGGATTCGCCAAGAGACTGGCAAACTCAACCCTAATAAGTATTGTGCCTACCATCAAAGCGTGGGGCACTTTACTAGCGAGTGCAGAGATTTGCTCAAACAACTTTAGCGGTTCTACGAGGAGGGAAATCACTCCGACTTCATTAAAAGGCAACCTGGAAAGAGAGCCCGGGAGAACAACTTGGAGGATGAGGAGGATGGTCAACCTCAAAAGAATAATAAGCCCGGGCGACCAGTTCCCGTCATTGCTGCTCGTCCATTAGAGGATTTATACATGATGGAACCCTCAGGACCTGCGGGAGGATGTTCTGATGGACGACCACCAATTTCCAACCGAAAAAGAAAAGCCGAATTACGAGCAGTCGACCAAGTACAAGAAATGGGGATCAATTCCTCCGTCCTACAAACATCTGAACTAGTCTTCACAGAGAAGGACTTGGACGGGATTTTGACTCCACACAATGATTCGCTCGTAATTTGTGCAAAGATCATGGGGACCAGAGTACATAGATTGTTGGTGGACACCGGAGCCTACACCAACATCCTTTTCAAAAAGACGCTCGACCAACTTGGAGATTATTCGGGCTACATACGAGATTCAAATCATAGAATCTTAGGCTCCGGAAATGCTGTAACAGTCCCATTAGGGGAGATTAGGTTGTCCATTCAACTTGTAATGGTCGAGGAACCCGAGAAAAGTATAACAAGAATGGTAGATTTCTTGGTCGTAGATCAGGATTCGACCTATAACGGGTTTCTTGGTCGTCCTTTTTTAAATGAATTTAAAGCTGCATGTTCAACTTACCACTATTGCATTAAGTTCCCAACAGCAAGTGGAGCAGGCTCAATAAAGGGAGACCAAAGAAAAGCACACGAATGTCTCCTACAACTGCAAGCAAAACAGGCACAAGTATCTATGATGGAAGCCACCACCAGCTACCCAGTTGATGAACCATCAGTGCTGGAGAACATGATGGGCATGACAGAGGACCATATGGATACTGACGAGCAGCCTCCTGACGACCAAGTGTTGGATGAACAACTCGTCACCACCCATGGGGAACTCCAACTTGATGAACAACATAGGGATGGTGACGAGCAACATACAACAAGTGGCTTGGAGAGCTAGATGTTGGCTAACAACAATGGGTCCGGGCCAACAGATGATCTTGAGCCCCACCTGGGAGCAGAGCCCATGAACATCAAAAATGATTTCAACCCTGAGGAACCAATACTTGATCCCTGTTGGAAAGTACAAAAACGACGAGCAACTCCAGTCAAAGAACTGGAGGCGTTCAAAGTTAATTCTGGGAACGAAGATCTTGAATTGTATATAGGATCTGAGCTCCCTGAGCCTTACAAATCCCGAATGAAAGAGTTCCTCAGCAAGAATTTAGATGTTTTTGCTTAGTCTCATGCAGACATGGTGGGAATAGATCCAAAGCATGCTTGCCACAAGCTTAATATCAATCCAGCAAAAAGGCAAGTCCATCAAAAACGAAGAAAGTACGGCCCAGACAAGTATCAAGCTTTGATTGAAGAGGTGAAGAAGTTGTTAGACAACGATCTAATCCGACAAGCACTTTGTCCAAAATGGGTAGCAAACCCAGTCCTTGTGCGGAAACCAAACGGATCTGAACGCAGCATGCCCGAAGGACAACTTTCCTCTCCCCCATATTGATCAATTGTTGGACAGCACTGTGGGTCACGAGATGCTAACATTCATGGATGCCTTTACCGGGTACCATCAAATCCCAATGCATCCAGACGATCAAGAAAACACAACATTTTATACGAACAAAAACTTGCTGTGTTGGAAGAGAATGTCATTCGGCCTCATCAATGCCGGGGCAACATATCAGAGGTTGGTGAACAAGATGTTCGACGAACAAATTGGAGATACTGTAGAAGTCTACGTAGACGATATCATGGTCAAAAGTCCCCGAAAGGAAGATCACCTCCAACATTTAACCCAGGTGTTTAAAACCCTTCGACACTACAACAGAAGTTGAATCCAAAGAAAAGCAGCTTTGGAGTTCATTTGGGGAAGTTCCTGGGACATCTTGTTAGCCAGCGAGGAATTGAGGCCAATCCAATAAAAGTCAAAGCCATTGTGGATATGCAACCACCACGCTCAGTAAAAGAGGTGCAAAGGCTCACAAGATACCTAGCAGCATTGAACCGGTTCATATCCCGATCAGGAGATAAGTGTCATCCATTCTTCGAGGCAATCAAGAAAGGAAAGTTTACGTGGATTAACAACTGCCAAAAGGTGTTCGACCAACTTAAAGACTACCTGGGAGATGTTAAAATTTTATCAAAGCCCATCCCAGGTGAAAAGCTCTATTTGTATTTGGCAGCATCAGAAGTGGCGACCAGCTCTGTACTGGTACGGGAGGATGGCAAATTTCATCACCCAATCTACTACGTCAGCCAAGCTTTACACGAAACGGAGATCAAATATTCCCCAACTGAAAAGCTTGTGTATGCGCTTTTTATGAGTGTGAGGAAATTATGACCATACTTCTTCGACCATCAAGTTGAGGTGCTAACAACTTACACACTCAGACAAATTCTCCATCGCCCAGACACAGCTGGTCGTCTATTAAGATGGTCACTAGAGATTAGCCAGTTTGGGGTGACCTATGCTTTTCAAACAGCGATCAAAGGGCAAGCTTTAGCCGACTTTATTGTCGAACTAACTTTCCCACCAGATCCAACGAGAGGACTAGATCATCCCTTGCATCTCTATGTCGACGGATCTTCAACCAACATAGCCTCAGGGGCAGGAGTGGTCCTGATAAGCCCTGACAGATAAGTTTTCACCTCGGCAATCAGATTTAGTTTCATGGCTACCAACAACGAAGCCGAATATGAAGCTCTTATTGCTGGTCTTCACTTATCCCTTGCAGTAGGGGTCAGACGTTTGCAAATATTTGGCGACTCACAACTGATTGTCAACCAGGTCTGAGGTGAATATGAAGCAAAAGACGATCACATGATCGAATATCAGTGGACTGTTGCTCACTTAATGTCCTTATTGGATCAAGTCTTCATTGAACAAATTCCAAGGACCAGCAACACTCAGGCAGATGCATTGGCCCGACTAGCAACAAATGAAGGACCTGCAGAGTTGACAGACATTATAATCACAAAGATGAACAACCCATCACAATAAGATATAATGTCAACCAACTGTTGGAGTTATACGTGAAAGTATGCTTTTACTTTATATAACTCGTGTATCAAACACTTGTTTATGAGAATAATTCTTTTACCGCATATGCTTTAGATATGATTGAATGTTGAATATTTATTGTAAACAGTTCATAATAGTACTAGTTACATTGTAGTTAATGTGGTGATACCCGATCACGGAAGATAACATTAACAGTTTCCTTGTAACTAAACGTACATTTTCATGACCTAGGTGGAATTGAACAATCCATCGTGAAAGGTCGATGTGTAAGTCTCATATTTGTCTGTCTTGACTAAGAGATTGCACTAGCACATTTAGTATGTGTTGAAGAGGACCTACAGCGAGGATAAATTCTTCTGTTCTGAAATATGAAGAATTAGACATCAGTGGTTGTTGATTTCTTAATCTCCGTCACTTAAATAGAACCGTGTGTGCTTAATGGTTACTGCTTTGATTCATGTTGGGTGAGAATCATCGTGACTTCGAACCTTGTGCTTTGGGCAGTAATATTAATCATACGACGGTTGCTAAGATTTAATACGGAGAAACGCGTGCGAGTACGGCTCGTGTGATTAGTCCCCTTGGTGGGCTCAGAAGTTTTATCGTACCAAATCTTGCAAGTGAAGAATCAGTTTCTTCGGTACGGATAATAATGTTGAGTTGTCTTTACTCCAAGGTGAAATATATTAATTAATTTAGAGATATTCAGAAGCTTAATTAATTAATGGACTTGATAATCTTAAACGCGCGAAATAATAATCGGGAGCCCATATTATCGTAATATGGATTAAGATGGATAGTGCAATATTAATTTATTAGTGGTAATAATTAATATTAATGGATTGAATTATATTGGGGCTCATTATTGAAATTCATAAGTCCATTAGGAGGTCCAATCTTAATTCTCCTTAAATGCCCCTCAAGTAGCCCATTAAGTAGCCCAATAATGATAAGGTGATTAAAATAAAAAGATAATATAATGTTGATTTTTCTTGTATTTTTCAAAAATTAGGAAAATAGATTGAGAAAAGATTTTGTTGATTTTCTTGGAAAGATATTATGGAAGATAAGTATTCTTGGAATACAAGATTATCTCATATATTCAAGAAGATCCAAATCTTGGATATTCTCTCTATAATTTTCGATCAATATGGCCTTGAAAATAAGAGTTAGATTTTTGTGGAATATTTTATTATGGAGAAAAGAATATATGAGATATATTCAAGATTTCTTAGAGACTAAGAAAAGATTTTTTTCCAAGCCCATATTTCCTCATATTTTCGGCCACTACCTCTATAAATAGGGGGTGATTATTTTATCCCCAAGTACATAATTCCATGTTGGGTTAAGGATTTGTAACTTTCAAGTTTGTGATCCGCTTGAATGTGTTTAAATGTATAGACCACCCCTCGTGGCGCATTTAAATTGTTTCGAGATGTTGGCTGATGAATGATTATATTGTTTTAAGGTTTCAATATAATTGATGTGATCGAATTATGTGATAATTTCGTATTTTTCTAGATATTGATATGAATATATGTTCTATTCTCATTTCATCATGTCGCAACCTTTTAATCCACTGTTTAATATACTTAAAGTACTTGGTGCGGATTTTGATGTCCCTTCTAAGGTCGATTTCATACTCTATTCTCTTCTGAAAAGCTTTGAGCAGTTTCAACTGAACTGTCAGATGAATGAACGGACAAGTCGTTTGCCCGAGCTCTTGCAAGCTTTAGTTTCGGTGGAGGTGATAATGGAGCACCAGTCTAGTGTTATGGTGGCTAATGGTCCGTCTACCTCTTTTGGTCCCAAGGGAGGGAAAAAGAGGAAGAGAACCAAAGGCCGGATCCAAGCAAATCCAATTGTTGCGAAAGGCAAATGTAAAGGCTAGCATCGAAGGGGAAGTGTTTTAGTTGCGGTGAGAGAGGACAATGGAGGTCTGTCTGTTCCAAGCCTAAGAGGCTAGGAAAGTTAGGTAATTCACACACCCTAGTCGTCAAAACTTGTGAAGTGGCGTATGCTGTCTATTCGTGGATAGTGGATACGAGAGCTACTGATCACATTTGTTTCATGGGTTCAAGCTAACCCGACGACTTAACGGAAATGAGATCCCCATCACATCGGGAAATGCTACGAGAGTGGCAGCTGAAGCAGTGGGAGAAGTGCGCCTATCTTTTGAAGATAGAGTTATGGTCTTGAGAGACGTTCTTCATGTTCCTAGTTTAGAAAGAACTCAACCTTCAGTTTCTAAACTGTTTTGAATAGATACTCAGTTTCTTTTAATAAGGATGTTATTATTGTTGGGAAAATTGGGGTGCCCGGAATCTATTCGGGATGAAATTTAAATACGAATTTAAATACAATTATTATCAGCATGAATTAATCCTAATTAATTCAAATAATAATTCCAACAACTAATTTTCATCATGCATGTTGAATTAATTCACATATCAACTATGGCGGAATAAACAAGTAAATATGCGATTAACGTACCTCTTGTAGAATTGGCCTTTGGATATACGGGACAATTACGATCTCGCTCTATCGACCCAAAAACCTTCTCAAGTATTTCCCTTTCACCTCACTTGATCACCGGTGGGAGATGCTTTCAAGTAATTTAATAAACTAAGGAAAAAGAAAAATATCTATGCTCTTGATTTTTTCCAACACATGGAATTACGTACTTGGGGATGAAATAATCATCCCCTATTTATAGGACTAGGGTGGCCGAAATTATCAATGAAATATGGGCTTGGAGAAAATCTTTTCATAGCCTCTAAGAAATCTTGAATATATCCCATATATTCTTTTCTCCAAAATAAAATATTCCACAAAAATCTCACCCTCCTAAATAGGTGTAATTTTCGAAAATAATAAGATGAAAATCCAAGATTTGGATCTTCTTGAATATATGAGATATTCTTGTATTCCTAGAATACATATCTTCCATAATATCTTTCCAAGAAAATCAACAAAATCTTTTTTTCTTCTTATCATGCAATTTTCGAAAGTACAATGAAAAAATCAGCACAATATTATCTTTTTATTTTAATCACCTTATCATTATTGGGCTACTTAATGGGCTACTTGAGGGGCCTTTAAGGAGAATTAAGATTGGACCTCCTAATGGACTTCTGAATTTCAATATTGAGCCCCAATATAATTCAGCCCATTAATATTAATTATTACCACTAATAAATTAATATTGCACTATCCATCTTAATCCATATTACGATAATATGGGCTCCCGATTATTATTTTCCGCATTTAAGATTCTCAAGTCCATTAATTAATTGAGCTTCTGAATAGCTCTAAATTAATCATATATTTAACCTTGGAGTAAAGACAGCTCAACATTATTATTCGTACCGAAGAAACTAATTCTTCACTTGCAAGATTTGGTACAATAAAACTTTTGAGCCCACCAAGGGGACTAATCACACGAGCCGTACTCGCACGCATTTCTCCGTATTAAATCTTAGCAACCGTCGTATGATTAATATTACTGCCCAAGACACAAAGTTCGAAGTCGCAATGATTCTCACCCAACATGAATCAAAGCAGTAACCATTAAGCACACTCGGTCCTATTTAAGTGACGGAGATTAAGAAATCAACAACCACTGAGGTCTAATTCTTCACCTTTCAGAACAGAAGAATTTATCCTCGCTGTAGGTCCTCTTCAACACATACTAAATGTGCTAGTGCAATCTCTTAGTCAAGACAGACCAATCTGAGCCTTACACATCGACCTTTCACGGTGGATTGTTCAATTCCACCTAGGTCGTGAAAATGTACGTTTAGTTACAAGTAAACTGTTAATGTTGTCTTCCGTGATCGGGTATCACCATATTAACTACAATGTAACATGTACTATATATTGAACGGTTTGCAATAGAAATTCAACATTCAATCATAACTAAAGCAAATGTGATAAAAGAATTATTCTCATAAAACGAGTGTTTGATACACGAGTTATACAAAGTAAAAACATACTTTCACGTATAACTCCAACAATCTCCCACTTATACTTAAAGTCTGCTTTTAGTATACATCACACATGTCTTAGTGTAGTAGCTCTCTGTGACATCTCATGTCAACCTACACTAACCTAATAATTCCTCCCACTTATACTTAAAGCAGATTGGCAATAGTCTTGACTCCCATTCCATTCACATGTCTCTCGAATGTATTCAGAGGCAGACCCTTTGTGAATGGATATACTAGGTTGTCCTCCGACATTTATCTTTGCCACCTCTTTATCTCCTCTCTTAACGATTTCTCGTATAAGATGGTGTTTTCTTTCAATGTGTTTGCTGGCCTTGTGGGCTCCCGGTTCCCTTGAATTTGCAACTGCTCCGGCACAATGATTGTGATGGGCAAATTCGGAACAACGTCCAAGTCCACTAAGAAGTACTTGAGCCAAACCACTTCTTTCGCTGCTTCACAAGCAGTTACTTATTCGACTTTCATGGTCGAATCGGCGATGCATTTCTGCAAATCGCTTCTCCATGTCATGGCTCCTTCTCCCATGCAAAACACACTACCCGAGGTAGCTATTTTGGAATCTATATCTGATTGGAAATTTGAGTCCGTGTATCCCATGGGAATTAGATTGTCTGATTGTTAAATCAACATTCCATACCAAGTTCTTTTCAGAAACTAAAGAACACATTTAATTGCAATCTAATGTGCTTTCCCGGGGTTACTTTGATATATTGCCATTATGCCCACGGCAAAGCAGATATCCGGTCTCGTACACAATATTGCATACATAAGACTTCCTACGTCCAAAACGTACGGAACGTCTTTCATGTCATCTATCTCCACTTGCGTCTTAGGGCATATTTCTTTAGATAGATGGATTCCGTGCCTAAAAGGTACAAAACCTTTCTTGGAATCGTGCAAGCTGAAATGCTTCAAAACAGTGGCTTTGTATGAAACTTGCGATAAGCCCAACATCCTCCTCTTGCGATCTCGAGTGAACTTGATCCCAAGGATGTGACCGGCTTTCCCTAAGTCCTTCATATCAAACTGATTTGACAGCCATACCCTTACGTCTGACAATACCTTTACATTGTTTCCAATGAGCCGAATATCGTCTACGTATAATACTAAGAATACCACGCAGCTCCGTCACACCTTTTATACACACAACTTTCGAACTTGTTTTGATCACAAACCCGTAAGACTTAATAACTTAATCAAAACACTGGTTCCAAGTACGCGATGCTTGCTTAAGTCCATAAATGGATCTCTTAAGCTTGCATACGAGGTGCTCTTGGCCTTTTTCAACGAAACCTTTGGGCTGTTGCATGTAGATCCCATCAAGACTTCCGTTAAGAAAAGCTGTCTTGACATCCATTTGCCAGATCTCGTAATCTAAGTGCGCAGCGATCGACAAGAGAATACGGATGGACTTAAGCATAGCTACAGGCCACAGGCCACAAGCCTTACTTTGAAGGTCTCTACTCTTCCGTCCGGTCCTCTCTTCCTCTTGTACACCCACTTGCATACAATGGGCTCTACCCCACTAGGTGGATCAACCAACTCCCACACTTGACTATAATCCATCGAACCCACCTCGGTTTCCATTGCGGCTTGCCACACCTCCGCGTCTTTGTCTTGGATTGCTTTGTCGTACGTTCATGGGTCTGATTCATCGCCGGGAATCAAATCCGAAGATTCTCCAATTCCCATGAATCTCTCGGGTTACCTTGCAATCCTCCCACTATGACGGGGTTCCGGTTGTGAAGGTGTGACGTGTGGTATATCATCTTGTATACTTGGTATAAGAGTTTACCCTCTTTACTCGTCTAAGGTAATCTCACTTCTGGGCTTTCTTTTGTTCATATAGTCTTCCTCCAAAAATTTAAAGTGCGAACTAATCACGGTCTTTTAATCCTTGAGACTATAGAACATACACCCTTTCGTTCCCATGGGATATCCTATAAACAATCTTAATTCCGAATGTGGATCCAATTTACCGGCTTCCTTGTCTAGCACGTATGCCGGACAACCCCAAATCCGCAAGTGTCTTAGACTGGGCTTGTGCCCGGTCCACAATTCCATTGGGGTTTTAGGAACCGATTTGGATGGCACCAAGTTTAGAATGTAAGTCGTTTTCAAGGCATTACCCCAAAACGACTTGGGTAAATCCGAATAACTCATCATGGATCTGACTATTTCTAAAAGAGTCTGGCTCATTCGTTCCGCCACACCGTTCTATTGAGGGGTTCCCGGTGCGGTCAACAGGGATACAATCCCTTCGTCTGATAGCTAGTTCAAGAATTCATCGCTAAGGTATTCGCCTCTACGATCAAATCGTAGAAACTTGATACTTTTTTCCCTATGCATCATAAGGTAGATGTATCCATATCTCGAGTAATCATCAAATTACTCATACCCCTTCTCGCTATGATCGTCATTGAACCACACATATCGGTATGAACGAGTTCTAACACTTCCGTGGTTCTATTCCCCTTGGCTCCAAATGCCCTCTTGGTCATTTTACCCTCTAAACAGGATTCACAAGTTGGAAATGGTTCGACTTGGAATGATTCCAAGGATCCGTCTTTCACCAATCTCTCTATCTGCTTTAGATTAATATGACCTAGTCTAAGATGCCATAGAAGTGTTTCGTTCATCTCCAAAGAACGCTTTCTTTTATTACTCGAAATAATCGATGTGTTATTAGATTCAATTTTGTGAGTGGTGTGCCAAAAAAATGGTATAAAGATCATCCATTGAAGTTCCGGAACAGATAAACTCATCGTTTCAAGAAATAATAACATCCTTATTAAAAGAAACTGAGTATATATTCAAACAATTTAGAAACTGAAGGTTGAGTTCTTTCTAAACTAGGAACATGAGGAACGTCTCTCAAGACCATAACTCTATCTTCACAAGATAGGCGCACTTCTCCCACTGCTTCAGCTGCCACTCTCGTAGCATTGCCCGATGTGATGGGGATCTCACTTCTGTTAAGTCGTCGGGTTAGCTTAAACCCATGAAATAAATGTGATCAGTAGCTCTCGTATCCACTATCCACGAATAGACAGCATACGCCACTTCACAAGTTTCGACGACTAAGGTGTGTGAATTACCTAACTTTCCTAGCCTCTTAGGCTTGGAACAGGCAGACCTCCATTGTCCTCTCTCACCGCAACTAAATCACTTCCCCTTCGATGCTAGCCTTTGCATTTACCTTTCGCAACAATTAGATTTGCTTGGATCCGGCCTTTGGTTCTCTTCCTCTTTTTCCCTCCCTTGGGACCAAAAGAGGTAGACGGACCATTAGCCACCATAGCACTAGACTGGTGCTCCATTTTCACCTCCACCGAAACTAAAGCTTGCAAGAGCTCGGGCAAACGATTTGTCCGTTCATTCATCTGACAGTTCAGACGAAACTGCTCAAAGCTTCTCGGTAAAGAATGGTATATGAAATCAATCAAAATCCGCACCAAGTACTTCCAACTTGTTAAGGTATGCCATTATCTTGAGAACGTGCTCCCTCACGGGCGTTCCCTCCACCATTTCCAACTTGACCGAGTCATGTCTGGTGAACTGATTAGTCATGGGTTTGATGTGAGGACATCTCTTCAAGGTGTTCCATGACTTCAACAGCGGATACAATGTCTCCATGAACGCGCCTCAAATCCTCAGACAAAGATGTCAAGATGATGCACTTCATGTGTTCATTGTCACGCTTCCAATCATAAACTGCCTCTTCCCATTGCTTGACTTATCATTAGGCTTGCTGGGTATATTAACACAAATAACCCAATTGTGTTTTCGTGCAGTAAGGACAAATTTAAAAAAAAAACATTTCCAATCGATATAAAACACTCCCAAAAGTTTATTAACTTTAAGTATATTAAACAGTGGATTAAAAGGTTGCGACATGATGAAATGAGAATAAAACATACATTAATATTAATATCTAGAAAAATACGAAATTATCACATAATTTTGATCACATAAATTATATTGAAACCTTAAAACAATATAATCATGCATCAGCCAACATCTCGAAACAATTTAAATGCGCCACGAGGGGTGGTCTATACATTTAAATACATTCAAGCGGATCACAAACTCGAAAGTTACAAATCCTTAATTCAAAATTAATAGTTGACTCCCACTTTGACCACATAGAAATTGACAGGGACTCCGAGGGGAGTAAGTTAATATCAATTTCCTATGCCTAAGTAATAACCATAATTAAATACAGGATTATTATTTCGCTTTGAGCAAGCCACTCGGGGTGAGGGTCAATACCGCCACTAGTAATAATCCACAATCATCCTTTCGGAATTTATTCATGTGAAATCCGTTCTTTTGGCCGATCTGAGGGGGAAATGTATTCCAAAAGAACTTCACAAATAAATTATGGAGGCCAAATTAATCCAATTTTAATATCCGGAATAAAATTGCGATTAAATAAACATACTTAGTAATTTTCGAAAGTAAGGTTTTTCTTGGACAATTAAATTCATGCAAACACATATTAACAAATAATAATAAGTGCACGAAATAAAACATCCATCAAAACAAAATTAAACACATTGGAGCACTCAAATCCAATTGTCACGGTTTAATTTCTTCACGTCTTGATGCGAAAAATCGTCCTTGTTGCTTTCCGACGTTCGTCTCGACGTGCTCCCACTCGAACAGCAACACTTCATCAAAAACAGCATCGTTTGGGGTTCGGGACGACGTTTAAAGTCACACATAAAAAAACACGAACCAAAAAATTCCACGGCCCGAGATACGGCGCACGTCGGCCCACGAAGTGGGCCCGCGCGCCTCCCGGCCCAAAAAGCCCCGAAGCGCTGCAGGAGGCGCGCCGAGGCGCAGCCCCGAGGCGCTGCACGGAGGCGCACCCGAGGCGCTGCACGGAGGCGCGCCGAGGCGCCGCCCGGAGTGCCCCGAGGCGCCGCAGGCCGGGCCCGAGGCGCGCGCGCGCGGCGCCGGCCTCCCGTCGCGCCCGAGTCGTGCGCCGTGCACCCCGTGCGCCGTTTTTTGCCGTTCGTCTCCATTTTCTTCACCCCTTGCATGATTTTACGACCATACACGCGCCACGCTTGTATGCGTCGTCCGGGTACGCCGTTTTTAATTCTTCGTTCTTCGTCACGATCCGGTTACAATTTATTTTACAAAAAAAAAATACTAGATCTAGACTAGTCTATTACAATGATCGAATCAAAATAAAAACAACTAATCTACTCGTGGATTTTCTCACGAGAAAAACAAATTCGAACGAATCGAATTAAAAACAATTAATTCACACGCATGAAATTAACAACATTAAAACCATGACAATTGGATACCTGCAAAAAAGAGCTAGCAATTCTACTATCCAATTTCAATTTAATGTTTAACAATTTAAATTCCAATTTAAAGATCAGAGCCCGAAACCGTGGCTCTGATACCAGTTGTTGGGAAAATTGGGGTACCCGGAATCTATTCGGGATGAAATTTAAATACGAATTTAAATACAATTATTACTAGCATGAATTAATCCTAATTAATTCAAATAATAATTCCAACAACTAATTTTCATCATGCATGTTGAATTAATTCACA
Source organism: Ballota nigra (assembly GCA_947034835.1). Taxonomy (NCBI): domain Eukaryota; kingdom Viridiplantae; phylum Streptophyta; class Magnoliopsida; order Lamiales; family Lamiaceae; genus Ballota; species Ballota nigra. The sequence continues at coordinate 31,122,026 of OX344727.1, forward strand.
TATCAATTATGGCGGAATAAACAAGTAAATATGCGATTAACGTACCTCTTGTAGAATTGGCCTTTGGATATATGGGACAATTACGATCTCGCTCTATCGACCCAAAAACCTTCTCAAGTATTTCCCTTTCACCTCACTTGATCACCGGTGGGAGACGCTTTCAAGTAATTTAATAAACTAAGGAAAAAGAAAAATATTTATGCTCTTGATTTTTCCAACACATGGAATTACGTACTTGGGGATGAAATAATCATCCCCTATTTATAGGACTAGGGTGGCCGAAATTATCAATGAAATATGGGCTTGGAGAAAATCTTTTCTTAGCCTCTAAGAAATCTTGAATATATCCCATATATTCTTTTCTCCAAAATAAAATATTCCACAAAAATCTCACCCTTCTAAATAGGTGTAATTTTCGAAAATAATAAGATGAAAATCCAAGATTTGGATCTTCTTGAATATATGAGATATTCTTGTATTCCTAGAATACATATCTTCCATAATATCTTTCCAAGAAAATCAACAAAATCTTTTTTTCTTCTTATCATGCAATTTTCGAAAATACAATGAAAAAATCAGCACAATATTATCTTTTTATTTTAATCACCTTATCATTATTGGGCTACTTAATGGGCTACTTGAGGGGCCTTTAAGGAGAATTAAGATTGGACCTCCTAATGGACTTCTGAATTTCAATATTGAGCCCCAATATAATTCAGCCCATTAATATTAATTATTACCACTAATAAATTAATATTGCACTATCCATCTTAATCCATATTACGATAATATGGGCTCCCGGTTATTATTTCCCGCGTTTAAGATTCTCAAGTCCATTAATTAATTGAGCTTCTGAATAGCTCTAAATTAATTAATATATTTCACCTTGGAGTAAAGACAACTCAACATTATTATTCGTACCGAAGAAACTAATTCTTCACTTGCAAGATTTGGTACAATAAAACTTCTAAGCCCACCAAGGGGACTAATCACACGAGCCGTACTCGCACGCGTTTCTCCGTATCAAATCTTAGCAACCGTCGTATGATTAATATTACTGCCCAAGATACAAAGTTCGAAGTCGCAATGATTCTCACCCAACATGAATCAAAGCAGTAACCATTAAACACACTCGGTCCTATTTAAGTGACGAAGATTAAGAAATTAACAACCACTAAGGTCTAATTCTTCACCTTTCAGAACAGAAGAATTTATCCTCGCTGTAGGTCCTCTTCAACACATACTAAATGTGCTAGTGCAATCTCTTAGTCAAGACAGACCAATCTGAGCCTTACACATCGACCTTTCACGGCGGATTGTTCAATTCCACCTAGGCCGTGAAAATGTACGTTTAGTTACAAGTAAACTGTTAATGTTGTCTTCCGTGATCGGGTATCACCACATTAACTACAATGTAACATGTATTATATATTGAACGGTTTGCAATAGAAATTCAACATTCAATCATAACTAAAGCAAATGTGATAAAAGAATTATTCTCATAAAACGAGTGTTTGATACACGAGTTATACAAAGTAAAAGCATACTTTCACGTATAACTCCAACAATTATTTCTTGAAATAATGAGTTTATCTGTTCTGGAACTTCAATGGATGATCTTTATACCATTATTTGGGCACACCACTCACAAAATTGAATCTAATAACACATTGATTATTTCGACTAATAAAAGGAAGCATTCTTCGGACATGAACGAAACACTTCTATGGCATCTTAGATTAGGTCATATTAATCTAATGCGGATACAAAGGTTGGTGAAAAATGAATCCTTGGAGTCACTTCAAGTTGAGTCATTTCCAACTTGTGAATCATGTTTAGAGGGTAAAATGACCTAGAGGGCATTTGGAGCCAAGGGGAATAGAGCCACCAAGGTGTTAGAACTCGTTCATACCGATATGTATGGTTCAATGATGATCATAGCAAGAAGGGGTATGGGTAATTTGTCATTTTGATGATTACGCGAGATATGGATAGATCTACCTTATGATGCATAGGGAAAGAAGTATCAAGTTTCTACGATTTGATCGTGGAGGCGAATACCTTAGCGATGAATTCTTGAACTACCTATCGGACGAAGAGATTTTATCCATGTTGACCGCACGGGGAACCCCTCAATAGAACGGTGTGGCGGAATGAAGGAACCAGACTCTTTTAGAAATAGTCAGATCCATGATGAGTTATTCGGATTTACCCAAATCGTTTTGGGGTAACGCCTTGGAAACAACGGCTTACATTCTAAACTTGGTGCTATCCAAATCGGTTCCTAAAACCCCAATGGAATTGTGGACCAGCGCAAGCCCAGTCTAAGACACTTGCGGATTTGGGGTTGTCCGGCATACGTGCTAGACAAGGAAGCCGGTAAGTTGGATCCACGTTTGGAATTAAGGCTATTTATAGGATACCCTGCGAGAACAAAAGGGTGTATATTTTATAGTCCCAAGGATCAAAAGACCGTGATTAGTTCGCACTTTAAATTCTTGGAGGAAGACTATATGAATAAAAGAAAGCCCAGAAGTGAGATTACCTTAGACGAGTTAAGAGGGCAAACTCCTATACCAAGTATACAAGATGATGTACCACACGTCACATCTTCACAACCAGAACCCCGTCGTAATGGGAGGATTGCTAGGCAACCCGAGAGATTTATGGGAATAGGAGAATCTTCGGATTCAATTCCCGGTGATGAATCAGACCCATGGACATACAACTAGGCAATCCAAGACAAAGACGCGGAGTCATGGCAAACAACAATGGAAACCGATATGGGTTCGATGGATCATAATCAAGTGTGGGAGTTGGTCGAACCACCCAATTGGGTAGAACCCATTGGATGCAAGTGGGTGTACAAGAGGAAAAGAGGACCGGACGGAAGGGTTGAGACCTTCAAAGCAAGGCTAGTGGCCAAAGGGTATACTAAAAAAGAAGGGATCGATTACGAGGAAACTTTTTTGCCTGTAGCTGTGCTTAAGTCCATCCGTATTCTCTTGTCGATCGCTGCACACCTAGATTACGAGATCTGACAAATGGATGTCAAGACAGCTTTCCTTCACGGAAGTCTTGACGGGATAGATATCTATATGCAACAGCCCAAAGGTTTCATTTAAAAAGGCCAAGAGCACCTCGTATGCAAGCTTAAGGGATCCATTTATGGACTTAAGCAAGCATCGCGTACTTGGAACCAGTGTTTTGATCAAGTGATTAAGTCTTATGGGTTTGATCAAAACGAGTTCGAGAGTTGTATGTATAAAAGGTATGACGGAACTGCGATGGTATTCTTAGTATTATACGTAGACAATATTCTGCTCATTGGAAACAATGTAAAGGTATTGTCAGACGTAAGGGTATGGCTGTCAAATCAGTTTGATATGGAGAACTTAGGGAAAGCCAGTCACATCCTTGGGATCAAGATCACTCGAGATCACTAGAGGAGGATGTTGGGCTTCTCGCAAGTTTCGTACGAAGCCACTGTTTTGAAGCATTTCAGCGTGCAAGATTCCAAGAAAGGTTTTGTACCTTTTAGGCACGGAATCCATCTATCCAAAGAAATATGCCCTAAGACGCAAGTGGAGATAGATGACATGAAAGACGTTCCGTACATTTCGGATGTAGGAAGTCTTATGTATGCAACGTTGTGTACGAGACCGGATATCTGCTTTATCGTGGGCATGATGGCGAGATATCAAAGTAACCCCGGGAAAGCACATTAGATTGCAATTAAATGCGTTCTTTAGTTTCTGAAAAGAACTTGGTATGGAATGCTGATTTAACAGTCAGACAATCTAATTCCCATGGGATACACGGACTCAAATTTCCAATCAGACGTAAACTCCAGAATAACTACCTCGGGTAGTATGTTTTGCATGGGAGAAGGAGCCATGACATGGAGAAGCGATTTGCAGAAATGCATCGCAGTTTCGACCATGGAAGCCGAATAAGTAGCTGCTTGGGAAGCAGCGAAAGAAGCGGTTTGGCTCAAGAACTTCTTAGTGGACTTGGACGTTGTTCCGAATTTGCCCAGCACAATCACTGTCTTTGTGACAATGCCGGAGCAGTTACAAATTCAAGGGAACCGAGAGTCCACAAGGCCATCAAACACATAGAAAGAAAATACCATCTTATACGAGAAATCGTTAAGAGAGGAGATACAGAGGTGGCAAAGATATGCGTCGGGGACAACCTAGCAAATCCATTCACAAAGGGTCTGCCTCTGAATACATTCGAGAGACATGTGGATGGAATGAGATTCAAGACTATTGCCAATCTGCTTTAAGTATAAGTGGGAGGAATTATTAGGTTAGTGTAGCTTGACATGAGATGTCACGTAGAGCTATTACACTAAGACATGCATGATGTATACTAAAAAGCAGACTTTAAGTATAAGTGGGAGATTGTTGGAGTTATACGTGAAAGTATGCTTTTACTTTGTATAACTCGTGTATCAAACACTTGTTTATGAGAATAATTCTTTTATCGCATATGCTTTAGATATGATTGAATGTTGAATATTTATTGTAAACAGTTCATAATAGTACTAGTTACATTGTAGTTAATGTGGTGATACCCAATCACGGAAGATAACATTAACAGTTTCCTTGTAACTAAACGTACATTTTCATGACCTAGGTGGAATTGAACAATCCGCCGTGAAAGGTCGACGTGTAAGTCTCAGATTGGTCTGTCTTGACTAAGAGATTGCACTAGCACATTTAGTATGTGTTGAAGAGGACCTACATCGAGGATAAATTCTTCTGTTCTGAAATGTGAAGAATTAGACATCAGTGGTTGTTGATTTCTTAATTTTCATCACTTAAATAGGACCTTGTGTGCTTAATGGTTGATTCATATTGGGTGAGAATCATCGTGACTTCGAACCTTGTGCTTTGCGCAATAATATTAATCATACGATGGTTGCTAAGATTTAATACAGAGAAACGCGTGCGAGTACGGCTCGTGTGATTAGTCCCCTTGGTGGGCTCAAAAGTTTTATCGTACCAAATCTTGCAAGTGAAGAATCAGTTTCTTCGGTACGGATAATAATGTTGAGCTGTCTTTACTCCAAGGTGAAATATATTAATTAATTTAGAGATATTCAGAAGCTTAATTAATTAATGGACTTGATAATCTTAAATGCGGAAAATAATAATCGAGAGCCCATATTATCGTAATATGGATTAAGATGGATAGTGCAATATTAATTATTAGTGGTAATAATTAATATTAATGGATTGAATTATATTGGGGCTCAATATTGAAATTCAGAAGTCCATTAGGAGGTCCAATCTTAATTCTCCTTAAAGGCCCCTCAAGTAGCCCATTAAGTAGCCCAATAATGATAAGGTGATTAAAATAAAAAGATAATATAATGTTGATTTTTCTTGTATTTTTCGAAAAATTAGGAAAATAGATTGAGAAAAGATTTTGTTGATTTTTTTGGAAAGATATTATGGAAGATAAGTATTCTTGGAATACAAGATTATCTCATATATTCAAGAAGATCCAAATCTTGGATATTCTCTATATAATTTTTTATTAATATGGCCTTGAAAATAAGAGTGAGATTTTTGTGGAATATTTTATTATGGAGAAAAGAATATATGAGATATATTCAAGATTTCTTAGAGACCAAGAAAAGATTTTTTCCAAGCCTATATTTCCTCATATTTTCGGCCACTACCTCTATAAATAGGGGGTGATTATTTTATCCCCAAGTACATAATTCCATGTGTTGGAAAAATCAAGAGCATATATATTTTTCTTTTTCCTTAGTTATTTAAATTACTTGAAAGCATCTCCCACCGGTGATCAAGTAAGGCGAAAAGGAAACACTTGAGAAGGCTTTTGGGTTGATAAAGCGTGATCGTGATTGTCCCATTTATTCAAAGGTCAATTCTACAAGAGGTACGTAAGTCACATAAATTCTTGTTTATTCCGCCTAGATTTTATGTGAATTAATTCAACATGCATGATGTTAAATTTGTTGTTGGAATTATTATTTGAATTAATTAGGATTAATTCATGCTAGTAATGATTGAATTTAAATTCGTATTTAAATTTCATCCCGAATAGATTCCGGGCACCCCTATTTTTCCCAACACCAACTAGACGAACAAGCAAGTGAAGAAGAAGACTGGAGAACAAACATAGTAAAATATTTGAAAAGTGGAGAAAAACCTAACAACACTTTTGAAGCTGCCAAGCTAACAAAGCAAGCCGCCAGATATACTCTGGTAGACGAGCAACTCTACAAAAGGGGAATATCGATCCCACTTCTCAAATGTTTGCCTAGGGGGCAAGGACGAGCAATACTCGAAGAAATACATGCCGGAGTATGTGGAAATCACAATGGGGAGCAAGCCTTGGCGTACAAGACTATCAGACAAGGTTATTATTGGCCGACTTTACGTCAGGACGCAATCAAGAAAACAAAAACCTGTCATCAATGTCAGATTTTGCCCCGAATATCCATACCCCGGCTCAGGAGCTCGTATCAGTTTACAGCCCATGACCATTTGCAAGATGGGGGATGGACATTATTGGTCCCTTCCCAGCAGGAGTTGGAAATATTCAATTTGCCGTCGTAGCAGTCGATTATTATACAAAATGGGCAGAAGCAGAGGCCATGATGAAAATTACGCAACAAAAGATGATCAAATTCATATGGAAGAACATTGTCTATCATTTTAGGGTTCCACAAACCATTGTGACAGACAATGGTCCGCAGTTTGATGGGAAAGAAATAAGAGACTTCTGTACGAAGTGGGGGATCAAAAAAATACTATTCTACTCCCTATCATCCCCAATTAAATGGACAAGTCGGAGCTGTTAATAAGATTATCAAGCATACGTTGAAAGTACGATTGGCGGAGAGCAAAAGTAGTTGGTCTGAAGAACTTTCGGAAGTCTTATGGGCGTATAGAGTTTCTCCCAGGTCAAGCACCGGAGAAACACCTTTTGCAATGACTTTCGAAACAGAAGCTGTGATACCAATTGAATTTAAAGACCAACACAATCAGAACGACCAACTTTGATGAGCAGGCAAACAACTCTGCTCTAGCTACTGAAATAGATTTGCTCGAGGAAAAAAGATTAAGTGTCGAGCTAAAAAATGCTACCTATAAGCAGCGAGCAGAATGCTATTATAATTCCCGTGTTAAAATTAGGGAATTCAGAGTTGGAGATTTGTTTCTAAGAAAGTTGGTAGCCCAACCTCCAGGTGTATTGGGACCAACTTGGGAGGGCCCGTATCGTATAACGGACAAGTTCCTTAATGGCGTATACGATATCGAAGATATGGAAGGCAAGCCGGCCCAATACTCCTGGAATGCTGTACATCTAAAGAAGTACTATCAATAGGTCGAACAAGTTCAATTGTTGGGCGAACAAATGTCTTGGGGGGCAATAAAGTCAAATGAACCAAAAAACTTACCTAATTTTTTGAAAATTTTGTTAAGTATAGAATGAAAGGTTGTTCGGCACATTGTATAGTCTGGTGCTAGTTCTTGTTTAAATTTAGACAAAGTTGTTCGGCAAAAATATTATAAGCGAGCATGTTTTAGTTGGTGTTCAAAGTTGTTCGTCAGATTGTATATGTTAATGATGAACAGTCTTACAACACTTGTAATTTTTCACGATGTAAATATAGTTGTTCATTAAAAGAAAAGTCCAAAAGCTCAAGGTACAAGTCCATCTTTAAGGACCAAGGCCACTTAAAGGTTGTTCGTTTTTTAAATGAACAAAACCTAAGGCTAAACCCTTATTCTATTAAAAGGCAAAGTTCAAATCGAACAAAGCCCAACATTATATGTTATAATTGCAAAAGCATTGAACAAAAATGTAAAGGCAATTAACATATAAAAAGAAAATGATCGAACAAAAATACATTCAATAATAAAAGGCTTTGAGCCTAAAAAATAGTACAAGGATTCTGGAAGAAGAGTACTGCAAAAGAACGAGCAACTATTACAAGAGGAAATATCGAGAAATTCTAAGTCCTAATTCTATTGTTGCTCGCTCTGAGGAAGATCTGGAACTTGATCGACAGGAGGGTCAATGATCATATCCCTAGCCAGGTCCTCGGCCGCTTTCTGTTCCTGCTCTTGAGCAGCCTGCTCGGCATTAGCATATTGCTCGTCATGAGCAACTTGCTCGTCTTCCTCGGTTGGGGTTGGAGGACGGGTAACAATGATACTGAGGTCAAGATGATCAATCTTAACCCCATAATCTGCCATATCCCCCAATTGGATTTCAATATTGTTAGGTGGGGGATAGTTCTCTACGAACTCAGTCAAATCCTTGCCAATCTCCTCCACTAAATCTTTGTACTCGTATGTATTAGCCAGACGAATACAGTCGGCATAGACGCAAATATAACCTAGGTTGGAGATGGGGGCAGATCGGACTTGCAGCTCGGCCTCCAGTTTCTCGCCGGTGTACATACTGGAATCAACCACCTTGAGTGAGGTTGAGCCGATTGTTCAGGCGAGCAATTTTGGCCTCGTAATTGTTGACGAGGCCATCATTTTCCTCAGTCAGCTGCCGAGCAGTATCGGCATACCGGCGAACAGCATCCTCTAGCTCGGCGAGCTGGGCCATCCCCTTCTGGGCGGTCACAAGGGCGTTGGCATGTTGAAGCATGTCGTAGTGGAAGTTGTCCGCCACCCCCTGCGCATTGATACTCTTCTCCAGGGGCCTGGTCCAAGCACTGGAGATCAACTCCGTGGTCCTCCGAACATGCTCGCCCGAAATTTCCCTTATATTAATGGGGGTCTTGGAGCAAGCATATTGATGTACCTGGTTTGCTTGCCCGGGATGATTCTCAGGCCGGTATCTGCGAACAACGTTATAGACTTACACTTAGAAAAATTCAAGAGAGAAGAACTGGAATTAAGACTTCCAAAAAGGAAGGTATACTTACTCGACAAATTTGCATTCATCCCAACCGAGGTGGGTGATATCTTCTGGGCCGCGAATGGGAGTGACATCCTTCCCACTTTTGCTCGCCTTTTCAGTTGGCTTGAGGGAAGAATGACGAGCAACATCCTCGTGGTGGGGGCGAGCATGCCCTTTTCCCCCTTTATATTTCCCCTTATTTTGGGCCGGGGCAGCTACATTGATAGGGGTCCCATCACCCCTCTTCAATCTCTTTCCCCCCTGGGGAGATAAGGCAGGGGGGATGGGGGTGGAACGCTTGGTGGAGGGGTAGCCTGCCGAGCAACTTTCGACCCCTTGGGTTTGTTCGTCATGGCTAACACCTTGGAGGGCGGTTCCCCCTTAATCTTTCTTCCCTTCGGCGGAGGCATCTCATGCACCCTTTGTTCGAGAAGGCCGAAGCAAGAAAGGACTGCTATTGTGACTTGCTCGGCTAAAAAAAAAAGAATGATGAGAAGATAATTGATTTGTGAATTATGCGAGTAAGTACTATTTAAACTTCTCCTAGACGAACAAACAAGTTCATGAGAGTTGGTAAAAATTCATACCTGGGGGCACCTCAACTCTGGCTTCTAGTTGATGAGGGTATGTGAGCAGGCGAGCAGCTCTTTGACATCTCTCTTCGCTCAAATACTGAATGGTCCTGTCTGCTCTATTTCGTAAGCCGATCAAACAGGAGGTAAAGAGAAATTTTGAGCCAATCTCTTCTTCTTTTGTGTTCCACTTAAGCAATCGAGGACCTGCGAGCAAACAAGAAAAGTTAAATTAGAACAACACAGTTCAAAGACGAACAAAAATAAGCTTACGTCTAATTCTTTCGTAAGATGTGGGGGAGTTTATCCGCCCAACACCACCGTGTGGGCTAGAAGATGCTCGCCAGTCACCCCCAATAAAGAAGAAGTGTTGTTTCCAGTCCCTTGTCTTGTTCGGCACCCCTTCTACCATCTTAAGTCCAGTCCGGAACTTCAGATAGTAATAACCTTCTTCGCCTATGGGACACTTGGTAATCGTGATGAGGTAGTTGATTTCCTCGGCCGTGATACGATCAACATACCCCTCCAGGGCGAACAGGCTCATTGTGCCGAGCCAGTTCATCCACCCAGTGGGTGTAATCTGGGTGATGGCAAGTTAGTCGCCTCTAAAAAGTGACCAACAACTGGGGGCAACGACAACCTCAACCCGACAATCAACGTGTCAATGTTGATCGCCGTGCATCCTGGAGGTGGGCGATCAGCTCTCTCCTTCCTCTTGGGAGCCCACATATGGATATCGAAAGGGATTTGATATGTCTCTCGGATAAAATCAAGATCTTCCTTAAGAACCACACTCTTAATTTTGCTCGCCAGGAACTCAGTCTTCTCTAATTTTATAGTTTATCGTTTGGGGCAAGAAAACCTGTTCGCATGTTCATTTGAGTATGCTCGCCATTCAAAGGGGCGAGCAACTCCAGATGGGATCTCATTTTCCAGCATTTTGCGATGCGGAAAGTCTATCCCCTCCAAAAACTTGCGAGTAAGTTCGTCGAATTTGGGATCTTCCTCCGATTCAGAGTTGGATGACGAACCCCCGTTTGAATCCCTGCTCGCTACAATAACAACTTCTCCCCTAGATGGGCGAGCACCAGTGTCCTCCACAGATCGGACAACTGAATCAACATTGGGGTTCGACGCCGATGAAATTTCGAACAGAGGCTGGTTTTCGTATATAACAATCGGAAAGAGAGGATCAAGGGTTTCCTCGGAACTATGGTTGCTCGAATGCGAGGACATGGGATTAGGAACAAGGAAATTGAAGATTAAAGAGTTTTTAGAGGTTTAATTAGACCCCAGTGGTGATTTGCAGACGGCAGCGCTGGACCTCACACGGTGGTGATGGCGAAATTCGAAAAAGAAAGAAAAGAAAGAAAAAAGAGGAAAAGATGAACAATGGAGTAAAATAACTACCTGAGGGAGCAATTAAAGACCGAAATTTGAAGAAATCAATGCCGGAAAAGCTTGGAATCGCTGGAGATGGTGGAGTTTGCCGGAGTAACTGTAGCAGAGAGTGAAGAGTTGGAAAATTTTCATTTCCCACTCGTATTTATACCTCTAAGAAAAACGGGGTAAAACCCGTAAGTTTATCAAGATACATGGGCCAAATTGATAAAAAGCGGGGTCAAATTCGAGCAAGATTGAAAATCGAAGGACTTATATGCAAATAGGGAAGCGCGTGACCTTGGGATTGCTCGCGCGTGGGCGACTCATAATCATGCCACCCACGTCATCCTCGGATATCCCCCAGATCGTGGGAAGATGAAAAGGTGGCCTCGAAGTTGCTCGCCAATGCAATGCTGTTCATCCAAATCTATACCAAGATGATATCCTAACTACAGTTACTCGCCACAAAGTTGCTCGTCTGAAGCAACATCTAGTCAGGATAAGGGGCAATTGTTGACAGACGAACATTAATCAATATAGGGCGAACAAAAATTTTGAGCACTAATGAGGATTACAAAGCATCCAAACCAAATAAGAGATGGTTGACAAAGAAAATCAAAGGGGAGTGTATAAATCAATCCAAAAGGTGTATTAAATGACGAACAACTCCCACGACGAACAACATACTGGCGAACAGGTCCAGAGACCCGAGGCCAGATATGGACCCTACATCAGGTCATTAATGACAAGCAACATTTCCAAAAGGTGGTGCATCTACCAGCCTAAGAGGTGTATGTTGACGAACAAAGGACCAAGATCCCGAAGCCTACCTATACGGAATACAAAAGCGAACAACTTTCGAACCATAACCTCAAGAGTCGAACACCTTTTACCAAAAGAACAATTTGGACCAACCAAACCCATCAAGACGAACAACAATGAGTCCGAGATAAGACCAAAGAAGACTTTGTAACTAAGTTTTAGCTTAGATAAGGTCAAAGGACACTTGTCCTACATGCAAGCTAGGAAGTCCAAGAGTTTTGTACACCACCTACTTGGTGGTCTCTATAAATAGTTGTTCTCCAGCTAAGAAATACAAGTTCAAATACACAAATACTCCCAAAACACACACTAACACACCTAAACGTGCACACATACGAAACATATATGAATTTAACACTCGTATTTACGATTCAACAATACGAACTACCGAATTTACCATTTACGGTGGTAATCAATCACACGCTCTTGTTTGGTGATCCCAAAACCGGTTAAAAATAGCCATTAATCCACGCGATTAGAACCGATCACCAACAAACCGAGGTCATCAGGCATTGGGCAAATTTTTGGCATCTCCATGACAATGAAGGTGGCTCTGGCTATCACATCTCCTTACTTATTTTGAAAATTAGCCTGTTGTATCGAATTGAAACATATAATTACTCCGTGATTTGAATTGTAAATGACATGTTTTAATAGATAAACATCCAAAATATCGTAATTTTTTATACAATTAATCAATTTATATATGTAGGTATTTTTGGAGTATAAGATAACATGTTAAAAAAATTCATTACCTGCTTTAATTGTTATGCATTTACCCAATAAGCTGAATTTAAATGGGGCAGTTACAAATAGGTTTACTCCTTAAGAGTTTATTAGTCTTTAGTTTATCACTTTATAAAAAAATACAAATAGGTTCACTTCCTAGTAGGCCCCTCCCCTTTTTAATCTGCCCACTCCAATACATCCCATTCCCTCTCCACTTTTTTTATTTGACCGGTCATCTCATCCCCATCCCCTTCATTTCTTTTATTTGACTTTTCTATTTTTGTTCTTTTTTTTTTATTTCTATTAATTATTCTTTTTTTATATATTCTGAGCCATCACAATTAATACTTTTTTACTGGGAATTCTTTTAAACAATTTGCATTTTAATATTTATTATTATTTTAAATAAATATTCAATTCTTATAACAATTTGAATAGACATTGTACTTTCAAATTTATATAAAAATATACAAGCATAGTAATTTGACTGTTGTTGACCATGCTTGTGCAGATTCTCTGTTCAATTTTATTGAACAAAATATTTTGAACAACTATTTACCACAAATATTTCAACAAATAATTTGAACAAATAAATTACTTTTTTTATTTATTTCATCCATTATATATTTAAAAATAAAAAAAAATTACATATTTGAATTTCAAATTAACAAGTTCATAACTAAAATTACATATTTATGCTTATATGCAAAAAAAATAGGCAAATAAAAGTGTGCAAATTTTTTTTTTTTTTGCAGTATCTTCGTCTTCAATCTACAGACTCTTCATTTCTTCTCCCCTAAATGAAATAAGTACCTAACCTGTAGATGATTAGAATGATCAAGCTACCAAATACACAAACATTGTACCACCACAAAAATCCAATTTAAATTCAAGTAGACAAAGATAAAAAAAATAAAAAACAGAGCACTGCATAACACATTTTTAAGGGGAAAAATAAAGAAACAAAGCATTTCTTTCACACATATATCAAAGTTCAAACTACTGGTACTATATCTAGGTGTAACAAAACCCCAATTTTCAATAACAGTTTATTCAACAAAAAAAAAAAAGCTGCTTAAGATGAATCCATAAAAAAACCTCAAATTTAATTTAATTTGACAAAAAAATAAAATAATATATTTCATACATATTGGACCTTTAACATATATACCTAACAAAAAATAGCAGATCTCAGGCATGACTTCGCCTCTTGGATCAGATCTCAGAAGTGAAGCCGCCCCCCTTACGGATCGGAGACATATTCGTCGTTCATTGTAGATTGATGTTGTCGCCCTTCCAGATCGGAGACCGACATCGCTGTCCTTGCAGATCGACGCCGCCGTCAATCGATTCTAGTGCATCTAACTCCGGGATCTCAATTTAGGTGGTAGTTTCGAGCGACCGTTTTCCCTCGGGACGATTTAGGCGTCAGTCTCTAGTCGGCGTATCGGCGTCCGATCTATGTGAGATCGAATTTGGTGACGCGGTGGTGGTGCCGGCTTAGGCGGTGGTGGCGTGGTGTTCTCTCTATGTCTAGATCGTGACACCTTCTTTCTACCGTCGTGCACTCATTTGAGGCTCTTCTATCTCCGCCTATTCGTCGCCGCAAAAAGAGAGAAAAGATGGGGGTATGGGTGCAGGGAAGAGAATGAGAGATGGAGGAGGAGAGTTGCGTAGAGAGAGGGGATGGAGAGAGAAAAAAATAAGTGAGAGAGAGAGAGAGAGAGATGTTGATGATCTGATTAGTGGCTGTTTTCACTAAGTAAGATCATCAAACAAGAATCAAGATCATGAATTTTGATAAGTAAGAATCAAGAATGAAACTTGCAAGAGTTTAGTGTATAATTATGGAAATTTTTTATTTCATGCAAATGAGGGAGTATTTATAGACATACAAAGGGGCCATGTGTCACCATCCTAGCTACTCTACCATTAGATCTTTGCCAAGTGTTAGGACACATGTATTACATCTAAGCTATTGCCCATTGGATGGGTGCCAAGTGTTAGGACACTTGGACTACATCTAAGTGGTTGACTGTTGGAGTTCCTAATATTGTTCTTGACTATCAGGGTTACTCAGTTGCTTTCCGTGGTGACCAGTTGTTCACCCTTCGTTGGGTGTTTGAACCTCTACCCTCTCAATTGTTCGCTCCATGTCTGAGATCTTTGCACAATTGCTCGCTTGGATGGTCATCATCTTGACCAACTGCTCGTCTTAGCTTCTTGACCAGCTGCTCGTCTTAGCATCTTGACCAACTGCTCATCTTAGCATCTTGACCAGCTGCTAGCCTAGGCTTCTTGTCCAGTTGCTAGCCTTGGCTCCTCGCTCAGCTGCTAGCCTTGGCTCCTCGCGCAGCTGCTAGCATTGGCTCCTCGCACAGCTGCTAGCCTTGGCTCCTTGCACAGCTGCTCGCCTTGACCAGTTGCTAGGCTTGGCTTCTTGCCCAGTTGCTAGCCTAGGCCTCTCGCACAACTGCTAGCATTGCCTCCTTGCACAACTGCTCGCCTTGACCAACTGCTAGCCTATGCTTCTTGTCCAGTTGCTAGCCTAAGCCTCTCGCACAGCTGCTAGCCTTGGCCTCTCGCTCAGCTGCTAGCCTTACTCAGTTGTTAGTCATTTGCTTAGTTGTTCGCCATTAAGTTTGATGTCTTGATTATCTTTCGTTGACCCTTTGCTCAGCTGTTCGCCTACCAACAATTGCTCTCTAGCTTGATCTCATTTTGGGATATAAATTGACCAACTGAGACCAAGCTACGGTTTAACGTCTTTTTTCGTAATGGGCGAGCAACCGAGCAGGTGGGTTTCAATATGGTGAGCAACTGAGCGCGGCCCTTCGGATTGCGGTGGTTGGTTTCCCGAGGTGCAGGAGCTGAGGCGTCGCGTCAGTCACGCGCGCTTCTCTATTTGCATATAAGGACCTACATTTTTTGAAAAATTGCAATTTTGACCCTATTTTTTCATCTATAAATAGGCCAAATCACCTTCTTCATTTTCCTTTTTCGAAAACCCTTCAGATTTCCGCCATCGACAAACCTTCAAGCTTTCATCTTCGTGATTTTCACGTCTTATTCGAGCTCTTGCCGTGCGATTTCTTCCTCCTTAGGTAATTTATTGATGGTCTTTTTGTTTTTTTTTCTCGATTCCTTCCTTGTTCCCCATTCTCTATTTCTGTTATATTTCCATCGTGCCATTATTGTTTCGCTGCCATTCCTTTCCCGCGCCATCACCGCATCTCTGCCGTATCGCCGGCGTCCTTCCTTCGTGCCGCCGCTCATCACTATACTCTCCGGCGTCGGAAAGTTTAAAATTTCCTCTTCATAGTAATTGAATGGATTCTCCCTCGTCGAGTGTTTCTCTATCCGAGCTTGGGCGAAACCCAGAGAAAAGGCCCATGGAAGGTCCAATCGCGTCTCCTCGCCGATCTGTTCGCCAGGCTTTAGCGAACAATCCACGTACGCTATTGTTAGAAGAGACAGACTCGGATGCGAGCTCTGTTGTTGTCTCGGTTGAAGGTTACGCCACTGATCGCTTAGGCGAGCAAGAGGGTGATTACCCTGCTATTCGCCCTCGTCAAGGGAGGGATACTTTTTCAGATCTTGGAGAAGATTCAGAGTAGGTGGCTGCCCAAATAGAGGGAGCACTTGACTCTATGGGCGAGCAGCCTGTCGTGGGGGGCGAGTAACAGGGCCATGGGCTCACTTGGGAATTCTTGAAGGAAATCAACTTCCCGATGTCCAAAGTCACGCTAGAATCTCAAATCCCCGAAGGTGTTGCTCGCGACGATAAATGGGGGAATTATGATGCTCGCTATTCAAGGACTTTTGTTCCTTGTCCCAGAGTGATCATGAAGGCCCAAGAAAGTATCTACGCCACGAGTAAGATATCGTGTGCCATCACTGAAGACAATTTGGCGAGCATCCGAAAGGTGTTTAAAATTCCTCACGACGTATATTTGTACACTCTGAAGGCCGGAGAAACAGCTGATCGCCCCCCGCCTGGTTGCACGACGATCAACCTGGATGTGCTCAACATTGGTTTCCCACTCCCTTTGCACCCCCCTCATTGGCCGCTTCCTGCTGGACGTGAATTTGGCGATCACTCAAATAACGCCGAACGGCTGGAGTAATCTGCTAGCCTTCATGACCCTCTTTGGTTTGAGGGTTACAAAAATAAAATAAACACAGTTGAACTTCACTATGCCTTGACAATCTCGGCTCAAAATGAAGACGGTGTGGGGTGGTATTACGTGAAGGCGAGGAGCGGGGTGAAGCTAATTGAAGGGGTTCCCAACAAAGTTAGAGGTTGGCACGACCAGTTTTTCTTTATTGGCGGGGACTGGCAAGCAACTGAGCGATTTGCTGGCGGACAGGCGCGCATTCCATCGCCTGAAGGCTTTGGGAATATTAAACGCAGACTTAGTTTTGTCTTACTGTAAACTTAGTAGGACTAATTTTAATTTTCCTTCTTTGTTGTTTTGCAGGTCCGAGGATCTTGAAGTGGGGGCATCCTGACCTGAGTGACGAGTACCTATTCACCTTTATTGTTGTTTCGCTGTGGAACGTTGTTGATCGTAACTTGGTTCACTTGTCAAAGGCCCATTGTCGCAAACTCACGGGTCTGATTACAAGTCCTCATCATCTTGAGGCACAAGCAGCAATCCTTAAAGGTATGCTTTTCTTTTCATTCATCGTTGTTAGCCTGACTCAGTTGCTAGCTTATTTTTATTGTTTGCCATCTCAGTTGCTCATTATTGCACTGTTGCTTGCCTATTGCATTGTTGCTCACCCTTTTCTAGTTACTTAACCTGTCTTTTTTTTTTTTAAAGCAACAAGTCACTGTTGCCGTTCCTTCCGTCCCCGAGTCCAATTACTTGCTCGCCGAGAAAGTAAGGCAGATGGCATCCCAGGATGTTCCAAGGAAGAAGATGGATCCTCCTCTTGCAATTCTCCGTATTCGATCGGGACAAGATCCAACTGCTTGCCCCCGTAGCGGTGCTTCTCGCCCCAAGCAGGGAAGCAAGCCCCCTCCTTCTCCCTGGGATACAAGGAAGGAGAAGGAGAGAGAAAGGGAAAGGGAGAAGGACAAGAGGAAAGTGCCGCGGGGAGATGGTGGTCGCGGCGGGAGAGGCAACGAACGCTCTTCTAAGCGTTCCAAGGCTGGTGGGGAGGCGAGCAGTGGGGCTCCAAGGTCTCCAGCTTCCAAGTCCACTTCCCTGGAGGTGGTGGACGAGCAGCAGGTGGTCGCTAGTGTAGCGGCGACCAAGTCGGGGAAATATCCCAAAGATACCTCTTACTTAGGTTGGGACACTGTTAAAATTAAAGAGTAAGTCATTCGATTCTTCTAGCTCTATTGTTCACCTTCTCCTAGCTCTGCTGCTCGCCTCTCCTAGCTCTGTTGTTCGCCTTCTTCTTTCTGTTGTATTAACTCTTGTTTTATCTCTTTATTTGGCCAGGTACAACCCGTAGCATTACCTCGGTCGAGAAACAACACTTCACCACTTCGCTGTTGTAAAAGACGCATCTCCCTCGCTCTACGACATTCCCAATGCTCACGTTCGCCAAGCAACTGAAACAGTCCCGAGGGCTTGGACCAAATTGGCTAACACTCTCATCGCCGGTCAGACTGTGGGTGATAACGCCCATTTGATGAGCTACAACACTGACCATCAACTGGTCATATCCCAGATGTTGCTTGACCAGATTACGGAGCTTGAGCGAACTAATCGCGACTTGGGACGTTGTGTCGAGAAGATAGATGATGAGAAGGCCGCCGCCATCAAGGAGTGTAAGGCTGAGCATGCTAAGGAGTTGGCGTTGATGTAGAAAAAGATGGAGGCCACCTTGGTAAGTGAGAAGAGCGCTCTCGAACATTTCGAAAAAATGTTGCTCGAGGTGAAGACTGCCGATCTGCAGGCTGAGAAAGCTGAGAAGGAGCGAGCGGACTTGGCTTCTCGCCTGCTGGTTGCCGAGGAACAGATCAAAAGGTTGGAAGAGGAGCGCAAGGACATGATTGATTACGATGTCCACGAGCAGTAGGTATTGGACAAGCCTAACTTCGGGTACATTTGTGCCTTTGCTGAGTGTCTGAGGTCTGTTCATTTCACCCACGATCACAAACAAGATATTCGTGGCGCGGTGAAGGTGGATTTCATTGAGTATGTCAAGAGTTATCCTCCTGCTCCTGGCTCAACCCTGTTCGTCGCCGACTTGGCTGCCTTGGGTTTCCCCTAGGATATTTTTGGCGAGGAGGTTGACATTGTGCCCCCTACTTATGGTGGCCAGCCAGAGGCAACCCCGACGGCGACCAATAATGAAGTTTTTTATGGGTTGTCTTCGCTTCCCCTGACACCAATAGATGGGGCTGGCACTTCAACTGTCCCGGGCGAGCAGCCAAGTACTGGGGCGAGAAACACTGCTGATGCTCCTCTTCCTCCTCCTTGAAGGCTATATATTTTTGTTTACAATAGGATTTGTACTCCATTTTCTGTAACCTTATCATTCCTATTGTAATATCTTTTTTTATGAAATAAACTTTTGCTAATCTACGACTGTGCATTTACTTCTTTATTTTACCCAGTTGCTCACCTATTGCTTTGCATATGACTTAATTAGTTTCTAAGTGTTCCTTTTATTATTTCTTTTAAGGTAAACACTTAGTGAAATTTTCAAGTTGGTCATTTGGTTCTCATAGAACTTGACCTTTAATTGTTTGGGCCTTTTTAGTCGCTTATGGACTTGTATTAATGTGGGCACTTGGTCCATTATGGACTTAGCCTTATTTTTAAATTTATTAAGCTCAGTTGTTCGTCTTATGACAGACTTGTGCTTTGCAAGTTTTGGGCGAGCAACTGAGTAGTTTAGAACTTAGCCTAGTGGTTCATAGGTTCACATCAATATTCCAAATTCAACTATGCACGATTGTTCGCTTAGTAAATATAGACTATAAAATGCACAACTGTTCGCCCAGCGATGCACAGCTGCTCACTTATATATATAAACTCGTGCAAAAAATTTAAATTTACAGAAATTTACAAGGGACTTTCAAGATTTACATTGTAAAACTTCTAAGACTTACAAGACTTTATTGATAGTACTTCTTGAGTAAAGTTGCATTCCAGGAATATTGGGACGACTTGCCTTCAATATCTTCAAGGTCATATGTGCCGTTGTGCCACTTATTTGTCACCTTGTATGGGCCCTCCCAAGTCGGGCCGAATACTCCTAGTGGTGGTGTCAAAACTTTTCGAAGTACCAAATCTCCGATTTCAAAATCCATTACTTTCACTTGAGAATTATAGTACTTTGCTGCTCTTTTCTTGTAGATCGCATTTTTCATTTCTGCTGTTATTCTCTTTTCTTCAAGCAAGTCTAACTCTGTTGTTAGTGCAGAGTTGTTCGCCTCTTCATCGAACGCAGCTGTTCGTTCTGTTGGAAATTTTAGCTCAACTGGTATTACGACTTCCGTCCCGAACACCATTGTGAATGGTATTTTGCCCGTGCTTGTTCTGTGAGACACTCGATATGCCCACAACACTTCTGGCAATTCTTCGGACCATTTCCCCTTTTTGTCGGCTAAGCGAATCTTCAAAATGTGTTTGATTATTTTATTTACGGCTTCCACTTGGCCGTTCGACTGGGGGTGGTACAGTGTTGACAAGTGTTTTTTCATTCCCCATTTTTCACAAAAATCTCTTATCTTTTTCCTTCAAACTGCTTTCCATTATCTGTCACAATTGCTTGAGGTACCCCAAAACGACAAACAATGTTTCTCCATATGAAATTGATCATTTTTTCTTGCATAATTCGCACAAGCGCTTCTGCTTCAGCCCACTTCGTATAATAGTCCACTGCTACCACTGTGAATCGAACATTCCCTTTTCCCAGCTGAAAAGGCCCGATGAGATCAATTCCCCATTTCACAAACAGCCACAGACTATTGACTGAGATCAGCTCGTGTGGGGGCTTATGGATGTTTGGGGCAAACAACTGACATGTGTGACAAGTTCGGGCAACTTTGATTGCATCTTGGAGGAGGGTCGGCCAATAATATCCCTGTCTTACGGTCTTGTATGCCAATGCCCGTCCTCCAGCATGATTTCCGCATACACCTTCGTGAATTTCTTTCAACACTGCCTGCCCTTGCCCCCCTAGCCAAGCATTTTAGGAGTGGGAGCGAGAATCCTCTCTTGTACAGCTGTCCATCCACCATGGTGTACCTTGCTGCTCTCCTAACCAACTTCTTAGCTTCCTGCGGATTTTCCAGCTTTTCGTCGTCCTGTAGATATTTGATGATCGGCGTTCTCCAATCATCTTCCCCCACCTCCTCGTCAACTTGATATATTTTATAATCCTCGGTTGATGGGTTGGGTATTCTTGTCAATGTAACCTCGGATAACTCCGCTGGTCCGGTGCTAGTTGCTAGCCGAGCGAGCGCGTCTGCTTGTGCATTGTTGTCTCTTGGTACAGGTTCGATGTATATTTGTTCGAACATAGAGGCCAGGTGAGCAACAATTTTTTGATACAAAGCCATGTTTTCGTCCTTCGCCTCGTACTCTCCCCGAACTTGGTTGACAATCAGCTGTGAATCTCCAAAAATCTGTAATTTTCTTACCCCAACTGCTAATGCTAGCTGCAATCCTGTGATCAATGCTTCATATTCTGCTTCGTTGTTCGTCGCCATGAACTCAAAACGAACAACTAAAGTAAAAACTTGCCTATCTGGACTTATCAAAACTATTCCAGCCCCCGACGCTATGTTGGTAGATGATCCGTCAACATACATATGCCAGGGATGATCATATCCTCTCGTCGGATCTTGGGGGAAAGTCAGCTCGACTATGAAGTCAGCTAAGGCTTGCCCCTTGATCGCTGTTCAAGGAGCATAGGAGATTCCGAACTGGCTAATTTCCAAGGACCACTTCAGGAGGCGACCAGCTGTGTCGGGTCTGTGCAGTATCTGTTTGAGCGGGAATGTTGTCAATACCTCCACCTGGTAGTAGAAATTATATGGACGGAGTTTTCTGACACTCATCACTAGTGCGTATGCCAGCTTTTCTGTTGGCGAATATTTGAGCTCTGCTTCATGTAAGGCTTGGGTTACATAGTAAATGGGCAGG
This sequence comes from Ballota nigra, assembly GCA_947034835.1. Taxonomy (NCBI): domain Eukaryota; kingdom Viridiplantae; phylum Streptophyta; class Magnoliopsida; order Lamiales; family Lamiaceae; genus Ballota; species Ballota nigra. Next base: position 31,143,558 of record OX344727.1, read on the forward strand.
TGGAACTTCCCTTCTACTCGAACGAGTACTGAGCTGATTGCAACTTCAGAAGCTGTCAAGTATAAGTATAACTTCTCTCCTGGAATTGGTTTGGCATGAATTTTTATGTCACTGAGGTATTCTTTCAACTGTTCGAATGCTCATTGACAAGTATCTGTCCATTGAAATTGTCCCTTCTTGATTACCTCGAAGAATGGTCTGCATTTGTCTCTGGACCTTGAGACGAACCTGTTCAAAGCTGCTAGGCACCCGGTTAGCCGTTGGACTTCTTTTACTGATCTGGGTGGCTGCATTTCTATGATCGCTTTCACCTTCACTGGATTTGCTTCGATTCCTCGCTGACTGACTAGATGTCCAAAGAATTTTCCGAAATGGACTCCAAAACTGCTCTTCTTGGGGTTTAGTTTCATGTTGTAGGCCAGAAGTATTTCAAATGTTTTGGCCAGGTGCTGCAAGTGATCTTCCTTCTTTGGGCTCTTAACAACAATATCATCCACATACATTTCCATCGTCTTCCCGATGTAGTCATCAAACATCTTGTTGACCAACCTCTGGTACGTGGCTCCAGCATTAATTAGCCCAAATGGCATCCTTTTCCAGCATAACAAATTTTTGTTGGTATAAAATGATGTGTGCTCCTGATCGTCCGGATGCATCGCAATCTGGTGATATCCTGCAAATGCGTCCATGAATGTGAGGAGCTCATGTCTGACTGTGCTATCGACCAGTGGTCAATATGTGGCAACAGGAAATTATCCTTTGGGTAGGCGGCATTTAGGTCGGTGAAATCAATACACAATCTCCATGCCCCGCTTATTTTTTTGACTAACACTGGATTTGCCACCCATTGTGGGCACAGGACATGTCTGATCAGATCGTTGTCCAATAACTTCTTGACCTCCACGTCAAGAGCTTCATACTTGTCGGGCCCGAACTTCTTCCTCTTTTGATGGGTCGGCTTTTTCCTCAGGTCGATGTTGAGTCTGCGGCAAGCATGCTCAGGGCTAATGCCTACCATATCTGTGTTGTGAAAATAGGGGTACCCGGAATATATTCGGGATGAAATTTAAATGCGAATTTAAATTCAATATTATTACTAGCATGAATTAATCCTAATTTCAAATAATAATTCCAACAACAATTTTATCATCATGCATGTTGAATTAATTCACATAAAACCTATGGCGGAAAAACTAGGAATTTATGTGATTACGTACCTCTTGTAGATATGGCCTTTGATAATCACGGGGCTATCACGAACGTGCTACCAACCAAAAGACCTTCTCAATTATGTCCCTTTCACCTTGCTTGATCACTGGTGGGAAGTGCTTTCAAACAATTTAAAATAACAAGTAAGAAAGAAAAAAAATAGTGTTGCTGATTTTTTTTTCAACGCTGTGAAAAGTAAACTGGAGATGAAATAATCATCCCCTATATATAGGTGAGGGTGAACGAAATTTTGGTGTATTTTAGGGGAGAGAAAATCTTTTTCTTGGCCTCCAAGAAATCTTGAATATATCTCATATATTCTTTTCTCCATAATAAAATATTCCACAAAAATCTCAACCTCCTCCTAATAAGCATATTTTCGAAAATATTAAAGAAAGAATCCAAGATTTTGATCTTCTTGAATATATGAGATAATCTTTTATTCCAAGAATACTTTTCTTCCATAATATCTTTCCAAAAAAATCAACAAGATCTTTTCTTTCTCCTAATATATCTTTTTCGAAAATATCATGAAAAAATCAGCAAATATATTTTCTTTTATTTTAATAACCTTATCATTATTGAGCTACTTAATTGGGCTACCTGAGGGGCCTTTAGGAGAATTAAGATTGGACCTCTAATGGACTTCTGAATTTCAATATTGAGCCCCAATATAATTAACTCATTAATATTAATTTGTACTACTAATAAATTAATATTGCACTATCCATCTTAATCCATATTATGATAATATGGGCTTCAGGTTATTATTTTCCGCGTTTAAAATTATCAAGTTCATTAATTAATTAAGCTTCTGAATAGCTCTAAATTAATTAATATATTTCACCTTGGAGTAAAGACAGCTCAACATTATTATCCGTACCGAAGAAACTGATTCTTCAGTTGCAAGATTTGGTACGATAAAACTTCTGAGCCCACCAAGGGGACTAATCACGTGAGCCGTACTCGCACACGTTTTTCCGTATTAAATCTTAGCAATCGTCGTATGATTAATATTATTGCCCAAAACACAAAGTTCGAAGTCACGATGATTCTCACCCAACATGAATCAAAGCAGTAATCATTAAGCACACACGGTCCTATTTAAGTGACGGAGATTAAGAAATCAATAACCACTGAGGTCTAATTCTTCACATTTCAGAACAGAAGAATTTCTCCTCGTTGTAGGTCCTCTTCAACACATACTAAATGTGCTAGTGCAATCTCTTGGTCAAGACAAGCCAATCTGAGATATACACATCGACCTTCACGGCGGATTGTACAATTCCACCTAGGTCGTGAATTTGTACGTTTAGTTACAAGGAAACCGTTAATGTGATCTTCCGTGATCGGGTATCACCACATTAACTACAATGTAACATGTACTATTTATAATGAAATGGTTGCAATAAATATTCAACATTCAATCATATCTAAAGCAAATGTGATAAAAGAATTATTCTCATAACCAAGTGTTTAATACATGAGTTATACAAAGTAAAAGCATACTTTCATGTATAACTCCAACAATCTCCCACTTATACTTGAAGTCTGCTCTTTAGTATACATCATGCATGTCTTAGTGTAGTAGCTCTACGTGACATCTCATATCAACCTACACTAACCTAATAATTCCTCCCACTTATACATAAAGCAGATTGGCTATAGTCTTGACTCTCATTGCATTCACATGTCTCTCGAATGTACTCTGAGGCAGACCTTCGTGAATGGATCTGCTACGTTGTCACCCGACGCTATCTTTGCCACCTCTATATCTCCTCTCTTAACGATTTCTCGTATGAGATGGTATTTTCTTTCTATGTGTTTGCTGGCCTTGTGGGCTCTCGGTTCCTTTGAATTTGCAACTGCTCCGGATTGTCACAATAGACAGTTATCATGTCGGTCAAATTTGGAACAACGTCCAAGTCCACTAAGAAGTTCTTGAGCCAAACCGCTTCTTTCGTTGCTTCCCAAGCAACTACTTATTCGGCTTCCATGGTCGAATCTGCGATGCATTTCTGCAAATCGCTTCTCCATGTCATGGCTCCTTCTCCCATGCAAAACACACTACCTGAGGTAGATATTCTGGAGTCTATGTCTGATTGGAAATTTGAGTCCGTGTATCCCATGGGAATTAGACTGTCTGACTGTTAAATCAGCATTCCATCGCTAGTTCTTTTCAGAAACTATAGAATGCATTTAATTGCAGTCCAATAATCTTTCCCGGGGTTACTTTTGATATCTTGCCATCATGCCCGAGGCTAAAGCAGATATCCGGTCTCGTACACAACATTGCATACATAAGGCTTCCTATGCCCGAAGTATACGGAAAGTCTTTCATGTCATCTATCTACATATGCGTCTTAGGGCCTCTTTCTTTTGATAGATGGATTCCATGCCTAAAAGGTACAAAACATTTCTTGGAATCTTGCATGCTGGAACGCTTCAAAACAGTGCCTTTGTATGAAACTTGCGATAAGCCCAACATCCTTGTCTTGTGATCTCAAGTGATCTTGATCCCACGGATGTGACCAGCTTTCCCTAAGTCCTTCATATCAAACTGATTTGACAGCCATACCCTTACGTCTGACAATACCTTTACATTGTTTTCAATAAGCAGAATATCGTCTACGTGTAATACTAAGAATACCACCGCAGTTCCTCACACCTTTTATACACACAACTTTCGAACTCGTTTTGATCAAACCCATAAGACTTAATCATTTGATCAAACACTGGTTCCAAGTACGCGATGCTTGCTTAAGTCCATAAATGGATCTGTTAAGCTTGTATACGAGATGCTCTTGGCCTTTTTCAATGAAACCTTTGGGCTATTGCATATAGATATCTATCCCGTCAAGACTTCCGTTAAGGAAAGCCGTCTTGACACCCATTTGCCAGATCTCGTAATCTAGGTGCGCAGCGATCGACAAGAGAATATAGATGGACTTAAGCATAGCTACAGGCAAAAATATCTCCTCATAATCGATCCCTTCTTTTTTTTAGTATACCCTTTGACCACTAGCCTTGCTTTGAAGGTCTCAACCCTTCCGTCCGGTCCTCTTTTTCTCTTGTACACCCACTTGCATCTAATGGGTTCTACCCCATTGGGTGGTTCGACCAACTCCCACACTTGATTATGATCCATCGAACCCATCTCGATTTCCATTGCTGTTTGCCACGACTCCGCGTCTTTGTCTTGGATTGCCTCGTCGTATGTCCATGGGTCTGATTCATCTCCGGGAATCAAATCCGAAAATTCTCCTATTCCCATGAATCTCTCGAGTTGCCTAGCAATCCTCCCACTGCGACGGGGTTCCAGTTATGAAGGTGTGACGTGTGGTATATCATCTTGTATACTTGGTATCGAGGTTTGCCCTCTCAATTTGCCTAAGGTAATCTCACTTCTGGGCTTTCTATTGTACCTATAGTCTTCTTCCAAGAATTCAAAGTGTGTACAAAACACGGTCTTTTAATCCTTGTGACTATATAACATACACCCCTTCGTTCCCATGGGATATCCTATAAACAACCTTAATTCCGAACGTGGATCCAATTTACCGACTTCCTTGTCTAGCACGTATGCCGGACACCCCCATATCCGAATGTGTCTCAGACTGGGCTTGCGCCCGGTCCACAATTCTATCAGAGTTTTAGGAAGCGATTTGGATGGCACCAAGTTTATAATGTAAGTCGTTATTTCCAAGGCATTACCCCAAAACGACTTGGGTAAATCTGAATAACTCATCATAAATCTGATAATTTCTAAAAGATTCTGGTCCCTTCTCTCCGCTACACCGTTCTATTGAGGGGTTCCCGGTGCGGTCAAATGGGATACAATCCCTTCGTCCGATAGGTAGTTCAAGAATTCATGCTGAGGTATTCGCCTCCACGATCAGATCGTAGAAACTTGATACTTCTTTCCCTATGCATCATAAGGTCGATGTATCCATATCTCGAGTAATCGTCAACGAAAGTGACAAAATAATCATACCCCTTCTCGCTTTGATCGTCATTGTACCACACACTTCGGTATGAATGAGTTCCAACACTTCCATAGCTCTAATCCCTTTGGCTCCAAATTCCCTCTTGGTCATCTTACCCTCTAAACAGAATTCACAGGTTGGAAAGGGCTCAACTTGAAAAAACTCCAAGGATCCGTCTTTCACCTATCTTTGTATTCCCATTAGATTAATATGACCTAATCTAAGATGCCATAGAAGTGTTTCGTTCATATCAGAAAGAACGCTTCCTTTTATAACTTGAAATAGTCGATGTGTTATTAGATTCAATTTATGAGTGGTGTGCGCAATTAATGGTATAAAGATCACCTAACAATGTTCCGGAATAGATAAACTCATCGTTTCAAGAAATAATAACATCCTTATTAAAAGAAACTGAGTATCTATTCAAAACAGTTTAGAAACTGAAGGTTGAGTTCTTTCTAAAGTAGGAACATGAAGAACGTCTCTCAAGACCATAACTCTATCTTCAAAAGATAGGCGCATTTCTCCCACTGCTTCAGCTGCCACTTCTCGTAGCATTGTCCGGTGTGATGGGGATCTCACCTCCGCTAAGTCATCGGGTTAGCTTGAACCCATGCTAAATGAAACAAATGTGATCAGCGACTTTCGTATCCACTATCCATGAATGGACAACATACGCCACTTCACAAGTTTCGACGACTAAGGCGTGTGAATTACCTAACTTTCCTAGCCTCTTAGGCTTGAAATAGGCAGTCCTCCAATGTCCTCTCTTACCACAGTTAAAATATTTCCCCTTCGATGCTAGCCTTGGCTTTGCCTTTCACAATAATTGGATTTGCTTGGATCCGGCCTTTGCTTCTCTTCCTGTTTTTCCCTCCTTTGGGACCAAAAGAGGTAGACGGGACCATTAACCACAATAACACTAGACTGGTGCTCCATTATCACCTCCACCGAAACTAAAGTTTGCAAGAGCTCGAGCAAACAACTTGTCCGTTCATTCATCTAACAGTTCAGTTGAAACTGTTCAAAGCTTTTCGGAAGAGAATGGAGTATGAAATCGACCTTAGAAGGGACATCAAAATCCGCACCAAGTACTTCCAACTTGTTAAGGTATGCCATAATCTTGAGAACGTACTCCCTCACAGGCGTTCCCTTCACCATTCCAACTTGACCGAGTCATGTTAGGTGAACTAATTAGTCATGGGTTTCTGATGTGAAAACATCCCTTCAAGGCTTTCCATGATTTCGACAGCGGATACAATGTCCTCATGAATGCGCCTCAAATCCTCAGACAGAGATGTCAAGATGATGCACTTCATGTGTTCATTGTCACGCTTCCAATCATAAACTTCCTTATCCCATTGCTTGACTTATCATTAAGCCTGTCGGGCATATTAACGTGAATAACCCAATTGTATTTTTGTGCAGTAAGGATAAAATTTAAATTACATTTCCAATCGATATAATTGTCTCCAGAAAGTTTGTTATCTTAAAGTATATTTAAACAGTGGATTAAAAGGTTGCGACATGATGAAATAAGAATAAAACATACATTCATATTAATATCTAGAAAAATACGAAATTATCACATAATTTGATCACATCATTTATATTGAAACCTTAAAACAATATATAATCATGCATCAGCCAACATCTCGAAATAATTTAAATGCGTCACGAGGGGTGGTCTATACATTTAAACACATTCAAGCGGATCACAAACTTGAAAGTTACAAATCCTTAATTCAAAATTAATAGTTGGCTCCCACTTTGACCACATAAAAATTGACAGGGACTCCGAGGGGAGTAAGTTAATATCAATTTCTTATGTCTAAGTAATAACCATAATTAAATACAGGATTATTATTTTGCTTTGAGAAAGTCACTCGTGGTGAGGGTCAATAACACCACTAGTAATAATCCACAATCATCCTTTCGGAATTTATTCATGTGAAATCCGTCCTTTTGGCCTATCCGAGGGGAAAATGTATTCCAAAAGAACTTTACAAATAAATAAATTATGGAGGCCAAATTAATCCAATTTTAATATCCGGAATAAAATTGCGATTAAAGAAACATACTTAGTAATTTTCGAAAGTAAGGTTTTTCTTGGACAATTAAAATCATGCAACACATATTAACAAATAATAATAAGTGCACGAAATAAAACATCCATCAAAACAAAATTAAACACATTGGGGCACTCAAATCCAATTGTCACGGTTTAATTTCTTCACGTCTTGATGCAAAAAATTGTCCTTGTTGCTTTCCATCGTTCGTCTCGACACGCTCCCACTCGAACAACAACACTTCATCAAAAACAACTTCGTTTGGGGTTCGGGACGATGTTTAAAATCACACAACAAAACAAGAACGGAAATAAAATTTTACGGCCCGAGATACGGCACGCGTCGGCCCACGGGGTGGGCCGCGCGCCTCTCGGTACGACCCGCCGAGCGTCGAGAGGCGGCGCCTCGCTTGCGCGCTCGTGTGCCTCGGCTCGCCCGTCATGCACGGCGCTATGCGCCTCACACACTCCGTACACCGGGTTTCGCAGTTCGTTCTTATTTTTCACCCCATGCATGATTTTACGTCCATGCATGCGCCACACATGCATTCGTTGTCCGGGTACGCCGTCTTTAATTCTTCGTTCTTCATCTCGATCCGGTTACAATTTATTTACAAAAAATAAATACTAGATCTAGACTAGTCTATTACAATGATCAAATTAAAATAAAAACAACTAATCTATTCGTGGATTTTCTCATGAGAAAAACGAATTCGAACGAATCGAATTAAAAACAATTAATTCACATGCATGAAAAAAATAACATTAAAACTATGATAATTGGATACCTGCAAAAAAGATCTAGCAATTCTACTATCCAATTTCAATTTAATGTCTAACAATTTAAATTCTAATTTAAAGATCAGAGCCCGAAACCGTGGCTCTGATACCAGTTGTTGGGAAAATAGGGGTGCCCGAAATCTATTCGGGATGAAATTTAAATACGAATTTAAATTCAATATTATTACTAGCATGAATTAATCCTAATTAATTCAAATAATAATTCCAACAACAATTTTATCATCATGCATGTTGAATTAATTCACATAAAACCTATGGCGGAAAAAACAAGGAATTTATGCGATTTTGTACATCTTGTAGATATGGCCTTTGATAATCACGAGACTATCATGAACGTGCTACCAACCAAAAGACCTTCTCAAGTATGTCTCTTTCGCCTTGCTTGATCACCGGTGGGAAGTGCTTTCAAGCAATTTAAAATAACAAGGAAGAAAGAAAAAAAAATAGTGTTGCTGATTTTTTTTTCAAGCTGTGAAAAGTAAACTGGAGATGAAATAATCATCCCCTATATATAGGTGAGGGTGAACGAAATTTTGGTGTATTTTAGGGGAGAGAAATTTTTTTTCTTGGCCTCCAAAAAATCTTGAATATATCTCATATATTCTTTTCTCCATAATAAAATATTCCACAAAGATCTCAACCTCCTTCTAATAAGCATATTTTCGAAAATATTAAAGAAAGAATCCAAGATTTGGATCTTCTTGAATATCTTATAATAATATATTCTCAAACCTCTCCAAGATGATGTGTCAACACCACCTTATTCTTAGGCTAATGTGGCATGTCTCAAGTCTCTCCATTTTGAAATACTGTGCTCTCATTAAAAGTTGGTTAAACTTTTAATCTCGACCCTTCGTTCTATATCATTAAATCTAAACCATTAATTTATATCTGCATAATTAATGCAAATAGATATTTTTTCCATTTTTTTATTTAGTTATTTAAAGAATTTATTATAAATCATATTTTTTCCAAACCTTAATGTAATTAAATATGATCTACTTATTGAATGAATCTAAATTTATCATTTCTAAGTTTGAGTTAGTATATATAGTATAATATAATGTTCGATAACTTTTTCCTAAAATAAAAGGTATATAGTTATATATTCCAAAGAATATTCTTATGTGATATATTCTTATTATGGACAAGATATAATATTGCATGCATTTTTTTTTATTATAAATAAGAGCATATTGTATTTCATTTTTTCACATCAAAGTTTCATTTGTTCCACTTTTTTGCTGAGATTTCTCCCATCAATTGTTGGTTAGTTATATATCTATTGTTATTAGTATATTTATTTTATAATTAAATTCATCATTTTAAGTGCTCACAATTTGATTAGATTTAAATATCAATATGAATGTAATAATGATTGTTGATTTATGCTCTACATTGTTCAGTTTAAATATTCTTCATGTGCAAAAATAATAGATTTAACTATACCATATATTTTTATCTGAATAATTATGATGGTTTAATTGTTGTAATTTAAATCTCATTTTAGATTTCAAGAGTATGACACCTCAATTCTCTCTGATTTCTAATATCAAGAGTGAGAGCCAAAAATTGACCGTTAAAGTTAGGATTGAAAAAGTTGGACAATATTTTTTAATGATTTTAATAGAGACAAGTTCTACTTGGAACTCATTTTGATCGATGAACGGGTATTTGTAACTTTAAAGTTTATTTCAAATTTTGTATTGTTTCTTATATAAATTAATTTCTTACCGTATACTCCCAATAACTAATAATGTTGATTAATTTATAAGTTATTCAATATTGAAATGGAAATTAATTATTATTAAATTATTAGTCTAAGTAATGTTATTCCATAATTGTTATTAATTTATGTGAATTTTGATGTTTTTTTTAATTATTTAGTTTGTAGGATATGCCTATAGAGTTTAGTGAAGGGCACGTGCCACAACTAAACAAACCTCATAATTTATTGTATATACCTCGAATTTTTTTAAACAAAAATACTCTTATATTAAATGTCTACAGAAAATAAATATAATATATTTTTTCAGTACGCGAAATTCGCGTGGGTACACTCTAGTATGAGATAATCTTGTATTCCAAGAATACTTATCTTCCATAATATCTTTCCAAGAAAATCAACAAGATCTTTTCTTTCTCCTAATATATCTTTTTCGAAAATATCATGAAAAAATCAGCAAATATATTTTCTTTTATTTTAATCACCTTATCATTATTGGGCTACTTAATTGGGCTACTTGAGGGGCCTTTAGGAGAATTAAGATTGGACCTCTAATGGACTTCTGAATTTCAATATTGAGCCCCAATATAATTCAGCCCATTAACATTAATTAGTACCACTAATAAATTAATATTGCACTATCCATCTTAATCCATATTACGATAAGATGGGCTCCCGGTTATTATTTCCCACGTTTAAGATTATCAAGTCCATTAATTAATTAAGCTTCTGAATAGCTCTAAATTAATTAATATATTTCACCTTGGAGTAAAGACAACTCAACATTATTATCCGTACCGAAGAAACTGATTCTTCACTTGCAAGACTTGGTACGATAAAACTTCTGAGTCCACCAAGGGGACTAATAACATGAGCTGTACTCGCACGCGTTTCTCCGTATTAAATCTTAGCAACCGTCGTATGATTAATATTACTGCCCAAAACACAAAGTTCGAAGTCACGATGATTCTCACCCAACATGAATCAAAGCAGTAACCATTAAGCACACACGGTCCTATTTAAGTGACGGAGATTAAGAAATCAATAACCACTGAGGTCTAATTCTTCACATTTCAGAACAGAAGAATTTCTCCTCGTTGTAGGTCCTCTTCAACACATACTAAACGTACTAGTGCAATCTCTTGGTCAAGACAAGCCAATCTGAGATATACACATCGACCTTTCACGGCGGATTGTTCAATTCCACCTAGGTCGTGAATTTGTACGTTTAGTTACAAGGAAACCGTTAATGTGATCTTCCGTGATCGGGTATCACCACATTAACTACAATGTAACATGTACTATTTATAATGAACTGGTTGCAATAAATATTCAACATTCAATCATATCTAAAGCAAATGTGATAAAAGAATTATTCTCATAACCAAGTGTTTAATACATGAGTTATACAAAGTAAAAGCATACTTTCATGTATAACTCCAACAATCTGTATGCGACCATGCGAACACATCAAGATTTGCTTTAAGAAACTCCGTCATTTTGGATCTGTATGGCACCGGGAGCTCAGATCCTATGAAGAGTTCTAAGCTCTCTTGGTTCGGGTCGACCTTTACTGCCTCTAACTCTTCAACTGGGGTAGCCCTCCGTTTCTGGTCTTTCCAACGAGGGTCAATGATGGGCCCTTCCATGTTCAATTCGTCCTCAACTTCCATTGGTTCCACACCCAGCCGTGGTTCAATATCTTCCATCTCACTGTTGGCCGGTGTTGCATGCTCTACTATGTTGCTAGCCGATGTGACTTTATTTCTCTCCTCGCTTGGTTGCTCGTCCCTGCACACCTACTCATCCCCGTACAACTGTTCGACTTTGCACAGTTGTTCGTCCCTGCACAGTTGTTCGTCATTGTACAGCTGTTCGTCTCGGCATAGCTGCTCGTCTACTTCCATCATCTCCGTATCGACGGAGTCCATTGTTTCGTTGGGAGTGGATGGTCTATCTTCATCACAGCTGCTCGGCTGTTTGCCCACCATGTTGACTATATGATCTTTCGGCTGAAGTTGCAAGAGGCACTCACGAGCTTTCTTATGGTCACCTTTGACTGTGCCTGCACCTTTTGATGTGGGAAATTTTACACAGTAATAGTATATCGAAATGGCTGCCTTAAATTCAAGTAAAAAAGGACGGCCGGGGAACCCGTTATAGGTGGACTGTTGATCTACAACTAGGAAATCTACCATCCTATTTAGCTTTCTCTCAGGGTCCTCGATCGATACAAGTTCGACTGCTAGCGTAATTACTCCTAGAGGGACAGTCACGACATCTCCAAATCCCACAATTCTATGATCACAATCTTTTATGTATTCGGCATATTGTCCTAACTGATCCAATGTGCTGAACAGGATGTTTGTGTAAGAGTCAGTGTCGATAAGTAGAAGGTGTGCTTTCGTTCCCATAATGTTAGCACAAATGATTAGCAAGTCATTGTGAGGGGTGAGTACCCCGTCTAGATCTTTCTCCGAGAAAGTCAAATTCCCAATTTGCTTGGTTGATGGATTTACACCGACCTCCATCACTTGTGTTACTACTCTTAGCTCTGCTTTCTTTTTCCTTTTTGACATGGGTGGTCTCCCGTCAGAGCAACCGCCTACTGGCCCAGTTTGTTCTATCATTAGGATCTCCGGAACTGGTCTTGCTGGGGCTGCGGGGACCTTTCTTCCTTTCTTACCCATCCTGCTTGGTTGTTCATCGCTGTCATCATCGTCCGAGCTGGACGGTACTGCTATTCTCGGCCTCTTACCCGGTTCTCTCTTCACGAACTCAGATAGTTTTCCTTCTTCATAGAACCTCCATAACTGCTTTAATAAATCTCGACATTCACTTGTGAAGTGACCGATGTTCTGGTGATATGCACATTATTTATTCGGGTTCAGTTTTCCTCTCTCCTGGCTTATCTTTCGTGGTTCTGATAGCATCCCTCTATCTTTGACGTTGTTGTATACGACATCCACAGACATTGTAAGTATCTGGTTCAACTTCTCTTTCAACTCAGCTCCCTCGTTAAACGCTTTCATGTTCTTTGGAGCCCTGTAGTTATTCCCTCCACACTTCTTGCTAAACTTTTTCGGGTCAGCTTTATCTCCCATTTTCTTGTGTAGGGTTTCCTGCATTGATACATGGATTCCTGCCTTGTGTCTGAATTCCGCGTATGTCTTCGGACAAGTCAAATGCATTTCCCTCCACATATTAGTTCATTTCTTCAATCCATCCATCACTGCTACTATCTTCGTATCCTCACTCACCATTTCGCCCTCCAGTAGGACTTTATCAAATATTTCTAGAAATTATTTATCCGACTCCTCGTCTCCTTGCCTAATGTCTGCCAACCGGTGCCTGTGGGTCAAGTAAGACCATGCGGTTGAGAAGTGAGACAGAAACTCTTTGCTCAGTTGGGCGAATGAGTTAATAGAGCTGGGAGTTAGTGCCGAAAACCATTTGTGCGGGCCATCTCCAAGGGTAAGTGGGAAATTCCGGCATTGTGTGGCGTCGGTTGCCCCCATTGAGATCATGAAATCCGAATACTTCGTCACATGGATACGGGAGTCCGATGTTCCCTCGTACAAATTGATGGCTGGAAACTGTATCTTCTTTTGGATTGGTGCGTTGAGGATTGATGGAGATAGTGGCGAGGATGGAAAAGTAGTCGACCCGAAACCTTTCTGAGATCCAGTTGCTTTTGCAGTTCCTCAATTGCTTTTCTTATTTCTTGCAATTCACTTGGGGGAGTCCTCCTGTTGGAAGGCTGTTCATCATGATCGAGTTTGATGACTCCCTCACGACGCAGTCCCTCACCAACGGGATGTTTCTCCTGGGTTGTTCTCCTAGCAGCGTTGCTAGCTCCGTTTGGCCCTAATCGGCCGAAAGCTGACCTCCTGATCCGGTCATGCACTGATTGCCGAGTAGCTGGGCATGGTTATTCCTCATTCCTCTTGGATGGTTCCTGATTAGGCGTGAAATTGTCATGATTCATCGTTAGAAATGCCCATATGTTTTGGTCGATTTTATTTAGTATATAGAGTCAATTGAGTATTATTTCTACACATTGATGAATTTATCTCTTTGATGCTTATAGGTGAATCGAGGGCAAAAAATGGAGTTCGTAGGACTTTAAATCGACTCAAATGGATGCCCGGATGAGAAGATATCGAAGAAATACGATTGGTATTAGTGCGCGAGAAGAAAAGTATCAGTTGAATAAGAAGGAGAACCATTCGAGCTGACCCACTCGAGTGCCACCGCTCGAGAAAGTGTAGGTTCGAACGCCAAATCTTACAGAAAGTTTTGGCCACTCGAGCAGCTCGAGCGCCCCCGCTCGAGCCATTGCACCATTCGAGCAGTGCCACTCGAGCGCTTCCGTTCGACCCCCAGAGTCATTCGAGCTATTGAGCTCGAGCGGGTGGTGCTCGAGCACTATTCCCTTTTTGCCTCCGGATTTGTTTTTCGGCCCATGAGTTTCTGATTCGGCCCAATGATTATATATACTCATCTCGAACACAATTTTGAAGGAGATCACATACCATTTGATACCACATCACTTTTAGAGTTAGTTTTTGGAGAGAGAAAGAGGAGAAGAGACGAGCAAGTTTAATTTTCACGTGTAATAGAGGTTTTCTTACGAATTCCTAGTTTGTTTTCGATTTTTAGTTTTTCTTCATTAGCTAGTTGACGTTAAACACTTTAGATTTCGTTTTTATCAATCTAATTTCAGTTCTTAGCATTTATTTCTTTAAACCCTAGCTTATGTTTAATAATTTTTTAGTTCAAATCATCATGTTTATGTTCGTTATTTCTTCAATTGCTTTTGTTGTCGTTAAAACCATGTCCGGCTAAAACCCTTGTATGCTTGGGGTAGGGTGAACTCGTAGAAGTAGGATGTGGGTACGTAATTAGGGTAACTCATGTCGTTTAGTTTTAATTATCTTAATTAATGAATTCTTAAAATCGATCTTAACTTTACCTTTGAATTTCGTTCAAAAAGTGTTGAAGAGAGGATGACCTTATCACTCTTTAACAACTAGTAGACTTAATGAGAGGGTTTAGAAAGGGTTAATTAATCTACTGGTTTATCTACGGAGGACGACCGCGTCACCTTAGTTAAATTAAGGTCTCGTTAGTTAAGCACAATCTATTAAATTGTTAGTGGATTGGTGAAGTCGATTGTTAGGATAAAGTATTAGGGTTTGAATTCTTGAGCTTTCATCTTACAATCTTTTACTTAGGTTATTTCTTGCACGTCACGGTTATCTTGATTATGTACCTGCTCCGTTAGTATACGTAGGAATTCCTATCCTGAGCATCACCATCTCATATTTGAAAACACACTTCTACGTTCTTAGTTTAATTTTCCTTTTTTAATTTGTAGATTAATTTAGTTTAGATTATATCTTCTTTTAAAAAAACTCAAAAATATACACTATAATAATTACGACGCGTAGATCTTCAGGGATCTATTCGCATACATACCTTCCCTTGGGTTCGATAATACTTGGTCCCTATACTTGCCCATACTACAGTGAACCCATACTCTTGTGGGGAAACTACTAGTAGAAAGTTAGTATTTTTGGTTCAAGTCAATAGCGCCGTTGCCGGGGATGGCGATGTATATCATTTGAATAGGACTTGTAGATTGCTTAGTAGTTAGTAGTGAGTGTTTTATTTTTCTGTTTTATTCATACGTGTTCGACAATTGCATTTTGATTCTTCTGTTAGTGTTTCAGGTTTATGAAAATACGCTCGCAAGGAGATACAAGCGAAGAGAGAATACAGCTTGATCCTGAGACAATAGCAAGAAGAAATCGAGCCTTTTTAAGAAGGATGAATGCTACCGGAGGAGATAACGATAACATGGACATCAGTAATGAGTTAGATGATGCTGCTAATGAGTTTAATCAGACAGTGGACTGGGTGGACGACACTGGAGGAATACTAGTCAGAACCAAGTTCCGTTAGGAGAAAACCAGAGCCAAAACCCGGGAATACAAAATCAAAACAATCCAGCTCACAACCTTGTCCAAAATCCTCAGAACAACCCTGCATACCCACAAAACAACTTACCTTATCCTTATCCATACCCACCATACCCTTATCCACCATACCCGTACCCTCCACCTCCTGTTTACAACCCACCACCAGTCTATCAACCACCACCAGTCCAACAAGTACTCGTACCACCTGTTATTCGTCAGCACGTTCCTCAGAACGTCGATCAGAACATGGCTATTCGAGGAAGGTTTGCGGCACAACCGCAATGGTACTATGATGGAGTGGCTTTGCCTCCTGTAGAGGCAAACAACTTCTCAATTTCCCCTGGAATTCTAAAGCTTGCTTACCGAGAATCAATTCAAGGGGGAGGTTGGGAAGGAGAATCCTCATACTCATCTGAGGAGTTTTCTGATGATCGCATCTACGTTCAATTATAACGGCATGTCTGAAGATGCCAAGAGGCTCAGGCTGTTCCCATTCTCTTTAACATAAATAGCAAATGAGTGGTACGATAACACACTCCCACGGGGAGGTGTAACCACATGGGCCGAGCTCGAGCGATTTTACCCTCCATCCAGAACCATTAGAGCAAGGATAGAGGTCTCTTCGTTCCGCCAGAAGCCAGGAGAGGACTTACGTCAGGCGTGGGAGAGGTACTCTAACATGTTAATTGAGTGCCCGCAGCACGGGTACAATGAGGGAGATATCATGGTATTCTTCTATAGTGGAGCTAGCAAGGCTGGTCAAGCCCATCTTGATGCGTGTGCTAATGGAGCATTTCTGAATCATGGTACAGCTAGATGCAGAGAGATTGTAGATAATATTGTCACGAATGTCGGGCAGTGGAATGAGGACCCAGAATTTCAGAGGGCATATCAGATTGAGAAGAGCGAAGGGACAAGAAAGCTGTTGATGGCTATGATGGAGAAGATAAGTAACATTGAGGTTGGGCAGAATTTGGTTGGAGGGAATGTAGCAGTGAGTGAGAAAGTGGACCAGCCCCCAATTCAGCAAGAGGTAGCCAACTATATGGGAGGACCTTACTACAATCAAGACGGGTATCCATAAGGTGGCAATCAATTTGGAAGGCCCTCATGTGGCCAACCATTTGTACCACCCGGTCCACTACCTCCTCAAAATCAGTGGAGAAATAACCAAGGCTATCAAGGAGGCCAGCAGCCTCCTCAGAACCAATGGAAGAAGAACGAGAAATTTTCATATGCCAATTCGAAGGTCGGAATTACAGTTCCTCCAGGAGTTGATCCAGATTCAAAACCCCCGGGTGGAGAAGGCGGTTCCTCAAATGAGGAGATGTTGAGAGCTATTCTTCAGAAGTGGTGGAAGGAATCAAGAGATTGTCTTCATTGGAGTATGATGTGAAAGAATTGCATAAGAAAGGTGATCAGCGTGATCAAGAACTCCAGAAGAAAGATGTAGAGCTGAATCGAATTCAGCAAGAGAACAATAGGCGGTTCACTTCGATGGAGTACCAGATGAGCCAAATTGCAAAATCATTGGGAAGAGAGTCGGGTAAGTATCCTTCTATGCCGGAGGTGAACCCAAAAGAGCATTGCAAGGCGATCCAGCTTAGAAGTGGAACCAACTATGATGGTCCTCAGATGCCTGCTGATTTTGAGACGCCCCAAAGAGACATTGAGAAAGAAGGGAAAGAGCCTAAGAAGGATAGAGATTAAATTGAGGAGGTAGGAGTGGAGAAGAAGATAGAGGGTGAAGGCACTCAAGAGAGCAAAGAGCTTGAAGAGGAAGACATTGAGAAGATTGAGAGAGTCCCAAAGTGGAAGAAGACAAAGGAAGCAAGGGAGAAAGTGAAAGAGACCGAGCGTGATAAATGGGGGGTACCCAAATGGGTGATACCCATCCCATATCCGCAACGCTTTATGAAAAAGAAGCTTGATGAAAAGTTTGCTAAATTCTTTGATGTTTTTAAGAAATTGCATATTAACATTCCTTTTTATGATGCTTTGGAACAGATGCCTAATTATGCCAAGTTCCTAAAGGACTTGATAGCTAAGAGAAGGAGAGTTGATGAGCCCAAGTTGGTGCAGCTGAACCATGAGGTGAGTGCATTAGTGCACAAAGCGCTTCCACCGAAGTTGAAGGATCCCGATAGTTTCACGATCTTATGTGATATTAGGAATGGAGTTAAGAATGGAGCATTATGCGACCTTGGAGCGAGCATTAATCTGATGTCATTGTCGCTATTCAAGAAGTTGGAAGGTGGAGAACTTCAGCCGACAATGATGACGCTTCAACTAGCCGACCGGTCTATTATTCGACCTCAAGGTGTAGTTGAAGATGTCCTCGTGAAAGTTGGGGATCACATTTTTCCAACCGACTTTGTAGTGCTCGACATGGAGGAAGATGAGTGAGTGCCTTTGATCTTGGGAAGACCGTTTTTGGCAACGGCGGGGATGGTGCTAGATGTGGCAAATGGGAAGATAACATTGAAAGTTGATGATCAAGAGATAAAAATCTCCCTATATGAGGCCATGAAGTACCCGAAGGAGGATGAGAGATGTTATTGCATGGATGTCATTGATCCTTGTGTTGAAGACATACCTCCTCTCCCTAATCTTTCTATTAAGCATGATTTTAATAGTCCTTCATTTGATGATTTAACCCATGAGCACTATGATCTTGATTATTTTGATAGGGATAAAAGGAAGAAGTTGAAGGAGGAAGAAGTGAAAAATGTGGATGAGGTCCAGTTAGAGGGTAAAAGAGGAGTTAAGAAGAAAAAGTCCAAACTCAAGAAATTGTTTAGTAAGACTCCTCCAGATAAAGGTGAGAAGAAGTTGAGACCCCCACCACTAGGGGATGAGAAGGAAGCAAAGGAACTCATGATGAAGGGGCATCAAGGAAAGAAATTCAACCACCACTCTTATGAGAGTAAGGGAGATAAATTTGAGTATCATGTCCCATAAGCTCCTTTGAGCTCGGTCCGGCATTAGGACCTTAAAAATAGCGCTGAGTGGGAGGCAACCCACTTTTATTTGTTTTTCAGTATTTTTATGTTATTAGGGTGTTGTTGAATCGTAAGTTTTAACCTCGTACCTGAGAGTTTATTTTGTAGGCTTGTCTCGAAGGAGTAAAGGTATCATGGAGTTATTCAGATTAAAGGAACCAACTCGAGACCAAGGAGTGTGACACGTTGTTGAGAGAAACTTGAATTATTTGGATGAGGTAACCCACAACCCCAAACTTAGACCTCTTCGCAAGGGCGAAGTTTGGGGGGTGGAGTTTTTATTTGTTTTATGGTTACATTGCACAGGCGCACACCCTCTCTTGAGTTGAGTTTGGTTATTTGATATTTTGAGATGCTCCTTGGGCTGATATTGATTTGATTTGCTACTACATATTTCATGCCTATCAATCATCTTATGCTTGTTGATTGCTATTCTTGAGTATGATTTGATGAGTAGAGTTAAGTTGTGAGGGTGAGTTAGGAATTCTATTGTGTGAGTGTATGAGTTAGAGTTGATTTGAGAGAGAACTAGTGTACTTACGAGTTTTCCTTTTGAGTACTTGTGTGATGAGAGTGAGAATTCACCAGGACTAGCATGGATGTGAAAGTCTTGAGATTTGAGCCTTTTGAGATTAAGATGCATGAATTGATCTCTTCGTTTGTGAGTGAGTCGTCACCTTAGAGGATGCTAGAACTTGTGTGTGCTCTCGCTTCTTGATTGTGTCTAGTTTGATATGCCGAATGTGATCTTAGGCCATCTTTGATTTGTTGTGTCACTTAGCCTTAAAATTTTCCTTACCAGTGATATTTATCCCTAGTTAGCCCCTTTGAGCCTTAAGCCTATGTCATTTGCTAGCACATTTAAACAATATTCCAAGTTCCTAAGCCTTTTTGTCCCAATTTGAGAGGATAATAGGAAAGGTGTGAATGTGAAGGGATCGATTTGAGTTGAAAAAGGGGAGTTGTGATTGCTTGAGTGATTATGAGAAGAAGGTGTGATGAAGAATATGAGTTGTGGGAAAGAACAAAAGAATTTGAGAATGAGCAAAAGAAAAAATGAGCTCATATGTTTGTGCAAAAAGAGAAAAAAAAGAGTGAAGTGATTGAAAAAAAAGTGAAATGAGTTAGAAACAAATTTTTTTGAAGTGTTGAGAGTATTGGAATTGAAAGTGTGTTGATTGAAAATGTTTGAAGTATTATGTTCCTAATCTCGAAGTACTAAAGTTTGAGTTTCTATTCTCTATTCACTTAAGTCACTTATCCATATTGTTATCCCACCTGTCCAAAGAGCCTACATTACAACCTTGAGAAAAGTTCTTTTTGATTCGGTATTGATTTCTAGAGTATGGTTGAAGTTGAGAGTGCTTACAAGCCTATGGCTGCTGATATGTGTGATTGATTGATTAAGTGAGACCCTTATTATTGATATACACTTGTGAGGGAGTGAAACACATCGTCGAGGACACATCCATGTTTGATCACGGTTTTTTTGTTGTTATTGCATGAGTATGATGAAGGGGGAGGGGTGAGTTAGTATACGTGTGATTGATCATTGAAGCTCGAGTACATTTACTTGCAGGATTTGATTTTTTGACTCATCCATAACAATTTCACTTAACTTATTATTTCATTGCTTGAGGACAAGCAATATGGTAAGTTTGAGGGGATTGATTAGGCGTGAAATTGTCATGATTAGTCGTTAGAAATGCCCATGTTTTGGTCAATTTTATCGAGTATTTAGAGTCAATTGAGTACTATTTCTACACATTGATGAATTTGTCTCTTTGATGCTCATAGGTGAATCGAGGGCAAAAAATGGAGTTCGTAGGACTTTGATCGACTCAAACGGATGCCCGGGTGAGAAGATATCGAAGAAATACGATTGGTATTAGTGCGCGAGAAGAAAAGTATTAGTTGAATAAGAAGGAGAACCATTCGAGCTGACCCACTCGAGTGCCACCGCTCGAGCAAGTGTAGGGTTTGAACGCCAAATCTTACAGAAAGTTTCGGCCACTCGAGCAGCTCGAGCGCCCCCACTCGAGCCATTGCACCATTCGAGCAGTGCCACTCGAGCGCTTCCGTTCGACCCCCAGAGTCATTCGAGCTATTGAGCTCGAGCGCCCCCGCTCGAGCGGGTGGTGCTCGAGCACTATTCTCTTTTTGCCTCCGGATTCGTTTTTCGGCCCATGAGTTTCCGATTCGGCCCGATGCTTATATATACTCGTCCCGAACATGATTTTGAAGGAGATCACATACCACTTGATACCACATCACTTTTAGAGTTAGTTTTTGGAGAGAGAAAGAAGAGAAGAGACGAGCAAGTTTAATTTTCACGTGTAATCGAGGTTTTCTTACGAATTCTTAGTTTGTTTTCGATTTTTAGTTTTTCTTCATTAGCTAGTTGATGTTAAACACTTGAGACTTCATTTTTATAAATCTAATTTCAGTTCTTAGCATTTATTTCTTTAAACCCTAACTTATGTTTAATAATTTTTTAGTTCAAATCATCATGTTTATGTTCGTTATTTCTTTAATTGCGTTTGTTGTCGTTAAAACCATGTCCGGCTAAAACCCTTGTATGCTTGGGGTAGGATGAACTCGTAGAAGTATGATGTGGGTACATAATTAGGGTAACTCATGTCGTTTAGTTTTAATTATCTTAATTAATGAATTCTTAAAATCGATCTTAACTTTACCTTTGAATTTCGTTCGAAAAGTATTCTAGAGAGGACGACCTTATCACTCTTTAACAACTAGTAGACTTAATGAGAGGGTTTAGAAAGGGTTAATTAATCTATCGGTTTATCTAGGGAGGACGACCGCATCACCTTAGTTAAATTAGGGTCTCGTTAGTTAAGCACAATCTATTAAATTGTTAGTGGATTAGTGAAGTTGATTGTTAGGATAAAGTATTAGGGTTTGAATTCTTGAGCTTTCATCTTACAATCTTTTACTTATGTTATTTTTTGCACGTCACAGTTATCTTGATTATGTACCTGCTCCGTTAGTATACGTAGAAATTCCTATCCTGAGCATCACCATCTCATATTTGAAAACACACTTCTACGTTCTTAGTTTAATTTTCCTTTTTGAATTCTTAGAGTAATTTAGTTTAGATTATATTTTCTTTTAAAAAACTCAAAAACATACACTCATATTAATTACGATGCGTAGATCTTCAGGGATCTATTGGCATACATACCTTCCCTTGGGTTCGATAATACTTGGTCCCTATACTTGCCCATACTACAGTGAACCCATACTCTTGTGGGGAAACTACTAGTAGAAAGTTAGTATTTTCGGTTCAAGTCAGTTCCCTCCTAGTCATGTTCCTCCTTTCTAGCCTTTCTCGCATTTTACTCCGCTGCTCGCCCATGCGGTTCTGCTCGCCTGCTCGGCTTTTGACGGCCAAACTTATTCTTGTTGTTTTTGCAGCGATTGGAGTACGGCTATCGTTTTTGCTAGCTCCTCAGGATTTCGGGCATGCGCTTCCACTTCCGGGGGAATCGTATCAATAGTAACTTGAACATTTCTCTTACAGGTCGTTCTAACTGTCCTTGCATGTCCTTCGGTGGATGAAACCTTAGTTCTTGACCTACGACTTGAAGATGCACTCGACGGCCTGTCTTCTTGTGATCTTATCATTTTGGTTGCTTTTAAAATGTATGGCAAATGAAGGATCGGGATGATCTTACTTCCAACAACAACTTTCCCAAGAGTCACTAGCCTTGCGTGTATGAATATGAAGATTTACAAACCCTAGTTCATACACACATGCATTTAAACTCTTAGAATAGTATGTATATGAGAAATCTTACACAAAAGGGTGCAAATATTTGATCTCCGGTGGTTTCTTCCCAGATTCCGGTGGGGCTCTTCAAATTTCCTTCGAATTTTTCACAAAACGGAGGTTCGGCACACCCATTCTTCTAGCGCCAATTGTTGATGATCTTTTTCTAATCGGGATGATTAGTGGTTGTTTTCACTAAGTAAGATCATCAAACAAGAATCAAGATCATGGATTGTGATAAGTAAGAATCAAGAATGAAATTTGCAAGAGTTTGGTATATTTTTTGAATTATGGAACTTTTTTATTTCATGCAAATGAGGGAGTATTTATAGACATACAAAGGGGTCATGTGTCACCATCCTAGCTACTCTACCATTAGATATTTGCCAAGTGTTAGGACACTTGTATTACATCTAAGCTATTGCCCATTGGATGGGTGCCAAGTGTTAGGACACTTGGACTACATCTAAGTGGTTGACTGTTGGAGTTCCCAATGTTGTTCTTGACCTCAGGGTTACTCAGTTGCTTTCCATGGTGACCAGTTGTTCGCCCGTATGTCTTCGTTGGGTGTTTGAACCTCTACCCTCTCAATTGTTCGTTCCATGTCTGTGATCTTTGCACAGTTGCTCGCTTGGATGGTCATCATCTTGACCAACTGCTCGTCTTAGCTTCTTGACCAACTGCTGACCAACTGCTCGTCTTAGCATCTTGACCAGCTGCTAGCCTAGGCTTCTTGTCCAGTTGCTAGCCTTGGCTCCTCGCGCAGCTGCTAGCCTTGGCTCCTTGCACAGCTGCTAGCCTTGGCTCCTT
The DNA here is from genome assembly GCA_947034835.1 of Ballota nigra. Classification (NCBI taxonomy): domain Eukaryota; kingdom Viridiplantae; phylum Streptophyta; class Magnoliopsida; order Lamiales; family Lamiaceae; genus Ballota; species Ballota nigra. Next base: position 31,166,934 of record OX344727.1, read on the forward strand.
GCACAGTTGCTCGCCTTAACCAGTTGCTAGCCTAGGCTTCTTGCCCAGTTGCTAGCCTAGGCCTCTCGCACAGCTGCTAGTAGGGGTGAGCACTATATGGTTAAAACCAAAATAACCGACCAAACCGAACCGGACCAATCAATTCGGTTCGGTTATTCGGTTTTCGGTTCGGATACGATTTTTGAAATTTCAATATTCGGTTTTCGGTTCTGTTCGGTTAATTTCCGGTTAAAACCGAAAAATAACCGAAACCGAAACATTTATATTATATATATATATAATACATTAATTAATAAAAAATAATACTACTATTATTTTTCCCGATTTTCTACACCATCTCACCATTTTCTACACTCTTTTCCCTTTTTTTTTTCCTTCTATTGAATAGTATAGAATTGGGGATTTGATCTCATTTATTTGATAGGTCTGGAAATTTATAATTTGTAATGGATTTTTGAACTTGTTGGTTTTAGGTTTCATCATATTGTTGTGGTTTTGGGTTTCATCCAAAAGAAGAAGGGGGTGAAAATAATGTAGAACTAAAAATATATATTTTTTAAAATTAAAATGTAAATGGTCGGTTAATTCGGAAATAACCGAAACCGAACCGAAAAATTCAGTTCGGTCAACATTCGGTTTAAGCTTAATTCGGTCGGTTTCGGTTAATAATACTGTTAAATTCGGTTATTTCGGTTATGGCATTTCGGTTCGGTTTGGTGACCGAACCGACCGATGCTCACCCCTAGCTGCTAGCTTTGACTCCTTGCATAGCTGCTCGCCTTGACCAGCTGCTAGCCTAGGCTTCTTGCACAGCTGCTAGCCTTGGCCTCTCGCTCAGCTGCTAGCCTTGGCCTCTCGCTCAGCTCCTAGCCTTGGCCTCCTGCTCAGCTGCTAGCCTTATCTCCTTGCACAGCTGCTAGCCTTACTCAGTTGTTAGTCATTTGCTTAGTTGTTCGCCATTAAGTTTGATGTCTTAATTATCTTTTGTTGACCCTTTGCTCAGCTGCTCGCCTACCAACAAGAGAGAGAGAGAGGGGGGAAGTGAGAGAGGGTGGATTTGTTGGAGGTGGGGGAGGGGTGGGGACGCGTGGGGGTTAGGGGGGTTTGAGGGGCCACCATTTAAACCAAATTGCAATTTAATAAAGGTTGAGAACTAAATTGGTTTATTGCTCAAAAGGGTGAACTCACTTGTAATATTCTCAATTTAAATTAGTTGTATAATATATTTTAATGTTATTAAATACCTACATCAATATTTCAAATTGATGATGCTTGCAGATGATGGTTATTCTTCGAGCTCTCATAATAAATAGGTGCATGATAGATGCGTTATGACCATACAACTTTGGATAACGAACACATACAAGTTTGATCATAAAAAATATACATCTCCTCGACAACTTGAAAAATGAACAATGTTATGTGTACGTTACAATAACATGTGCAATGGAGTTGAACAACAAATGGATCTTTCTCATTACAAATATAGAGGAACCATATAAACTTTTATCTGGAACATCTAGCTGCAACTCTAAGATCAAAAAGAGAAATTATGTTCAATAATTCTTCAAGCGTCATCGTGTCACCCCTCCTGGTTAGTGGAAGAATGACTCATTTACGATCCAATATTCCAATTAATTTGAATGAAGATTCAACATATAAAATCTAAAATGAAGTCAACCTACGAAGTTGATTGTTCTATCCAAGTTTGACATTTGGGACTAAGCACCAGTGATTCACAAACCTGTTTTGAAGCATTGCACAAAATAATATGGATATCTCTTGCTTTGTTAATCTAAAGATCAACGAGATACCCTTTAGAGCAAAAACGGTTATGCTCGGATAAACTTCCGCCAGATATTGCCTATAATTAAAAAAAAAAACATGTAGGACATAGGGCACATGAAACTACTAGAATAAAAAAATTCTTAGAATGGAACATAAGTGTAGAAGATGGACCGATCAATAGTTCGAATGATGAATGCACGAATATTGCAATTTAGTTGAACAAATTTTTTCTTTCTATTTCGACGATTATAGAAATTATGTACCATTCTTTTTTAAATAATGGTGTCAACCAAAAAATATTGCAGGATTGGGCAATATTGGCCACAAGCTTGATGTTTTTGACACTACAAAATTGAGAATTACTTAAGTTCTGATAGCATGTGCAAATCCGATTCGAACATCGAGGTATTGGATGATGTGCACACAACATAATTTTAAATAGAATTTCATATTCCGACATGCTGCATCAAAAATTACTCTAAAGATTAGGACTTTTGTTATGCTGATGTGGAACATAGAACACTCAGTTGGATTGTCCAATGATACTAAGTTAGTTGTCACGAAGCTTGATTGTCACATTCTTGAAACGAAAGTTCTAAGTGGGACCAATATATGACAAATGGTGCTAATTCTGAGAACGATGCTTACTCCATCAGATACTAGACTCTGTTTCGATGTTCCAGAGAAGACATTTTTCATTAACAATCACTTATACTATAGCCATATACAAGAGCCAGGGTCAATCACTTAAGAACATTAGACTTTTCTTAAGGAAACTAACTTTCAGTCATGAACACTTATACATTGCAGTGTTTAAAGTAACCAAGCGAGAATGTTTGAAAATTTTGATATGCGACAGGAATATTTATAACAGAAGAACAACAACCGACGAGGTTTATAAGGAAGCATTTAAAATTTTAAAGCAAAAACAATATCCTTTAAACTATAATTCACAAATTTAGACATTTTCCACCTTTTGAGTGTATAGCAATTTCTACAACTAGTTTGAAAAGAAAAAAACTGCTTACAAATCATGCATCCCAAAAAAATGAAAAAAAGACTGTACATATATTTTTTTGTAGAGAGAAAATCAACAACAAACGGGGCATAAAATGGAAAAAAAAATTATACATCAAATAATTCTTTCTAATTTGTTTCACAAAAGAAAAGAAAAAATACACACATCTTTTCTCGTCAAAGATAATTATTGTAAAAGCTAAAGTTATATCAATTTTATACTTACAAACCACCTAACAAATGGGTGATAAACTAATAAATGTTAAAAAAACACCTTACAGATGAATATTCATCACTAAAAAAAACATGTATGTAATTTTCGGATTTTTAAACTTACATTAACGAGATAAATAAAATTGACACAAAATTCATCGGTAAATTTTCGACAAATTATTATCCTTTGGTAAAAAAATACCGACGATCAAATTACCTATGGACGGAAAATCCATTGGAAATCTCCAACTTTTTCGTAGTTTTTTTTTTTTTTCCATATAAGAAAAACTAATCGCAATTTTCATACATCAATGCATAGGATTTTCAAGCAATAATACACCTTAGAAAACGAGTTGAGATCTCTATGGAATCTAAAGAACTCAATCGGACTTGGATCACTGAAATCCATATAAACTGACATCGATTTAAGACTATACAATTGTAAATTGAAAATTTCGTGTGCTTGTGAAATGATTAAACACCATATCTCAAGTAAGTAATTAAGAATAATTGTCGTATTTCTCTTGAGCATTTTTTTTTTTTTTTCTTTTACTAGTTTTTTTCCTTGTTCATAAAGTCACAAATCATGAGACAAACAATCATTGAGACAATAGAATGATTCATATGTTAGAATTTTGTCTACATCAACATTATAATATTTAATATAAAAATAATGCATGCATATAGATGAGATGCATTATATATAGAGTTGTTTCACTGAGTTTGTTTTTTAACTTTTCAAGTTTTTTATATTTTATAATTTTCTTTTCAGAATTTATAATTTGTTTAAGTTTTTTTTTTTTTTTTATGTTTTAGATAAATGAAATGATTGAACTTACGGGGTGCTTGGTAAAATGGTAATGAATGAAATATGTATAAGAATGAAATGGGTATGGAATCATACTCATACCTCACATAATTGAGAGGTAAAGTGGATTCCTCACTTTTAAGGAATTAAAGTCATAATAGTGTAATTCCAAACACACACTATGACTTTGATTCCATTAATAATCAACATCATGTAATTTAAATAATCAGATATATGAGTGAACACCCTATTTATTCTAAAAATAGTTTATGAAGCTTAAGAACTTGTAACATTTTATAATGAGAGGCTAGCGCTATTAAGTTTTATTTAAAAATTCTTGTCAAACAATACTTAAGAAGAGTTTTTAAATTTCTTTAAATATCTACGCTCAACCAAACATGCACCCATTTATTTAAGGCATAATATAGCTAGAGTGAACAATTTTAAAAAGATATTAGATGTTTCATTAAAAAGTATTAGTCGATTTTACTAAAAATATTCATCCAAAGATATTAATTGTTTCACTGCTTCACTAAAAGACGTGAAGGGCATTAGTTCTCACTAAAACATATACTAAAACTTATTCACACTATATATACATATCTTTAATTTAATGGGAAAGAAGTATTGGGGCTTAATTCTGATTGTTTTGTTTGAAATGCATATTCAGCTGTAAATTTATACTTTCATTTTTATTTAATAATTAGATTTTTTTTTTTTCGTTTGAAGTGGTCCTTATAACACAATTTAAATGCAAATAAAGATGTTGAGACTCCACACTTCGCATAGTACGATCTATCACCCTCGTGTGTGATTTCCAATTATTGCACGAGAACGAACTTTACTCAATGCACATTTCACTTGAGACGATTTTTTTGTCTTAAAAATAAATAAGTACATATATATTCTCAATTTATACAAGTTTAAGTACATTGATTATTGCTATTTCCCATAAAAAGATTGTGGGGTGCTATCATAATCTTAATATATTATAAAGACAAAGTTTTGGAATCCTATGTGGCAAGCTCTCAAGCCTCCATTTTAAAAATACTCTCTTCTCATTCACCCAATTCATTGACTTTTAAAACTATTTTCAGCCATTGAATCTTAATATCTAATCTAATCTTGACCATTGATTTTTTCACATTTCCTCTATATATACCATGTATCTCACACAACCAAAAATCAATTACAATAATTTCTCCACATCCTATTCCAATTCTTCTTCTTCTTCTTCTTCTTTTCAATTTTGCTATGAAGTTTTATATTATATTTCTTTTCATCTAAATCTTCATGTTTTTATTTTCTTGCAGGATATTCATCCCAATATATTCAATCTTAATATTTCTTTTCTTTTTGCAGGATCTTCATCTTAAGGTATTTACTTTTTGTTTTCTATTTTATTTTATAGATTTGGTGTATGAATTTAATCTTCAAATTTTGTCTAATCTCTTCTACCAATAATCATTTCCTTAAACTCACTCTTTTTTTTGGTGATTTGGAGGAATACAAATTTCTACGTGTCTAAAGGTATTTACTCTATTTACTAATTATTTGATTTTTGTTTTTTTATTAATTATTGTTTAATTTAATTTTATTCGTATGAAAATGATTATTGTTTGATTTTTTTAATTATATATTTAGGATTGAACATCAACAATGAAGATGAAGTGAATGATCAATTTTTCATATGAAGACGAAGTGGAAGATCAATTTTATTGTGAAGATGAAGAATCATTGATTATATGTTAAAAATTAGATTTTTTAACATTATAATGTATTAATTACTATTCAATGTATTATTTAAAATTCTATAATAATATTCTTTATGAGAAGTTATAATTTTTATTTTTATTTAATTCTATAATGATGAAGAATCGTTCAAATTTGGATGATGATGAATATATCTTTTGAAATATATTATGTAATTCAAAAATATTAATTATACGAATATTCAAATAATACCTAATATTTTATGTAATAATTATACGAATATATATTAGGAATAATTAAATATACGAATATTCAAATATTTTAATTAATTATACGAATATTTTAAAATATACGAATATATATTGGAATAATTAATTATACGAATATTAGGAATATATCAAATATACGAATATTCAAATATTTTAGGAATATATATTAGACTCTTTATAAAATATTAATTATTCGGATCTTTAACAAATATGGATGATGGATATATTTTATATATTATTTTAAAAGATTAGATTTGAAATAATTATATTAGGAACAATTTATAAATTTATAATAATTATAAATTTTACTTATTTAATCAATTTTAAATTTTAATTTGAATATATTAGGAAAAGTTGACTAATTTTGAATGATAATATAGTAAGATAATTTATTAGGTAATTTTATATTATCCTACATTCCTAAATCCTAAATTTTTGGTTAGTGGTATCTTTAAAAACAAAATAAGTAAATAATGTATTCTTCAAACTAATATTTTTCAACTATTTTTGGATGGTGGATACCTTTTTAAAAAAAATTCGATCATGATTCATTAATAATAAATAATGTTTTGTGTATGAATTTAAATGTTATATATACAACCAAAATATGCCTTTGATAAATTCAACTGAGTAACAATTCTAATTATTTTTTAAATTCAAAAATAATTTAATGTCTTCAATATTTTTAGGGAAATTTGATCTTTTTAAAACATGTGATTTAACTATAAAGTCATACACCAATCAATATATAAATTTAAACTAATTATATACTTTACTTATTTACATCAATTTTAAATTTATTGATAAAAGATTAATTATATTAGAAAAAAATGACTAATATAATATGATGATATAGTCCCTAATTTCGAAATTACATTCCAAAATATTAAATTTCAAAATACTACGTCATGTGATCTTTTATATATTAAAATAATAATATTTTCACAAAGATTCTCAACTTACAATATACATTCATCTAAATTAAAAAAAAAAAAAAAAAAAGAAGGTCGAATCTCTTTATATCACTATGCAACATTATTTATAAGCTATGAAATCCAATTGAAAGGAAAAAATTATGACATCTATGAAATCTATATTTAATTATTCATAAAAATAGAGTGTATTTAGACAAATTATAAGTTGAGATTGATTAAAACACATATTTTATAAAGAGTCAAATTTACCTAATATTTTATGTAATTCGAAAATATATGACTTAAATCATACTATAAAAAAGTAGTCAACTTTTCCTAATATAATTAGTCTATATTTATATATTCATAAAAATGGGATGTATTTAGATAATATATAAATTAAGATTAATTAAAATACATGTTTTATAAAAGAGTCAAATTTACCTAATATAAGTAATCTATATTCAATGATACAAAAATAATAGCATAAAATTAAATTTAAAATTAATATAAATAAATAAAGTATATAATTAAGATAAATTTATATATTGATTGATGTATGAATTTACAATATTAAATCACATATTTTGAAAAGAGTCATTTTTTCCATTAAAAAAAACTAAGAGCAACAATATTAACATATTTAATAAATATTCGAATTTTAAAAAAAAATCAGAATTTTACATATTAGAAAGTATTCAACTATTAAAAATATAAAAAATATAAATTATTTTCGAAATGATTCATCATATTAAAATTTATTATCCAAGGTTTGATGCTTATGTTTTATCTATAAAGAATGATTAAGAAAGTTTTCATCATATTAAAAAAATAGTCAAGAATTTACATTATTATCGATTTAAAAAAAAATAGATTTGTTAATCAATTGAAAATATCAAAGGTATATTTTGATGTATCTATAACATTCAAATTAAATTATAATCAACATAAATATTATTATTTATAGAAATATAAATAAACATAAAAATTATTATTTAAAGAATTATAATAATATACATTGAAATAATCATTAGTAAAAGAGATTAAGCAAAAGATGCGGATTAAATTAATAAAATTAAATGATAAAAAATATAAAATAAAATATAAATACCTTGACAATTATAGATTCATATCCTGTAAAAAAGAAATACGGATTCACACGAAAGATGAATTGATGAAATTTACAATACCTTGAGATGTATAGATTCTTATCCTACAAAAGAATAATATAAATAATATATTGAGATGTATAGATTCACCAAAAAAAATTAGAAGATTTAGACGAAATGAGAATCAATAAAGGAAAAAAATTCTCGCATTGTGATGAGTCTGATTCTTACTATATATTTTATATTTTGTATTATTTTAGTTGAACAAATTATAAAATATAATAATTATAATTAATTTTTTTAATCAATTCAATTATTTTATTTGTACTTGAGGAGATTGAAGGATAAACTGAATGATAGTATTGTTGGTGAACTTAAGATGATGGTGGATACTTTCAATCCATTTGCAATGCAATTTCGCAAGAAAAAGTATTATGTCTGGAGGTGAGCCAAATTTGTGATTAAATTTGCTAGAAAGAAGGAGTTCAGTTGGAAGAGTTTATAACCTTCCTACTGCTTCTAAAGTTGTAGCTCTTATTCCAGGGGACATGATGCAGCTATGGAAAAAAGAGATGTGATACTAAAAGACCTGTAGCGGTGAATGGTAAAGAATATACTATGAATTGTAGAGACTTTTCCAGCAATTTTTGGTGGATTCATATACTATGATTGAGTCGGAAATGTTGTTATTTATAAAATTTAATCAAATTAAATTGAGGTCTAGCAGAGTGAATGATATGAAAATTACAATTGATAGAGGTGATGTGGATCCATCTTCTACGGGTAAAAGAATAATGTTTGCATCCTTCACAGACAGACCTAGGTATATGATTCAAAATTTCAAGATGTCATGACACTTTACAAGTGTTTTTCTTACCCAGATTTATTTATCACAATTACTTGCAATCTAAAATGACCCCAGATTACAAGATTCTTAAATGAGAAAGGTCTTGAATCTGTTGATAGGCCATATATTCTCTACAGAATATTTAAGATGAAACTTGATCGTATTGTGAAGGAGTTTAAGGAACTTCAAATATTTAAAAAAATTGATGCATGTAAGTTTATCTTTTTATATTTATTAAATTTTTAGCTCCATAATATTTATCTTTCATGAATAAAATAACTTTATATTTCTATTAAATTATTTTAGTATATAACTTGATTCAAATATTTTCAATCTGTAGTGTTATACTCAGTGGAATTTCAGAAAAGAGGATTGTTACATGCTCAAATTTTTTTGTTTCTAAACCATGAAAACAAAATTTCAAATCCGAAGGATGTTGACCGTATCATATATGTAGAAATACTAGATAAAGATGATGATGTATTTTGTATGATTTGGTAAGTGACTACATGATTCACTAACCCTGTGGATTGGTGAAAATAAATTCTCCTTGCATGGTCAACAACATTTGTTCAAAGAATTTCCCAAAGAGTTATAATGAGTTTACATATATTGATGACGAAGGTTGCCCACTGTATAGAAGAGGAAGTACATGGGTCACTGTTGATAAAGGAATTGTTCATTTGGATAACCGTTTTGTAGTTCTTTACAGTCCAATATTGTTGCGAAAATATCAAGGTAATATAAATGTTGAGTGGTGCAATAAGTATAAATTCATCAAGTATTTGTTCAAGTATATCAATAAAGGAGTCGATGGGTTATAGCTAATGTGGAGAAGAAAGGGGCCACTAAAGGTGAATAAAAATCAAAAGGCGAAGTGGAAAATTTCGTAAACTGCAGATACATATCTCCGTGTGAAGCAGTTTGGAGAACTCTTCAGTTCGATATACATTATATGTATCCAGCGGTTATGAGATTGGATTTCCATCTTCCTAATCAACAGAGAGTTATTTTTCGAGATGAAGATTACATTGATGATGTACTCGAAAGACCATCTTCAGGTAAATCAATGTTCTTGGCGTGGATGGATAAAAATAAAACTGATGATGAGGATGCAAAGAAGCTGACTTATCTGGAATTTCCAAAGATGTGTTTGGGGTAGAAAATAATATCAGTAGGAAAAGAGAAAGTACAATAGATTTTCTCTGGGAAGACTATACAGTGTTCTATTGGGGGCTGGTGAAGAGTATTATTTGTATCTCTTATTGTCTTATAGTAACGAATCAACATCTTTTGAGATGATACGAACCATTGGTGATATTGTGTATGTTACCTTTAAGAATGCTTGCTATTCAATGAGATTGCTGGATGATGATCTTGAGTACATTGATGGGATAACAGAGGCAGTTATTGGACAAGCGCTCATCACGTGAGGAACTTATTCATTATTCTTCTCATGTCGTCTTCAATGAACTCTCCAGAAACCGTGTTCGAAAAAACGTGAGAGTGTATGCCAGATGATATACTCTATAAAAAAAGATGAACATTGAATATTACAGGTATAACATCTTTAAAAAAATTAATTGATTTAGATTGTAAAAATAATTTACAATGATATTTTTTTGTATTTTTTTTTTTAGATTTATAGCTTAACAGTGAAAAGTTGAACAAGTTGGCTTTAATTAAAATGGATAATCTACTGCAGATGAATGGATCCACTTTGAGTAGATTTACATCAATGTCAGTACCAGATTTTGAGTTTGAGAAAGATGTAGTAAATAACAAGAATTGAATTACGATCGGCCTGAACAAAGAGAAGAATATGACAAGTTAAGTTCAACTCTAACTCAAGAACTAAAATTTGTGGTTAGTGAAATACTTGAAGTTATTTGGTTGCAAAAAGGAAGAGTCTTCTTTTTATACGGATATGGTGGAACTGGAAAGACATTCATTTGGAGAACGATCTCCGCAGCAATACGTTCGGAAGACAATATAGTTCTTAATGTTGCATCAAGTGGAATAACATCACTCTTCTATCCGACGAACGTACTGCTCATTCAAGATTTTTTATACCACTTAATATTGATGAGACCTTCACGTGTAATATAAAGCTGGGGACACATTTGTCCTAACTATTATTGAAGACAAAACTTATTATATGAGATGAGACACCAATGATTAACAGATTTAGCTTTGGATAGAAACTTGAGGGATATTGTTAGATCTCTAGATGGAACCATGAGTGATATGTCTTTTGGTGGTAAAATCATTGTGCTTGGAAGAGATTTCAGAAAGAGACTCCATGTTATACCCAAAAGAAGTCGAGAGGATATTGTGCACTCAACTATCAATGCTTCATATTTGTGAGATCATTGCAAGGTATTTTATGCATCTTTTATTCAATGATAATATTTTTTTAAAAAATTATTATTGAAAAACTAAATACATCTTATTTGTTTTCAATATTAAGAATTTAAGATTGACGAAGAACATGAGATTACAACGTTCTGATCTTAATACGTCCTCAAATGATGATGATATTGTTAACTTCTCAAGGTGGAATTTGAAAGTTGGTGATGAGAAAATTAGAAATAGGCAAGATGATGTCATTGAGATTGAGATTCTGAAAGATAATTTAATTTGTGATGTTGTTGCTCCAATTGCATCTATAATAAAAAAATATTTATCCATCCTTGATTGATAATTTAAGGACACATAAATACTTTGAGGATAAAGCAATACTTGCACCTACTCATTGAGATGTGGAGTTTATAAATGATAAGTTTTTATCTGATTTCGGGTGATACTAAAGTATACTTAAGCTCAGACAGTATTTGTGTCTCTAAATTTCGAGAAGGAGGTAATGGACAGATGGTTATAGTTGAATTTTTAAATTCTATTAGGTGTTCTGGAATGTTAAATCACCGTCTGATCTTGAAAGAAGGAGTGTCTATAGTTTTACTAAGAAGTATTGATCACAAATCCGATTTGTGCAATGGAACAAGATTGATCGTCACAAAACTTGATAACCACATTCTCTAGACTGAAATAATATATGGAAGGAATATTGAAAATAAAGTCTTCATTTCAAGAATTACATTGACAAATTTTGATCCTACAATGCCGGTATATTTTACAAGGTGACAATTTCCAATTCTACTGTGTTTTGTCATGAAAATAAATAAAAGTCAAGGGCAACCGCTTTCTACTGTTGGATTGTATCTTCCCAAGCCTGTTTTCACTAATGGTCAACTTTATGTTGCAGTATCCGGAGTTAGTTCGAGTAGAAGATTGAAGATTTTGTCACTTGATTCTAAAGGAAATCCTTCCAAATACACCACAAATGTTGTTTATAGATAGATTTTCCGCAATTTGTAAGCATTATTTTCTAAACATTTGATCAATAATAGATGTCATGAATTTATAGTTTATTGTCATAATAGAATTATTTATTATTAGCTAACATTTTAAAAAATACAATAAAAATATTGAATAATTAAAATAATAATAGTAACCACATTTATAATACTTAAAATAAATTAATTAATAACTTTACCATAAATTTTATATACAGTTCCGCGATAATCGCGGGTTTAGCACTAGTATACTATATAGGAGAGTTGTGAAATCCTACATGGCAAGTCCACTCATCTCTATTTCATAAATATCTTCCCTCATTCACTCTTATATGGACCGTTGGATTGTTATGATTAATCTTGACCGTCCATGATATAAATAATTATTTATATGGTATGTTTGACCTCTTTATCGATTTGATATGATATTCTTTTAATTATGTCATTCATATAATTTGTAAACAATTATTGTCAATCCTTTTTTCTATTTCTATCATTGCTTGATTCATGCGTCCATTACCTTTATTTTTACCTATATATATGTGTGTATGTTTGTTGTTCATACACATCGTGCTTATATTTTTTTCCCATTGTTGGGTTATTACTTCTACGGATAAAGTGTGGTGTATTTGTGAAGGTCAATAATCATGGTGGTGGTCTTCTTTGAGTTTTTCAGTGATGGATCGTTTAGATGATATGTATCAAGGATTGCGTGTCTCCAGTGTTTAATTGCATGTTTTATCCAATTATTATTAGGTATTTCCAAATATTTTTTGTTTTCTCATTGGGATGTTATGAAAATGTGGTGCATGTTTGTGGTGTTTTTTTTATTACATTTTTAGAGTGATTTAGTTGTTTAGATCTTTGTATCCAATTTTGATGTAATGTATTTATCTTTTTGATGATATGAGTAATCTTTGTATTTGTTCGAATTGTAATTGCTGAGATCAGTTTATGTATTTGATTTTTTTTATCACATTTGATCGTTCCACTTATCTTAATTGTATCAGAATGGATATAAAATTAAATTGGAAAAAAAAGAATCACTATATTCATTTGTTTTTTACTCTTGATAAAATAAATGAAATATTTAATGAAAAATGGTTTTTCTTCTTTTTTCATAATTTTTTGTCCAGTATTCGATGGATGATTATTTAAGATCGATTCTTTTCCTTTTTTTTTTTTTTAGTATTTTGTCCAATAGTCAATGAATGTAATCTAAATATATTGTTTTTGCATTGTTATAATCTAAATTAAGTATTATTGAAATTAATCATTGAAGAGTATTTGTTGATTTTTCTAAACAATATTAATTGTTTCCACTGAAGAGTATTATTATGTTAGAGTATTAGTTGATTTCACACATAAATTATCGAAGAATATTAGTTGTTTTTTCTAAACAATATTAGTTATTCTCATTGAAAAATATTATTTTTATTTCTAAACAATACTCAGTGTAAAATAATAATATTCTTCAATTAACACAACTAATATTGTTTAGAAAAATCGACTATATACTCTTATTTTTTAGGTATTCTGTCCAATAGTTAATGAATATTTATAAAATTATTGTAACTTGCATTGTTTATATTGCTTTTATAAAGTAACCTTATTTTACTAAAATCGTGTATTTTCTGTTTTTGCATTTTCTGCCCAATAATTAAGGAGTATTTTCGGAAGGATACTTTTGAAAAGGAAATAATTGTAGTGAAATCATCTTTGTTTTTCTTTTTTAGATCTTTAGTTTTAGCATATTTCATGTATTTTTTTTAAATATAATCAATTCCATGAAAATTGATTTATTTTCCTTAGTTTGAATGTGTTGGCCAGTAGTTGTTGAATTGTTATTTTTTTAGTATTAGTTTACAATATATGGAAAATATATTGATCGAATTTACAATAAATATATAATTTAGGATTAGTTTACAGAATTAGATAAGTGCTCGACAAATAAGAAATCATTTTTTTAGTTGGGATTATAGATTGTTTTTCAATACTTTTCCTATTTTAATGTAAATTTGTGAATATCCTGTGAATAGGATTCATGAAAGCCAATTATTTTTAGTAACAAATTAATAAATGCATATTTATAATACAAAGACCAAGTAATTAGATGACCTAAATTTACGTCTTTGTATAATTATAAATCAAACTTTTAGATATATTATGACTATTTACATTAAAAAAAAATTGAATTTACGTTTAATTTTTTTTGGGATAAACTATGACTATTTTGCCTTTACCAAAAGAGTAGGTTTTATATTAAAACACTTCATAATAAGCTTATCATGAAACAATTTTAAAATATCATTAATTTCATCGGGAGTATCATTAATCTCATCAGGGGTATCATTAGTCTGATTTCAAGAAAATTGTACCCTAATTTTTTTTGAACTCAGACTAATGATACCCCTGACAGATTTAATGATACTCCTGATGAGATTAATGATATTCTAAAATTATTTCATGTTAAGCTTATTATGAAGTGTTTTCATATAATACTTTGTCTTACCAAAATATAAATTAAGTAACATTGTATACAAATTACTATTGATTGATGAGTAATCAGCGTGATTAGTGTGGGGCAAAGTCAATAATTAATTCTCCTCTAATTTAGTTATAACATGTATACAAAGATTTCTCCTCTAACTCGGTTATGATATGTAGATTTGGCAATAACTAATGTTAACAACTCCTACGATGATGTAACTAATTATTTGGAAGAGGGGTTCGTACGTATATTTCTATTTTTAACTTTAAAGTGTCATGATAATGCGTAATAGATTAATTAATATTTTTCTAAGAAAATCGTAATTAATAGATGAGTCAACTTTCATAATTCTCCCCGATTAATTTATCATAAGAATATTTTTTATATGTTCCATAATTTATTCCATTAAATAAGATACCTTTAGTTGAAATGAATAATATTCGTAGTGAATACCTTAAGTGAAAAAAAAAATGAATACAACTAATAAATTAGTACAAACCAAATGAAATGTGAAATTTTAGATGTGAACTTCAATCAATATATATTATCATGGAAAACTATTATTTTTGCAATTAAGTGTTTAAATTTTATATTGCATGTATGGTTGACTTACATCAAGGTATGTAGACAAATATAAAGTTAGGTTCTCAATATTCTTATTATATGTGCTTTTACTAAGGTGATTGTTGAATGTCTTTAGAAAGAAACATTATTTCCACTATTCATTAAAAATTTGTTCAAACTGTTTTGTACACCAATCTTTTTTTCTTTACTATTCAATCATCACTTAATTATTTCACATGTCGTTGATCTTACATTCACAAATAATCACTTAATTCATTTTTATGGGTAAATATTCGTTGTTAGTATTTAAAAGTTAGTTCACTAAACCCCCAAGTACTCCAAGAATTTTCCAAAATACATTATCTACGTTTTCTTAAAACATGTCAAAGATCAATAAACATACTTTTAGTGAACTTTTGTAGAAATTAATAGATAAATCGCATATATCATATTCTCAATTAGAAATTTTGTTTGACGTTATTTTTTACGTACAGGTGTATAACATTTTTTTTAGACTTCTCCATATATAAAAAAAGTCATATCTCTATATTTAGATATTTTTCATTCAAATGAAATTCAATTTATAATGATTTTTCTCCTATGACTAAATAGTGATTTTGGAGAAATGTGTAATGTGAGCACTTTTAAAAATAAATTGTCCATGCTTTCATTGTAGAGTAGGTTTTATATATATGAAAACGCTTCATAATAAGGTTAACATGAAATAGTTTTAGAGTATCATTAATCTCATCAGGAGTATCATTAAACCTGTCAGGGGTATCATTAGTCTGAGTTCAAAAAAATTTAAAATAATTTTCTTGAACTCAGACTAATGATACCCCTGATGAGATTAATGATACTCCCGATGAGATTAATGATACTTTAAAATATTTTCATGATAAGCTTATCATAAACTATTTTCATATAATACTTTGCCTTCATTTGTAGTGATACATTTTCATTTGGTACATTTAAGTGCTGAAATTAAAGATTTTTTAAAATCTTTAATTTATTTTTTTTGTCAAATTAAATATAGTAACTTCCTCTAATATATTTAATTCAGTTTTATTTTAACTAAGAATATAATTTTTGAGGCACTTTCATATGCACCTGATGCTCTATACATACTCTTTAAATAGTGGACAAAGCTTTAATTATATGAAAACTATTAATGGTAATATTTACAATTACATTATTTTAAAAAAAAATGAAGTATTTGTTCTAAGGTATCAAATATTTATCAAAGAGTTTCAAGTATTTAACCAAGAGTATCTAAAATTTAAAACCGATTCTTGAAATTAGTGGTTCATTTCATGAACCATTTTCATTGAATAACCACTCTACATAATAAAATACAAGGAGACCTATGATAAATAGTAATAAACATTTAATATTTTTTTTTATATTTGAATTACAATATTATTTAAATTATATCACGTATTACAAAAAAAAATATAAAAATATTTAAAAACGCAAAAGTATATTTAAATCAAATTACTTTGTATACATATAAATTTTCTTTTAGTTCGCGAAATTCGCGAGGGTTGTCCTAGTAAACTAATATAAATGAACTGGTACGTACTTCCGCGAATTTTGCGGACTGGAAAAAAATTATCATTATTATTTTAAATTATATATATATATATATATATTTAAAATATCTTGTAATTTTGCTATAATATTAAAATTGAAATTATAATTCAACAAATAATAAAAAATACTAAACATGAATAAATAGAAAATTTGAAAAATATTAACTAATTCACACATTCATTCTCAAATTAGTATAACACAATATTACTTAAAATTACAGTTGTTGTATACTTGCATGCCCAGTTTCCCCCATGGTATGAAGATATAATAACAACCGCACACAAAAGTTTAACTCTAATGATAGAATCACACATTTCAGATCTAAAGGTAAATTTGACAAAAAAAATGTCATAATTTAAATGAAATATTGTGTAGATATTTGTGTGAGAACAATTGATTAATGTGTTGGTATTTATAATATACATTTCAACAATAAGAATTGACCTTTAGGCATCAATCTTTGTTTTTTTTAAATACAATTTCTCTCCTAGACATTCACATATACAGATATTTTGCCAAAAAAAGAGTTAAAAAAATAGAAATTCTACTCTACAAAACAATATCTATATTTTACAGTTTCAAATTCTATTTTGCAGGTAGAATTTTATCCAAAGAAGAAAAACTTGTGTTACAATTTATTATTGATGGTAAAATATTATATTTGGTGACAAATTTTTTTGGGAATCATGTTATTCCGGTGATAATATATTTTAAAAAATATTTTATTTCCTTGCTACAAATTTCACATCTATCAATATTTAGCAAAAATAAATTCCAAAAATATCAAAGAAAATAAATCGTTCAATCGTGATAAAAGATTTGTCTGTATTAATTTAATATATAAAATAATATTCCATATTATACATAAATATTATGTTTCCATTGATTAAAATATATTCATACTTAGTATATTTTAAAGTAAGATATTTTTTAACTTATAATACATAAGTTGTTAATAAAGAAACTTAATGTTTTTTTTTTGGGCCAACACTATAATTTTTTATCCATAAAATACTTATTCACATATTAATATATATATATATATACACACACACTAATTATATAACATATAATAAATTTTTACTTATTTATTAATTACAATACTATTTTAATATTTGTATGTTAAAATAATATTTAAAAAAAATCTAGTCTATAAAAGAATATAAGTATTTTACAATTTAATATTCGATCTATTTTGGCAGCATAATTTTATCCAAAAATAAATTTTTTGTATTATAATCTATTATTGAAGGCAAGATATTATGTTTGGTGGAAAGATTTTATTGGTATCTTATACTATTTCAGTGACAATATATTTTTCTAAATATTTCAATTCCCTCCTACGAATTTAACATCTATCAATATTTTACAAAATATAACTTCCAAAAATATCTTAGAAAAGAAACCGTTCAACCGTAAAAAAAGATTTACTTGCATTAATATAATATTTAAAATAATATTTCATATTTTACATTAATATTTTGTTTCCCATTGATTAAAATATATTCATATTTATTGTATTTTAGAGTAAGATACTTTTTTTAAGTTATAATAATTAAATTGTTAGTAAAGAAATTTAATGTCCTTTTTTTGTCAGTACTATAATTTTCTATCCATAAAAAAGTTATTCCACATATTTTAAGAAAAAATATATATACATTAATTATATAAGATATAACAGTTTTTTACTTATTTATAAATTACAATACTCTTTTATTTATTTTACAATCTGGCTTATCTGGTACTCCATAGAAGTGAACCACCTATTATTCTCTTGCTGAATTCGATCCAGCTCTACATCTCTCTTCTGGAGTTCTTGATCACGCTGATCACCTTTCTTATGCAACTCTTTAGCGTCATACTCCAAAGAGGACAATCTCTTGCTACCTTCCTCCACCTTCTGAAGGATAGCTCTCAACATCTCCTCAGTTGAGGCACTGCCTTCTCCACCCGGGGGTTTCGAACCTGGATCAACACCTGGAGGAACTGTAATTCCGGCCTTCGGGTTAGCATATGAAAAATTCTCGTTCTTCCTCCATGTGTTCTGAGGAGGCTGCTGGCCTCCTTGATATCCTTGTGTGTTCCTCCATTGATTTTGAGGAGGTTGTGGACCTGGAGGTACAAATGGTTGGCCATAAGAAGGCCTTCCAAATTGATTGTCACCTTATGGATACCCCCCTTGTGGATAGTTAGGCCTTCCCATATAGTTGGCCTCTTCTTGCTGACTCATGGGTGGGTCCACTTTCTCATTCACTGCTACATTCCCTCCAACCAGATTCTGCCCCATCTCAAGGTTACTGATCTTTTCCATCATCGCCATCAACAACTTCCTCATACCCTCATTCTCTTCCAACTTACAAGCTCTCTGAAATTTCGGATCCCCATTCCATGCCCCGGCATTCGTGACAATGTTGTCGACGATTTCTCTACATCTCGCTATCCCTTGATTTAGAAAAGCTCCACTGGAACATGCATCGAGATGGGCTTGACCAGCCTTGCTTGCTCCGCTATAGAAGAATGCCATGATATCTCCCCCATTGTACCCGTGCTGCGGGCACTCAATCAACATATTCGAGTATCTCTCCCAAGCCTGACGTAAATCATCTCCTGGCTTCTGATGGAAAGAAGAGATCTCTATCCTTGCTTTCATGGTTCTAGATGGAGGGTAGAATCGCTCGAGGAACAGACGCTCGAGCTCGGCCCATGTGGTTACACCTCCCCGTGGGAGCGTGTTATCGTACCACTCCTTGGCTATTCCCGTCAAAGAGAATGGGAACAGCCTGAGCCTCTTGGCATCTTCAGACATGCCGTTATAATTAAATGTGGATGCGATCATCAGAAAACTACTCAGATGAGTATGAGGATTCTCCTTCCCAACCTCCCCCTTGAATTGATTCTCGGTAAGCAGCTTAAGAATTCTAGGGGAAATTGAGAAGTTGTTTGCCTCTACAGGGGGCAATGCCACTCCATCATAGTACCGTTGCGGTTGTGCCGCAAATCTTCCTCGAATAGTCATGTTCTGATCGGCGTTCTGAGGAACGTGCTGAGGAATAACAGGTGGTACGGGTACTTGTTGGACTGGTGGTGGTTGATAGACTGGTGATTGGTTGTAAACTGGAGGTGGAGGGTACGGGTATGGTGGATAAGGATATGGTGGGTATGGGTATGGGTGGTATGAGTTATTGTGTTGGTAGATAGGGTTGTTAAATGGGTTTTGTGGATTTTGTGGGTTTTGGTGAATGACTTGATTCTGGTTTTCAGCGGGATTTCTCTGGTTATGTGGGTTTGGGTTTTGGTTGTTTCTTTCCCCTTGGGGTGCTAGCTTTAGATTATTGACTCCCTCAGTTCCCTCAACCCTCTTCACATTCTGGTTAAGCCCTTCTGTCTCAAGACCCAAATCTCCGCCTAAATCCAAATTCATGTTATCACCTCCTGCGGTACTCATCCTTCTCTGGAAGGCTCGATTCCTTCTGGCTATAGTCTCAGGGTCTAAATTTGTTAGATCTTCGCTCGTTTTTTCCTTTGAGCGTGTTTTCATATACCTGAGTACTCAACAAGAAAGATCAAACGCAACCAGACAAACAATAGAGAAATACTAAACTCAAAATAAAAATTAAAACACTCACTACTAACTACTAAACTATCTCCAAGTCCTACTCAATGGACATACATCGTCATCCCCGGCAACGGCGCCATTGACTTTAATCGAAAATATAAGCTTTCTACTAGTAGTTTCCCCGCAAGAGTACGAGTTCACTGTAGTATGAGCAAGTATAGGGACCAAGTATTATCGAACCCAAGGGAAGGAATGTATGCGAATAGATCCCTAAAGATCTACGCGTCGTAGCTAATATGAGTGTATGTTTTTAGATTTTTAAAGAATTAATTCTAAACTAAAGTAAACTAATTAAACTAAAGAATGAATGAAACGAATGAATGAGATGGTGATGCCCGGGATAGGAATTCCGTATACTAACGGAGTTGGTACGATAATCAAAATAACCGTGATGTGCAAGAAATAATCTAAGTATAAGATTGTAAGATAAAAAGCTCAAGAATTAATCCTAATACTTTATCCTATCAATCGATTAACCCCTTCTAAACCCTCTCGTTAAGCCTACTAGTTGTTAAAGAGTTATAAGGTCGTCCTCTCTCTAACAATTTTCGTACGAAATTCAAAGGTAAAGTTAAGATTGATTTTAAGCGTTCATTAATTAAGAGAATTAAAACTAAACATCACATGTTATCCTAATTACGTACCAACGTCCTACTTCTACGAGTTCATCCTATCCTAAGCATGCAAGGGTTCTAGCCTAACATGGTGGTTTGAATAATAAAAGCAATCACAAGAACAAAAATCATATGCATAATTAAATTAACGAAAGAAATCAAGAACATAAACGAAAGAACAAATTAAAGTCTCTAAAGAAAACTATATAAATCTGAAAAACTAGGTTTAATCGTCTCAAAGAGTAAAGAAAGAAAGAATTAATCTAATACGTTCAAAAGAAATACTAAAACTAAGAATTCGTAAATTAACACCTCTATTATAACGTATAAAATTCTTCAAAACTCCTTCCCAAGCTTTCTCCTCGCTCAAAATATGTAAAAATATGTGTTCGTATCTGTTGATATGCTTGGAAAAAGGTATAAATAGGCTTGGGATCGAATTTGGGCGTTTTTGGGCCAAAAATTACGTACGCTCGTGCACTGCTCGTGCACGACCTGATTCAACACGTGCACAGTGCACGAGTGGTCGAGCTCGAGCACTTTTCGGCAGCTGTACACATGTTCGTAAAATCTTCATATCTCCTCAACCGAGAGTCCGTTTTGACCGATTAAAAGTCCTACGAACTCCTCTTTTCACCCTCTATCCATCTATGAAAACCAAAGAGACAATTTCATCAGTTTATAGAAATGATTCTCAAATGACTCCAAACACTCATAAAAAACACTCAAAACATGGACAAATCGGGCACCAAAACATAACAATTTCACGCCTAATCAGTATCATACACTATTTTGGTGATAATATCTTTTCCAAAATATTTTAATTCCCTCCTACATAAATTTCACATATATTAAAAAAAATCAAAAATAACTTCCAAAAATATATAAGAAGATACATCGTTCAACCATGAAAAAAATATCTCTACATCACCTTTAGGTTACGTGCAATACAAAACGAAAAAACATTAAATTTAATCAGATTTCACCAAGAACACACACCTTATTCTAAAAAGAATAATAGTTGTATCAAAATCGTAGACCTGCGGTGGGAGAATCTTCTTATTGAAAGAGAAAAAAATTATTAATGGTGGATTCTAAAAAAAATCGAATGTAAAGCTATGAATATGAATATATACTTTAGAAACTTACAAATAATTTTTGGATACGCTCAAATGATCTTCAACTCAGATTGATGCACATATAATATTCTCTTAATGTGTGCCTAATCATCTCCATGTGCATAATAAATTAGTTTACCTGCAAAAAGAAGGAGGAATATGATCTATACAAAAAATTATAGTAATAATCCAAACAAATGAACAAAAAAATAAAATAATATGTCTTCACATAGTAGACAACATATGAGAAAATGAAGAGAAGAGATAAGAATTAGGGTTGAAAATCATAATGAAAACTAAAGAGAGATTTAACATTTATAGGAAATACAAAATTAAATGTACGGTTGAGATTAAAAGTGTAATATATATGGTGTAGATTAAGTCTTAATATGATTTAAAATATTCCTAAAATAACTTTTAAAGATTGAGTCTCAAAAGGCTTTTCAGATTGAATTTTGAAATGAATTGATTTGAGAAGTGCTACACCAGCCTAAGAATAAGGTGGTGTTGACACATCATTTTGAAGAAGTTTGGGAATATAGTATAATAAGATTAATTTAAAGTTCAATTTTTAGATAGATGTAGAATAAATTCATTTATTAAATTCTCTAGATTAATTTCACATTTCTCTATAAATTCAAACTTTAGATGAGATTAAATTCTTTCACCATATCAAAACACATTTATTTTGGGTTCAATTTATTTTGAAAGTAACTCCACCAATTAAAAATATTATACACTTATTGGGTCTTCTCAATGCTCCTAGGGCCGTGCCCAATGTAAGATAAACTAGTCGCCCGCCTTAGGCCAAAAAATATCGTAAAATTTTAAGGGCCCAAAATTAATTATTTTCTTTAATGTGTGTATATATATATATATATATATATATATATATATATATATATATATATATATGTATAATTGCTGTTACTTAAGAAATAAAACTCAAATGCCCTGGTGGTAAAAATTACTTCTCATCTCAATCAGTGTCAAATTTTTCCCACCAAAATGGTAAGACCTGTGATATTTAAATTAAATAGTATTTATTTTGAATGTGTTAATTTTATTTAAGTACAAAAGTATTTTAAGTATTGTATGATATATAATTTCTATTTACTATAAGCAAAAAGTGGTTTTCATATAATATTATATAAGCAAATATTTTGACGGAAGTTGATGCCAACCCACAAGTAAAGGGTTGTATTTAAAAAAAATTAAATAAATATATAAATTCTACGCCTTTAATTTTTATGAGTTTGTACTTTTAGATGACATGAAAGAATTTCATGGTTTTAGAGTTAAAGGCTTGACATGATCAAACTTGCCGATAACAAATCCACTCATATTAAATTATCTACTTGATTGACCTCCTTCCAAAAAGGGTGAAGTAAAAAAATGAATAAAAAAAAATAAATATATAAATTAATTAATTACTCACCATGCATAACTCATTTAGGGTTATTCTATAACAAAAATAACAACAAATTAACATAGAAGGAAAACGAAAAATACTCCGGTCCTTTTAAAGTTATTGGTTTAAAAAGAAAAATACTTCCTCTACTTTAACCTATGCATAAATTTATTTACTATTTTAGGTAAGATACTGCTCTATTTGTCCCATAGTTATTTGTACAATTGTCTTAATTTTCATTGAGATGTTCTACGACAATTTGCACACGCTAAAAATAGTAAACTCTTCATAAACTTTACTACCACAATATTTACATATTTACACAAAATATCATTGAAGTACGCTCACACGTAAATTTAGTACAACCAATTCCTGACTTTATACATAAAGGTGGACAAAATTGCCCCTCAAACATCAACTAATTTATTCACTTAATTAATTTGTGTATCCATTTTAGGGTACAAATTGCCATGGATGGAAGGTGTAGTGATTAAAGAGACTTAATTACATTAAAGTGAGACAAAAATTTGTTAGATACACATTAGATGGGTTCTACCATATGTATATTGTATGATCCATGACTGGTACCCTATCCAAATCATGTATTGAAGAAAAATGAACTCTAAATATTTAAGTGAACTCTATCTCATGAATGAGACTATTCTATATCAGGCTCCCCTTGAGTTATTATAGACAGATTAAAATTTGAAAAGTGAAATAACACAAATATTCATATATATATTTTTCCTATTCATTAAAACTTTGCTTTAAAAAGTTGGACATGAGTATTTTAAAATAAAAGTACTGTGGATTTCACTTACAAATAAATTAATTGACTGTGAAGGTAATAATAAAGTGATAACTTAATAAAAGGAACGAATGTATTATAATTTTGGATGGAAGAATAAAATAAATGAACATGTTTTTTTGCAACAGAAAGGAGTAGTTTTCTGTGGTTGACACGCGTATATTTCTCACCTTGATTTTGGTCGCGACGTATATGACTAAATAGCACATAGGAGTATCTAGGGGGTCCAAATTAATTAATTGTACAGGTATGAAATAAAATAAACCATAAAAATAATTGTTCTATGTAAATAAAATACAATAGCGAGAGTGTATGAGGTATAGCTTGAAGAGCACGGTTTTTATTCGATTTCGGGTTTTGATGCCTCCATGACAAGTGACGACACATGGCGTCACGAGCGAGATGCTAAGGCTATCAACCTAGCTGGATGTTGTTATTTATGACCATGTTTTATCTAAATTTATCATAAAATTACTTTAAAGTATTAAATATGTGATTAGAAGTATCATAGTTTGAGTTCAAATTTTTTTACAATAATTATAATATAATATTACTGACCCATATTAATATACTCGTGTTATGATTGTTGATAATTCTGATCAAATATTTAATACTTTACAACTATTTAATGATAAACTTATCATAAACCATTTTTATATAATAGTTTGCCATAATTTATTACTCATTTCTCATTCCATAGAAATAATCTTAGATGACTTATTCATCTGTCCGTAAAAAAAGGGAGTACTCATTAATTTTTTCGATGCTAATTTTTTAAAATTAATTTCCTATGAAAAAAATTTATGGATTTTATTTTTGGAGAAAAATCATATCACCATTATCTAAGATCAAATTTAATGAGTTTATATATATATATATATATATATATATATATATTATCTTATTATAATATATTTTCAAACTTTTCCAAGGTGACGTATCAACACCACCTTATTCTAAGGATGAGGTGACATGTCTCAAATTTCACTATTTCGAAATACTGCGCTCTCATTAAAAGTTGGTTTAAGTTTTGATTTCAACCATTAATTGTATATCATTACATTTAAACCATTAATTTGTAACTATGGTTAATTAATATAACTATTTATCATTTTCATTCCCCCATAAGCCGTCTCTCTCTCCCCTTCGATCTCTCTCACACCACCATACTCCTCTTCGATCTTTTTCACAGCGTCGCTTCCGCCACCTCTCCAATTAGTGCAGACCAGCCGTGGATGTCAGGTTATAACTTTATTATTTTTTGCCTTTTCATTTCTACCCATCTCACAGTTCATTTTCTTGACTTTTTCATTTCCTAATGCCCTTACGGCCCTAGCTTCCTTGCACTGCCATGACTCCGGTCCAGTCTTATTCTCTACACACGCCGCCTCATTCCCAAAATCTTTCAAAGGTTAGATTTTTTTTAATTCACAATTTTTTGCGAAATTATCTTCGGTATTAAGTTTTCTCTGTGTATTAAAAGCCGTTCCTCCGCCTAGCCCAACGTTGTGCAAGGTACGTAGGCGCCGCCTCGCTGCTCTACTCCCACCGCCTCAAACCGCATCGGATACCACGACCTTGAACCGAAGGTATGATACATATTTTTTTATAGTATTTTTCTTGGTCTTAAGTTTTTTTCTTCTCACCTCTTTTTTTAGTTTTTGCCATCCTCCACTGAACAGTCCCGGCGCCGCCGCCATGTCCTCTAAGATGTAAAACATATATTTTTTCCACAGTTCAACGATT
This sequence comes from Ballota nigra, assembly GCA_947034835.1. Classification (NCBI taxonomy): domain Eukaryota; kingdom Viridiplantae; phylum Streptophyta; class Magnoliopsida; order Lamiales; family Lamiaceae; genus Ballota; species Ballota nigra. Next base: position 31,192,929 of record OX344727.1, read on the forward strand.
TTCTTACTTAGATATTTTTTGAATTTATTTTTGCAAAATATTTATATATGCTAATTTTTGTAAGAGGATATTGAAATATTTTGCAAAAGATATCATATCTCACCATGGATAATAGATTGTAACATTTTTTTTTTGGGACAAAATTTTATTATCCAAAAGATATTGTCACTGAAATAACATATTGTTCCCAAAAAATCTTGCCATGAAATGCAATATCTTACCATGTATAATACAATAATAGATATTTTTTGAATAAATATTTTTACAAAATATTTATATATGCTAATTTTCTAAAGAGGATATTGAAATATTTTGTAAAATCACGTAAAAGATGACAAAATTCCCAAATAATCTTGTCATCCAATGACATATCTTACCATGGATAATAGATTATAACATTAATATTTTTTTTAGACAATATTTTACTACCCAAAAGATATTGTCACTGAAATAACACATTAGTTCCAAAAAAATCTTGTCATGATATACAATATCTTACCATGTATAATACTACAATACTGAAAGTTAGCAAATTCTTTTTTTAAATTTTGATTTTTTTTTCAAAATACATATATACATGACATGTTTAGGAGAGAATTGATTTTTTTTAAATAATTCGAATTGACGTTTAATATTATATCGAAATTACAAGATATTTAAATAAAAAATATTTATACTTATAATTTGAAAATAAAAATATCATTTTTTTCCAGTCTGTCAAATTCGCGGGATACGCACTAGTGTATATATATATTTAAGTGAAAATGTATTAATGTACTTGAACTGGTCACTTAGATTTGAAAATTAAGAATATACTCCCTCCGTCCACGAAAAGTATGCTCAAACCAAATTGGCACAAGTTTTAAGAACGATTAATAAAATAATATAAAAATAGAATAGTGTAGAGTGAAAAGTGCAATCTAGTGGGCCCTGTTACTTCTCCACCGAAAAATGACTTCAAGATTGGAGGGAAACATAAATCTGAAAATACATTGCATTGTTCAAATTTTTTACTGTTCCAATTTTCAAATTTCCCCCCACCTATTACAAAAATTACAATAAATACAGTTTTACAACATTAATGATCATTCATTACAAATTTCACCTAACACAAAAACACCAAAATGAGATCAAAAACCCCAAATTTAACAATTCAAGTGAAGCGTAGGGTGGCTCAGTTTCTTCTTGAGAACTCTGAGAATGGGAGATTGGTGAAGGGCAAAATAAATGAGGTGGCTTCATTGTTCAACATCTCCAGGAGGTCAGTTGGTTCCATCTGGACTGCAACAAAGAAAAAAATAGCAGAAGGTGAGGCTGTTATATTTTCAAAAACAAAATGGAAGAGTCATGAAGATAAATTTCAGATGGATGTAGAAAAACTAACTAGCCTACCTGTTCGAAAGAGGTGTACAATCAGAAGAATAGCTAAAAATATGGATGTAAGCAAAAGTTTGGTGGACACTTGGATCAAAAAGGGTGATATTAGGCCACATACTAATGCCATCAAGCCTACTCTAACAGATGAAAACAAGCTTCTCAGGTTGAAATTCTGTTTGAGCTCACTACAATATGATAGAGCACTCAACACTATCAAGTTCAAGGCAATGAAAAACATTGTTCATATTGATAAAAAGTAGTTTTATATGACACAAGAGACTGCCAAATGCTACTTGGCTCGAGATGAAGATAATCCATATAGAGCATGTAAGAGCAAGAGATACATCACAAAGTTAATGTTTATGTGTGCTGTATCTAGGCCACAATATGCAAGCAATGGGGATCTCATTTTTTTATGGGAAAATAGGGTTATTTCCCTTCATCAGAAAAGAGTCAGCCAAGAGGAACTCAAAGAACAGAAGAAAGGGCACATTGGAAACTAAAACAATTGAAGCAATAAAAAAGGATGTCATAAAAAGGAGTGCATAATAAACAAGGTACACTACAAACTCATACACTATCAGAAAATTATCATCATTTAGTATTTCAAACAAAGCAAGTATCCAAAACACCAATACAATTGTTTGTTGGTTACATTGCTTGCATCAGATTTTACCAGCTATAAAAGAAAAATGGCCAGCAATATGTAGTAAGGAGATAATCATTCAACAAGACAATGCCAGGCCACACATCAAGAACAATGATGTTGATGTTAGAGCTGCTTGACTTGAAGCGAATATACTAACTTCTACTAGTAGATTCCTCGCAAGCGTACGAGTTCACTGTAGTATGAGTAAGTATAATGACTAAGTATATCGAACCCAAAGGATGAAGTGTATGCAAATAGATCCCTGAAGATCTACGCGTCGTAGTTAATATGAGTGAAATGTTTTTAGTTTTTGAAAAGAGAAAAATAATCTAAACTAAATTACTCTACGAATGCAAAAGGAAAATTAAACCAAGTATCTAAGGTTTGTATGCAAGTATGTGATGGTGATGTTTAGGATAGGAATCCCTGCGTATACTAATGGAGCAGGTACATAATCAAAATAACCGTGACGCGCAAGAAATAACCTAAGTAAAAGAATGCAAGATGAAAGTTCAAGATTTTAAACCCTAATACTTTACCCTAACATTCGGCTTCACTAATCCACTAACAAGTTAACAGATCGTGCTTAATTAAAGAGACCCGCATTTAACTAATGGTGATGCGGCCGTTCTCCATAGCTAAACCGGCAAATTAATCAACCCCTTCTAAACCCTCTAGTTAAGTCTACTAGTTGTTAAAGAGTGATGCGGTCGTCCTCTCCCTAACACGTTCGTACGAAATTCAAAGGAAAAGCTAAGATTGATTTTAAGAATTCATTAATTAAGAGAATTAAAACCTAACATCATGAATTACCCTAATTACGTACCCACAACCTACTTCTACGAGTTCATCCTACCCCAAGCATGCAAGGGTTTTAGCCGGACATGGTTATAACGATAACAAAAGCAATTGACGAAGTAACGAACATAAACATGATGAATTGAAGTGAAAAACTAAAAATCATGAACTAGGGTTTTGAAAGAAAATAATTCTAAGAACTGAAATTAGATTAATAAAACGAAGTCTAAAGTGTTTAATAACAAAGATCTGAAGAAACGAAACTAAAAAGTAAAACCGTGATGTGAATTCGTAAAGAAAACCTCGAAAACGTAAAAGTAAAGCTTGCTCGTTCCTTCTTCTCCAAAAACTAACTCTAAAAACGATCTTGTATCAAGTGGTGTGTGGTGGTTCGTAAAAATGTGCTCCAAAGGGATGTAAATAGGCAACGGGTCGAATCGGGAGTTAATGGGCCAAAATTCACGTATGCTCGTGCACTACTCGTGCACTAGTGCACGAGCTCATTCCACTCGAGCACCCCAAATCGTCCAGAGAGCAAAAACTGCACGACCACACGAGCTCGTGCACTAGTGCACGACCTGCGATTGCTCGTGCACCCTGCACGAGTGCTCGTGCACTAGTGCACGACCTGCACTTTCTCGAGCGCCTTGCACGACTGCTCGTGCACTATGTGCACGAGTGCTCCTTGTTTATGCACTCCAATGATACTTTTGCTCCCCCGAACTAATACTTTTCGTATTTCTTCGATATGTTCTCATCCGGGCATCCGTTTGAGTCGATTCAAAGTCCTACGAACTCCTCTTTTCGCCCTTTATCCACCTACGAGCATCAAAGAGACAAATTCATTAGTTTATGAAAATGATACTCAAATGACTCTAAATACTCATATAAATCAACCAAAACACTAGCATTTCGAGTGACGAATCATGACAATTTTACGCCTAATCACTGCTGCAAGCTCAGATAGATTCAATATCCAACTGGTTTGCCAACCAGCTAATTCCCCTGATACAAACATCAATGACTTGGGATTTTTTTAGAGCTATTCAGAGTTTGCAAGTAGATACTGCAGCATACAACATGGATGAGCTTTTAAACAGTGTCAATATTGCATATGGCCAACTAACACCCATAACATTGAATAATGTTTTTCTTAGTCTACAGAATTGCATGATTGAAACTATGAAATGCAAGGGGCACAACAATTACAAGATTCCTCATATGAACAAGGAAAGGTTGTTGAGAGAAAGAACACTACCAGATTGCCTACAAGTTGATGAGCTACTAGTCAAAGAATGCATTGATTACTTAAGACAGCCTTGAAATGATATTGTTTGTGCATATGATGTGGAAAGTTTAGTGCAAGAAATGGGGTGGCTTGCATGATCAGTTTGCAAGGAAAATCAGTTTGCATACTATTTTGAATTGTTTACAGCATAAACATTAGACATATAATGTCATGTTTAACTTGTAAACAAGTATGGGTTAATCATTTTGTACTATTTGACTCTTAGAATTATGAATGTAAACAAATCTTTTGCTAATAAGGTCTTATGAATCACAATATACCAACAGACAGAACAGGGAGCATGCAAGAATAAGCATGAAAATATCAAGAATAAACACTGCTTTTATTAAATCCAAGAATAAGCATGAAAATATCAAGATATCATCACAATATATCAACAGGGAGCATATTCACCAACAAGAACTCAAAATTTCATTCATCCTAAGGCAATCATTCATTAACCCACAAGAATAAGCACTGATTTAAGCATATTAACCCACAAGAATAAGCACTGATTTCATTAAATCCAAGAATAAGCATGAAAATATCAAGATATCATCACAATATACCAACATGGAGCATATTCACCAACAAGAACTCAAAATTTCATTCATCCTAAGGCAATCATTCATTAACCCACAAGAATAAGCACTGATTTAAGCATATTAACCCACAAGAATAAGCACTGATTTCATTAAATCCAAGAATAAGCATGAAAATATCAAGATATCATCACAATATACCAACAGGTCGCATAATAACCCACAAGCCCTCAGAAATTCATTCATCCTAGGGCAATAACAGTGATTTAAGTCTCCTACAGGGTTGTGGTGACATTAAATCCAAGAATAGGCATCATAATATACCAACATGTAGCATAAGAACCCACAAGCCCTCAGAAATTCATTCATCCTAAGGCAATCATTCATTAACCCACAAGAATAAGCACTGATTTAAGCATATTAACCCGCAAGAATAAGCACTGATTTCATTAAATCCAAGAATAAGCATGAAAATATCAAGATATCATCACAATATACCAACAGGGAGCATATTCACCAACAAGAACTCAAAATTTCATTCATCCTAAGGCAATCAATCATTAACCCACAAGAATAAGCACTGATTTAAGCATATTAACCCACAAGAATAAGCACTGATTTCATTAAATCCAAGAATAAGCATGAAAATATCTAGATATCATCACAATATACCAACAGGTAGCATAATAACCCACAAGCCCTCGGAAATTCATTCATCCTAGGGCAATAACAGTGATTTAAGTCTCCTACAAGGTTGTGGTGACATTAAATCCAAGAATAGACATCATAATATACCAACAGGTAGCATAATAACCCACAAGCCCTCAGAAATTCATTCATCCTAGGGCAATATTAGTGATTTAAGTCTCCTACAGGGTTGTGGTGACATTAAATCCAAGAATAGGCATCACAATATACCAACAGGTAGCATAATAACCCACAAGCCCTCTGAATTTCATTCATCCTAGGGCAATAATAGTTATTTAAGTCTCCTACAGGGTTGTGGTGACATTAAATCCAAGAATAGACATCACAATATTGCATATATCATCACAATATACCAACAGGTAGCATAATAACCCACAAGCCCTCTGAATTTCATTCATCCTAGGGCAATAATAGTGATTTAAGTCTCCTACAGGGTTGTGGTGACATTAAATCCAAGAATAGACATCACAATATTGCATATATCATCAAAATATACCAACAGGTAGCATATTAACCCACAAGCCCTCATAAATTCATTCATTCTAGGGCAATCACAATGATAATCATAATATACTAGCAATCAACAGTTTAGAGGAACGAGTATAGAAATAACCTTTCAAGAAACCTTCGAAAGGCTGGCCACCACATACAATACAAGTCCACCGTAAATTGATGAACCCGGGGCTTGTCGGCCCACGAAAATCCCCAAATATTTTGGCATAATCATCACCATATCCGATATCAGATCCCATGGTTTCGGGTACCACAGTATCGGACACCGATTCAACCCTAGAGATTGGAGTAATAGTGTCGAATGTAGATGAATCTGTCCCTATTTTCTCAAACCCACATGAATCGGGCACAAGCTTCTCAAGATCGCTCGAATCGGGCACTAGCTTCTCAAGATCACTCGAATCGGGTACCAGATTCTCAAGATCGCTCGAATCGGACCCCACCACCGTCTCCAAAACCTTCGAATCGAACTCCATCTGCTCAACCTCGCCTGAATCGGACCCCACCGTCTCAAAACCACTAGAGTCGGACACAACCATATCATCGAAGGTAGAGTCAACTGGAATCGAATCCATGCAGTGTTCGAGATTTGATGGAAATATCATGAGAAAATACAAATTTCACTGTTTGAGCATACTTTTCATGGACGAAAGGATAAAAATTGAAGAGAGATGGATGGTAGAAGCTTTGAGTTGTGGTGGAAATTCGAGAGAGAGAAGCGGCGGATTAGGGTTTGTTTGTAGAAGATGAACAATGAAGAGAGAGAAGCGGCGGATTAGGGTTTATTCGTAGAAGATGAAAAACTGAAGAGAGAGACGGATAGTGATGATAATAATTGAAGAGAGAAAAGAGTGAAGGAGATGAAAAGTTGAGAAGATTCGAGAGTGTTGGTTGGTTGGGATATGGTTTAATACACTGAATTATATTAATGGGTAATGGGCCTATTTAGTAATGTAATTGGTGTTTAGTTTTGTTAATTGGGCTGATTTTATTAAATTTGTGTGGGCCCATAATGAATATTTTAGTATTTATTTAAATAGTGTTATTTCCTAAAATAGAATGTGCATACTTTTCGTGGACGGACCAATAAGGCAAGCGAGCATACTTTTCGTGGACGGAGGGAGTATTACTTTCTAAGGAATATGTTCGAAACTCCTTGCATGTACTATCCTGGAACTGCATGGTTACCGTGTCATAAAAAAAATAAAAATTTAAACCATTAATTGAAATCTTGTCTAGCTTGCTAAAATAAAATCCGTAAAATAATTTCACACTTAAAACCTTTACCAATATATTTAGTATTTATCTACTATATGAAATATGTATGGTCACTTAAAACCTTTACCAATTTATTTAGTATCTATCTACTATATGAAATATGTATATATGGTCATAAATTCGTACTGTAGGTTTGAGATTTAAATTATACTCTTATTTTAAATTCAAAACTTTTAGAGGTTATTTGAAATATATAGTAAATATAAATGGTCACAGTTAGAGATGTCAAATGAGTCGGGTTGGACGGGCCCATTATCGGGTCACCAGACCATGAGTTTTTTTGACAAAGCCAGCCCGGCCTAGTTGTTTTCTGACCATGTATTTTGAAGCCCGTTATGACCCTAGGCGGGCTACCGGGCCAAACTGGCCCGTCCGAATATATATTTTTTATTATTTATTTAGTAATTTGATATAAAATACTACTCGTATAGACATCAAAATTTTATTTAATTTTGTTGTGGAGGTTTACTCCCAACCGAACGAGGATCACATCAAGGTCTAAGGGCGAGACCAGTGTTGGGTTTTATAGGCGCATAAACACAAAAAACATGCGCATCGGAATAATCGTTCACCAACAACGAACAGACAATTGCATAATTAAATATGAGATATCTTAAACAATAGATACAGTGCTTTGTACGCAGAATCCTCCACTATGGTATCCATGCAACAACTATTCACCAATCCGCACCGAGGTGCCAGCATTGAATCTCGAGACGAACTTGTTAGGAAAATTCGAGTTAGAGATTTTATGGAGAAATTATATTTCTTGTGTGTTTTTCAGAAATTAACTTGACTTAATTCCTAAGCAAGATATCAGGCCTAGCCCATAATTTTTTTTTATCGGTTAATGTTAGTTGTTAGTAGTTAGATTAGTTGACCAAGTCCACAAATACTCCAGAAAATTTCCAAACCTACCTTATAACTCCCATAATTCGTTCCCAGAGGGTATCGAACTCGGGTCACTCACTAGAGTGAGGAACCCGGTGGCCAGGTGGGCTAAGCCCGAAAATATAATCTCTACGGATTATATTTCTCTATATATGTTCCTACGAATAATATCTTTACCATATTATTGAGATTTCATATTTAACTAAATCCAATTTAATTAAATAATAATAATAATTAATTCCAAATATAATTATTATTATATTCTCCATAAATTAAATATTATATCCAATACAATATTCAATCAACCAACTATAATTGGTAAATTGTCATTACTTGTTGTGTGACCCATAGGCCCTCGTATATTGAGCGATTAGTCAAACTAACGGTCTTAATTGAAACCTAGACAATAAATCAGATATTCTCAATATACGAGGTATGTCGCGAGGAAATCTACAACTACCTGTAATATTGTAGGCTATTGTGAAATCTTCCTTTTATTCGCGAATACTCGATTAAGTTTTAAACATGATGAAGTGTCTATTCAAATAACTTAATCATATTATCTCGATCACGCCGCACTTGGCCACAAAGTCCAAGTCGACTTGCATCGGCCGATGTCTTTGATCCAATTATGATGAGAAGACGAGCATTCTCTCTAAATCCACATTGAGGAATGAATCCTATTCTTGGCTCAACTACCACGCACATGCACTTCGTGATGAACCTAATCCATGACATATCTACCATTGGAGGGTGAAAGCGTCGGTCATGGTCAAAGTCCATCACTACGCACATGTAGTGCGTATTGACCTCAAGTCAGAGGAGTATCACATCGCTCCTACTAACCGAGATACCCGTAGACACATTATGTGGAATTACAACAAATAATTTCTCGGATGGGTATACTAATACCCTCTAAGGTATTTGTGCATCCATTATGAGATACATAGTATCTCGTAGTAAGTGAGATCTTACTACACTCTCCCATAGAGTATAATGCAGACCGTACACCAATCTCCATTGCATCATCAATATCCCATTCTTGATGATCCTTGATCGGGGCTATTTGAGAATCATACTTTAAGTCATATGAGTTCTCACTCACTCAATGACAATATCGATTTCAAGGAACACATATATGAATAATGCAAACAATCAAACATATATTCAGATAAGTGTAAAACCATACATTTAATATTAAACCATAAACTGAATATCATCTTAGTATTATGTCCTTACAAAGGATTGTCTCTAGGACACTAACACTAACAATCTTCCACTTGGACTAGAGCCAATCACCTACATGTCTAACCCCTAGACCATAAAAAATGTCTAGCGTGTATATGAACACTTAAAGTTTTGGTGAATGGGTCAGTCAAATTACCTTCTATGGGAATGCATTCTAACTTTATTTCTTTGTTAGCAATTATCTCTCTTATCAAGTGATAACGCCTCGGTGCATGCTTGTTTCCGTTGTTGGATCTCGGTTCCTTTGCTTGTGCAACCGCACCAGTGTTGTCACAATACAAACTAGCACTCAGAACTACCCCTAGTTCGGTTAAGAACTATTTTATCTAGGCAACCTATTTGACAACCTCTGTCGCAACAATGTACTCAGCCTCAGTTGTTGAATCCGCGGTTGTCTCTTCCTTGGAACTATTCCAACAAACCGTTCCTCCATTGAGAATGAAAATATATCCTGACTGTGATTTGTAATCATCACAGTCGGACTGGAAAATCGCATCAACATAACCCATAATGACTAGCTCTGACTGCCCACCGTATACAAGAAAATATTCTTTAGTACGCCTGAGGTACTTCAGAATATTCTTGATAGCAATCCAATGAGGCTTACCTGGATTCTGCTGGTATCCACCAGTGATGCTGACAGCATAGGCCACATCTGGCCTGGTGCAAGTCATGACGTACATGATGGACCCAATTGTAGATGCATATGGAATGCCCTTCATGTGCTCGATATCAACTTCACTAGAAGGACAATTCTTCTTTGATAATCTTATCCCATGATTTGCCGGAAGAGACCTCTCTTAGAGTTCTCCATCGCAAAATGTTTCAACACCTTATCTATGTAAGTGGATTGTGACAGCCATAACATCTTCTTGGATATATCCCTATGGATTTTGATCCCTAAGATCTAACATGCTTCACCAAGATCCTTCATCATGAAGGTCTTTGATAACCAATATTTTACGGACTGTATTAGTAGGATGCTATCTCCTATAATCAATATATCATCGACATATACAACTATAAAGACAATACTCTTCCCGCTGGGTTTACAATAAATGCAAGGATCTTCCGAATTTCTGATGAAGCTAAAAGATTTCCCTCTTCATTTATTATCATCTTCATCATATCAATAAATGCATACGAATCCCCCATATTTATTAGTTGTTAGCAGTCCAAAAGCCATATCAAACTCATAATCCATACGGATAACAGCAATTGACTCTAAAAGGAGGGTGGAGGGACCATGGGCAGCCTAGTTTCGGTTTTGACAATGTCTAATGCAAATGAAAGACCGAGCTTAAGGCTTTTGAGAATGTCCACATCATCACCCCTCTGGAGCCAACCATTTCCAAGACTTCACTGATCACATTCAATAATGTCGATCGGAAAGGGGTCTAGTGCCCAAAGAAGGAAGCTCTCGTCATCTCCACCAAGATCCTCGACATCATCGTGAATCACATCCTGGTGGACAATAATTGTTTTTGCAATATCATCTTTGAGTCGGCCCTCGACCAAATGGGAAGTTTTACAACTTTTATCAAGCCTTTTGACACCATCATAAAAGACTTTGGGGACACGACCATCCAAGCCTATGGAAGGATAAAGCTGGCGGTGGAGCTCATCTATCATGAAAAAGAAGATGTAAAGATCACTAGGCAGCTAGATTTTGTAATTGTCAACCAGCCAAACATGTATAACAACTTTTTAGGTCGACCTTTTCTAGAAACTTTTGAGGTAGTTGCCTCGTTCTATTTTTACTGTATCAAGTTCCCTACTACGGAGGGCATAGATTGCACGATAAAAGGGGACAAAAAATCACAAGAAAATATTTGAACTACTCGTAGTTTATTTAAAATTCTACCTTAGTTTCACAGTCTTGTAATTGCCAAAGAGCAAGACCTTGGTACCAAGAAAAATCTTCTAGTCGGAGGACACAAAGAAAGTAACGAGATAGAAGTTAACCTCATTGAGACAATCATTGACGATATGGTGCCCATGATAGGCTTCGAGCCTACTCCAGTCATTCTCAATCCTCGAGATGAGTTTAAGGATTTGAGGGGGATGACAAAAATAGCTCTCGTAGAGAAACTTGAATGAGTCTTTATGAATCCATCTTGGCCAAATTTGGAAGTGACCATCGGATCCTAGATCCCTATAGAACTGAGAGCCGAAATTATTGACTTCCTCAAGAATGACATTGATGTTTTTTCATGGTCACAAGACATGGTTGACATCGACCCAAAACACGATTGCCACTACTTAAACATTGATCCAAAGAAGAATCCAGTCCACTAAAAGAGGAAAAAGTTTGGCCCAGAGAAGAATGCGGCTTTGGCCGTCGAGGTCAAGAAGTTTCTTAATAAAAAACTTATTAAACAAGCCGAGGGTGAACCACAATGGGTCTCTAGTGTCGCGCTCGTAAAAAAGACAAATGATTCTTGGAGGCTATGCACAGATTTCATATATATGTGCGCGATATTTTCCCAAAAAATCATTTTCCAATGCCGCACATCGACCATTTAGTGGAAAACACGGTCGACCTCGAAATTATATCTTTCATGGATGCTTTGTCGGTTACCATCGAATCCCAATGGCAAAAGAGGACATAAAATATACCTTTTTCCACACTGAGAAGAATATGTTTTCTTGGCTAAGGATGTCATTCAGCCTCAAGAATGTTGGGGCAACGTACCAAAGGTTAGTGAACACCATATTTACCGACCAGATTGACAAAATAATGGAAGTTACATTGACGACATCGTGGTGAAAAGTTTAAAGAAAGAGGACCACTTGAGGGACCTTGCCGAGGCATTTACGATTTTAAGGGCTTTCAACATGAAGTTGAAATGTAAGAAATGTAACTTCGACGTCGGCATCGGTTAAGAAAAGTTCCTCGGCCACATCGTCAGTTAAAGTAGCATTAAGGCCAACCCCGTCAAGACCAAATGCATCCTCAACATGCAGGAGCCGAGGATCATCAAGCAAGTCCAAAGATTGACTAGTTGGTTGGCCTCGTTGAACATGTCCATCTCCAGGTTGGGGAAAAAAACAAGCCTTTCTTTTCCACCATCCGAAAAAAGAAATTTACCTAGAACAAAGAAAGTCAAGTCGTATTCCAAAAGTTAAAGAAGTACTTAGCCAACCTAATGCTCTTGGCAAAACCCATTCCCGGCGAGAAGCTCTTTCTCTACCTTGCTGCCTTGGACAGTGCGCTAGACACCATTTTGGTCCAAGTCGAGGGGCAAGAGCACTTGTCAATTTACTACATGAGCCGAGTGTTGCATGATGTCGAGCTCATATACTCCCAGTGGAGAAGATTACTTATGCTTTGGTAATGGGCGTGAGTAAACTAAAGCCGTACTTCTTTGACCATCAAGTCAAGGTACTCACAACTCTACCTCTTCGGAAAATTCTTTATCGCCCAGACACCCGTGGTCATTTTATCAAATGGTCAATCGAAGTGTCATAATACGGAGTCTCCTATGCTCCTCGGACCGCCGTCAAGGGCAAAGCTCTGGCCAACTTCATAGTCGAACTTACATATCCTCAAAATCCATCCAAGATAAACTACCCTCCGTGGAAACTCTATGTGGATGGCTCCTCGACGGACTTCTGCGCCAGTCTCGGGATCATTTTAATGGGGCCAAACGGCTAATATTTCACCAACATCGTCATATTTTCCTTCCTTGCCACCAACAATGAAGCCGAGTATGAAGCACCCATAGGCGATTTAGACCTAGCCATTGCAGTCGGCGTCCGACGTCTAAATATTTTCATGGACTCGCTTTCGGTGGTAAATCAATTGATAGGTGAGTACGAGGCCTGAGGTGAATAGATGGTGAAATGCCAAGAGCACGCCATCGAGCTATGTAAAATGTTTCACCAGGTCTTCATCGAATAGATTCCGAGGGAGCAAAATTCACAGGCCAACATGTTATCCAAACTCGCAACCTCGGACAGAGCCGTCGATCTCTCCAATATTAACTTAACCGAGTTGCGAGCCCCTTCTATCAACCAGTATTAATTAGTATAAATTAATATATTTTAATATAAAAAAAACACCTTAAACTTGTAGAAGTATTTCCTTCAGTGGTCGTTGGGTCGGCATCTTACTCCAATAGTAAGTGGTCATAGATATACGCCTCTGTATGGATAATAAAGGTTGCTTTCGCGGTTGCCTCATGACCGGGTATAATCCTGTAACATTAAACAAATATATCGTAAGTAAAATAAATCAATAAAAATAAAAAATAAAAAAATATAATTATAAAAATTATAAGCCCTGTTGGAAATCGATGGGCATCTTGTAGGCGTTTGTAGGCATGTTATGATGCCGATGAGATGTCGAAATGACTTCATGCAATGCTTTCTTCGAGACTTCCATCGAAGTCTGTGTAGAGCTTGTATAACAACCCAAAACTTCATAAGTAGAGTCATATTATTATTATTATTATTATTTTATATGAAAATATTTGTATAATTATTGAAGAGTAAGAAAAAAAAATGTTACATGATACAAAATATTTTTCTTTATTGAATAATGAATCCTTTGATTTTATCATATGACTAATGCTTGGGGATAATAAAATTGTTATGGGCTTAGAACTAGATGACATTTCCCTTTAACTTATTTAGGAAAGGTGTCCATCTTAAAAATAGGAAAAGGGTCTTTTAGGGTCCAATAAGGAAGGAACTCTAGCCTTGAGGGGACACTATAAATAATAGTTTGCAGCCATTTTGCACACTTTCAGCACTTCACTTAGGGTAAGACATCTTCTCTCTCTCACACACACACACAAAACGTTTGCACTTCCAGTAACATTCCGATAAACTTTTTGACATCCGATCAACGATCTCATGAGACCATATGAAAGCTGATGTTAAGAGCTTTCTAGAACATCTTCTCGTTTTTCGATCGGAGTTCTAGATCTCCAGTTACCGCCGATCAAAGTTGGGGACATGCTATTGTAGGCGGACCAACTTCTAAAGACCATAACTCTCTTTTCGTTGGTTTAAATCTTTCAATTTTAGTTTTGTTGGAAAGCTGCTGCTATAAGCTTTCATAACATCTTCTCCTTTTCAATTTGGAGCTGTAGAACTTTAGTTATGCTAGATCGAAGTTGGGGGATGCTATTTAGGCAGATCAACTTCAATAGCTCATAACTTTTTGCCCAATTATCCAAATCTTTTTAGTTTTAGTCTTGTTAGAAAGCTGGAATTGAGATCTTTCCAGAATATCTTCCCTTTCAAATCGGAGTTATAGAACTCCAGTTATGCTTGGTCAAAGTTTTGAAAATGAGTTTTTAGATTTATTTTCTCTCGCTTCACTTCAACTTTTTTCTCTCTCCCGTTTATAGTTCACATCCGCCACGTTGCTACCTCCTATGATAGTTGTTGGTGTCACTTAAGTTTCTGGTGGTGGTGGTGGTGGTGGTGAAAAAGGAGAAGTGAAAGTAATAATTACTGTTTAACTAAAAAATTCCTTAGAACTTTCGAATGCACCTAAAAGGTTCGTTTTTCATCCGTTTTAGATAAAAATCAATGAAATTTTATCACAAATTTCTTAAGCTACTTTTTTCTATAAAAAATATATATAAACTATCAGTTTATATAAGCTGTAGGCAGCCCAAAAACTTGAACAAAATATATAGCATTTTAGTACAAATTTGTTGTCTTATAATTTGACTCGTATTTTCACAATTTCTAGTACACCGTTTCAATCACATACACTAATTAAATAATTTTGTCACTCATATATTGAAAACTAAGAGATACTATTTTTGTGGTAGGAATTGGGGATCGAGAAGTAGACAGAGTTTCAGAACTAGGACGAGACGATACCACTTTACCCGTGCAAACTACTAGGTGGGGTAACTCTTAGTGAATCTTTCATTGTCTACTTTCCTATCATATGATTTATTGTTTTAAATGTCATATGTGAATTATTGTATATGATGTGTTGAAATGTGAAATGTATGCTTTATGGATATGCAAATGTTTACATGTATGCATGATCTAATGTGAAGATGTCTGCTTTATAGATACATGATTATCTATATATATGCATGCTCTAAGGACAAGATGTATGATATATATTGAGACCGTACAATGTGTATGATATACAGTTGAGACCATACAATGTGTATGATATGCGGATAATACCATAATAGCTGTGATAAGATCACGGGTAAACCCGTACAAGATTTGATCGAAAGATCACTTTCGGGTAGCTTCCGAACAAGATGCTGGAGCGGGATAAAGTGTGCCCTAACAAGATTGATGTGCTCTTATGTGTATTGAATATTAAGTATACACTATATATATATTAACACATGATGTTGAACATACTCTATGATTATTGAAACTTGAATGACACAATTTGAGTTAACTTTATGTGAATTTGATGCTATGATTTGTTATTTTAGTATGTCTCTAATTGACTTCAAACATGGTATAAGATGATTCATGTACTTGACTTTTATTCCAATAATTTGTATAATTTTTGAGTGGGCAATCGAGTGAACCCACTAAGTATTTTCGAACGCTCACCCTTCCATTTTCAGGTGGGAACTAGCGGGAGGATTGAAGATGACGTGAGCCCTCGATCTCGAAAGTGCAACACTCTTTAGTTATGTTTTGAACTTGAAATTTTTGTTGTCTATTCAAATTATTTTGTTTACTATTGTAAAAAATTTAACGACTTATTAGATTAATTTATTTTAACTGCTACTAATTTTATGAGAAGTAACATTCCCTGACAATGATTCATGTTTTAAAAAAAATCATTGTTATTTTAATTTTAATTTTAGGGTCGTTACAACTTGGAGACAAATGTGGTTGTGAGGTAGATGTGAGAGGATGAAAGTGGTGTCATCATGAGCCGATGATCGGCAACCGAAGGTTGAGGAGACCTCTTCCCTCATGACAAGTATCTTGACTTTTTGTAGAATGGGGTACGTCATCGCCTTGTCCCCTCATTTGAATTAAATAACAAAATTACAATAAAAGACTAATAAATCTTAAAAAAAAATTGAACAATTCTAAAAAACTCTAAAAATTACTATAAAAACTCTAATTTTTTTTAATAAATATTAAAAAGTTAAAAAAACTAACTAGAACTAAAAAAAACACTAAAAAAAAAAAAACTAAAATATTCTAAAAAATACTAAATCTACTAAAAAAATATAAGAAATCTAAAAATAAATCTAAAATAATTATAAGTCAAACTAACATCACTCTAATATATGCAATTAAAAATTCTAATGACTCAATTAATCTTAAAAGTCATAACATGCAATAAAACATCGTCTAAATACTTTTGACATACAATTTTATGTTATACAAAAAAATTAACAATCCTAACATGCACTCTATCATAATACAATTAATCGAATTATAAAATTTCACATGCAACATCTAAGCATCATGCAATCTAACAAATACAATCAACCTAATAGATACAACATGATCGATCTATAATTCTCACATGCAACATCTAACAAATACAACATACCATCAATCTAACATTAATATCAAACAATTAATTTAACATGCTTTTAATAAATACAATTTATTTAAAATTTCTAACATGCAATCAATTACAACCGTACTTAAAAAAAAATGAACGGGGAAAATTATAAAACACTTACCATAAGTTAAGATGGAGAGCACTAAAAAAAGGTTTCGTTGACATACAAGAACACTCTGATGGATCTCCGGCAAGTAGGAGAACTTTAGTGGGGTTGGAGGAGAATTATGGAATAAAAATTAGCCCGATATGCAAATTCGTCGATAATTTTGCTGCCTAAACACAAAACGATATTTCTGTGAATTTTATGTAATTTTAAATTTGAGATGATTTTTCCAAGTCGCAAAATGAGCGGTGTGTAGTTGATGCGTCATTGTAACTGCCTCATTTTACGACGGTTTAAACCGTCGCAAAACTCAAACGCTAAAATTTGTGACGGTAACTTCATCGTAAATATTCTTATAACGACGTCGTTTCACCACCTATAAGGTATCCATTGCAAACCAGCAATGATACTTATTTCCGTTGCAAATTAAATTTTGTTGACTTTGACCAATATAATTCATCCCTGCGTCTTTTTTGTAGTGATTACTTTATTGCTATTTTTTGGATGGACAATCTAGTATGAGAAATACCGTTTCGACAAATAGACAATCGAGTATGGAACTTAGGAAATAGTAATATTTAATTTATTTTTTAAAAATTGTATTTGTATGTTTGAAAATATGAAAATCTCAAATACCATATTTTGGCAAAGCAAAGTATTATATGAAAATAATTCATGATAAACTTATCATGAAACTATATAAAAGTATTGAATATTTGATCAGGAGTATTTCAACGGGAGGATCGGTGATATTATATTGTAATTGTTGTAAGTTTTCTTAGACCCAAATAAATGATATTCCTCATGAGATTATCCATACTCCTGGTTACACTTTCGATACTTTAAAACAGTTTCATGATAAGCTTATCATGAATTATTTTCCTATAAAATTTACTATGGCAAGGCAAAGCTTTTATCATAAAATCTCCTAAAATAAAAAATGAAAAATCAATTTGAGGAGCACAAAAAAAGAAAAAAGAAAAAAAAAAGAGTTACAGTAAGATAATTAAAATCGAGACATAAATTAAGGAGTGAATGAAAAAAAAGTTGAGGAATGAGATCCTACTATATATGAAGGCTATGCAGCGGATAAAATGATCAAAGCTTGAAGTTCGAAAAATAAAAAGAAAACCACTTAAGGATAGTGTCTATGGAGGCCATACTTACAGTCGTCCAGAAGGGGGCTATGATGAGCAAATGATCGGAAAAAATATTTTTGAATTCTAGTAAACAACAGTGATTATAATAATATAATCAGTAATAAAATAAACAAACATAGAAGGGAATTTATTATAAAAGGATCCTTTTATAATAATCATCGAAGAATATATAAACTATTTATGTTTGGAAATAATTTAAAAAATTGTTTTCAATAAATTTCAGATTTCATGGGTGTTTTTTAATTTGTAGTTTTCTATTCATTTACTGATTTTTATATTTAAATCTAAATTTTATTTATTTAATATAATTACCAAATATTTTTTTAGATTTTATATGTGAATTTTAAGATTTTTATAAATTATTTTTAAACTTCAAAAGAAGTTTCTAAGTTAATTTGGACATGTAAAATGTTTTAATATAATTAAAAATTCAAAACTAAAATGTATTAATGGGTGTATTTGTAATAATGACAAATCGATTTCTTAAATTGCACTGCAAAACCCCTCATATAAAACAAAATACACATTTTTTTTATTATTAACAAGTATAACAGAGCTAAAAGAAAAAAAAAATACATGAGACGATACAAAATAGTTGAACTTGAACTTCAAAATTATTCTTATATATACAATTATTTTTCTCATGTATACCTCTAATTGATGTAATAGAAAGTAGTAGATAAAAAAAAAAGGTGGCAGCTTTCTCATTTTGTCAAAAAGTCTGCAGTATGAGATTTTATCCCCAAGTTATGTTTTCTTCATCTTCTCCCACAAGCCTTTGATAATTATTACCCTAATAAAAGAAACCTGGAATTAATTATCAGATAAAAAGATATGAAATAGTTAATTCTGTTGTAATCTGAACACCTTGGAATATAATTATAGGGAACATGATAGTGAAAGGAAGCTTGATTGTCAACTTCAATAAGAATCATAGGACCGTAAATTAATTAACCATTTAAAAATAACACCAAAGATGCCATATGGGACCAATTAAATTCCTTTCCTGACAAGTGAATATATTTAGATATCTCAGATTTTAATAACAATTAATATTTTTAAATCGGAATTACATTAAAAAAAAGCATAGAAATATGCTATATTAATTTTTTTGTTTTAATTTATTAGGTATACGCAATATATTCAATTTAGCAAATGTCAGGAAAATGGAGGAAGTTATTCAATTGCACTTGTATAAAACCTAAAAATGTTTCCTTCTAATACTATTTGTGGAACGTCAAATACTATATGTGGAACATCATGATACTATATGTGGAAGAATTTAACATATCTAATGTGTTAACATAATCCTTCTATTTTTCTTAAAAAGAAAGCAATATGATAAAAGATCAAATGGGGTTTTGACAAGATGTTTTACTTTTTCAGGCTCCGATTCCTAACAATTGAAGTTGAACTAAAATCAGTATTATCCGCCAAAAAAATAGTACCAACTAAAGTTTTAAGTGAGGAGCAACTCTTGCTATACCTAAAACACTTTATAAATTGCACCATTTTGTGAACGTCCCTTTGAAAGGATTAAATGCAGATAATACAATCATGAACCACTTTTTACAAATTGGTACAAAATAATTGAACAGATGCACAAAAATAAGTTGAACATAAGTACATATTTTTTAACACTGTACTATCTTGTAAATAGTGGTTTGAGATTGTACCATTTTGTGAACGCCCCTTTGAAAGGATTAAGTGCAGGATAATACAATCATGAACCACTTTTTACAAATTGGTACAAAATAATTGAACAGATGCACAAAAATAAGTTGAACATAAGTACATATTTTTTGAACACTGTACTATCTTGTAAATAGTGGTTTGAAATTGTACCATTTTGTGAACGCCCCTATTTGAAATTGCGCGCAGGTATCATAAGAGTTTATGCCATCACTAAAACTTAAGACATTTCAAATTCTGCAATATTTATAATTTTCATCATTATGATCTAACATTATTGTCCGTCTGATTACTGAATTATAGGTATATATATGATGATCAAGTTATAATAGGCAACACACTACTTTTTACTCAACTTGGCACGTCTTAATGCGTCCAATGGTAATAGAAATGGATTCATGGGGAGCGAAAATATTTATATATCATATAAATATTGAAGATATACGTAAATTAAAAATAAATAAAAAATGCATTTGTTGTGGAGAATAAAATCCAAGGGGAGCGTCCACCTCCGACCCCGATCCCCTGACATCTGATGTGCCACACACCACAAGATTGTCAATTTTAGATAATATGTGAAAAAAAGTAAAAAATTTGTATGAAACCGTCTAATGGCATGAGACAACACAAATTAACACCTACTTCTATTAAAGCGTTAATGGACCAATGTCCTAGTTATACCCATTCCTATTGTCTCATGTCATAAGACGGCCTCATACAAGACGTACTCAAGAAAAATAGATATCATGATCGGTGCGGAAAAAACAAAAGAGAAAAAAAGAAGAAAAGAAATATAAATATAATATTTTATAATAGGAATATATATCCATTGCATTAAAAATAGTCATTCTCAGTGTTAATAAATATGATTCCTTAATACCTCATGACTTTATATATTACATGGTTTAAAGAATGAGATTTATGTATTTAAAAATACCAACACTCATTATTTTCGTAATATTATCTTCTACTCAACAATAGTAATATTAATAATAATTTCAGCTATGACTAATAATAATAATAATTAAATAAATATTTAAAAATGAAAAATGACTATTTTCATCAATAATAATACTTAACAATTTCATTGAAAAATAATATATTAATAATTCTAATGACCAATGATAAATTTATTTTTGAATAATATTAATAATTTCAACAAAAAATAAAAATAAAAACATATATTAATAAAAATACTAATTCTACCATCAATAATAATAAACATAAATTGAAAGATAAATAATAAATAATACATATTAATAAAAATATACAATAAAATAATGAATCCAATTATTAGAAAATATTAATAATTGTATATAACATAAAATGAGGAGAAAAACTTATTTGCCCTAAATTTCGTAAGACAAATCTTTTTTGCCCAAAAAAATTGGCAACACAGTTGGCAAATGATTGACACTGTTTTGCCAACCTTTTTGGACACGAAGGGTATTTTTTTAAAAAAGAGGATAAAAAATATTTATCCCTACAAAATTTAAGGCACCTTAAAAGTTTTCTCAATAAATAAATAAAAATGAAAATAAATAATTATAAGTATAATGTAAAATTTAATTGTGGTAACAATCTGCAATCAATCAATAATAATAATAATTCCTACCATCAACAATATTAAATAATAATTTCAACAAGACAGCAATAACAATAACTATTTTTTCAGAATATTATTTTAAACTACATTTCTATCAATACCTATAATAAGAATTATAAATGTCGTTCCTTTTCATCTCCATTTCATTTATGAAATCAATTCATTTAGTTGTAATTTAATTTCATTATATATACCAATGATGCAATTTATACATTATATTAGCGGTTGTCATATTAACAAGCGTCCGCGGAAGATGAGACGACAGGAGACATTTTTCACTATTGAATAACATAGATGGAAGAAGATCTACCAAGTTAATTTCCTGCAAGATCTATATTTTAAGTGGCCAAACACGTCCCTAGCTATATATATAGTTGCATCTCCAAGTTAATAAAATCCTAATTTAACTCTAAATTATTAACGGACACATACAATGCCGATATATTTTACAAGGTGACAATTTCCAATTCTACTGTGTTTTGTCATGAAAATAAATAAAAGTCAAGGGCAATCGCTTTCTACTGTTATATTGTATCTTCCCAAGCCTGTTTTCACTCATGGTCAACTTTATGTTGCAGTATCCGGAGTTAGTTCAAGTAGAAGATTGAAGATTTTGTCACTTGATTCTAAAGGAAATCCTTCCAAATACACCACAAATGTTGTTTATAGAGAGATTTTCCGCAATTTGTAATCATAATTTTCTAAACGTTTGATCAATAATAGATGTCATGAATTTATAGTTTATTGTCATTGAAATATAATTATTTATTATTAGCTAACATTTTAAAAAATACAATAAAAATATTGAATAATTAAAATAATAATAGTAACCACATTTATAATACTTAAAATAAATTAATTAATAACTTTACTATAAATTTTATATACAGTTCCACGATAATCGCGGGTTTAGCACTAGTGTATATATATAATACAAGTAGTTTAGGTATAAAATAGGGATTGGGTACAAATTAGCAATGATGAATGGTGAGACTGACATGTGATAGGGTCCTCATCTCATCCCATCCATTTTCATGTCCCCATTTTAAGGCCATGACTTGTGGAAGTGAATAATCTGAATGGACAGTTTGAAAATGAAGAGAAAATTATTGGCCCCCAAACACACACATATTATATAACCAATTAATACGTGTACATCTATGTTGCACGGATTCTTCAAATTTTGGGGGTATGCAGTATCGAATACGCGGGGGATACGGGTGCGGGTGCGATTCGCGTTGGATTCGCACCCGATACGCCACGTGGCGTATCCGATTTTTTTTTTAATTTTTTTAAAATCGGATACGCGTATCCCCCTCCAAGGATACGTGGGGGATACGCGAATCGGATAAAATATTGCAAAATTTATTAATTTTTGTAACTTTTTTTGTAATATTTTTAAATTTTAATATTAAAATGTAAATAATTAAATATATTAGTCAAAAAAACAAATCAAATAATACATCATCCAACCAAGTATTTCAATTTCTTAATTCTTATATAATTAAATAATTTGGAGAAATTTCTAAAATATATATGCTTTCTAATTTTCTAGTAATTATTCAATTTTCTAGAGATAATGGTTATGACATGTGATAATGATAATAATGTTAATGTGAGTTGGTCATTGTATAAATACGTAGATTGAAATTTTTATTATGACTTGTGTAAGTTAATGATATTTAATATTTAATTGTTGCATATTTACATAAAATTTATCTATATTTTTAATTTATTACATGTATTATATATAATAAAAATAAATTTAAATAGACGTATCCTTGCCGAATCGTATCATAATTTTTTTTAAAAACTCCGTATCCCCGCACCCCGCACCCGCACCCGTGCAACATAGGTGTACATATATACAGAGGAGGTGTTATGTGAATAATGTTTACGGTGAAACTTGTTTAAAAAATATTAGTAAATTACACTAAAAGTATCAACTTTTAAGGGTATTGGTTGTTTTCACTAAATATATTAGTTGAAGTGTTATTAATCGTTTTCATTAAATGTATTAGTTGTTTCAACATAAGGTATTAGTAGTAAATTATTGTTCACGCTAATAGTTATCATGAGTAATATTCACATAATACTTTGTTATATATATATCCGTCACTTTTTCACCAGCCGCACCTAATCTTCATGTAATCACTATATAAACCCTAACACTAAGATTTCACAATCAAGTGAAACAAATTAAAATTAATGATAACTTTTGGATTTATAAGAGTATGATGAAGCCGTAACTCTTTTCCTGAGTTGGGATTAGGAATTGGGATAGTCGTGGGTTTTTGAGAAAGATGATGCAGTAGGCATGTACGTTTCACATCACATGCAAAGGTTCTGTTGAGAATACTCTCAATTTAGGTGGTAATTAATTTATAATCACCTTCTTTCTTATATATTAATTTCAAGCTCTTCTTTTATTTTTTTTATTGGTAAAATTGTGACTCGAACCTATGACCTCTCGGTCATATGTAGTGTAGCTTTTTCTTTTCCCGATTTAATAATTGATAGGATGTTAATTACCTCGACAAATGGGGAACAAGTTCTCTAAGGCCAATAACTTAGGGGACTCCCAAAGAAGTATCGTAAGTTTTCGGGCTGACAATTTAAGGATCGTAGGTCTTCAGACCGACAATTTAAGGATTGCAGATTTTAAAAGTTTCAAATTGAGGCCAAAATTGGCAAATTGCACGTGCTCGATACATGACCCAATTTCAGGTTGTTTTGTACATATGAAGCATGTCCGATACCAATTTGACACATAACTAATTTTTTTAAAATATAAATATATATTCAAAATAAAAAATATATAAATAACAAAAAAATACCAAAAAATAAATAAAATAACAATCCCCTTCCCCACCCCTTACGCGCCAATCATCTTCCTCAATTAATCCTACCTAATCCAATCATCTTCCGAACGTCGCCCCCTTCCCTCCCTAGCCCTCGCTTCAGATGCCCCACCCCAAGTTCCTGGTCTTGCCTCTCACCATCCCGCTCCTATATAAATCTTACAAAATTTGGTCTTAATAAAAAAAAGAAGATAGGTTGGGGTGACGGACAAATCTTGGGGTGGGGAGAGGCAACTTCATCCACAGTGTGATCATTTATTGAGCTAAGGATCCTCTGTGATCTCTTCCTCATCTGTCAGGAGACTCTCTTTCTTGCTAGCTTTGCCTTCCCCCTAGCCTTTGATTTCGTTCTTTGAATCCCCAATGTCCTTGGTGTTGTTGTTTTGTCAATGAACATGATTATGTTCTTGGGGAAAGGATCAATGTTATCCTAGCTTACCTTCTCTGACCGCCCAATGAATAGAGCTGAGATCCTTGTCCCGAAGTGTAAGGTTCCCTTGATGGTGACTATCTTATTCTTCTAATTTCTTATAACCGTCTCCTCGGCTTTGGCAGACAAGAGTGAAAGAAATTACTCTTTCCAGTTGCACTTATCACCTAGCTCAATATCTTTCATCAACCTAATCTTGTTCAAGCTCACCTGCTCATGGAAACCCGTGTTCCCCACGATGTACTTGGAAACGAGATCCACTAGTGTCGTATACTGAGGCATGAACTCATTATTGTAAAGCATGGATTGAATTCACTGGACCAATTCTTCATGAGTAGGCAAGATGTTTCCCTTCTAGATTTTCAGCATAGATGATAGGGTTGTTTCTAATGCAAGGAAGATAAAAAATCTCCCTAACAAATTCCTTGAGAGGAGCATCGTTCTCCTCTTCCTGAAAGTAGGCTTTCCATCCCAGTCTTTCCCAATGGGGACAAACAGAATCACTTTTACAACCAACTCGCTCCCCTTCTTTGTCATCTCGATGTAGCCATCCGCTATTTCTTTGCAATAATAGCACGAGGGCGACGAGTAAAATATGTCGCCAAGCCGCTCTTGCATATCCAGCTGAAGATGGGCAAAATTTCTTCAAGCATGGACCATCCATAGTGATTATCTGCTCCACCTCCAGTTGGTTTTAATGACATCGTAGTCAATCTCCCTTTCATTACTTGGTGCCGCCATTATTTTGAGAAAATAAAGAGTTTGCACAAGGAAAATTTGCAGAGGGAGCACAATAATTTTTCAAAATGCAAAGTGAAGGTTTGAAAATGTGAAAGGTTAAAATGGCGTAAGAACGAAGTTGATAAGCTCAATTATTCTTATCAACAGTCAAGATTAAATAAATTTTAAAATGAACGATTGTGATTTAATCCCAACCCGACAATTTTCCATTATATATGTTGTGTACCTAAGATTTACGGTCTAATTACACAAAAAAATTAATTGGCGCATTTAATGCTACCATGTTCATGAATTAGTAAGAAAAGTTGCGCCTCAAATGAAAACAAAATGAGTTACATGCACGATTCTCAGGATTTGAGGTTTTTTAGGAAAAAAACTTAAAGAAACTAATGAACTTTCATTCAGTTGAAGACTTTTGCATTTATACATCTTCAGTGAACATTGTAGTTCCCTAATACCTCATGGAGAAATTCTAACCCTAAGATTAATCTTCCCCCTTAATCTCATCCTGACCCCTATCCCGAAGTCTCTCCCGGATCAAAGAGTCCTAATTCCACGGACAATTCCACAAA
Source organism: Ballota nigra (assembly GCA_947034835.1). Classification (NCBI taxonomy): domain Eukaryota; kingdom Viridiplantae; phylum Streptophyta; class Magnoliopsida; order Lamiales; family Lamiaceae; genus Ballota; species Ballota nigra. The sequence continues at coordinate 31,218,920 of OX344727.1, forward strand.
CCTAGATTTTGCTAATGGCTTAGTTAATATATCTACTCTTTGCTTGTCAGTGTGGAATTTTCTCCATCCTGATATCCTTCTTTTCCACATGATCTCTTATAAAGTGATGCTTGATATCCACATGTTTGCACCTTTTGTGTAGAACAAGGTTCTGGGTGATGGTAATAGCACTATTGTTGTTACAATGAATTAGGACTTCATTTGCTACCACCTGGTAAAAGCACATGTCTATATATGTAGTAGGTTTTCTCTAAGTTAAAACCATATGATCTTCTTGACAACAAGTAGATGAGATTCCTGAGATGAAGCTTGAAATCTTACACAAACTCTTAAAATAAATATAATTTATGGTCTGCTAGTTGTAAGATATAGGAATGATCTAACCGGCCTCATATAGATTGTGATGTCACATTCCACTTTCATTTGCATTCATAAGATACACTGTGATTTTTTTTTTTATGTAGCATAAGCTAAAAATATTATGATGGCTTCCAATCATGCTACTTGTACAAAAGATATATTATAATTTATTCGGTCAGCTTGACAAAAACTTTGTGCAACTAATATAGCCTTATTTTTTATCGCAATGTCTACTTCATCAAGATTTTCCTTGAGGACCCACCTTGTTCCAGTTACCTTATAATATAGCCTAGAAACAAGTTCACAAACATGATTTATCTAAAATCCATTAAGTTTTTCTTGTATACCTAAATTCTAGTTGACACCTAGGGTTTCATCAACATCTTTAGGTTTTGTTTCAAATAGAAAACATGAAAAAATGAGGTATGTGGCCAGTGAGTAAACAATTATATTAAACTATTGTAATTAGATTACGAATCACGATGGCGAGTTACTACCAGTTGATCAATTTATCAGTCCCGGAGGACAATGACACAATACTGCTAAATAATCAATTTATCAGTCCCAGGGATTGATACTGGAATTTTCCCAAGGACAATGGCGTATGAATGTCAATTAATCAATTTATCAGTCCAATAGGACAGTGACGTATTACTGCCAACTAATTAATTTATCAGCCCCGTAGGAAAATGGTGCACTACTGTTAATTAATAAATTTATCAGTCACGTGGGTCGATATTGGAATACGCACAGGGGACAACGGTGCATGACTCTCAATTAAGCAATATATCAGTCTCAAAGGACAATGAGACGTGCATTACTGCCAATTAAACAATTTAACAATCCCGGAGGATAATAACATATTATTGTCAATTAATCAATTTATCAGTCTCAGAAGTCGATATTGAAATTCGTCTAAGGGACAATGATACATGACTGCTTATTAATCAATTTATCAGTCATTATTGAAAATGACACACTAATAAGCAAAAAATGTGACACACCATAATTAAAATGGAGTATAAATCAATTTATCAGCCACATAAGTGACATATTAAAATATAAAACTTACTCACAGGATGTATTGACTGAGTCTTTGTTGGGAAGTAGTATCCAAGTGAGCACTGTGACGTCGGCCTAGCAATTAGCATAACTATCCTTTTTATTATTAAATTATAATTTAAATTTTAGAATTTTATATTTTGAAAATATAATGTTTCTCATACAGTCATGAAGTTTGCACATAGATCACATAAGTCGCATGCAATTATAACACCAATTTTTGTCATAATACTAGCATAAATAATTATAAATATCAACATAAGATGCACCAGGTTGAATCCATGAAATAAAGATATAGTCACACTGGACATCTTTAAAAACTCATTTCATAGAACTTCCACAAACCATATCATCTACAAATGTTTTATCATGTTAATAATATTCAGAATTTCAGCAAAGTAATGACATATAAATTTGGGAAAACCACATTCCCCTACATAATTCTAGGCCTTCTTTTGAATCACGACAAAACTTAAAATCTATTTAATCCTACTACATTCCCAGCCCATTTAACTACAAAAGATAATTCTGAGCCCATTGTACTTATATTACTCCCTCCGTCCCAAACTCGTTTGTTACATTGTCAAAAAGGTCCGTCTCATACTCGTTTGCTACATCTACTTTTGGCAAAAAAATAATAATACTTTTTAATATTATATTCTTCATACACTAATAACCAAAAACATCTACTTTTTCACTTTATTATTTTATCACTTTAAATACTATAAACAACTCTTTTTTAATACCCGTGCAAATAGTAAATGGGAAGTTGAGTTTGGGGCAGAGGGAGTATATTTTAATTCAAAGCAACCTCTCTCACATCTCTCTTGTTTTAAGTACACTTTCAGTCTCTCTCTCCCTCATTCCATTAATTAAAAAAAAATATCAAATTCATCTCTCTCCTATCTCTCTAAAATTCAACATCTCTTCTGGCAGATTCACACTACCGTCGATGTCTCTCAACCTCCTCCTGCGCGCTCTCATGGACGATGTTGGTGCTAGTTTTCTAATAAAGCCATCTTCTCTTCTCCGATGAAGCCCCACGCCGCAAATCAATGCCCGACAGAATGGGTGATGCGACAGATCTATGGCTCTTGGTGATGCGTTAGATATATGGATCTATGACAGAAAGAGTGAAGCTCTACGCCACCTTCTTGTCTCCCATGCCAATGGTGGTGATGCGGCGGTGGTGGAAGTTCTTCATTGGCTCTGGGCAGATCTGGTAGCGGCAGGTCTATGGCTCAACTATGATTTTTGGTTCGAGGGATGACGAATCAATGGCTCGACGGAGAGAGACACGATGGGAGAAGAAACATAGGCAGTAATTTCTTTTGCCGGAGGCGAGATGGAGGCGGCAAAAGCATATTAGTTAAGCCTTCTTGTTCAATGTCTGAAGCTTTTTCTAATGTTTGATATTTTGATGATTTTTCTGGGTTTTTGGAGTGAAATTACTGTTCTTCAATACTTGTGAATGCAGTTGGGTTTTTGTATTATTGTTCTTGTATTATTTAGTGATGGATTTGTGGTTTTCATAAAATTAATTATTTGGGAATCTTGAGGCTTTCTCAATTTTTTTATTTTTTTTAAATTTAATTTGAAAATTAGGTGTGATTCTGTCCACATATATATGGTTTTAAGATTATCTTGAACTTAGAATTCAAATGCAGTTTTTTATAATGAAAATTGTAAATCTCTATGAATACTGATTTTATTTAACCATGAATTTCTGGTAAAAACATATTAGGTAAGTCTTCTTGTTCAATGTCTGAAGATTTTTCTAATGTTTGATATTTGATGATTTTTGGGTTTTTGGGGTGAAAATTACTGTTTTTCAGTACCTGTGAATGCAGTTGGTTTTTTGTATTGTTGTTCTTGTATTATTTAGTGATGGATTCGTGATTTTCAGGTGTGATTCTTTTGAATTTTGGTGGAGATTTGGATTTGTCAAAAGGGTGGAGATTTGGAGATTGGACACGAAGGATGATGATGATGTGAAGAGGGTTGATGAATAGTAATTTATTTTTTTATTGAGAAGGGATTAAAATGATAGAAATGACAATTATTGGATTAGTTGTATATGAAATGACTATTATGATAAGTATTGAAGTAATTGTATATGAAACCGCTAGTTTACTTTGTCTAACATAACTGCATTGAATTCTTCTCTACTAGAATAATTGTACACTGATTATGGTAATACTAATAACTATAGTACATTGAATATGGTATACTATATATAACTATAGTACACTGAATATAGTATATTATATATATTTATAGTACACTTAGGTGGAGTGATTTTGATAAATGAATTTTCAAACTGAATAATTACAATTTTTTTTTTTTGCAAAAAGTGATATTATTGATAAAATTGATGATAGATATGGTAAATAATAAATATTGAATATAACAGTATTTTTAAAAAATAGGAATAATAGTTACGGTATACAACAATTAACTGTAGTAAATATAAATATAGTATAGTACACGTAAACACACTATAGTACACGTAATTATAGTACAATAATATATAAATCATCAAAGGTAACTTTATGTTACCTCAGAAGTGACATAAAGTAAAAGGTTAGTATTGCAGTGTACTTTTGTAGTTGGATGATAGTCTAAAAAGTTTTTGTTACTATATGTCTTAAGGTACCATATTTTTTATTGGGGTGTAAATGACCCTATAAATTTTACATGAATTTTTTATTTGAAAAATTCAGTAGCATAACTGTTGATGATCGTTTCTAATCATATGGATTTGTGGCTGTTTTTTACTATTAATCAGATCACCAAACAATTACGTGTGATTGATCACTACCGTAAATAGTGAATTCGATAGATCGAGTAAAGAAAAGATAAATGCGTGTATTGATTATGTATATGTGTTAATTGAGGTGTTTTAGTAGGTGTAGACAAAGTTTAGAGATGTATCTATGAATTTGTGTTTATTCTTATTCATTAAAAATCAAGGTATTTATACAAGTCCTTCAAGTACGAGGTGGCCTGACCTTTGCTCTCCCATGTGTGCATGCTTGACACATGGAGAGTTGACTATTTGAATCCTCTAAGCTGGATTTGCTCGTATTAGAAAGCAGTTCGTCTCTTTGGACTTGTCCTTGAGGAGTCACTAACTTGATCTTGTTGGTCGATTTATCTTCTGCCTTGGTGCTTTGGCTAGAGTAGCTCGCCAAGGTCTTTTTTGTATTCAGATGGCCTTTGCTTTTTAGTAGCTCGGTTGGGTGAAGTAGCTCGCCTAGCTGGAGTAGCTCGCCTGGCTATTCCAGCTCGGCCTGGCTTAATTTGGCTTGCTTAATCTTGTCTTTGGTGTGGTTAATTGGCTTAAACCTGTTTATCTTATGTTTATTGTAGTTCGCCTATCAACAATTTCCCCCTAGCCTACCTTTATGTTGTGAGGTAAGAGGCAAGTTGTTTAAGGGCTGGCTATAATCTCGAGTCTTCTCGGTCGAATTGCACCATCAATAGGCGGACTGGACTATCTCAGACGAACTACTATAACTTGGACGAGCTACCCTGGGCGTGCTACATTAGACGACGACGGTTGGAAACCCCAGACATAGGACACGCTTCGAGACGTGACGTGGACGGCATGATTGTCGCCGCCTACACGCGCATTACTTCGAGGCGACACATCCTTCAATAATTTCGGAGGAGGGCCACATGCGCGCAGTATTTGCTCGTTGGTCCTCAAATTTTTTGTTCCTCTCACAAAGTACCCCATTTTTGGCTTATTATAAATTGGGGAATTCTTCGTTTTTCATTTTTTTTCACAATTTCTTCAGTTCCAAAATCTCTCATCTTCTTTCTTTCAAATTTCCAGCAATGTTTCCACCATTTCAGACGTCGGTTCCGTTTATTCGAAGCTTTCTAAGGTAAAAATATTCTCATTTTTTCTTCTCCTCGTGTTTAATTTTATTTTTATTGGGTTAAATATCCCTAAAATCCGCCGTTGAACTCTCGAAATGTCACCGCCCCTTTATCTCCCTTGTCGAAAAATGCCATTGACGGTCGTCCTGAACTTTTACCCATTATTTCTTCATAAAACTTTAAATAAATGTCCTTCAACTCTCAAACCGCCTCTGATCCTCGCGAAACCCTGGAAAATGCCCAATCGGAGAAGTTTCGACTCCTATTCCAGTGGTACACCTTGATTTGGACTCGAAGGCGACCTCCGTAGTCCGATATGTTGAATCGGGAGCTTGCGCATTAAGGGAGGAGAGCGCCGAGCTAAACCCAGCTCGCAAAATTGTGGATGAGACCAGCTCCGACTTGCATTCTGAGGAGAAGGACGAGGTCGAGGTGCAGCAGGTCGCCCCAGTCGATGAGCTAACCTGGGAATTTCTAAAGAGCATCAACTACCCCATGTCGAACCCGATCAAGCACCAGATCCCCATCGCAGTAGTTCGCTAGGTCGACTGGGAAGCCTACGAGAGGGAATGGTCCAACCGATTCACCATCCCAGCTCGCGAGAAGCGAAAGTTGAAGACGAACAACTTTGCGGCGAGCTACATTGTCTCATCCATTACTGAGAAAGATTTGCCAAAGATCAGAAAGGATTACAAGATCCCTTTTGACATCCATCTGTACGCTCCATTGGAAGACGATGGAGCAGATCGCCCACCCCCGGGCTCACGACGATCAACTTGGTCATTCTTAATGTTGGGGTCACTTTGCTCCTTCATCCACTGATAGGCCATTTCCTGGAGCAGACGAACTTGGCAATTAGCCAACTAACGCCAGTAGGATGGATAAACTTGATGTCCCTCATGGTGCTGTGCACCCTTGAGGGATATCCCAATAAACTGTCCGCCGAAGAGGTGAACTACCACATGGCTGGTACTACTTTAAGGCTCGTCCTGGCCTTAAGGTAGTCGAAGATGTCCCAGGGAAGGTCAGAGACTGGAAGCAGTTTTACATCAGTGGAGATTGGCGTGCTTTAGCTTGCCCATATGGCGGCGAGGAGAGAATAAACACTCCAACGGAGTTTGAGATTCTTAAGCATGAGTTTTACTTCTTCATAATTTTTGAAGGGGTAAAACTAATTTTAATCTCTTTATTCTTGTTTCAGATCCCAAAACTCTCAAGTGGAGGAGTACGAAAGATGAAGCTGACGATTTATTTATGTTCGTCGTGAGTCAGATCGGCCTAAGGAACCAAGCAGATCGCACCGTCCAACATCATTGCTCAGAAGAGACTCGCAGAGTTGCTCGATTCACTACCTACCCTCACCACTTAGAGGCGCGAGCTGAAATCCCGAGGGTAAGTTGTTTATAATTCTGGCAAGCTACTTTAGCTTTTCATTATCTTTTTAAGAATTTTTCTAACACTTGTAGCTCGTCACAGTAGCAATACACCCCGCCTTCACCGTCCTTGACCAGCATGTGTGGGAAATAACGAATAAAAAGGGCAGGAAGAAAGGGGATACCATCTCGAAGATGGTGGCATTGGTCGCCAAGACCAAGGAGGATCCTTGCAAGACGGGGGCGTCGGGCTCATCTAAGCAGCCTGCCCCACTAAGTAGCCCGCCGGTGCCTGATGCTAAAAAGAAAAGGCTCTTGCGAGGTGATGGAACTCCACCGCCGAAGGCGAGCGTGCTCCTAAGAAGACCAAGGAGCACTATGGCGGAGAAGGACATCCAGCTCGCTCCGCCGAACATGAAGTAGCCCGCGCCTCATCGGTGGAGATCGTCTCGGATCAATAAATGATCTCCACCGTGCAACAAAAGAGGCCAGGGTCTCCAAGTGACTATACTTTCCTTGGCTGGGATGCTGGTCGCTTCTCACAGTAAGTATCTTTTCTTTAGATTTTCCTCTTTTTTTTAACTCCTTTGGTTTCATTTGTTTTAGGTACTAGATCTCCAACTACCCCGACCGTTTACAAGCTGTGCACCAGTTCGCTTGGTCTAAGGTGCTAGCCACTTTAAGGGATATTCTGAGCTCGCACGTTCGGCAAGCTACTGAGTTAATCGTGCGAGATTGGATGAGGCCGCTGGAGGATACCGTGAACGAGCAATCTGCTCGGGATAATGGACGTCTCGCCCTCATTCAGGCGAGCAACTCTGTGGTCACCATTCAGAGGTTGGTGGACCAAGTGGATGACTTGGAGAAAGATGTCTGCCAACACACCAACATAGTCCGCCGCATCTCCCTAGAGAGGGACGATGCCAGGGCCAAGGCGGACTTAGCCGTTGATAGCCTTCAAGAGAAGATGAGAGCTCATCAGGTCGCCGAGCAAAGTGCTCTTGACCTTCACCAGAAGGTCTCTGAAGAGCTCATGACGAAAGAGGCCGAGCTAGAAAAGTTGCGCACCCAGCTCGCCCGAGAGCAAAAAAAAAAGAGAGACGGCTGAAAAGTGGGCCACTGAGACCGAGGCTAAGGTAGCTCGGCTGGAGGAGTAGCTCGCCAGTGCCATTACTCAAGAGGAGTTGGCACCTAAACTGGAGGCGAGCTCCATCATTGGGTTTGTCAGTGCCTACACAGAATGTTTTCAAGCTATGAATGAGTTCGACGTCCCCAACGTTCTTGCAGGCATTGGCAAGGAGTTTACAAACTTCCTCCAAGCCAACCCCCCTTCTCAAGGCGCCATCCTGCAAATCGGCGATCTACCTAAGTACGGGGTAAAAATAGATTTCCTCGATCTTAGCATCGAAATCACCCATCCCTCGGAGGGCAAAGATGAGCAGGAGGATGTCGCCGAAGGCGCAGTGGATGCCCCCACTGGCCCTACTAAGCAAGCCCACAAGGAGTGGGCCAATGCTGAGGGGCTCATTGCCGAGCTGACAGAAGATGTCCCCCTTGTTGGGAAAATAGGGGTGCCCGAAATCTATTCGGGATGAAATTTAAATACGAATTTAAATTCAATTATTACTAGCATGAATTAATCCTAATTAATTCAAATAATAATTCCAACAACAAATTTAACATCATGCATGTTGAATTAATTCACATAATATCTAGGCGGAATAAACAAGAATTTATGTGACTTACGTACCTCTTGTAGAATTGGCCTTTGAATAAACGGGACAATCACAATCACGCTTTATCAACCCAAAAGCCTTCTCAAGTATTTCCCTTTCACCTTACTTGATCACCGGTGGGAGATGCTTTCAAGTAATTTAAATAACTAAAGAAAAAGAAAAATATATATGCTCTTGATTTTTCCAACACATGGAATTATGTACTTGGGGATGAAATAATCACCCCCTATTTATAATAGGTAGTGGCCGAAAACTGTAGAGTGTTTGGGCCTTGGAGAACTCTAAGAAATCTTGAATATATCTCATATATTCTTTTCTCCATAATAAAATATTCCACAAAAATCTCACTCTCCTAAATAGGCTTGTGATTTTCGAAAATTATGAATAAGAATCCAAGATTTGGATCTTCTTGAATATATGAGATAATCTTGTATTCCAAGAATACTTATCTTCCATAATATCTTTTCAAGAAAATCAACAAGATCTTTTCTTACTCCACATAAGCAATTTTCGAAAATTACCCTTGAAAAATCAGCATTATATTATCTTTTTATTTTAATCACCTTATCATTATTGGGCTACTTAATGGGCTACTTGAGGGGCCTTTAAGGAGAATTAAGATTGGACCTCCTAATAGACTTCTGAATTTCAATATTGAGCCCCAATATAATTCAATCCATTAATATTAATTATTACCACTAATAAATTAATATTGCACTATCCATCTTAATCCATATTACGATAATATGGGCTCCCGATTATTATTTTCCGCGTTTAAGATTATCAAGTCCATTAATTAATTAAGCTTCTGAATAGCTCTAAATTAATTAATATATTTCATCTTGGAGTAAAGACAGCTCAACATTATTATCCGTACCGAAGAAACTAATTCTTCACTTGCAAGATTTGGTACGATAAAACTTATGAGCCCACCAAGGGGACTAATCACACGAGCCGTACTCGCACGCGTTTCTCCGTATTAAATCTTAGCAACCGTCGTATGATTAATATTACTGCCCAAAGCACAAGGTTCGAAGTCACAATGATTCTCACCCATCATGAATCAAAGCAGTAACCATTAAGCACACACGGTCCTATTTAAGTGACGGAGATTAAGAAATTACTAACCACTGAGGTCTAATTCTTCACATTTCAGAACAGAAGAATGTATCCTCATTGTAGGTCCTCTTCAACACATACTAAATGTGCTAGTGCAATCTCTTAGTCAAGACAGACCAATCTGAGACTTACACATCGACCTTTCACGGCGGATTGTTCAATTCCACCTAGGTCGTGAAAATGTACGTTTAGTTACAAGGAAGCTGTTAATGTTATCTTCCGTGATCGGGTATCACCACATTAACTACAATGTAACATGTACCATATATTGAACGGTTTGCAATAGATATTCAACAATCAATCATATCTAAAGCAAATGTGATAAAAGAATTATTCTCATAAACAAGTGTTTGATACACGAGTTATACAAAGTAAAAGCATACTTTCACGTATAACTCCAACAATCTCCCACTTATACTTAAAGTCTGCTTTTTAGTATACATCATGCATGTCTTAGTGTAGTAGCTCTACGTGACATCTCATGTCAACCTACACTAACCTAATAATTGCTCCCACTTATACTTAAAGCAGATTGACAATAGTCTTGACTCCCATTTCATCCACATGTCTCTCGAATGTACTCTGAGGCAGACCCTTTGTGAATGGATCAGCTAGGTTATCTCCCGATGCTATCTTTGCCACCTCTATATCTCCTCTCTTAACGATTTCTCGTATAAGATGGTATTTTCTTTCTATGTGTTTACTGGCCTTGTGGGCTCTCGGTTCCTTTGAATTTGCAACTGCTCCGGCATTATCACAATAGACAGTGATTGTGCTGGGCGAATTCAGAACAACGTCCAAGTCCACTAAGAAGTACTTGAGTCAAACCGCTTCTTTCGCTGCTTCACAAGCAACTACTTATCGGCTTCCATGGTCGAATATGCGATGCATTTCTGCAAATCGCTTCTCCATGTCATGTCTCCTTCTCCCATGCAAAACACACTACCCGAGGTAGATATTCTGGAGTCTATGTCTGATTGGAAATTTGAGTTCGTGTATCCCATGGGAATTAGACCGTCTGACTGTTAAATCAGCATTCCATTCCAAGTTCTTTTCAGAAACTACAGAACACATTTAATTGCAATCTAATGTGCTTTCCCGGGGATATTTTGATATCTTGCCATCATGCCCACGACAAAGCAGATATCTGGTCTCTTACACAACATTGCATACATAAGACTTCCTACGTACGGAACGTCTTTCATGTCATCTATCTCCACTTGCGTCTTAGGGCATATTTCTTTGGATAGATGGATTTCGTGTCTAAAAGGTACAAAACCTTTCTTGGAATCTTGCATGTTGTATCGCTTCAAAATATTGTCTTTGTATGAAACTTGCGATAAGCCCAACATTCTCTTCTTGCGATCGCGAGTGATCTTGATCCCAAGGATGTGACCGGCTTCCCCTAAGTCCTTCATATCAAATTGTTTTGACAGCCATACCCTTACGTCTGACAATACCTTTACATTGTTTCCAATGAGCAGAATATCGTCTACGTATAATACTAAGAATACCACTGCAGTTCCGTCATGCTTCTTATACACACAACTTTCGAACTCGTTTTGATCAAACCCATAAGACTTAATCACTTGATCAAAACATTGGTTCCAAGTACGCGATGCTGGCTTAAGTCCATAAATGGGTCTCTTAAGCTTGCATACGAGGTGCTCTTGGCCTTTTTCAATGAAACCTTTGGGCTGTTGCATATGGATATCTAACCCGTCAAAACTTCCGTTAAGGAAAGCCGTCTTGACATCCATTTGCCAGACCTCGTAATCTAGGTGCGCAGCGATCGACAAGAGAATACGGATGGACTTAAGCATAGCTACAGACGAAAAGGTTTCCTCATAATTGATCCCTTCTTTCTAAGTATACCCTTTGGCCACAAGCCTTGCTTTGAAGGTCTCTACCCTTCCGTCCAGTCCTCTTTTCCTCTTGTACACTCACTTGCATCCAATGGGCTCTACCCTACTGGGTGGTTCGACCAACTCCCACACTTGATTATGATCCATCGAACCCATCATGGTTTCCATTGTTGTTTGCCACGACTCCGCGTCTTTGTCTTGGATTACCTCGTCGTATATCCATGGGTCTGATTCATCACCGGGAATTAAATCCAAAGATTCCCCTATTCCCATGAATCTCTCGGGTTGCCTAGCAATTCTCCCACTGCGACGGGGTTCCGGTTGTGAAGGTGTTGTTGGGAAAATAGGGGTGCCCGGAATCTATTCGGGATGAACTTTAAATACAAATTTAAATACAATTATTACTAGCATGAATTAATCCTAATTAATTCAAATAATAATTCCAACAACTAATTATCATCATGCATGTTAAATTAATTTCACATATTTAACTAGGCGGAATTAAACAAGTAAATATGCGATTAACGTACCTCTCGTAGTAATGGCCTTTGGATATACGGGACACTTGTAATCACGTTCTATCAACCCAAAGCCTTCTCAAGTATTTCCCTTTTCACCTCACTTGATCGCCGGTGGGAGACGCTTTCAAGCAATTTAATAAACTAAGGAAAAAGAAAAATATCTATGCTTCTTGATTTTTCCAACACATGGAATTATGTACTTGGGGATGAAATAATCATCCCCTATTTATAAAGAGGGTATGGCCGAAATTTTGTGTATCTATGGGCTTGGAGAAAATCTTTTCTTAGCCTCTAAGAAATCTTGAATATATCCCATATATTCTTTTCTCCAAAATAAAATATTCCACAAAAATCTCACCCTCCACAATAAATAGCTATTTTCAAAAATTATAGGTATGAAATTCAAGATTTGGATCTTCTTGAATATATGAGATATTCTTGTATTTCTAGAATACATATCTTCCATAATATCTTTCCAAGAAAATCAACAAAATCTAATTTCTCCTAATATCACTATTTTCGAAAATTTAAAGAAAAAATCAGCAATATAATTTTCTTTTTATTTTAATCACCTTATCATTATTGGACTACTTAATGGGCTACTTGAGGGGCCTTAAGGAGAATTAAGATTGGACCTCCTAATGGACTTCTGAATTTCAATATTGAGCCCCAATATAATTCAGCCCATTAATATTAATTATTACCACTAATAAATTAATATTGCACTATCCATCTTAATCCATATTACGATAATATGGGCTCCCGGTTATTACTTCCCGCGTTTAAGATTATCAAGTCCATTAATTAATTAAGCTTCTGAATAGCTCTAAATTAATTAATATATTTCATCTTGGAGTAAAGACAGCTCAACATTATTATTCGTACCGAAGAAACTAATTCTTCACTTGCAAGATTTGGTACAATAAAACTTCTGAGCCCACCAAGGGGACTAATCACACGAGCCGTACTCGCACGCGTTTCTCCGTATTAAATCTTAGCAACCGTCGTATGATTAATATTACTGCCCAAGACACAAAGTTCGAAGTCACAATGATTCTCACCCAACATGAATCAAAGCAGTAACTACTAAGCACACACGGTCCTATTTAAGTGACGGAGATTAAGAAATCAACAACCACTGAGGTCTAATTCTTCACCTTTCAGAACAGAAGAATTTATCCTCGCTGTAGGACCTCTTCAACACATACTAAATGTGCTAGTGCAATCTCTTAGTCAAGACAGACCAATCTGAGCCTTACACATCGACCTTTCACGGCGGATTGTTCAATTCCACCTAGGTTGTGAAAATGTACGTTTAGTTACAAGTAAACTGTCAATGTCGTCTTCCGTGATCGGGTATCACCACATTTAACTACTATGTAACACGTACTATATATTGAACGATTTGCAATAGAAATTCAACATTCATCATAACTAAAGCAAATGCGATAAAAGAATTATTCTCATAAAACGAGTGTTTGATACACGAGTTATACAAAGTAAAAGCATACTTTCACGTATAACTCCAACAGTGACGTGTGGTACATCATCTTGTATACTTGGTATAAGAGTTTGCCCTCTTAACTCGTCTAAGGTAATCTAACTTCTGGGCTTTCTTTTGTTCATATAGTCTTCCTCCAAGAATTTAAAATGCGAACTAATCACGGTCTTTTGATCATTGGGACTATAGAACATACACCCTTTCGTTCCCGCAGGGTATCCTATAAACAGCCTTAATTCCGAACGTGGATCCAACTTACCGGCTGCCTTGTCTAGCACGTATGCCGGACAACCCCAAATCCGCAAGTGTCTTAGACTGGGCTTGCGCCCGGTCCACAATTCCATTGGGGTTTTAGGAACCGATTTGGATGGCACCAAGTTTAGAATGTAAGCCGCTGTTTCCAAGGCGTTACCCCAAAACGATTTGGGTAAATCCAAATAACTCATCATAGATCTGACTATTTCTAAAAAAGTCGGGTTCCTTCGTTCCGCCACACCGTTCTATTGAGGGGTTCCCGGTACGGTCAACAGGGATACAATCCTTTCGTCCGATAGGTAGTTCAAGAGTTCATCGCTAAGGTATTCGCCTCCACGATCAAATCGTAGAAACTTGATACTTCTTTCCCTATGCATCATAAGGTAGATGTATCCATATCTCGAGCAATCATCAAAATGACAAATTACTCATACCCCTTCTTGCTATGATCGTCATTGAACCACACATATCGGTATGAACGAGTTCAAACACTTTGGTGGCTCTATTCCCTTTGGCTCCAAATGCCCTCTAGGTCATTTTACCCTCTAAACAGGATTCACAAATTGGAAATGACTCAACTTGAAGTGACTCCAAGGATTCATTTTTCACCAACCTTTGTATCCGCATTAGATTAATATGACCTAATCTAAGATGCCATATAAGTGTTTCGTTCATGTCCGAAGAATGCTTTCTTTTATTACTCGAAATAATCGATGTGTTATTAGATTTAATTTTTGTGAGTGGTGTCCCCAAATAATGGTATAAAGATCATCCATTGAAGTTTCGGAACAGATAAACTCATTGTTTCAAGAAATAATAACATCCTCATTAAAAGAAACTGAGTATCTATTCAAAACAGTTTAGAAACTGAAGGTTGAGTTCTTTCTAAACTAGGAACATGAAGAACGTCTCTCAAGACCATAACTCTATCTTCAAAAGATAGGCGCACTTCTCCTACTGCTTCAGCTGCCACTTCTCATAGCATTGTCCGGTGTGATGGGGATATCACCTCCGCTAAGTCGTCGGGTTAGCTTGAACCCATGAAACAAATGTGATCAGTAGCTCTCGTATCCACTATCCACGAATAGACAGTATACGCCACTTCACAAGTTTCGATGACTAGGGTGTGTGAATTACCTAACTTTCCTAGCCTATTAGGCTTGGAACAGGCAGACCTCAATTGTCCTCTCTCACCACAACTAAAACACTTCCCCTTCGATGCTAGCCTTTGCATTTGCCTTTCGCAACAATTGAATTTGCTTGGATCCGGCCTTTGGTTCTCTTCCTCTTTTTCCCTCCCTTGGGACCAAAAGAGGTAGACGGACCATTAGCCACCATAGCACTAGATTGGTGCTCCATTATCATCTCTACCGAAACTAAAGCTTGCAAGAGTTCGGGCAAACGACTTGTCCGTTCATTCATCTGACAGTTCAGATGAAACTGCTCAAAGCTTCTCGGTAGAGAATGGTATATAAAATCAACCTGAGAAGGGACATCAAAATCCGCACCAAGTACTTCGAACTTGTTAAGGTATACCATTATCTCGAGAATGTGCTCTCTCACGGGCGTTCCTTCCACCATTTCCAACTTGACCGAGTCATGTTTGGTGAACTGATTAGTCATGGGATTTCGATGTGAAAACATCTCTTCAAGGTTTTCCATGATTTCAACAGCGGATACAATGTCTTCATGAACGCGCCTCAAATCCTCAGACAGAGATGTCAAGATGATGCACTTCATGTGTTCATTGTCACGTTGTTAATCATAAACTACCTTTTCCCATTGTTTGACTTATCATTAGGCTTGCCTGGTTTATTAACGTGAATAACCCAATTGTGTTTTCGTGCAGTAAGGACAAATTTAAAATTACATATCCAATTGATATAATTCTCTCCAAAAAGTTTATTAACTTTAAGTATATTAAACAGTGGATTAAAAGGTTGCGACATGATGAAATGAGAATAAAACATACATTCATATCAATATTTAGAAAAATACGAAATTATCACATAATTCGATCACATCAATTATATTGAAACCTTAAAACAATATAATCATGCATCAGCCAACATCTCGAAATAATTTAAATGCGCCACGAGGGGTGGTCTATACATTTAAACACATTCAAGCGGATCACAAACTTAAAAGTTACAAATCCTTAATTCAAAATTAATAGTTGGCTCCCACTTTGACCACATAATAAATTGACAGGGACTCCGAGGGGAGTAAGTTAGTATCAATTTCTTATGCCTAAGTAATAACCATAATTAAATACAGGATTATTATTTCGCTTTGAGCAAGCCACTCGTGGTGAGGGTCAATACCGCCACTAATAATAATCCACAATCATCCTTTCAAAATTTATTCATGTGAAATCCGTTCTTTTGGCCGATCCGAGGGGGAAATGTATTCCAAAAGAAACTTCACAAATAAATAAATTATGGAGGCCAAATTAATCCAATTTTAATATCCGGAATAAAATTGCGATTAAATAAACATACTTAGTAATTTTCGAAAGTAAGGTTTTTCTTGGACAATAAAATTCATGCAAACACATATTAACAAATAATAATAAGTGCACGAAATAAAACATCCATCAAAACAAAATTAAACACATTGGAGTACTCAAATCCAATTATCACGGTTTAATTTCTTCACGTCTTGATATGAAATACAGTCCTTGTTGCTTTCCATCGTTCGTCTCGACACGCTCCCACTCGAACATCAACACTTCATTAAAAACAACTTCGTTTGGGGTTCGGGACAACGTTTAAAATCACACAAAAAATCGAGAACTGAAATTAATTTTTTAAAAAAATTCCACGGCCCGAGATTTGACGTGCGTCGGCCCACGGAGTGGGCCCGCACGTCTCTCGGCACGGTGCCGAGCAGCAGTCGCCGAGCGCGCCTATGTACACGCGCTGCCATGCCCGTCATGCGCGGGTCGTGCGCCTCGCGCACCCCGTGCATCGGGTTTCGCCGTTCGTTCTCGTTTTTCACCCCATGCATGATTTTACGTCCATGCATGCGCCACGCATGCATGCGTTGTCCGGGTACGCCGTCTTTAATTCTTCGTTCCTCGTCATGATCCGGTTACAATTTATTTTTCAAAAAAAAAATACTAGATCTAGACTAGTTTATTACAATGATCAAATCAAAATAAAACCAACTAATCTACTCGTGGGTTTTCTCACGAGAAAAACGAATTCGAACGAATCGAATTAAAAACAATTAATTCACACGCATGAAAAATAATAAACATTAAAACCATGACAATTGGATACCTGCAAAAAAGATCTAGCAATTCTACTATCCAATTTCAATTTAATGTTAAACAATTTAAATTCCAATTTAAAGATCAGAGCCCGAAACCGTGGCTCTGATACCAGTTGTTGGGAAAATAGGGGTGCTCGGAATCTATTCGGGGTGAAATTTAAATACGAATTTAAATTCAATTATTACTAGCATGAATTAATCCTAATTAATTCAAATAATAATTCCAACAACAAATTTAACATCATGCATGTTGAATTAATTCACATAAAATTTAGGCGGAATAAACAAGAATTTATGTGACTTACGTACCTATTGTAGAATTGGCCTTTGAATAAACGGGACAATCACGATCACGCTTTATCAACCCAAAAGCCTTCTCAAGTATTTCCCTTTCGCCTTACTTGATCACCGGTGGGAGATGCTTTCAAGTAATTTAAATAACTAAGGAAAAAGAAAAATATATATGCTCTTGATTTTTCCAACATATGGAATTATGTACTTGGGGATGAAATAATCACCCCCTATTTATAATAGGTAGTGGCCGAAAATTGGAGAGTATTTGGGCCTTGGAGAAAATCTTTTCTTAGACTCTAAGAAATCTTGAATATATCTCATATATTCTTTTCTCCATAATAAAATATTCCACAAAAATCTCATTCTCCTAAATAGGCTTTTGATTTTCGAAAATTATGAATAAGAATCCAAGATTTGGATCTTCTTGAATATATGAGATAATCTTGTATTCCAAGAATACTTATCTTCCATAATATCTTTTCAAGAAAATCAACAAGATCTTTTCTTACTCCACATAAGCAATTTTCGAAAATTACCCTTGAAAAATCAGCATTATATTATCTTTTTATTTTAATCACCTTATCATTGTTGTGCTACTTAATGGGCTACTTGAGGGGCCTTTAAGGAGAATTAAGATTGGACCTCCTAATGGACTTCTGAATTTCAATATTGAGCCCCAATATAATTCAATCCATTAATATTAATTATTATCACTAATAAATTAATATTGCACTATCCATCTTAATCCATATTACGATAATATGGGCTCCTGGTTATTATTTTCCCGCGTTTAAGATTATCAAGTCCATTAATTAATTAAGCTTCTGAATAGCTCTAAATTAATTAATATATTTCACCTTGGAGTAAAGACAGCTCAACATTATTATCCGTACCGAAGAAACTAATTCTTCACTTGCAAGATTTGGTACGATAAAACTTCTGAGCCCACCAAGGAGACTAATCACACGAGCCGTACTCGCATGCGTTTCTCCGTATTAAATCTTAGCAACCGTCGTATGATTAATACTACTGCCCAAAGCACAAGGTTCGAAGTCACAATGATTCTCACCCATCATGAATCAAAGCAGTAACCATTAAGCACACACGGTCCTATTTAAGTGACGGAGATTAAGAAATCACTAACCACTGAGGTCTAATTCTTCACATTTCAGAACAGAAGAATTTATTCTCGTTGTAGGTCCTCTTCAACACATACTAAATGTACTAGTGCAATCTCTTAGTCAAGACAGACCAATCTGAGACTTACACATCGACCTTTCACGGCGGATTTTTCAATTCCACCTAGGTCGTGAAAATGTACGTTTAGTTACAAGGAAGCTGTTAATGTTATCTTCCGTGATCGGGTATCACCACATTAACTACAATGTAACATGTACCATATATTGAATGATTTGCAATAGATATTCAACATTCAATCATATCTAAAGCAAATGTGATAAAAGAATTATTCTCATAAACAAGTGTTTGATACACGAGTTATACAAAGTAAAAACATACTTTCACATATAACTCCAACACCCCTAGATCTTGACATCACAGGGACGTCCTTGGAAGACCCCAAGGATAACAACCTCCCTCCTCCAGCCGGGCATGAATCTTAGGGAGTTAGGATAGAGTAGGTCCCTTGTTTTATTTTGTTGTAGTTGCTCGCTCCTTAGTGGAGTTGTTTTTGTAATCACTTTTGAGCGAACTACCTCAGTATCAATGAAATTCCTCTTTTTTGTTCATCTTGTTCTTTCGTACTAATTGCTTTGCATTTATTTTCATGCTTTACAATCTTAGTACTTATATTTGGGGCTTTGTTCTAAAGAACTTTGCCTTTAAAAATGGAATAGGGGCTTTGACCTTAGGCTATGTTCATTTAAAAATGAACAACCTTTAATGGGCTTGATCATATGACTGACTTGTGCCTTGAGCTTGAATTTTCTCCTTTGAACGAACAACTGTCATTAACTTGTTAAAAAATTACAAGTATAAAAGACGACCTACTTTACAAAACTTTACAAACCAGGTTAAAGTAGTTCGACCACTATACATTTTGTCAAACAACCTTTAACCTGTTAAGATACAAAAATTACATCCCCAGTCAAAGTAGTTTGACCACTATACATTCTGTCGAACAACTTTAAACTTGTTGAAATATCAAGACTATACAGACACAAACAAGTTGCTAGGCTAAAGTAGCTCGACTAGCAGATCTTGTTCCACCACTAACACTTAGTGAAAATTTCAAAAAATTAGGCAAGTTTTTAGGTCTTACTTGCACATCTGCAACTCTAACTCGTCACTCTGTCATAGTAGCTCGCCTTACTGAAAGTACTTCTTCAAGTTGGCCGCATTCCAAGAGTATTGGGCCGAATTACCTTCTAGATCTTCAATGTCATAAGCACCATTGGGTAACCTGTCTGTTACCCTGTATGGGCCCTCCCAAGTCGGTCCAAATATCCCTGGAGGTGGGGCGAGCTTATTTCTTAAGACGAGGTCGCCAGCTTCGAACTCCCTTAACTTGACATGGGAATTATAATAACGCTCTACCTTTTGCTTATATGTTGCATTTTTTAGCTCGACTGTTATTTTTTTTTCCTCGAGCAAGTCCAGTTCGGCTAATAGGGCAGAGTTGTTCGCCTCTTCTTCAAAGTTGACAGTTCTCAAAGTTTTGGTTTTTAGTTCAACTGGGATGACTGCTTTAGTTCCAAATGCTAGTGCAAATGGTGTTTCTCTGGTGCTAGACCTGGGAGAAACTCTGTATGCCCACAGAACATCTGAAAGTTCTAAAGACCAATTTCCTTTACTTTCCGTCAATCTTATCGGCTTCCACCTGATCATTCGATTGTGGATGATAGGGGGTTGAATAATATTTTCTGATACCCCACTTGGTGCAGAAGTCCCTTAGCTTCTTTCCATCAAACTGAGGACCATTATCTGTAACAATTGTTTGAGGAACTCCAAACCGACAGACAATATTCTTTCAGATAAAGTTGATCATTTTTTCCTGGGTAACTTTGACTAGGGCCTCTGCTTCTGCCCACTTGGTGTAATAGTCCACAGCTACGACGGCAAATTGTACGCTTCCCTTTTCGGGTGGAAAAGGTCCAATAATGTCCATTCCCCATCGTGCAAATGGACAAGGACAGAAAATCGAGATGAGCTCTTGAGCTGCTGTGTGGATGCTTGGGGTAAAGATTTGACATCGATAACTGGTTCTGGCCATCTGGATTGCATATTTTCATAAGGTCGGCCAATAATAGCCCTGCCTTATTGTTTTGTAGGCTAGAGCTTTCCCCCCAACATGATTTCCACATACTCCTGAATGTATGTCTTCCAAAGTAGCCCGCCCCTGCCCCCTAGACAAACACTTGAGAAGTGGGACTGAAAAACATCTCTTGTAAAGCTACTCACCCACCAGGGTATACCTGGCTGCTCGTCTTGTTATTTTTGCAGCTTCAAAAGTATTGTTCGGTAGTTCACCATCTTTCAAGTATTTGGCTAAAGGAGTTCGTCAATCATCATCATCAAGTAGTTCGCCCATCTGGTTGACTCTGTAAACTGAAGTTGATGGATTAGTCCTTCTGGTGATGATGATACTTGTTAAATCTGCTGGCCCTTCACTGGTGGCCAGTCTAGCTAGTGCATCAGCTTGCGTGTTGCTCGCTCGAGGTACTTGTTGAATGTATACTTAATCCAGCATTGATATCAGGTGAGCGACTATTCACTGATACTCCATCATATGTTCATCTTTTGCCTCGTATTCATCACATACTTGATTTACAATGAGTTGGGAGTCTCTAAAGATTTGGAATCGTTTGACTCCAACAACTAGTGATAAGTGGAGACCTGCAATGAGGGATTCGTACTCCGTCTCATTGTTGGTTGCCATGAATTCAAATCTGACCGCTGAGGTGAATACCTGCCTGTCGGGGCTAATAAGAACTACTCCTACCCCCGAGGCCATGTTCGTAGATGAACCGTCCACATAGAGATGTCATGGGTGATCTAGCCCTTTCGTCGGATCTTGGGAAAAGGTTAGTTCGACTATAAAGTTGGTTAATGCCTGACCCTTGATCGTTTCAATAGGCGCCCAACTGTGTCAGGTCGGTGTAGTATTTGCTGGAGTGGGAAAGTTGTTAGCACTTCGACTTGGTGGTCGAAGAAGTACGGTCTTAACTTTCTAACACTCATGACCAATGCATATGCTAGCTTTTAGGTTGGTGAATATTTCACTTCGGCCTCGTGTAGAGCTTGGCTGACATAGTAGATGGGCTGATGAAATTTTCCATCCGCCCACACTAAAACCGAACTGATTGCTACCTCCGATGCTGCCTGGTACAAGTACAACTTTTCTCCTGGGATTGGTTTTGATAGGATTTTTACGACTCCCAAGTAGTCCTTTGGCTGTTCAAAAGCTTTCTGGCAGCTGCTCATCCACGTAAAGTTGCCTTTTTTGAAAGCCTCAAAGAATGGATGGCATTTGTCTCCTGATCGGGATATGAACTTGTTCAAAGCAGCTAGGCACATTGTCAGTCTTTGTACTTCTTTGACCGAACGAGGGGATTCCATATCCATAATAGCTTTAACTTTTACGGGGTTTGCTTCAATCCCCCGTTTACTGACCAGATGGCCCAGGAATTTCCCCGAATGTACCCCGAAGCTGCTTTTCTTCGGGTTTAGCTTCATGTTATATTTTCGGAGAATGTCAAACACTTGGGAAAGATGCTGGAGGTGGTCTTCCTTCTGGATACTTTTCACGACTATGTCATCGACATATACCTCCACCATCTCTCCAATGTGCTCGTCAAATATTTTGTTCACGAGCCTCTGATAAGTTGCCCCTGCATTTGTTTAGTCCGAACGACATTCTTTTCAAGCAAAGCAAGTTCTTATTTGTGTAGAAGATCGTAGCTTCTTGATCGTTAGAGTGCATTGGGATCTGGTGATAGCCGGCAAAAGTATCCATAAATGTGAATATTTCATGCCCGACTGTACTGTCCACCAGTTGATCAATGTGCGGAAGTGGAAAGTTGTCCTTCGGGCAGGCTGCATTCAGATCAGTAAAGTCTATGCATAGCCTCCAGGTCCCATTCGGCTTCCGCACCAATACCGGATTTTCCACCCACCGAGGACATAACGCCTGCCGGATCAAGTCGTTGTCAAGAAGTTTTTTGACCTCCTCATTGAGTGTATGATACTTATATAGCCCGTACTTTCGTCTTTTCTGATGGATAGGTCTTCAGGAGGGATTAATATTTAGCCTGTGACAGACATCCTTCGGGCCGATCCCCACCATGTCTGCATGTAACCATGCGAAGACATCAAGGTTAGTTTTGAGGAACTCTGCCATCCAGGTTCTGTAAGGCTCAAGGAGCTCGGACCGAATGTAAAGTTCAAGATCATCACGGTCAGGGTTAACTTTGAGGGCCTCCAGTTCTTCGACTGGAGTTGCTCGTCATTTTTGTCCCTTCCACCGTGGATCAATGATTGGTCCCTCAGGATTTAGCTCATCCTCGATGTCCATCGGGTCAGCTCCCAGTCGGGGGTCGAGATCATCTGCTGGTCTTGGGTCAACGTTGTTAGCCAAATTTGGGCCCTCCAAACCAACATTCAAGGGTAGCTCGTCAATGGCCATTGATGGTTCCCCCATTGATAAGGGTAGCTCGCCCTCAGGCAAGAGTAGTTCGCCTGAGGGTTGGAGTTATTTGTCCACCTCCATCTGGCCATCCTGAGATTCCAGGATGTCATCAAGGACGGAGGGTTCGCCTACGGGATGACTGGTGGATGCTTCCATCATTGACACCCATCTTTCGTTTGATTGCAGTTGGAGGAGACACTCTCGAGCTTTTCTTTGTTCTTCTTTCAACGTCCTAACTCCATTTGCAATGAGGAACTTAACACAATAGTAATAGGTTGAAACTGCAACTTAGAATTCATTTAGAAATGGTCGGCCGAGGAACCCATTGTAGGTGGATTCTTGATCTACAACCAAAAACTCCACCATTCTAGTTATATTTTTCTCAGGGTCCTTGGTCGATACAAGTTGTACAGACAACTTAATTATCCCTAATGGGACTGTTACAATGTTCCCAAAGCCTAAAATTCGGTGATTTGAATCTTCAGTATATCTCGAATAGTCTCCCAGTTGGTCGAGCATTTTCTTGAAGAGAATGTTAGTGTAGGCTCCGGTATCCACCAGCAGACGGTGTACTTTGGTCCCCATTATTTTTACACAAATTACAAGGAAATCATTATGGGGAGTTATGATTCTGTCCAAGTCCTTTTTAGTGAAAATCAACTCCGATGTATGTAGAATGGATGGGTTGACCCCCATTTCTTGTACATGAGCTATGGCGCGTAGCTAAGCCTTCCTCTTTCGGTTTGAGATTGAAGGTCGCCCATTCGAGCAACCTCCAACCGGTCCAGATGGCTCCATCATCTGGATCTCAAGCACTGTTCCTCCTGCAGGTACTGGAGCAGGTCGCCCAACACAATTCCTTCGGGGGGCTTGTTCCGTTTCATCCTCCTCGGAATTGTCTTCCCTAGGTCTCTTGCCGGGCTGTCTTTTCACAAATTCGGACAACTTACCCTCCTTGTAGAATCGCCAGAGTTGCTTCAGCAGGTCTCTGCCCTCACTAGTAAAGTGCCCCACATTTTGGTGGTAGGCATAATACTTGTTCGGGTTTAACTTGCTGGCATCCTGACGAATCCTCCTCAGAGGGGTGAGTAGGTCCTTCTCTCTAACATTATTATACACCGTATCAATTGATATGGTAAGCACCTGGTTCAATTTGTCTTTGAGTTCCGCCCCCTCATTGAGTGCTTTCATGTTCTTGGGGGCTCGATATTTGCCGCTACCGGGCTTCTTTATGCTTTCTTTCTGACCGTCTTTATCTCTCATATCTTTCTGCAAAGCTTCGTGCATGGAGACAAAAATTCCCGCCCTTGTCGAACCACTCCAAATACGATCGGTCCGACTCATCATCAGCCTGTTTCAGGTCGAACAACCGATATCTTTGGGATAGGTAAGACCTGGCCGTAGAAAAATGGGATAAAAATTCTTTGCCCAGTTGGGCGAATGAATGAATGGAAGCCGGCGGTAGGGCCGAGAATCATTTATGTACACGATCCCCCAGAGTTAGGGGAAAGTTCCGACGTTGGGTAGCATCACTTGCCCCCATTGAAATCATGTAGTCGGAATACATCATTAGGTGCACCTGGGGATCTGTTGTTCCCTCATACTATATACTGGCAGGGAACTGAATTTTTTTCTGAATCGGGGCCTTCAGAACTATCGAAGATAATGGAGAGGAATGAAGAGTGGTAGCCCCGTAACCTCTTCGCAGGTCCAACTGACCCTGCATATTTTCGATGACCTTCCTTATGGATACTAGCTCATCCAACGATCCCCCCTGACTTGGAGGCTGTCCGGCTAACAACAGTACATGACTATCGGTTTGTCGCAGTCCCTCGCTCGGAGAAGGGATCTCATGGGTTGGCTTTTTGGGGTTGTGCACCTCTTCTGGAGCCAAGCAACCAAAGGCCGACCTGGTCAGCCTTTTATAAACTGACCGGTGAGCAGGATGGTTGCTTGGTCGACCTACTCCGGCTCTTGGTCGACCTACTTCTTTATTGTGGTCTGGTCGACTAAGTCTATCCTGCGTGCTCTGGTGCGTAGTTCCATGGCTAACCCCTGCGGCCTGGCTTGGGGTGGACTCTCCGTGGCTAGCCGACTCGTGGAGCTGCTTTGCCTTACCCTTGTCTTTCTGGGCCTTAGTGTTGTCCGCTTCATTTAGCCGCTCATCCATGACCTTCTCATGCTCGTGAGCTCTTGTTAGGCTACGCCTTGCTTTAGCATGAGAAGGACCAGGTTGCCCCTGTTGCTTTTGTAATGCCTGCATCATTGCAATTGTGCGAGCAAGATCATCGGGATTGCGAGAAAAAACCTCCAACTCCGGAGGCATCAAGTGATTTGCTGCCGGTCTATTTCTATCTACGTGTCGAGCTGTAATAGTTCGCCGGCCAGCTGAGGAAACGCTAGTAGGCGAGTCCCTCGCCAAATGCTGGGAGTGTTGTGTCTCATGAGACTGAGGCATCCTTAGCTAGGGTGTTGTATGACTCTTCAAATGTTCAAATCTTCCAATGAAGAACACCAAGAACAATCTTTCTTGAGTTTTCAAAGGAAAGTTAAGAACTTCTTCAAATCTTCAAGTTTTAAGCTTGAAGGTCTTGTTAATCATACTAAATCGGAGGTTCGAACCCTCCTTCTAGCGCCAATTTATTGATGATCATTTCTAATCACATGGATTAGTGGTTATTTTTAACTGTTAATCGGATCACCAAACAATTACGTGTGATTGATCACTACCGTAAATAGTGAATTCAATAGATCGAGTAAAGAAAAGATAAATACGTGTATTGATTACATATTTAATTCGTATATGTGTTAATTGAGGTGTTTTAGTAGGTGTAGACAAAGTTTAGATGCATTAATGAATTTTTGCTTATTCTTATTCATTAAAAATCAAGGTATTTATACAAGTCCTCCGAGTAGGAGGTGGCCTGACCTTTGCTCTCCCATGTGTGCATGCTTGACACATGGGGAGTTGACTATTTGAATCCTCTAAGCTGGATTTGCTCGTATTAGAAAGCAGTTCATCTCTTTAGACTTGTCCTTGAGGAGTCACTAGCTTGATCTTGTTGGTCGATTTATCTTCTGCCTTGGTGCTTTGGCTAGAGTAGCTCGCCAAGGTCTTTTTTGTATTCGGATGGCCTTTGCCTTTTAGTAGCTCAGCTGGGTGAAGTAGCTCGCCTGGCTATTTCAGCACGGCCTGACTTAATTTGGCTTGCTTAATCTTATCTTTGTTGTGGTTAATTGGTTTAAACATGTTCGCCTTATGTTTATTGTAGTTCGCCTATCAACAATAACAATATACTGGAATAATTTGAGTAGTGTAACAATATCATAACAAGACATATGAATAATTTAAGCAGCATAACCATACCTTATCAATATTAATGTTTAATGAAAATTATGCAACATATAATTGTCACATAATAGTTAAAAGAAAAACATATATATAAAAGGAAAAACTTAAATGAAAATCATAAAAAGAAAGTGTAGCTTACACTCTCTAGTAGTAGTAAGTGTTAATGAGAAAATGAAGGCTCCCTCTAATTATAGGGGAAGATTGGGAGTAGCCGTAGTGCATTAGAAATGTTACATTTGTTCCAATAAATGAATTTCTAATTATTTAATCTACAAAACCATGGTAAATAGATGATTTTGGGTATGTGAGTGTACGAACTACTTGTTGTATTCTTAAATTCATTCTAGTTTCTATTTTATTTAATTAATTTTCATGTTACTATATAGTTATACTGGTGATACAATATCATTATTTCTACTAAAAAGTATTATTGTTTTACACTAGTTTAATTATGCAAATTTTTATATAGGCACCTATACTAGGGTCAATGCATAATTAAATTACTATCTTGTGATACTGAGTCCTAATTATGATGAAGTTTTTCTAATAATCCTACTTAATTTTCATGTTACGATATAGTCATACTGGTGATACAATATCACTGTTTCTACTAAAAAGTACTATTGATGTACACTAGTTTAATTATGCAAATTTTTATATAGGCATCTATACTAGGGTTGAATGCATAATTAAATTACTATCTTATGATACTTAGTCCTAATTATGATGAGGTCTTTCTAATAATCCTACTTCTAAATTAAATAGATATCTCCTAAATAAATATATTCATGTTTGTAATCATATAATAAATGTCACACAACATATATTGATTATGAAGCATGTAGTCAATTAGCACATGAGAAAATTTATAAACCATAGAATCATGCAAACAATGTAGAAATTAAATCGAAAAAGCACAATTATTTCTAAAATGATTTAAATTTATTATTTGTCCATTAAAACTTCATTTTTCGAGCTTACTAATTTTGCTAAACGATCATTGAGGCTTGCTTCCTTGGGCAATTCTTCCTATATAACAAATATGCATGCACATGAGTTACATATCAAATATTATGAATTTTTAAATTAATTGAAGTTTTTAAATTAACTAAAGTGCATGAAGTGTGTGATTAATGCAAAGGAAATCTTGAGGTGTTACATACACTACAAGAAAAATTACTGTTGGTGATCGGTTCTAATCGCGTGGATTAATGGTTGTTTTTAACCGGTTTCGGGATCACCCAACAAGAACGTGTGATTGATTACCACCGTAAATGGTAAATTCGGGTTATAAAATCGTAAATACGAGTATTGAATTCGAATTTATTTCGTATGTATGTGTTTGTAGGTGTAAGAGTGTGTGTATTAGAGTATTTGTGAATTTGAACTTAATTTTATAGCTGGAGAACAACTTATTTATACCATCCACCAAGTAGGTGGTGTACATGACTCTTGGACTACCAAGCTTGCATGCTTGACATGTGTCCTTTTGACCATATTTAACCTTATCTAAACTGAAACTTAATTACAAAGTCTTGGGCTTGGTCTTATCTCGTACCCATAGTTGTTCGCCGCGATTTGCTTAGGGGTTCGATGATTTCCGTAAGAGTTGTTCGCTCCTTGATTGCATGATTCATAAGTTGTTCGTTGTGTTTTCAATGTGGTTGGGCCTCTGGATCTTTAATGTTTGTTCGGCAGGAGTTTAGTTGACCAGGTGGATTGATAGGCATTGTACACTCCATGAACTGGTAAGTGCACCACCTTTTGGCATTGTTGCTCGTCGGGGTCCATATCTGGCCTTGGGCCTTAAACTTGTTCGCCGGTAAGCTGCGCATCAAGAGCGTTGTTCGTCGGTTAATACACCTCCCTGAATGATAGATGCACTCTCTTTCTGTTTATTCTTGCTAGTCATCTCTAGTTTGAGTATTTTGTTTCATAATCCCTATTTAGGCTCTTGTTCGCCAAATAATAATTGTTGTTCGCCCATCAACAATTACCTTTAATGACAGTAATCATGTCATTGTTGTTTTTCTAGGTAAAAGTTTTTAGTGACAGGTCATAACATGAGATCCCCTCTGGTGTTGCTCGCCCGTTCGAATGTCGAGCATATGCTGCTGAATATGCAAACAACTTTTCTCGCCCTCAACGAAAAATACTGGACTTGGAGAAAACTGAATATCAGGCGAGCAAGTTTAAGAGCATCGTTGATAAGGATGAGCTCGCCTCGATTCGAGAAACATTCCAAATCCCTTACGACATTTGTATGTGGGCTCCAAGGAAGAAAGAGAGAGCTGATCGCCCCCCACCAGGATGCACGACGATCAACGTTGACACATTGATCGTTGGTTTGGGGTTGCCACTGCCCCCAGTCGTTGGTCATTTTTTGGAGGCCACCAACCTTGCCATCACCCAAATTACTCCAATTGGATGGATGAACCTGCTCGGTACAATGGGTTTGTTCGCCCTGGAGGTGTACGTTAACCGTATTACTACTGAAGAGGTCAACTACCTAATGACGATCACTAAGTGTCCAGTGGGCGAAGAAGGCTACTACTACTAGAAAGCCCGGACTGGACTTAAGATCGTTGAAGGAGTGTCGAACAAGATTCGAAATTGGAAATAGCACTTCTTCTTCATAGGGGGTGATTGGCGAGCATCTTCTGGTCCACACGGTGGTGTTGGGCGTATGAATTCTCCGGCATCATACGGAAAAATTAAACGTAAGCTTGTTTCTGTTCGTCTGTGGATTAAATTGTGCTAATTTAACTCTTCATGTTTGCTCGCAGGTCCCCGGTTGCTCAAGTGGAACTCTGAAGAGGAAGAGATTGGCTCAGAGTTTCTCTTTACCTCCTGTTTGGTCGCACTTCGAAATAAGGCTGATAGGACCATCCAACACGTGAACGAGGAAAGGTGTCAAAAAACTGCTTGCCTCTTCACTTATCCTCATCACCTTGAGGCCCAAGTTGAAGTACCTCCAAGTATATAAAAATTTCTAACTCCTAAAGATATCCTTGTTCGTCATATTTTACATTTGCTCGTCTAACTTATTACTCTTTTTTTTAGCCGAGCAAGTCACAGTAGCAATTCCTCCGTGTTTTGGGCTTCTTGAACTAAGGGTCCATAAAATGCCGCCCCCAAAAGGACGAAAGCTCAAGGGGAATCCGCCATCTAAAGTACTGGCCATGACGAACAAACCTATCGGGGCTGCTGTTGCTCGGCAAGTTGCCCCACCTCCATCTGCTACCCCACCATCTCCCCCAGTTCCTTCTCCTTACAAATCGAAGCGATTAAAGAAAGGGGATAGGACTTATGTTTCCCAGGCTGCTCCCGCTGGTAACAAGGGAAAAAAGGGTGGAAAAAAGTCATGCCCACACCCATCACGATGAGACTGCTCGCCACACCTCCACTGAGCCAGTTGAGCGAGCAGGTAAGGCAGGGAAGGATAGGCAGAGTGTTGGGACATTGTTAGTTTTGATTAAGATCCCAAAGCCCCTGAAAAGATGTTTGCCTTAATCTGTCTTTGTCAGGCTAGTCTTGGTTAGGTTCTATACTTAGTCATTTTACACTTCACAGGTACTCAGTGAGAGGAGAACTCACTGGTGACAATCAAGACTAAGAGCCTGAAGACGCAGAGCACCATCCTGAACTTATGGCATTCCTCTAAGCTGGCTGAGTAAGTGTCAGCGATGAAGAGTATGACCCTGAGGTCATTACTAACTCAGTCCTGAAGGGAACAAGATTTCACTGAGTTAATGGAAAGACTTGGAGTAGAGCCAAGCAATGCAAAAGGATTTTCAGCATCAGGACAAGACTGGTGGACTCAAGAAGAGACGAACAGAGACGTACTCGTGATGATAGATATCCAACCAAGGTTGAAAGCTCACCAAGAACCAGGGAACCTGACTCAAGGAGGAACCCTGAACCGAGAAAAGAAAGAGTAAGTGAGCAGGTAGCATGTTACAACTGTAACAAGATTGGTCACTATCAGTACGACTGCCCGGAGCTGAGTGCGAGAGAGAGAGAGGAAAGGAGAGCCACTAGGGATCTAAGATCTGCTAATCGGAGAGCAATGGTCGCTGAAGATGCAACAGATTCTGACGGTCCTGCTGAAAGGTCACCTGAACTCTTCTCAGATGACGAGTACGATGATGTCTGTCTGATGGCTAGGGATGAGCCTGAGGTAACATCAAATTCTGTTTGTGCTTCTTACACTGGTCAAAATCCTGAGCTTAGCTCAGAGTCAGTTAGAGAAATGAACCTTCAGATCTGCCTTGATCAATTGATGGTTGATTTCTCCAGACTGCAGGAAACTAATGTCTTCTTGGTAGAGGAGAACAAGAAATTGAGTACTGAGGTTCACAACCTGAACGAACAACTCACTCAGTCTGATCTTAAAGAATCAACTCAAATTGTGAGACTAACTCAGGAGATTGATTTAATCAATGCTGAGCGTCTTCCAAGAGAGAAGATTCTGAAGGAACTGGCTGAGGAAGAGCTGGTCAGGAAGGAAGAACTAAAAGTACTTAAGAGTAAGTTTGATGACCTCTTTACCAGACATGAAATCCTGAAAAAGAGTGAGGACTCTCTCAAGAAAAAGGTTGCAGCAATGAATAAATCCTCAGTGGCTAGAGAGGAAATAAATAGCAGCCAGATGCTTGGGAACAAGAAAAAGGGACTTGGATATGTTCCTGAGAAATCCTCACAAGGTCAGTCTCATATTGCTTCAGGGAGCAACACTGAGAGGGTATTTGTTCAGGCAGGCCAGAGTGCACCTAAGGTTGTGCTCCAAGCCCGTCAAACTGATAAGGGCAAGGAAACCGTTGACACAGTCAGGGTTGCTCCTAAGGTAGCTAAGCCAAAACCCAAGGGAAAGGCGAAGCAACCTAAGGAAGCCCCTGAGAGCTCAGGCCAGGGAAAGCCTCAGCGAAAGCAGAGGAAGACTCAGGCCAAGAGCCCTCAGACTGGTCAGCGAGGGTACCATCATGCTTGGCAATACCAACAGGGAAGGCCAAACATGATGACACCCCCGTGGATTTGGCATCCTGAGGCCTTTAACTGTTTTCCATTCCCTCACTTGCCTAGGGGGAATAGAACACAGGGCCCTTATCAAGAACAAGGCCCAAGACCTGCTGCACCCAGACATAGGAAGAACAGGAAGCCAGCCCAAAAGGCACCCACTTAGGCTCCTGTGAAGCCTAAGTCTAGCACTCATACACCATCTTCCTCTCAGGCAAAGAAGAAGAAAGTTGTGTATGTCGATGTTTCAGGGAGACAGATTTACCCCTCTGAGGCAATCAGGGTTGTGAAGCAAGTCTGGATCCCGAAGGGTACAACTGACACGATAGGACCCAACCCCCAATGTGTACCTAAAGCCTGAATTGCTTGCAGGCGGCTGTGGATCACAATAAGAGGAGAGGAGACTCAATCAAAGCTGTTTGGTACCTAGACAGTGGCTGCTCAAGGCACATGACTGGAATGAAGAGTCTTCTCCAAGAATATCAAGCTAAAGATGGTCCACAGGTAACCTTTGGTGATAACTCAAAGGTGTTACTAAAGGTTTTGGTGTTCTAATTATAGGTACAGTCAGAGTGGAAAATGTGTCCTTTGTGGAAGGACTGAAGCATAACCTGCTGTCAGTAAGTCAATTCTATGACAAAGGATTCAGTGTTGAGTTCTCATCGAATATATGTTCAGTCAAGGACAAATCAACACAAGTGCTTCTATCAGGTATAAGGAAAGGTAACGTTTATCTCGCTGATTGGAGCAGCACTATTCCTAATACTTGTTTTGTTGCTAAAAGCTCTCTAGAGCTCAGTTGGTTATGGCATAAAAGATTAAGCCACCTGAACTTCAAGATTCTTAACAAAATTTCTAGACAGTCACTTGTTGATGGTCTACCTAATGATGTTTTTAGCAAAGATCACGTGTGCAAAGCTTGTCAGGAAGGGAAGCAGGTCAGAGCATCATTCAAAGAGAAAGCTTCTTATTCCACTGACAGGATACTTCAGCTCTTGCACATGGATTTATTTGGTCCCATAACACCTGTGAGTATGAATGGTAGAAAATATACCCTTGTGGTTATTGATGATTATTTTAGATATACTTGGGTTATTTTCCTGTTGAATAAGAAGGAAACACAGGTGAAGCTTCCAGAGTTGCTCAGGAGACTCAGCAATGAGAAGAATCAGTCCATTACTAAGATCAGATCTGACAAGGGCACTGAGTTTATAAATTCATATATTTCTGACTTTTGTAATGAACTTGGTATAGCTCATGAGACTTCTGCAGCTAGAACCCCACAACAGAATGGTGTCGCTGAAAGGAGGAACAGGACACTGAAGGAAGCTGCAAGGACCATGCTGGCTGAGTCAGGATTACCCAAGAAATTCTGGGCTGAGGCAATCAACACTGCATGCTACACTCAGAACAGATCAATGCTGAACAAACAACATGCTCAGACCCCATATGAGACATGGAACAAAAGGAAACCTTGTATTTCTTATTTTCATGTATTTGGTTGTAAGTGTTTCATCCTCAACAATGGGAAGACCCAATTGAAAGCCTTTGATAGCAAATCTGATGAAGGAATATTCTTAGGATATTCTGAAGTTAGTAAAGCCTTCAGGGTTTACAATTGTAGGACCCTTGTTGTGGAAGAATCACCTCATGTTGTCTTTGATGAATCTGCTAATGAGTCTAGGGCAAAAGTGTTGAATCCTGACACTGAGGAGGTCACAAGGAGTGTGACAAGGCTGAGCTTGAAGAATCAACCTGATCCCAAGATCAAGACTGTGCCAATTCCGAGATGGGATGATGATGACGATGATCAGGATGATGAATCAGGTGCCACTTCTAAGCCCAGCACATCAGGGATTGTTGAGCCTAAGACTGAGGAACAGGCTCAACCTGAGGTAAGCACCGTCAATGAAGATACTGTCGCAGCTGAGACGGTTCCTGAGTCACCTAATCAAGGGGGAATCAATGTCCCTGACATTGAGCTTGTTAATCCCTTTGGTATAGACTCAGGATCATCCCCTTCTGTTCAATTTCCTGAATTTTATGAGCCTGTAGACACTAACATTGCAGGTACTTCAGGAACAACTCCTGGCAAAAGAACATGGTTAGGGGATCATCCCATTGATCAAATCATTGGCGATCCAACTGAGGGAGTCAGGACCAGACGGTTCCATGGTGAGAGTGCATTGTTTTGTTGCTTTCTCTCTGAGCAAGAACCTCAGAACATTGAAGAAGCTCTCACTGACTCGAACTGGATCATTGCCATATAAGAAGAGTTGAATCAGTTCACAAGGAATCAGGTTTGGGAACTGGTAGATAGACCTAGGCATCAAGGTGTAAGTGGTACCAAGTGGGTCTTTAAGAACAAGAAGGATGAAAATGGTGTTGTGGTAAGGAACAAGGCAAGACTGGTTGCAAAAGGGTATTGTCAATCTGAAGGAATAGATTATGATGAGACTTTTGCTCCAGTGGCTAGGTTGGAAGCTATCAGGTTGTTCCTTGCCTATGCAACATATAAGAAGTTCAAGGTGTATCAAATGGATGTCAAGAGTGCCTTCCTGAATGGTGTACTCAATGAAGAGGTATATGTTGAGCAACCTCCCGGGTTTGAGGTTGGAGATAGAGTATACCGTTTGAAGAAAGCACTCTATGGACTTAAGCAAGCACCAAGAGCTTGGTATGATACCCTCTCTCAATTCCTGACAGACCATGGGTTCAAGAAGGGAACTGTGGATAGGACATTGTTCAGGATCACTGAAGGTGATGACATTCTCTTGGTCCAGATTTATGTGGATGACATAATATTTGGATCACCAAATCATCAGCTCTGTGAGAAATTCTCTAAGTTGATGACTGATAAATTTGAGATGTCCATGATGGGAGAGATGAACTTCTTCTTAGGATTGCAGGTCAAGCAAATTGATCAAGGTATCTTCATAAATCAGGCCAAGTATACAAGAGACTTGATTCATAAGTTTGGTGTTCAGAACAGCAATCCAGCCAGGATCCCTATGAACACGAATTGGAAGATGGATCCTGACACTGAAGGGACTTCAGTAAATCAGACTGAGTATCGAGGACTGATAGGTTCTTTGTTGTACCTGACTGCAAGTAGGCCTGACATTACGTTTGCAGTTGGTGTGTGTGCTAGGTATCAGTCTGATCCCAAGAGAAGTCATTTGGAGGCTGCTAAGAGGATACTTAAGTATTTGAAAAGGACAGTCAATATGGGACTATGGTATCCTTCAGATGACAACCTAGAACTGACAGGTTATTCAGATGCAGACTATGGAGGTTGTAGGATTGATAGGAAATCAACCTCAGGGACATGTCAGTTTTTGGGAAGTAAGTTGATCTCGTGGTTTAGTAAGAAGCAGAATTCAGTGGCTACATCCACAACTGAGGCTGAGTATATGGCTGCAGGTAGTTGTTGTGCTCAGATTTTATGGTTGAGGCAACAGTTGAGGGACTACCAAGTATTTGCTAATCAGGTTCCTATCTATTGTGATAACAATAGTGCTATAGCAATTACTCAGAACCCAGTGCTTCACACAAGGTGCAAGCATGTGGATATTAGGCATCACTTCATTCGAGATCATGTGGAGAAGAAAGATATTAGGATGGAGAAGGTTCACACTGACAGGTAAAGGGCTGACATCTTGACTAAGCCTCTGGCTGAAGCAAGGTTTATGGAACTGTCAGTGGAGTTAGGACTCTTAGATCCGGGAGAGCAGTCAATGTAGGGTTCTAGGGGGAACTCAGGCCAGACTCGACTCAGTGAGGTATCAGGGTGCTACAATGTCTCCCTGACAGGTATGAGTTCTAACCTGACCCTTGTGAATTTCAAGCGTCTCCCTGAGTCCTTCGTCCTGAAAATCTTTATTAAATGCATTTCGTTTTCATTAAAAGCGCGCCTTTTCATATTTAAACCCACGCGCATGGAGCATTTAATGCTACAGTTACTTTTTCATATACGTGTCCGTTTTATACTGAATATGACTGACATGGGGTTTTGATTGAAGCTGAGATTAATTCTGGCCCCTCATTTCAAAACCTTTCGAATTCAGGGATTAATCTCAACCCCACGTTTGAGTAACTGACTTAGTCTTATCAATCAAGAGTGACATTTGAGGTTTTTACGCAAACACAACGCACATCTGCACACTGAGTTTTCTCTTGCTCAAACACAGAATTTTCAAGAAAAATCTCTTCTTTCAAAACAATGGCATTCCTTGATTCCAACTGGACAACCGACAAGATCGTGGACGTTGTCGAAAACAAGCTGATACACATGGAGCAAGTCATCTCCATGGAAGGTATCTGCCTTACAGTTGAGGAAATCAAACCCGTATTCAAGTGGATTTCCGATGCTGGGTTGGAAATATACTTCACCACCCGCCCCATTTCCGTGCTCCCAAGAACAGTTGTGGAAGCTTACTTAAATATGTTCTTACGGAAGGGGGAGATTTATACGAAGGTGACTGCGCTTAAGCCGACGGGAGAGAAGGACGGCGATGGCGAACCTCTTTACAACTCAGAGGTGGTCACTATTGACGTCATGAGGGCGGTGAGGGAAGTCTTCAAGTTGCCATTCTCAGGCATCAACCCAAAAACATATAAGGAGAAATCGGAGGGAGAACTCCTTGGGAAATGGACCAAATCTAGATCATCAGAGTTCAAGGCTCGACAGAACAAGAATACGCTGAAACCTGAGTACAAAGCTCTGGTGGATTTGGTGTCCAAGATGGTGATGGGTGCAACTGGCTCTCACGAGCAACTGAGTCTGCCCAAACTGAGACTCATGGGAGCAATTGTTGATGGAGTGGAAGCGAACTGGGAGCAGTTCTTCCTCGATCAACTCCATCAGGCAGGTCTGGACAAACTCAAGCGAGATGAGGAGAAGAAGCACATTTCCGTCAGTGCCATCTTACCGTTCGGAACGAGGATGTCCATCCTAATTGCTCATGCCTGCCATGGGTATACCTTCGATTTTGAGGACAGTCTCTCCTCAAAGAAGGTAATGTTTTCCTCACTGAGTGATACCTATTCAGTGCTAGGGCTGACTGATCCCAATGCGAAAGCAAAGGGTCAGGCCAAAAAGCCAGCTGGTAAGGCCAAGAGGGTGGCTACCAGTCTCATTGAAAGGGTAGATGACCTCCTTGAGAGGAGTAAGGAAGGTGAGGAGGAGGTAGCAGTTGAAGAAGTGGAGCAGCCTAAGGTGGATAAGACTGAGAAAAGGAAGAAGGTAAGGGTCGTGCTGTCAGGGAAGAGCACAAAATCAGGGACTGAGTCTGATCCCAAGAAGGTCGGGTCTGAGGCTGAGGGAACTGACGATGACGTCAGGAAGGAGGGTGATCAGGGAGAGAGGCCCCTGAAGAGGCTTAGGAAGGGACCCAAAAAGTCCCCTGCTAAGAAACTGCCTGAGGTGAGTGAGAGGGAGAAGTCAAGCTCTCCTGGAGCCTCTGACTTGGAGGAAGTGAGGAAATCTGTCGAGACGGCTGAGTTGTTGCAGCCTGAGACAGTACCCACTCAAACACCCCCACACCCTGAAACACAAACACCTTCCAACCCTGACCCTTCTTCGCAACCCACTGAAACACCCCAAACCTCAGAGCCAAATCATCCTACTTAGTCAGCGCCATCATTTTCACCAACGAATGAGCCTGACCAGTCAGCCGAGCCAAATATTCCAAACCCCACAGATTTTCCATCGTACCCCAATCCCAAAGACTGTCCCAAATCCATTTCAGTTGAAGAGGATGAATTCCTCGAAGTGGAGGAGGAGGAATTAGATGAACACATGGAGGGAGGGATTCTGGAGAACACTCTCAGGGGGAATGCCACAGAATGGGCAGGAAAGTGCTGGCCTGGGCTGTACAAGTACAATGAGCTACTGGCATATGTGATCGAGCTCAAGGTTTGGTTGGACTTCAAACAATCAAACATGCAGGATCAACATCTGCTAGTGGACGCTCGTGGCTGGGATCACTGGGAGACTGAGGAAGCCAAGATTTGCTCCTTCTTTGGACTGACTAGCTGGCTTCAACTTCTAAACTTTGACAACCTGAAGCAGTTAGTGGCTGATATGATGTCCAAGAGCAAGGCTGACATCCGGTCTGATGAAGAGAAGGATGATGGGGATGATGATGAAGCTCAGGGTGGAGATATGGAGAAGGCAGTGGAGGAGACTGCAAAGGAAGTTGATGAGATGATCTCTGAGCCTCAGGCTCGGGGGGAAGGTGAAAGGGACACTGGTGCCAAGGGTGGACCAGTGGCTGAGGATGTTTTGAACATCTCAGCTGCCAATGAGACATTTGTCGATGAAGGGATTCCTGCCCTGAGACAAGAGAGGAAGATGTTGAGGCATCCAAGGAGACTCTCAGTTCCGAGGGACTTGCTCCTAAGGTTCAAGTTAGCTTAGCTGAGCCTGAGCAGGCGGCTTTGACTACTTCACAACTGCCTTCAGTGCACCTTGAAGAAGGGACTGATGCCGCAGGGGCTGACAAGGGAAAGCAGCCAATCTCTGATGCACCAATCACTGATGCGGCCGTTGATGATAAAGATGTGATAATAACTGGGGTCGGCCGTGCTGAATTCACAAGCATAGTGGAGGTCAAACAGGAGAAAACCACAGAAAATCTAGCTGAACTTCAGGAGGAAGTAATGAGGCTACGAGCTGAAAAGGAAGAAGACTCCAAGGCCCTGGCAAAACACATCAAGTGGACAAAGTCAGCTTACAATACCCTTGCCAACAGGGAGCTGATTTTGTTGAAGAGAACGATGACTGACACGGCCAAGTCAGTGAGGAATGAGAGGAAGCGCACCAAAAAGATGCTGAGGCAAACCTTGAGGCAGTTGGCTGAGAAGGATGAGCAAAGGAAGGAGGATCTTAATCAGGCTGTGGAGAAGCTTGCAGCTCAGGCTGGAGCACTATTCACTCAGGCCATTTCTGGCTCAGCGTCAAAGTTTGAGCTGGAGTCAGAACGCATTGCTTAGACTTCGAAGGACATTGCTGAGAGACTGACCCAAGCAGATGAGCGATCCGCTCAGGTGGAGGAGAAGATCGAGAAGGCTGGACAAAGACTCCAACTCTCCATGTAGGTCTTTGAGAAGAAGGTCCAAGCTGCAATCAGTTCAGTATCATTTGCAGGAACTGGAATTTCAATGGGAGTTGAGTTATTGAAGGAGGGAATCAATGATGTTCATTCCCTAGCCTCCTTCGTAATCAACAGCGGATCTGACGCATTCCCATCAGAGGCCAAGGATGATGCCAAAAAGGGGGAAAAGAAGAAAAGATCCCGCCCTGAGGCATCTGAGGCAGTCAACCAAGGCGAAATTGTTCTAGCCGATCCTGAAGCAAATCCTGAAGGGAATGTGTTGAGGGTGAGGAAGTCAGCGAGGTTGGCAGCAGTGGAGAAAGAAGGAGAGGAGATTGTTGCCAAGTTGAAGGCGGAGGCAGCAAGGGCAAAGGCTGATGAACCTTCCAAGCAACAACCTGAGCCTGTTCAGAGATCTTCCCCCATGAGCTCAAGGAAGAATCCCATCACCTACTCAGGGGAGTTGGTGGCAGAGCTATGTGCTGAAGCATTGGGAGATCACTCTGAGAAATCTGAGGCTATGCGCAGAGCTGAAATTGCTCAGAAGGAGAAGATGCGCATCTTGGAGAAGAAGGTTGAGAAGCTGACTGATATCAATGAGCTTCAACAACGAGAACTGGATGATGCAGTGATCAACTTGCTAAGAAGGAAGAAGGCGAAGCCTGAGCCGATGAAGTACAGGAAGAAGCCAACAGTTAGGAAATCAACAATTCTTCAAGTCAGTAGGCCTGAATCAGGAGTAAGGGAAGCTTTTGTCGATGAGTTCGTCTCAGAGGCATTGAAGGAGTTTTGGACTGATGCGAGGGATGAATTTGTTAGATTGTGGTATGTTGTGAAGAAATGGGGCGACACTGATGATATCAATGCCCACTTCACTGACTACATGATGGATAATCATCCTGAGCTATTCCAGAAGATCTTGGAGGAGGCTGATGCAGCTCAAGTTCAAGTGAAGGCTCCTGAGTTCATCATTCGAGCTCCTCCCTTAGTTCCTGGAACTCAAAAGCATGACACAAAGGCCATCATGATGAAAGTATTGAAGATAGCCAAAGCTGAAGGATACGTGAACCAACCTAGAAGACTTGACGAGCTGGAGGCAAGAGTCTATGCAGGATATGGACTCAAACCTGAAATGAGATTAGTCTAGGTGTTCACAGGCTTCTTTGTAATAGATTAGATTCATTGTAACCATTTCCACATCTATCAATGAAATCTATTACTTTTGCCCACAGACAAAAACTCATTGTCTTTTTGGCTGTTGTTTAAATTCTGTACTTTATCAAGAACTGCTCTAACACTGACTTATCTTATAGATAGGATTATCTCTCTTTCCTCTAAGTGTTTTGAGGATCTTTTCAGTGTTTTGGCATCATCAAAAAGGGGGAAATTGTTGGGACATTGTCAGTTTTGATTAAGATCTCAAAGCCCCTGAAAAGATGTTTGCCTTAATCTGTCTTTGTCAGGCTAGTCTTGGTTAGGTTCTATACTTAGTCATTTTACACTTCACAGGTACTCAGTGAGAGGAGAACTCACTGGTGACAATCAAGACTAAGAGCCTGAAGACGCAGAGCACCATCCTGAACTTATGGCAGTCCTCTAAGCTGGCTGAGTAAGTGTCAGCGATGAAGAGTATGATCCTGAGGTCATTACTAACTCAGTCCTGAAGGGAACAGGATTTCACTGAGTTAATGGGAAGACTTGGAGTAGAGCCAAGCAATGCAAAAGGATTTTCAGCGTCAGGACAAGACTGGTGGACTCAAGACAAAATGAACTTAATAAGACAAGCCTGAAGCTCAGGAATAAGTTCTGACATTCTCACCAACCTGATGACGTGGACCAATCCGAGAAGGACACGCACGTACGGAACCTGACATGGAGACTGAATTCAGACTGCACATTCAACGGGCAAGCATTTAATGTGCATTTAATGCAAATACCAAATCCATGCAAGGACGGCTGCTGCATGAAGATATATCCGTTTGAAGCTACTCTACATAGATGACTAGAAGGCTATCTCTCCAACGGATAGTTTTTCAAATCACCTATAAATACAGAAGACCTTGAACCCATTCAAGGTTACGGGAAATTTCCAAGCCAGAAATTACTCAAACTCTCAAGCATTCAAAGCATACATCCTTTAAGAGAAGCACTCGAAACCATCTAAATTTCCCAAGTGTTTCTCAGCAACCGAGAGTTATTCTGTATTCCAAGAGCTAAATAGCATTATCTTAAGCTTAGAGAGATTATCCTATCCTTAGCATAGCTTTGTCTTGTAAGGATAATCTCAACTTAGTTGGAATCCAAACTGAAACCAAAACCCTAAGTTAGGCTTGTTGGAAGTAAGTCAGTTAGTGTGTTAGTAAGGAAGTTTGTATAGATCAGTGAGGTTAGCTGGTCTTAGTGCACCTTGGCACGTTAAAAACAAGAATCCCTTGAGTGGATTTCCTGTTAAGTCAGGCCGTGGACGTAGGAGCTTGAGACTCTGAACCACGTTAAACTTGTTGTGTTCTTATTGCTTTGATATTGTGCATTCCTGCCATATTACTTGTTCATTCATTGCATTCGGTTTATCAGGCTTGAATCAATCAGCCTGATCTTCAAAAAGGAGTACTGCCCTACTAAACACTATTCAGAATTGAGTAAAACAAGTTTTTCAGAAAGCAAACTAAACAAGACTTTAAACTATCAGGGCTCAAACATTTCCGCACTAAACTTGAACTGATAGTTAGCCAACTGACCCGCACCAAGTGTAGTCAGTAGGTGTGTTATCAGCTCCTAGTTCTTTGCCACTCTGAGTAAAGGGGACTTAGTCAGTTTTAAGGTTGAAAAATTGGTATACTTGTATTCCCCCCCTCCATACACGTATTTCTCAGTCTTGTACCGGGACCAACACAGAGTCCTTCCCGAGGCCCAGAAGATATCACCCATCTTGGCTGGGATGATAGAAAATATGCTGAGTAAGTATATTTTGTGACTTACCTTGCCGAACAAGGTTTATACTTTCAAAATTTTCTAAGTATAAATTATACTCTTGTTCGCAGATATCGGGTACAGAATCACCCGGGCCGAGCAAACCCTATCCACCAATATGCCTGCTCAAAGACTCCAGTGAACATAAGGGAGATTCCGGGCGAGCATGTCCGAAGGGCCACTGAGTTGATCGCCCGGGCATGGACCAGACATATAGAGAAAACTATCTCCATGCAAGGAGTGGCAGACAACTTCCACTACTCAATGATTCAGGCTGCTAACTCCCTTGTACTGCTCAAAAGGGGATGGCCTAGCTCGCCGGCCTGGAAGAGGCTGTTCGTCGCTACGCGAATAATGTTCGGCAGCTGACCAAAGAGAAAGATGGTCTGGTCAGCCAGTACGAGGCCAGTATTGCTCGTCTTTACAACCAGCTCAAGCATACCGACGACATAGAGAAAAAACATGTTGAAGACTATCAAATATTGTCGGCCGAGCTCAAGAATAAGGATGCTGAGCTTGAGGAGGAGGAGAAAGGAAAATCTACTGCTGAGCAGAAGCTAGCTGAGTCCGAGGCTGAAGTTGCTCGCCTCAACGAGATAACTAAGAGTATGTTCACTCAAGAACAGCTGGAGGCCGAGCTACAAAACCGATCCAGACCTATCACAAATCTGGGGTACATCTGTGCATATGCCGGTTGCATCTGCCTAGTCAACTCCTATGAAAGGTCTGACATTGTTGAAGAAATGGGAAAAGACCTTGTTGAATTTGTCGAGCACTATCCCCCTCCCAATGGCATAAAAGTTCAGCTAGGGGATATGATTGATTATGGGATTAAGATAGATAAACTTGATCCCAGTATCACCGTTACCCGCCCTCCAGCTCCAGCCGATGAAGACGAGCAGGCCGTTGACAACAAACAAGTTATTGCTGAGCAAGAGCAGAAAACGGCCGAGAACTTGGCTCGCAACTTGATTGTTGATCCTCCTACCAATCAGCCTCAGGATTTGCCTCAAGGCGAGCAACATCATGAGTAGGACTTATATTTCTTTGCTAGGACTTAGAATTTCTTGATGTAATCTTTTGCAATAGTTGCTCGTCAACTTTCTGTTGTAGTCCTTTACTTCCATACTTTTGTACTATTTTTGGGGCTTAATGCCTTAGTATTTAATGGAAACATCTTTTGTTCACTCATCTTCTTTTTATATGTTAATTGCTTTTATATTATTGTTTAATGCCTTTGCAATTATAACATATATATAATATTGGGCTTTGTTCGATTTGAACTTTGCCTTATAACAGAATACAGGTTTAGCCTTAGTTTATGTTCATCTTAAAAGACGAACAACCTTTAAGTTGCATTGATCCTTAAGACTGGACTTATACCTTGAGCTTTAAACTTATCTTCCATCGAACAACTATATTTACATCATGAAAATTTACAAGTGTTTTAAAACTGTTCATCATTAACATATACAATCTGACGTAAAACTTTGAACACTAACACAAAAGTAGTTGCTCGCTCATAATACTTTTGCCGAGCAACTTTTCATTCTATATTTAACAAAATTTTCAAAAAATTAGGCAAGTTTTTTGTTCATTTGGTTCACTTGCCCCCCAAGATATTTGCTCGCCCATGAGTCGAACTTATTCGGCCTATTGATAGTACGTCTTCAGATGTACGGTATTCCAGGAATATTCGGCCGGTTTACCTTCCATGTCTTCGATATCGTACACATCATTAAGGAATTTGTCCGTTATACGATACAGACCCTCCCAAGTCGGTCCCAATACACCTGGAGGTTGGGCGAGCAACTTTCTTAGAGCCAAATCTCCAACTTTGAATTCCCTAACTTTGACATGGGAATTATAGTAACGTTCTGCTCGCTGCATATACGTAGCATTTCTTAGCTCGACATTCAATCTTTTTTCCTCGAGCAAATCCTTTTCCGCAACCAGAGCAGAGTTGTTCACTTGTTCATCAAAGTTGGTCGTCCTTATT
The DNA here is from genome assembly GCA_947034835.1 of Ballota nigra. Classification (NCBI taxonomy): domain Eukaryota; kingdom Viridiplantae; phylum Streptophyta; class Magnoliopsida; order Lamiales; family Lamiaceae; genus Ballota; species Ballota nigra. Next base: position 31,262,251 of record OX344727.1, read on the forward strand.
GTGTTAGTTTTTAACTAAATTGGAATAACAACTTCTGTTCCGAAAGTCATTGCAAAAGGTATCTCTCGTGTACTAGACCTGGGAGAAACTCTGTATGCCTACAAGACTTCCGGAAGTTCTTCAGACCAATTGCCTTTGCTTTCTGCCAATCGTACTTTTAACGTATGCTTGATGATCTTGTTGACGGCTTCGACTTCTCCATTAGACTAAGGATGATAGAGAGTAGAATAATGCTTTCTGATCCCCCACTTTGTGCAGAAGTCTCTCAACTCTTTCCCATCAAATTGCGGACCATTGTCTGTCACAATTGTTTGTGGAACTCCAAAACGACAGACAATGTTCTTCCATATAAAGTTGATTATCTTCTGTTGCGTGATTTTTACCATGGCTTCTGCTTCTGCCCATTTTGTATAATAATCGACTGCCACGATGACAAATTGAACATTTCCAACTCCTGTTGGGAAGGGACCAATAATGTCCATCCCCCATCTTGCAAATGACCACATGCTGTAAACTGACACGAGCTCCTGAGCCGGGGTGTGAATATTTGGGGTAAAAATCTGGCATTGGTAACAAGTTTTTGCCTTCTTGATTGCATCCTGACGTAAAGTCGGCCAATAATAACCTTGTCTGATAGTTTTGTAAGCCAAGTCTTGCCCCCCAGTGTGATTTTCGCATACTCCGGCATGTATTTCTTCAAGTATTACTCGTCCTTGCCCCCTAGGCAAACATTTGAAGAGTGGGATTAATATTCCTCTTTTGAAAAGTTGTTCTCTCACCAGAGAATATCTGGTGGCTCGTTTGACTAACTTGGTTGCTTCAAAGAGTTGTTTGGTTTTTCCCCACTCTTCAAGTATTTGGCTATTTCTGTTCTCCAATCTTCTTCTTCATTAGTTTGCTCGTTTAGTTGATAACCATTATAGCTTATCGTTGACGGGTTGTTCATCTTGGTTATGACAATGTCCGCCAGCTCAGCTGGACCTTTACTTGTTGCTAGTCGAGCTAATGCACCCGCTTGAGTGTTGCTTGTCCTTGGTATTTGTTCAATGAAGACTTGATCCAACAAGGATATCAGGTGAGCAACTATTCTTTGATACTCGATCATATGATCATCTTTTGCTTCGTATTCACCTCGGACTTGGTTCACGATCAGTTGTGAATCACCGAATATTTGTAAGCGTCTAACACCTACCGCAAGTGATAGGTGGAGACCAACAATTAGAGCCTCATATTCAGCTTCATTATTGGTGGCCATGAAGTCAAATCTGATAGTCGAGGTGAAAACTTGTCTGTTGGGGCTAATGAGCACCACACCTGCCCCCGAGGCCATGTTGACGATCCGTCAACATAGAGATGCCATGGGTGATCAAGTCCTCTCGTCGGATCTTGGGGGGAAAGTTAGCCCGACGATAAAGTCGGCTAATGCTTGCCCCTTGATCGCTATTCGAGGAGCATAAGTCACTCCAAATTGGCTTATCTCTAGTGACCATCTTAATAGACGTCCAGCTGTGTCTGGGCGATGAAGGACTTATTTGAGTGGGAAAGTTGTTAGTACTTCGACTTGATGATCGAAAAAATACGGTCTTAACTTTCTCACGCTCATGACAAGTGCATACACCAACTTTTCGGTTGGTGAATATTTGATCTCTGCCTCATGCAAAGCTTGGTTGACGTAATAGATTGGTTGATGGAACTTGCCATCTGCTCGTACCAATACAGAGCTAATCGCCACTTCAGATGATGCTAGGTATAAATAGAGCTTTTCTCCTGGGATGGGCTTTGATAGTATCTTCACATCTCCTAGGTAATCTTTGAGTTGTTCAAATGCTCTCTGGCAGTTGCTCGTCCATGTGAACTTGCCTTTTTTGATGGCTTCGAAGAACGGACACCATTTATCTCCTGATCGGGATATGAACCTGTTCAGAGCTGCTAGGCAGCCTGTTAGTCTTTGAACTTCTTTTACGGAACGAGGAGGTTGCATATCCACGATAGCTTTTACTTTTGTTGGGTTGGCTTCAATTCCCCACTGGCTAACAAGATGGCCTAGGAACTTCCCGGAATGCACTCCAAAGCTGTTTTTCTTTGGATTTAATTTCATATTGTAATATTGAAGGATATCAAACACCTGGGTCAAGTGATGGATATGATCTTCTTTCTTGGGACTTTTGACTATGATATCATCAATGTAGACCTCAACCGTGTCCCCAATTTGTTCGTCGAACATCTTGTTCACCTGCCTTTGATATGTTGCTCCCGTATTGATTAGACCAAATGACATTCTTTTCCAGCACAACAGATTTTTATTTGTATAAAAGGTTGTATTTTCTTGGTCGTCGGGATTCATCGGGATTTGATGGTATCCAGCAAATGCATCCATGAAGGTTAGTATATCGTGCCCTGCAGTGCTGTCTACCAATTGATCAATGTGTGGAAGAGAAAAATTATCCTTCGGGCATGCTGCACTGAGTTCTGTGAAATCTATGCATAGCCTCCAGGTTCCATTCGGCTTCCGTACAAGGACCGGATTTGCTACCCACTGTGGACAGAGTGCTTGCCGAATGAGGTCATTGTCTAGCAACTTCTTCACCTCTTCGTTTAAAGCTTGATACTTATCCGGGCCGTACTTCCTTCTTTTTTGATGGACTGGTCTTCTTGCTTGATTGATATTGAGTTTATGGCAAGGATGTTTTGGATCTATTCCCACCATGTCTGCATGAGACCATGCGAAAACATCTAGATTCTTCCTGAGGAATTCTTCCATTTGGGATCTGTAGGGCTCAGGGAGCTCAGACCCTATTTACAATTCTAGGTCCTTGTTTTCAGGGTTAACTTTAATGGCCTCCAGTTCTTCAACTGAAGTTGCTCGTCGTTTTTGCCCTTTCCAATGAGGATCTATAATTGGTCCCTTGGGGTCGAAATCATTTTCGATGTTCAATGGGTCTGCATCCAAACGGGGTTCAAGATCATCTACTTGTCTTGGCTCATCATTGTTTGCCAGATTGCGGCCCTCCAAATCATTGGTAGCAAGTTTCTCGTCAACACCCGAATGTTGTTCATCAGGTGAAGGTGTTTCCTTGGTGGCAATGAGCTGTTCGTCCAAAAGTTGTTCGTCAGTGGGAAAGTGTTGTTCGTCCAGATCCATGTGGTCTTTCCCAACCTCCATCACGTCTTCCAGTACTGATGGTTCATCAACTGGATAGCTGGTGGTAGCTTCCATCATGGAGACTCGTCCTTCTTTTGATTGCATTTGTAAGAGACACTCACGAGCTTTTCTTTGGTCTCCCTTTACTGAACCAGTCCCACTTGCTGTTGGGAATTTTATACAATAATAATAGGTTGAACATGCAGCTTTGAATTCATTTAAAAAGGGTCGACCAAGAAACCCGTTGTAAGTTGACTCTTGGTCTATGACCAAGAAGCCTACCATTCTCATTATATTTTTCTCGGGTTCCTCGGTCGTTACAAGTTGTACGGACAACTTAATCTCTCCCAATGGGACTGTAACAACATTGCCGAAGCCTAAGATTCGATGATTGGAATCTTGAATGTAGCTCGAATAATCTCCTAGTTGATCGAGCGTTTTCTTGAAAAGGATGTTGGTATAGGCTCCGGTATCTACCAACAATCGATGCACATAGTCCCCATAATCTTGGCATAAATTATAAGAGAATCATTGTGGGGGGTCAATATTCCTTCCAAGTCCTTCTCCGTAAAGGTCAACTCCGATGTTTGTAGGATGGATGGATTAACCCCCATTTCTTATACATGATCGATCGCTCGTAATTCAGACTTTCTTTTACGGTTTGACATTGGTGGTCATCCATCAGAGCATCCTCCGGCAGGTCCTGAGGATTCCATCATGTACACATCCTCTACTGGACGAGCAGCAACAGCGGGAACTGGTATCCCGGGTCTATTATTTCTTGGAGGTTGATCATCTATCTCATCCTCTGAACTATTCTCCCGGCCTCTTTTCCCAGGCTGCCTCTTGACGAAGTCGAAGAGCTTTCCCTCCTCGTAAAATCACCATAGTTGCTTAAGCAAATCTCTACACTCACTTGTAAAATGCCCCACACTTTGATGGTAAGCACAATACTTGTTTGGGTTGAGTTTGCCAGTCTCTTGGTGAATCTTCCGGGGAGGGGAGAGCAACTCTTTCTTCCTCACATTGTTGTACACAGTATCAATGGATACTGTTAGCACCTGGTTTAGTTTTTCCTTCAACTCTGTCCCTTCGGTGAATGCCTTCATATTTGTAGGGACTCGGTAGCCTGTTCCGCCAGGTTTCTTGTTGTTCTCTTTTTGGTCAGTTTTGTTGTCCCCCAAATTTGCTTGCAAAGCCTCGTGCATGGAGACAAATATGCCGGCTTGATTTCTGAACTCGGCATAGCTTTTTGGGCACTTCAGACGTACCTCTTTCCACAAGTCTGATCCTTTTTTCAACCCGGCCATGACGGCCACGATTTTAGTATCCTCACTGACTGGTTTCCCTTCCAATAATACTTTATCGAATCTTTCCATGAAAGCCCGATCTGATTCATCATCATTTTGTTTCAAATATGATAGTCGATGTTTTTGGGAAAGATACGATCCTGCAGTTGAAAAGTGTGAGAGGAACTCTCGGCTTAACTGAGAAAACGAGTGGATGGATGTTGGTGGCATTGCTGAAAACCACTTATGTACTCTGTCCCCCAAAGTCAGGGGAAAATTTCGGCATTGTGTTGCATCACTTGCTCCGATGGAGATCATATAATCCGAGTACTTTGTTAGATGAACACGGGAATCAGCAAGGCCTTCGTATTGTATGCTTGCCAGAAATTGTATCTTCTTCTGGATTAGGGCCTTCAATATGATTGAAGATAGTGGTGAGGATGGCATGCTGGTCGCCCTTTGTTGGTCGAGTTGCCCCTGCATACTTTCTACGACTTTTCTTAAGCTTGACAACTCATCAAGAGATGCCCCCTGGCTTGGAGGCTAATCGGCGAGGAAGGATGCATGTCCTTCTGCTCGTCGCAGTCCCTCTCTTAGAGGAAGAATCTCCTGAGGTTGCCTTGGGTTGCTCGCCGCATTTGGCCCTAGGCGCCTGAAGGCAGACCTAGTGAGTCTTTCATGCACCGATGGGCGAGCCTGCTCAAAAGTTGTTCGCCCATCACCTGCCTCCTGGCGAGCAACTTCTTGTCTGAGTTGGGGCTGGCCAAGTCTGTCCTGTGCACTGGGACGAGATGTCCCTTGGCTTGATAAAGTTGTTCACCCAGGAACAGACTCTGCTTGGCCCTCCACTTGGTCCACCATCTTTGCCTTGCCCTTGTTTCAACGATCTTGGGCATTGTTGACATCACGTTGCTCGCCCCGGGCTGATCTAGCTCTTACCACTTCAAGTGGTCTTGACCTGGACCTTGTCTGTGAAGGTCTAGGTTGTTCTTGTCGCTTCTGGATATCCTGGAGAGCAGCAATGGTCTTGGCTAGCTCATTAGGATTGCTAGCTAGTGCCTCCAATTCTAGAGGTATGGTGTGAGTCACTGCCACGGGTCGAGATCTATTTGCATGTTGTGGCTCACGATCTTGATGGCCGGCAGATGAGGCTCGAGTGGGAGAAGCTCTCATCGAAGGATGTGAAACTTAAGTTTCTTTGGATTGAGGCATCCTAATTTGAATTATCTTCTCAATCTTTGAATCTTCAAATTTGAATTTGAAGAACACCAAGAACACTTTTGTTTGAATCTTCAAGGATTTCTTGAGGATTCCTTCAAATCTTCAAGTTTTAAACTTGAAGTTCTTGATAATCACATTTAAACCGGAGGTTCAAACCCTTCTTCTAGCGCCAAATTGTTGGTGATCGATTCTAATCGCGTGGATTAGTGGTTGTTTTAACCGGTTTCGGGATCACCTAACAAGAACGTGTGATTAATTACTACCGTAAATGGTAAATTCGGTAATTTGGGTTATAAAATCGTAAATACGAGTATTGAATTCGTATTTATTTTGTATGTGTGCGTTTGTAGGTGTAAGAGTGTGTGTATTAGAGTATTTGTGAATTTGAACTTAATTTTATTGCTGGAGAACAACTTATTTATACCATCCACCAAGTAGGTGGTGTACATGACTCTTGGACTACCAAGCTTGCATGCTTGACATGTGTTCTTTTGATCATATTTGACCTTATCTAAACTGAAACTTAATTACAAAGTCTTGGGTTTGGTCTTATCTCGTACCCATAGTTGTTCGCCACGATTTGCTTAGGGGTTCGATGCTTGTATATCTTCCGTAAAAGTTGTTCGCTACTTGATTGCATGATTCAAAAGTTGTTCGCATGTGTTTTCAATGTGGTTGGGCCTCTGGATCTTTAATGTTTGTTCGACAGGAGTTTAGTTGACCAGGTGGATTGATAGGCATTGTACATTCCATGAACTGGTAAGTGCACCACCTTTTGGCATTGTTGCTCGCCGGGGTCCATTTTTGGCCTTGAGCCTTAAACTTGTTCGCCGGTAAGTTGCTCGTCAAGAGCGTTGTTCGTCGGTTAATACACCTCCCGGAATGATAGATGCACTCCCTTTCTATTTATTCTTGCTAGTCATCTCTGGTTTGAGTATTTTGTTTCATAATCCCTATTTAGGCTTTAAATCTTGTTCGCCAAACAATAATTGTTGTTCGCCCATCAACAATTACCTCTAATGACAGTAATCATATCATTGTTGTTTTTCTAGTTAAAAGTTTTTAGTGACAGGTCATAACATGATTGTTGTCACTAAAGATTATTTTTCTTATAGTGATATGAATCGGGTTAATTATATTTTTGTTTCCAAGAGAATGCTTCTATTTCAAAATGGTCATTTTTCAGCATTTTTAGTGTCGTAATTTTTTTTTTTTTTACAGTTTTAATCCTAAGAGGATATGATAAATTGCATTTTTTTGGTAATTCTGGTCCCAAGAAAATGAGATATATATATATATATATATATATATATATATATATATATATATATATATTTGCAGTTTTGGTCTTGAAAATTAGCGGATGAGACCAAAACTGCAAAAGAAAAGGAATATTTTTTAACATTAGTAGCAAAACGTTTTGCATTCATTCTCTTGGGCTCAAAAGTGCAATTTACCCCATATAAATTGGAACCGCCGGCTCGGTTAGGTTCTGGTTTGCCTCCCAAAAAATTTTTTGCACCGACAATTAATAAACCGTGAACATGTGTATGTATTCCTGGCTCGTTCCTAAACGAGGGGATGTGAGAAGATTAAAGGGTCCACAATTTTTGATCGATCTAAATTATGATGCTTGCAATTCAAATGTAGACAAGACAAGATGGAATTTCCTATTGCATGATTAGCATTATACGTCAGAATGCCTTGTCTTTATTTGCTCATCATTACCTTTCAAGTTGAGGTTGTATTGGATATGGGTCTCTCTTGAAAACTAAATACACCAATAATTCCTTCCACCTAATCAAATATATAGTTCAAATGAAATGCGACAGAACTATATGTCTGAAGGGAAGATGATCTTTGACGAAATTATTATTTATGTCATTATAACGTGTAGGTTTATTGGCTAATTAAGGGTTTCAAGTTCGAATCATTTAAGACTTCTAAATTGCTCCTTCTTTTCCCTCCCTCCAACTCGTATCATCAATATATGAATTGGTCTTGTGCAGCTTAAAATTGATTTATAACTAATATCTTACGGTAAACCAATTAATACTTTTAATAAAATAATTAATTAATACCCTTCAATTAACACTCTCCAACGAAATAAGTAATATCCTTCAAACAAGTTTCACGTTGAAGTTGTTCGCACAAGACTAATTACTCCCTCGTCCCCTAAAAATAGTTAAAGTAGATAAAGAAATATTTATGAATAAAGTGGGTTTTTGTAAGGTGATAATAAAGTATAATTTCCAAAAAGTAAATGATAATAGATTTTGGGAATAGATAGAAAAAGGCAAAGTATTATATGCAAATAGATCATGATAAACTTATGTGAAACAGTTTTAAAGTATCATTTTAATCTCATTAGAAGTATCATTAATCTGAGTTAGTGATATTATATTGTAATTGTTGTAAATTTTCTTAAACTCAGTTTAATGATACTCCTGATTGTATTCAATACTTTAAAACAGATTCATGATAATTTTATCATAAATCATTTTCATATAAAATGTATTCATAAAAAAATAAAAGTGAGAATTAATGTGGTGCACGAAGATTACATTTTAAGGGTTTGAGAGATGTGAAATTGTAAAAGAGCCCATCTAAACCGTGACGTACTTTTACCAAATAATCTATCGGATAACTACCAATCTAGCTACAACCCTAGCTATATACAACTAAAAACACGAGACATTAAAAACAATTATAAAAAAAAGAAAAAGACCTCGATGCAGGGTGTTCTACCAAATTCGTTATATTAAAAGGAGATCTGTGGATTTCAAAAACTAGCCTTAAATTATGTTGAAAACATAAGATGATAACTAGCAACTGATTTCAACAAAATAAAAAGTAAATCATCGATGAAAATAGACGTGTGCGTGTGTGATTTTATCAACTAAATCGTAAGAAAATTGAATCTAGCTCTAGTAAATTCACGTATCAAGTACGACGATGACTATAAATCGCTAATTAAACTAGAAATTTATATAATACGTAGTGACTCTAATTCATTATTGAAAACAGTTTTATAAATAATTAATTAATTTTTATAATACTCATAGTTGAAAGAATCACAAAAATATGCTCGCATAGCTCAGTTGGTTCCTGGGTGACAGATTGCTACAAGGATGCAGGATCGAGCCCTGGCAACCGCAGTGTTGGAGTTTTATCCCTCCAATGTTGGAACCTAATGGGCTGCTGAGTCACCATGATTTACTAAAATTTTGTTACATGACGTGTCAAGGCTAAGAAAAACATGGGGTTATAAGAAAAATTATACTGCTTATAAGTCTTTTTTTTTTACAGGTTTAAGAAATCATAAATAAAGTAGATAAAGTAAACCTAATGGGCTGCTGAGTCACCATGATTTACTAAAATTTTGTTACATGACGTGTCAAGGCTAAGAAAAACATGGGGTTATAAGAAAAATTATACTGCTTATAAGTCTTTTTTTTTTTTTACAGGTTTAAGAAATCATAAATAAAGTAGATAAAGTAAATGTATTTTGGAGTATTATGTGGTCCATTTATGAGTTAAATGATTGTCTGTGAGTGTAAAGTTAATGGCATATAAATTAATTAAATGATGATTGCATATAGTAAAGAAAATAAAATTATAAATTGTGAGAAATATATTATTCAGATAAAATAAAATTTAATGTTGGGGAGCTAGCCCGTGAATATATATTAAATTCAAGACAATTCTGATCCATAATTTCCCCCGCGAAAATGAGATTGGATAGTATTATACTAGAAGACTAAATACATCGGATAATTGATGAAGCAATAATATAAATATATATATATATATATATTTTTTTTTGACAAGAATTGATGAAGCAATAATTAGTTCTATGCATGTGTATAGATGCACATTTGTCTCCTAGTATTTGTATTTATTTACAACCACCCCTCAAAAGCTCACAAAATACACAGAGTTACATAGGAATATATACACTTCATTAAAAGTAATATTTTGTAGGTTCTACCGGTTTGTGTGGGATTTGGATTTTACTCCATTATTGCACCCCACATAAAGATTTCTTGTGACTATGGTTTTTCTTAAAAGCCATTTATTTATATATTTTTGTAACCATAACTAACTGCACAAGCATAAGCTGCAAGAATATTAATAATGCAATAGGAAATTAATTCCAAGTTGGCTAAGTTACTTGTCAATCATCTCTATCCCCCTCTCTCTCTATATATAAATGCATGACTTTCTCCTCTAATTAATCTCATACTTTAATTTGACAACCCCCACCCAAAAAAGAGAGAGAGAGAGAAACCCTCAAGAAGATTATTGAGGAGAGAGGATTATATTATATACTAGCATCTTTCAAAAGAAAAAAAAGAATTCTTGGCATAGGATCAATTTAATATATTCTTGAAAGATTTTATTCTTTGAAAAAAGGGTTTTGTTTTGTTTAAAATGGGTTTAAGAGACATCGGAGACACACTTCCACCAGGTTTCAGATTTCATCCAAGTGATGAAGAATTGGTTTGCCATTATCTTTACAAAAAGGTTGCAAATGAAGAAGTTGAAAGGGGCACTTTGGAGGAGATTGACCTTCATATATGTGAGCCATGGCAGCTCCCCGGTAGGGTGCCCTATTCTTCTCTCCTCCACCTTCCCCCCTTTCCCCTCGTCTAGGGGAAGGGGGATTACTATTTTTGGGTTACCAACAACGTTTCATCTACTATTTCATACGTATATTGATGTATCATTTATTGCTCGTTGTGAATAGGTAATTTTTGAATAAGTGATGAATTATTGTTTCCAAATATGATGGGGTTCGGGATATATTTTGATCTTTTTTCACTGTATATATGTAGAATTTTTTTTTATTTAATTACACACTCATTTTATGTACATGAATTTGATTCCTTGGATTGAAAATATATGTGATATTACAATATAAAAAAATTGTCCTATTGAAGTAAATGATTGGTAAATATATATAAAGATTTTGGTCCTTGAAGTAAATTTTTGGATCCGTACTTTATGGGTAGGGGGCTGGGTACATCTTTCAAGTATATTGGTGAAAAGGTTTGCTATGAATGACAAATGGCATGTGCATGTTGGTACAAATTTATGTTTTAAAACCCTGAGTTTTAATTATGAGGCACGATAGACGTACCTTAAGTTTTTGTGAAAATAAGTTCTAACACTAATTTAGATTCTTGTGTTGTATCTCTCCCTCTTTTCTCTCTCTCATGTGTAAAGACAGAAGTGCAAAAACAGATAAAATAATTCACCTTTCACTCTTTCAAATTCCCATAAAAAAACAAAGAAATTTTAAACATGTAATTTTTTTTTTTTTTTTTTATTTGTAAGGGATCATTGTCTTGTTTCAATCAAGGAACCGAGCTAAATTTTAGAATGACTTAAATGCCTTGGTGCATTTTTTCCTCAAAAGTGTGATGATGTTTTAAAAAATCATCTCTTTTTCAATAAAATAGGACTGTGCATTTTGAGTGAGTGCTTTTTCTTTTCTTTTCTTTTCTTTTCTTTTCTTTTTTTTTTTTTTTTAACGCTGGAGGGTTCCCTTTAATAAATTTTGCTGCTTTAGAAAAAAATCAGAAAATTGGATAAGATTCATGTATATATAAGTGCTAAGTTCATGCTCATAAAAAGATTTATTTTGGGGCTTCTAAGATTAATTAGAGGGTAAATTCTTGTGAGAGAATTCTGTTTGAATTAATAAATAATAGAAGAAAGTTCACATTACCTCCTTTTAAAGATTTCCCCTTTATAGCATATTTATCGCTTCACCTCTTGTTATTAATTTGATGACCAAAATTAGGATTAATTAGGATGAGATTGTTAAGAAAGTGTACGAGAGTAAGTTGTAAATTATTGGTGAAGACAAGAAGTGTGACATAGACTTCCTACCATAGAAGTAACTTTCTCATTAAGTCCTTCTTCCATATAAATTTCTCAAATAATCAAATCCTTTATCAATACAAACATCCCTCGAGAATATTTGGTGACTTGTAACCAACTTTTTTGTCACTTTAGTGCAAATTATCACATAAGCAAGCATATTTAATATAAATTTCGAGATGATGAATATATTTTATTTACCATACTCATTTTTAATTAATATATAATATATGTTTGATCTTTATTAGATGTGGCGAAATTGAACTCAAATGAGTGGTACTTCTTTAGCTTCCGCGATCGGAAATACGCGACGGGGTTCAGAACGAACCGCGCCACCACCACCGGCTACTGGAAGGCGACCGGGAAAGACCGGTCAATAGTCAATTCCAGGACTCTTGAAGTGGTGGGAATGAGAAAAACTTTGGTTTTCTACAAAAGTAGAGCTCCTAATGGAATCAAAACTGGATGGATAATGCATGAATTTCGAATCGAGAACCCTAATATACCTCCTAAGGTAATTAATTCATATTGCAAGTTGAGTTTCTTTATATTAATGTCTTATAAATCATGATAATTACTAGAAAAAGAAATTGAAATGACACGTAACTTGGAGGGTTTGCAATTTAAGAACAATGTATTTGCATTTTGGTAAATGTAAATCAATTTATTTAATTGTTTGCCCCTTATGTAGGCGACTAATTTATTTTTTGGCAAACATAGGCCATTTTACGAGCCTATAAGTTTGCGAAAATTAAATTTTTACATGCCCAATGTGAAAAAAAAAAAAAATTTAATTTTCGTTTATCAAAATGCAAACATACCGATCTTAAATTGTTACCCCTATAATTACGGCCTTGAAAATAAATTCCCTGTGAAGCAATATATGACATAAACCAAATTTGACGTGGCATTTAATCATGCTGTAAGAAGCTTGAACGGAACTTCTTTGAAAAACTATGGAAAGATTCTGTCCATATTTCTTTTAATTCTCTTTATGCATTCCAACTTTCATTGACAATTGTGTCATTTTATTTAATGAAATCACATTAGAGAAAAGTAAATCCCCCTTAATTAAAATCCGATCTTCCTTTTCTGATTTTATTTTCTCAGTATGTATCCGAATTATATATTCCCCTCGAGAGAAAAACAGTTTTTTGGTCCCGCAACTTGTCTAGTGTCCACTTTTGGTCCCCAAAAAATTAACTTTTCAATTTTGGTCCCGTAACTTATTGAATCGTCCAAATTTAGTCCCAAATAAGACCAAAATTGGACAATTCAATATGTTACGGGACCAAAATTGAAAAGTTAAAATTTTTGGGACCAAAATTGAACACCAAACAAGTTAGGGACAAAAAAATTATTTTTTTCGTATTCATTAGTTTTTTTTTTCTTTTCTCACCTTATATATATATATATATATATATATATATATATATATATATATATATATATATGTGTGTGTGTGTATATACACATATATCAAACACTACTTAATTAATTATATATGTAGAATTTGAAAGATAAAATGACATTCTCTAAAATATGGATGACGAGCATGAGAGTTGTTCCAATCTTATAATTTTATATTATACTCTAAAGTAGTCGTTGTAATAATCATTTATATACTATTGGTGGAGACGAGATCACGATAGCGATTTGGGATTATTTTACAAAGATATGAGAAGCAAAATTTATAGGAAAATTATATATTTATTATTTTATTTACTCTATCGCGATTTACATCCTTAGTTAGTAATTAAAATCTCATTATTAGTATTTTATGGGAGCTTTGCAATTCATCTTAAATAATAATTATTGAAATTGAAAAAGATTGGGTTTTTCTTATTCATGTTTTATAGATGTTTTTTCAAATATTTGTATTTGTATCAATATTAACACAATAATCGTCTTTTATATTCTGGATATTCTCAAAATTAATGGACTTTACATCATTGTATCGTGTTTTTGTTGTATCAACTATAATCCTAGAATACAATATTACTTAAGAAGATGCATAAAAGTGGTATTTTGGTCCCGTAATTTATCTAGTGTCCAATTTTGGTCTCATAACTTATTAAATTGTCCAATTTTGGTTACATTTGGGACCAAAACTGGACGATTCAGTAAGTTATGGGACCAAAATTGAAAAGTTAATTTTTTTTTGGGACCAAAATTGGACACTAGACAAGTTACGGGACCAAAAAACTATTTTTCCCCTCGATTTGTATTTCTCGAGGATTAACAATATATTCATCTCAAAAAAAAAAAAAAAGTATTGACAATTTATACGTAAGATGAAATACACTCGACATTTGATTCATTAATTATTGATACTCAAGTGTTGATGTGTGAAAATAGATAAAATTTTTGGTAACTAATTAATTTGTGACAATTTGCAGGAAGACTGGGTATTATGCAGAGTATTCCACAAATCCAGAGGTGAAAACTATAGTAACAAATTCATAACTTCCCCAACAAATAATGAACATGCCAATATGCCTTATCAAAACATCAATTCTTTTAATTCCCATCATCAGGCCATAAACCCTAGCACCTCTCTTGCTTTCACACAACTCGACTCGAGCTACATCGACCAAGGGCCTAATTATTCTCACAATAAAATGCTCGACTCTACTAAGTGCGATCAAGACGAATACGGGTTCTTGCTCGATCTTGTTGGCTCGAATGCAATGCCTTCCAGCCTTGAAGATATGCGGTTTGACGATGAAAATGGGTCGGTTTTCATCTGAATATATTCACTTGATTAGTTAGTATATATTTGTATATGTAGAACATGCAGGTGGGGCAATTTGTGAGAATCATATATTGTAGGTGTTAGTGTGTGATCATAAGGTAAAAAGATTGTGTTTGGTTTGTATATTTAAAGAAGAAATTGTGTAGGGTATATTATTCGTAGCTTTTTAGGGTTAATAAGTTCGTACATGCAAATTAACGACTTAGTTTTCTTTATTTTTCAACTTTGTTTTGTCGGTTAATTGAGTTTGAAGGATTGCTGGAGTTATTGTAAAGGGTTTAAAATCAATTACGTCTCATATCATTTTACCTTTTTTATTTAACCTCACATTTATTCATTTTTCATGTTTAGTCCCACATGTATTTAAATGTGTAAATTTACTTCCAAATCGCCGGAAGCGGACCAAACGACGTCATTTTAATCATGTGTCAGTGTCACGTGCACCTATTTTTCGGCGGAAGCTATTGATGTGTCTATTTTTTTTAATATATCTTCATGACACGCTTATGAGAAAGGATTACAGTCAAATTTATCCCTAACTTTTTTTATTTTTTGTCGAAATGGTCCCACATTTTTTTACTTTTCCAATACTACAAAAAAAAATTGGTATTAGCGACCGATTTTCGGTCGCAAAACTTGATTAGCGATCGATTTCTGACCGATAAAAGTCGGTCGTTAAAACGCGGGTAGCTAATATTAGCGACCGTCTTTTAACCTCGATTGCTAATCTGGGACCGTCAAGGCGGTCGCTAAATTTAGCAACAGACATCTGGCAGTCGCTGAACCAATCGGGTCTGACCCGGTTGGGTCATGATTTAGCGACTGACCAACGGCGGTCGCTAATTTATTTTTAAAATTAAAAAAAAACTTTTTATTTTATTCTGTGATTAACGACCGAGCTGGAGGCGGTCGCTAATCTGCGAACCTGCGCAAAAAAAAGTGGCTCATTGGGTTTGAACCCGCGCCCATTGGGGTTCGGGCGGGGCGCGAACCACTGAGACACTGACCCACTAGCTTATATTAGGCGAGTCATGTTGTATATAAGCTCTTGTGAAACTTGTAGAAATAAATGGGCAAATATGCGCCCAAGGGGAATCGAACCCATGACCTCCAAGTAACCCGGAAGAGGTGTGAACCACTAGGACACATGCTATTGTTGTTCGTTTATTTGTATTTAATTGTATATAACCTCAAATTGACTCCCGTTTTTTTTTTTAATTTATCAAATTCAATCCTTTTTGTTTCTAATTCGTTTATATATGTATACTAGTGTGTATCCCCGCGAATTTCGCGGACAGAAAAAAAATATTATTTTCATTTTCAAATTATAAATATAAATATTTTTATGTTAAATATTTTGTAATTTCGATATAACATTAAATGTCAATTCAAATTATTTAAAAAATATCAATTTCCTTCTAAACAATTTTGAAAAAAAAAATATTTAAAAAATTGAAAATTCTAAAAAGAAATTGCTAACTTTTCAGTATCTTAGTATTATACATGGTAAGATATTGTATATCATGACAAGATTTTTTGGAAATAATGTGTTATTTCAGTGACAATATTTTTTGGGTAGTAAAATTTTATCCAAAATAAATAAATTAATGTTATAATCTATTATCCATGGTAAAATATGGTATTAGATGGCATGATTATTTGAGAATCTTGTCATCTTTTGCAAAATATTTCAATATCCTTTTAGAAAATTAGCATATATAAATATTTTGTAAAAATATTTATTCCAAAAATATCTATTATTGTATTATACATGATAAGATATTGCATTTCATGGGAAGATTTTTTGGGAATAATATGCTATTTTAGTGACAATATCTTTTGGATAGTAAAATTTTGTCCAAAAAAATAATAATATTACAATCTATTATCCACGGTGAGATATGGTATTGGATGCGAATTTTGTCATCTTTTAAGTAACAATATCTTTTGCAAAATATTTCAATATCCTCTTACAAAAATTAGCATATATAAATATTTTTCAAAAATAAATTCCAAAAATATCTAAGTAAGAAAATCGTTGAACTGTGGAAAAAATATATGTTTTACATCTTAGAGAACATGGCGGCGGCGCCGAAACTGTTCAATGGGGGATGACAAAAACTAAAAAAGGAGGCGAGAAGAAGAAAATCTAAAATCAAGAAAAATACTATAAAAAATCAGTATCATACCTTCGGTTCAAGGCCGGCGTATCCAATGCAGTTTGAGACGGCGGGAGTAGAGCAGTGAGGCGACACCCTACATACCTTGCACGGTGCTGGGCTAGGTGGAGGAAGGACTTAATACACAGAGAAAACATAATACCAAAGATAATTTCGCAAAAATTCGTGAATTTAAAAAAAAACCTAACCTTTGGAAGATTCTGGGAATGAGGCGGCGTGTGGAGAGAATAAGACTGTGGCGGAGTCATGGCAGGCTGTGGCAAGGAAGCCAGTGGCGTAAGGGCGTTAGGAAATGAAAAAATTGAGAAAATGAACCGTGAAATGAGTAGAAATGAAAAGATAAAAATAACAGAGAAAGTTATAACCTGACATCCACGGCTGGTCCACGCTGATTGGAGAGGGGGTGGAAGCGGCGCTGTGAAAAAAATCGAAGAAGAATATGGCGGTGTGAGGAGATAGAAGGGAAGAGAGAGACGGTTTATGGGCTAATGAAAATGATAAATAATTATATTAACCCTAGTTACAAATTAATGGTTTAGATGTGATGATATAAAATGAATGGTTGAGATCAAAACTTAAACCAACTATTAATGAGAGCACAGTATTTCGAAATGAAGAGATTTGAGACATGCCACCTCATCCTTAGAATAAGGTGGTGTTGACACATCACATTGGAGAGGTTTGAAAATATACTATTATAAGATTTACTAATTTTTTTATTAATTTTATAAATTTAATATTTTAGACTATTCTAAATTTTTAATTCATTCGTTTTGATTCATTTAATTGTATATAATTCCAAATTGACTCCCGTTTTTTTTAATTCATCAAATTAATTCCTTTTTTTCTAATTCGTTTATATATATATATATATATTTACTAACATTTTTATTAATATAATATTTTAGACTATTCTAAATTATTAATTCATTCGTTTTTATTCATTTAATTGTATATAATTCCAAACTGACTTCCGTTTTTTTTTAAACTCATCAAATTAATTCTTTTTTGTTTCTAATTCATTTATATATATATATATATATATATATATATATATATATATATATATATATATTTACTAACTTTTTTTATTCAACAAAAATATATGCAAATTTATAATATTCAATAAAAAATATAAAATATACAACAAAATAAAATAAAATACATTCAACAAATAAAATAAAATATTCAACAAAAAATATAAAAATTCATCTCTCTCTCACTCATCTCTAGAGAGGAACTGGTCGATATCGATATCGATATCGTCATCGTCATCCTCACCCTCACCCTCACCACCTCTGTGGCCGCTTCCCCCGGTAGCAAAATTTTGTGGGGGTGGGGGTAGAGGTGGAGCGGCTACTCCGGTGAACCAGTCCCGAAGACTCTCATAGTAGCTCGTGAGGGCCTCCATCTGCTTTCGGATTTCTCTCAGCTCACGCTCCAACTGAGAGGGAGCAAAATCGATCGAGGAGGACGATCCACTGCTCTAGCGGTAGATCTGCAGGATGGCCTTACTGTGACCGCCCTGCCCCACGACCTTCCCCTTCTTGACTCCGACCACATCTAAATAGATGCGGTCCTCGTCAATCCGGGGAGGGGTGAGGTTCTCTCCGCTGGCGTCTCCGGGGGCCACCTGCTGCGAGGCCTGAGCGAGACGATCCTTAAACTGCATCTGAAATTATATAAATAAAATACAATTATAATAATTAAACTACAATTCTAATAATTAAATTAAAATTAAAAAAATACTTATGTGGTTCTCGGTGGTGCGGGCGTAGGTAGATGTCCCAATCTCCGGGTTCACTGGGTGGGAGATCTCCATTTGCTCATAGAGAGTGGGCTTTCGTCCGTGCTCCCTGTAACTTAAGTTACAATCCAAAATTCAAAATATTGTTCTTAAAACATAAAGTTTTTAAGAAGACTCCACAGCCCGCCGAGTTCATTCGCCCACTTAAGAATCAACAGCATCTGTAAAAAAAATTTAAAAGTGGAAAGGATAAGTGTTTGTAAATACTTAGTGGGAAATCTCTTGTTAATTGCACAAACTAAACATCACTTGTTTATAACATATGAACCCCCGGAATTTCACCGGGTGTCTCCTTGGGTGACGCGACCAACCCGTGGTGCCGGAGCGACCGGACTATCTCATTTGCCAACATATAGTTGGACTATCTCAGGGGCCAGTCGATAGCGGGTCATACTCAAAATATTTAACATTCAATATTTAATAAGTGCAATTAAAACAATAATAAAACACTCGGTGAAGAGTGAAGTGATTCTCCACCTTGCAGGTTTGTACCTACAAGTAAAATTTTTACAATAGAAACATTGTTACTTATCCCTTCATTTTTAAATAAATCGTAAAATTCACATATTATAATCGTACGATTATAATGACTTGAATTCAAATCTCAATACATACTAAAATATTGTACACTAAAACAAAAATATCAATTAAGTGGTAAAATTATCAAATAACAAGTTATAAATAGATATCGACCATAAAAATGTAAACGGACCATTTCGAACCTTTCTTATACAAAATTTCAGTTTTTGGGCAGTTTATACGCCTAACTTTGAAAATTCATATTAAATCATCTATATGTCCAAAAATTATGAAATTTGAAATGTAGATTTCCAAGTCAATAAAGTTTATCGCCATAATTTTAGATTTTTCAAATTTCTTACCAATCATCACATATTTCGTAATGAACACACTGCTATTGATTCTTGATCACTTAACTTTAAGAATTCACCATAAATCAACCATAAGTCCAATACTTTTAAAATTTTAACCATGAACTCCAAACTTCATGTAATTTATTAAAATATTTTGTTTTTCTATAAAAACCTAACCCATTATCCTCAAATCATAGCAAACTTCTACTGTTCCTGTTACAGAATCTAAAATCCTAGTTCAACTTTGAAAAATCACCATACATCAAATAATATTCTAATAGCTATGAAATTTAAAACCTAAGTTCCATAACCAGTCTACTTTTACATATAAATTTTTCAGAATTCTTCACCAAAGGAATTAGTCAAAACGAAATTTATACAAAAGTTGGTCCAGAAATTCGGTTTCATGCATACATGAAGAACATATCATCTTAAATTCACTTTAAACCATATAATTTCATGATTTCTACTTCTAAAGTATATAATAAAGTAATAAACATGATTTTTTTTATAACATATGAAGAAATTGAATCAAACATTCAAAATATGAAGTAAAACATATATAACATGCAAATCACTTATCATAACTTATTTTCCTATCATTTAATTCACATTTCATGCATACACTTCATACTAAACTTAAATAATCACTTATTCAAGAAGAGAAACTTACTTAGAGATTGGTAGCTAAAAGAAATTCCTTCTCCTTCCTTTTTAAATTATAAGTGTAAGAATAGTAGTATTTGTGCTAATTTTCTTTAAACTTTTGCTTATCATTATTTTTGCATGAATGGTCATATATTTATAGTAGGAGCCAACCTTGGAGGCTACTCCATCCATATAGCCGACTTTTTAGAAGATTATGGAGTAATCTTGTAGGTTAGTTTAATATACACATGTCAACTTAATATTAGTAACAAATTTTGACTTTTCTTTTCTTAATTTGACTTTAACTCTTGAAGCTTCATCAACTTTCCTAGTCTTTCTCTAATAGCCGACTTTCATGGAGATTTCAAGAGAAATCTTGTATCTTGTGGTCATGACACATGTATGCTTTGAAATTAATAAGTAAAATTATGATTTTTCTAAATTATTTAATAATTCTAAAGTACATTATGCATAAAATTTACATATACTATCTTATGTAATAAAATTAAAACTCTTCTAGGACTCTAAATAAATTATAAAGTCTATATACTAATCATAGAAAATATCGAGTAATTGATACGTAATTCGTTTCTTAAAGAAACATTCATTTTACAACTTATAACTTATGAAATAATTTACTATACTTAAGGACTACATTAAATCCTAAATTAAACACTTTAAGACATAAAATAAAGAACATATAAAAATTATAAAGTCTCAAGAATAAACATGTATTGAGCAAATAATACGTTAATTGTAAATATCGAGTAATTAAAACACATAAACGTGTCTTTGCATAAATTTGGATGTAAATGCGTCACATAGATTCATGAAGAATTATAAAGTATTTAGTATAGCAGATAAGGTCATGAAAACCTAGGGTATTACACTCCCTCTCCTTTTGCGAGCCAAATTCAATAGATATGTAAATGTTAAACATTTAAAAATTTATTAATATTCAAATGTAAATAAAAATTCAATAGATACTTACAAAGGTGAGGGAGTGCTCGTAGATGGACCGGGATCCAGCCCGATGCCTGGCGACGCCGTGCCCGGTGGGGTCCTTCAACCGGTACTCCTTGGACTTCTCAAACTTGGCTTTGAATTGCTCACTATTCCAGTGAGCAACCAAAGCGTCCCAGACGGAACGTCCGTCTTGCCCTTGGCCCAGCTCCAGCTACACCCTACTATCGAACTTCTTCTTCAGCCTGTAGATAATGTTTTTGTACCGCTCCTGCGCTTTCGTGCAGAACAAGCCGTACATAATACTATCATGGGCAGGGTCCCAGACATACAGCTTCTGCAATTAAATTCAAAATAAAATATTAACAAATAAATTCAAAATAAAATATTAAAAATTAAAATCATAATAAATATACTTTGAATTCCTCGAAGTACTCACTTCTCTTTTGCTCGGACACCATGGACCACGAGGAGGCACCAACCTCGAACAAGACCTTCTTAATGGCATCTGAGACGCGAGAACTAGTCTCACGGCCTGGAAGCATACTGTAACATAAAAAAAATCAAGTTAATATTAATGAATACAAGTTTATTTATTCCGTTATCTAAAAGTACTTACATGTTGTCGCTAGGGACAATAGTGAGACGGTTATCCAACGGGGGATGCTGCCGTGAAGTCGTAGATCCGGCAACAGAAGTAGAGCTAGCAGCACTGGACTGCTGTGAGGAGAATGGTATCATCTCTGGGTCCCGTCGAACCTCCGGGATCACCGGTCTCAACGACCCCGACCTCATCTTCTCCCTCCCCCGGCCCTGTCCCCCGTGATCAAGGTTATCTTGAGAGCTCATCTGTAATAATTATAAATTCAACAGATTAACATAACATATTATATTTATACACATTCAACTAAATTCATACATACGTATATCAATCAACTAAATTAATATATACCTACATATACCAATCAACTAAATTCATACCTACACATATTACTCAATTGAATTCATGCCTACACATATCAATCAACTAAATTTATACCTACATGTACATATCAATCAACTAATTAAATTCATACGTACGTATATAATCAACTAAATTCATACCTACGTATATAATCAACTAAATTCATACCTACACATATTAATCAACTAAATTCATACCTACACATATCAATCATCTAAATTCATACCTACACATATCAATCAACTAATTAAATCCATACCTACGTATATCAATCAACTAAATTCATATATACCCACATATTAATCAACTAAATTCATACCTACACATATCAATCAACTAAATTCATACCTACGTATATCTACGTATATCAATCAACTAAATTCATATCTATACATATCAATCAACTAATTTAATATATACTAACATACCAACTAACTAAAAAATACTAAACATTTATATATACATGATTTAAAAAATATATACAAACATATAAAATCATACATATACGCACATATATATAACTTCATGTATGCAAGATTCAAATATACAAACATACACAAATATGCATGATTCGTATATACAAATATATATATCTAAAATCATGTATAGATATCAATCCTATATATTCAAAAAGATGATATACTAAAAAACTTACGGTTATTAGGTAGATGGGGAAGCAACAAGGGTATTGACCGAAACGGATTGCTCGACGGACGGTTGCGGCAGCGACGGCGGCGATCGGCAGCGATCGGCGGCGACCGTGGTATTTTTGAAGTGAACGTCGAAATGTATACGGCATCCGCCTAAAAAGGGTAAAAAAAATTAGTGACCGCCTAAGGCGGTCACTAATCACGGATTTGGACGGTCCTGAATGACCAAATTTGTGATTAGCGACCGCCTTAGGCGGTCGCTAATAACCCAACAATAAATGATCATTGCCCGTTTCCAAGAACGATTCAACTGACCAGTTTGCGATCGCTTACAGGCGGTCGCTGATCAGGTGGTAATAGAGTTGGTCAATTTTGACCGACTTTTGTGTTTTAGCGACCGCCCAAGCGGTCGTACGCGGTCGCTAATCCTTCAATATAGCAACCGCCTTTTGTATCGGGTCGCAAATTTTCTTAATTTGAGACCAGTGGTCTTCATCGGTCGCTAATACATTATTTAGAGACCGATTTGAAGGCGGCCGCTAATTTCGGTCGCTAAAACGCGAGTTTTTTGTAGTGCAAATTAATCTCTTATGTATTCACATTGTATCATTTTAGTTTCAACTCGCCGAAAAAATACTAAAGCGGCATTGTTTTTACCTAGAGGGTATGTTGATGTTAGGGGTGAGTCCCTAATGTTTGACTGCATTAAGGTTGATTTGTTTAGTTTCAATGAGTTAGATAAATATTGTAGGACATAGTTATGGCTAAAGAAAGGGGAAAATCACTACAACATAAATGACATAATGTAACACCTAAAAAATATTATATAAGCCAAAGTATATAGTGAAAATGGTTCATATATGAACCATTAAAGGGTATTAATTGTTTTTAATAAAGAGTATTAGTTGTCTTCACTGAGGGATATTAATTATTTTTACTAAAGAATATTAGTTGTTTACTGAAAACAAACTAAGTCACTTCAGTGAAAAACACTAATATTATTTAGTGACACCAACTTAAAAAGGAATTTAAAGAGGGAATCCAACTTAAAGAAGGATTTAAAGAGGAAAATATATCTTCTTTAAAATGTTGGTTTGGAAATGCGTCACGAGGAAAAAAGTGATCCCTCGGGATTGCTGAGGAAATTAAAGAGGGAGTACGTGACAGATTTAACGAGGGTAAGAAAATCCCATTTCAGAAATCCCTCTATCAATCCCGCGTCTGTTCACGAGGGGCCCAGCCGCCCTCGTGAAAATTAGATGGATTTAAAGAGAGAATCCTAAAGAAGGATTTAAAGAGGGAAACATACCCTCTTTAAAATGTTGGTTTGTAAATGCTTCACGAGGGATAAAGTGATCCCTCGGGATTGTCGAGGAAATTGAAGAGGACGTACGTGTCAAATTTAACGAGGGTAAAAAAAAACATCGTGTTAAAAATCCCTCAGCCATCCAGTGTCTGGTTTCGCGAGGGGCCCGACTACCCTCATGAAAATTAATTCTTGATAAAAAAAAATATCTTAGTGGGTTTTGAACCTGATTAGGCGTGAAATTGTCAGAATTTATAGCTCGAAATGCCCGTGTTTTGATTGATTTATATGAGTATTTAGAGTCATTTGAGTATCATTTTCATAAACTAATGAATTTGTCTCTTTGATGCTCATAGATGGATAGAGGGTGAAAAGAGGAGTTCGTAGGACTTTGAATCGACTCAAACGGATGCCCGGATGAGAAGATATCGAAGAAATACGAAAAGTATTAGTTTGAGGGAGCAAAAGTATCATTGGAGTACACAAGCGAGAAGAACTCGTGCACTCAGTGCACGAGTTGGTCGAGTATAGTGCTCGAGCAACACCAAGTCGTGCACCTAGTGCATGAGTGCTCGTGTATAGTGCTCGAGCAACATCAAGTCGTGCACCTAGTGCACGAGCTCGAGTACTCGAGCACTTTTGGGTCTCTGGAAGTTTTGAGTGCTCGATTGGATTGTGCTCGTGCACATAGTGCACGAGTTGTGCTCGAGCAAGCGCAGATTTGGCCCATTAACTCCCGATTCGACCCGTTGCCTATTTATACCCCTTTCGAACACGATTTTGAGTACCACTTCACACTCAGAGTTCGTTTTTGGAGAGAGAGGAGCACCGAGAGTTGAGCAAGTTTATTTTACGTGTAATTGAGGTTTTACGTTACGAATTCATAACTTCGGTTTAGATTTTTAATTTCTCTTAGTTCTTTGTTCGTGAATACTTCAGACTTCGTTTTTTTATTAATTCAATTTCAGTTCTTAGAATTATTTTATTTCTTAAAAACCCTAGTTTATGCTTTTTTTTTAGTTTTTTTTTTACTTCAATTAATTATGTTTTCGTTTGTTGCTTGTTTAATTATTTTTGTTACCGTTTAAACCATGTCTAGCTAAAACCCTTGCATGCTTAGGGTAGGATGAACTCGTAGAAGTAGGATGTGGGTACGTAATTAGGGTAATTCGTGACGTTTAGTTTTAATTCTCTTAATTAATGAATTCTTAAAATCAATCTTAACTTACCTTTGAATTTCGTTCGAAAAGTGTTAGAGAGAGGACGACCTTATCACTCTTTAACAACTAGTAGACTTAACTAGAAGGTTTAGAAGGGGTTAATTAATCTACCGGTTTAGCTATGGAGGATGGCCGCATTACCTTAGTTAAATTAGGGTCTCCTTAATTAAGCACGATCTATTAACTTGTTAGTGGATTAGTGAAGTCGATTGATAGGATAAAGTATTAGGGTTTGGATTCTTGAGCTTTCATCTTACGATCTTTTACTTAGGTTATTTCTTGCACGTCACGGTTATTTTGATTATGTACCTGCTCCGTTAGTATACGTAGGAATTCCTATCCTGAGCATCATCATCACATATTCGAAAACACACTTTTACGTTCTTAGTTTAATTTTCCTTTTTGCATTCGTAGAGTAATTTAGTTTCGATTATATTTTCTTTTCAAAAACCCAAAAGCATACACTCATATTAATTACGACGCGTAGATCTTCAGGGATCTATTCGCATACAACCTATCCCGAGGTACGATATACTTAGTCGTTATACCTACTTATACTATAGTGAACCCGTACGGTTGCGGAGAAACTACTAGTAGAAAGTTAGTATTTTCGGTTCAAGTCAATGGCGCCGGTGATGGCGATGTATGTCATTTGAATAGGGCTTGTAGATAGTTTAGTAGTTAGTAGTGAGTGCTTTATTTTTCTGTTAATTCTTACGTGTTCGGCAGTTGCGTTTTGATTCTTTTGTTAGTATTTCAGGTTTATGAAAACACGCTCGTAAGGAGAAATGAGCGAAGAGAGAATACAGCTTGATCCTGAGACAATAGTAAGAAGAAACCGAACCTTTTTAAGAAGGATGAATACTGTCGGAGGGAAGAACGATAACATGGACATCAGTAATGAGTTGGATGATGCTGCAGGTGAGTTTAACCAGGCAGTGGACCGGGTTGTGGGAATTGGCCGGAATGGCAGTAAGAATCAAGTTCCATCAGGGGAAACCCAGAGCCAAAACCCGGGGGCACCAAATCAAAATAATTCAGCTCACAACTTTGTCCAAAATCCTCAGAATAACCCAATTTACCCACAAGATAACCCACCGTATCCATACCTTTACCCACCATATCCTTACCCACCATACCTGTATCCTCCACCCCCTACTTATAACCCACCACCAGTCCAGCAAGTACTTATACCACCCGTCTATCCTCAGCATGTTCCTCAGAATGCCGATCAGAACATGTCTATTCGAGGAAAGTTTGCGGCACAGCCGCAACGGTATTATGATGGAGTGGTATTGCCTCCGGTAGAGGCAAATAACTTCTCAATTTCCCCTGGAATTCTAAAGCTTCTTACCGAGAATCAATTCAAATGGGAGGTTGGGAAGGAGAATCCTCATACTTATCAAAGAAGTTTTCTGATGATTGCTTCGACTTTCAATTATAACGGCATGTCTGAAGATGCCAAGAGGCTCAGGCTGGTCCCCTTCTCTTTAACGGGAATAGTAAAGGAGTGGTACGATAACACGCTCCCACGGGGAGGTGTAACCACATGGGCCGAGCTCGTGCGTCTGTTCCTCGAGCGATTCTACCCTCTATCTAGAACCATTATAGCAAGGATAGAGATCTCTTCTTTCCGCCAGAAACCAGGAGAAGACTTATATCATGCGTGGGAGAGATACTCTAACATGTTAATTGAGTGCCCGCAACACGGGTACAATGAGAGGGATATCATGGCTTTCTTCTACAGTGGAGCCAGCAAGGCTGGTCAAGCCCATCTAGATGCATGCGCTAGTGGAGCATTTCTGAATCACGGTACAGCTAGATGCAGAGAGATCGTAGATAATATTATCACGAATGCCGAGCAATGGAACGAGGACCCAGAATTTCAGAGAGCATGTCAGTTGGAGGAGAATGGGGGAACGAGGAAGCTGTTAATGGCGATGATGGAGAAGATATGTAACCTCGAGATGGGATAGAATCTGGTTGGAGGGAATGTAGCAGTGAGTGAGAAAGTGGGCCAACCCACCAGTCAGCAAGAGGAGGCCAACTACATGGAAAGGCCTAATTATAACCAAGGCGGGTATCCACAAGGTGGCAATCAATTTGGAAGGCCTTCTTATGGCCAACCATTTGTACCACCTGGTCCACAACCTCCTCAAAATCAATGGAGGAACAATCAAGGATATCAAGGAGGCCAGCAGCCTCCTCAGAACCAATGGAGGAAGAACGAGAATTTCTCATATGCCAATCCCAAGGCCGAAATTATAGTTCCTCCAGGTTCAAAACCTCTGGGAGGAGAAGACGGTTCCTCAACTGAGGAGATGTTGAGAGCTATCCTTCAGAAGGTGGAGGAAGGAAGCAAGAGATTGTCCTCATTGGAGTACGATGTGAAAGAATTGCATAAGAAAGGTGATCAGCGTGATCAAGAACTCTAAAGAAGGAACATTGATCTAAATAGAGCTCAACAAGAGAACAATCGTAGGTTCACTTCTATTGAGTACCAAATTAGTCAAATTGCAAAGTCTCAGACGAGAGAGCCGGGCAAGTATCCCTCAATGCCCGAGGGAAACCCAAAGGAGCAATGCAAAGCTATTGAGTTAAGAAGTGGAACCAAATATGATGGTCCCTAGATGCCTGCTGACTCAGAGACGCCCCAAGGAGAGGTTGAGATAGAAGAAAAAGAGCCTGAAGAAATTAGAGATGAGATTGAGGAGACAGGAGTTGAGAAAGGGGTTGAGGGTGAAGACATTCAGAAAAGTAAAGATATGGATGAAACCCAGAAGGGAAATGACCTTGAGGAAGGTATTGAGAAGATTGAGAGAGCCCCAAAGTGGAAGAAGGCAAAGGAAGCAAGAAAGAATGTGAAATAAACTGAGAGGGATGAATGGGGGGTACCCAAATCTGTGATACCTGTCCCATATCCACAGCGGTTTATGAAAAAGAAATTAGATGAAAAGTTTGCAAAATTCCTTGATGTTTTTAAAAAGCTACATATTAACATTCCTTTTTATGATGCTTTGGAACAGATGCCTAACTACGCCAAGTTCCTGAAGGACTTGATAGCAAAGAGACGGAGAGTGGATAGAACCGAGCTAGTGCACTTGAACCACGAGGTGAGTGCTATGGTGCACAAGGCGCTTCCTCCCAAGTTGAAGGATCCCAGCAGCTTTACCATTCTATGTGATATCGGGAACGAGATCAAGAAGGGAGCTTTGTGTGATCTCGGGGCGAGCATTAATTTGATGCCTCTTTCGTTGTTCAAGAAGTTGGAAGGGGGTGAGCTTCAACCCACGATGATGACTCTCCAGCTTGCTGATAAGTCTATCGCTAGACCTCAAGGAGTGGTGGAGGATGTTTTAGTGACGGTGGAGAATCACGTTTTTCCCATCGACTTTGTGGTACTCGATATGGAGGAGGATGAGCACGTGCCGCTGATTTTAGGGAGGTTGTTTCTGGCCACAGCCGGGATGGTCCTTGATGTAGCAAATGGAAAGATTACGGTCAAAGTTGATGATCAAGAAGTGAAGATAGCTATTTATGAAGCTATGAAATACCCCATGGGAGATGAGAGATGTCACTTCATTGACATCATGGACACTTGTGTTGAAGACACACTTCTAGACCCTTGCTCTTTCTATGTTCATCAGTTTGATTATCCTATCCTTGACGATCTATCTTATGATTCTTATGATCTTGATTATTTTGACAGCTTGAAAGATAATGAAGATGTCAAGTTCTTGGAGATGAAGAAAGTAGAGGATGAGGATGACTTGGAAGCTGAGGAGTCGACTTTCGAGAAAATGTTTGATAAGGTGCCACCATTGGAGGCGAAAAAAGAGCTGAAACCACTCCCAGATCACCTCAAGTACGCCTACTTGGATGAGACCGAGAAGTACCCGGTAATTGTATCTGCCCTTTTATCTGATGATCAGCTTGAGAGACTTTTAGTAGTGCTTCGTACGCATAAATCTGTTATAGGATGGTCGATCGCGGATATTAAGGGAATTAGTCCTTCAATTTGCATGCATAGGATTAGATTAGAAGAGGGTAGAAAAGTTGTAGTGCAAAATCAACGAAGAGTTAATCTGGTGATTCAAGAGGTGATACATAAGGAGGTTTTAAAGTTGTTAGATAGCAACATGATCTTTGTGATTTCTGATAGTCCATGGGTGAGTCTGTTACACGTAGTTGCTAAGAAGGGGGGTACCACGGTGATTAAGACTGAGTCTAATGAATTGATAGCCACTAGATTAGTGACAGGATGGTGTGTGTGTGTTGATTATAGGGAGTTGAACAAGGCAATGTGTAAGGATCACTTTCCTCTACCATTCCTTGATCAGATGATTGATAGATTAGGTGGTTTTGAGTATTATTATTTCTTAGATGGGTATTCGGGGTATAATCAGATCATGATAGCCCCTGAGGATCAAGAGAAAACCACCTTCACTTGCTACTATGGGACTTTTTCTTTTAGGAGGATGCCGTTTAGGTTGTGTAATGCACCCGCTACCTTTCAAAGGTGTATGATAGCTATCTTTCATAGGTTGATTGAAAAGATTATGGAGGTTTTCATGGATGACTTCTCCGTCTACGGGGAGTCGTTTGATAAATGTTTAATCAATCTTGAAGTTATGTTGAGCAGGTGTGAAGAGACGGACTTGGTGTTGAATTGGGAGAAGTGTCACTTCATGGTGAGAGAGGGTATTGTTCTTGGACATCATGTGTCCTCGAAAAGTATCCAAGTTGACAAGGCGAATGTGATTGCTATTGAGAATCTTCCACCACCTTCGACCGAGAAGGGGATTCGGTCATTTCTAGGACATGCGGGATTCTATAGACGTTTCATAAAAGACTTTTCACAAATTGCTAAACCCCTTTCGCGGCTTCTTGAAAAAGAAGTCGCCTTTGAGTTTACGAATGAGTGTTTAGTGGCTTTTAACAGGTTGAAAGAAGCGTTGGTGAATGCCCCGATACTTGTGAACCCGGATTGGTCTAGCCCGTTTGTGCTTATGTGTGATGCAAGTGACTTTGCGATGGGGGTTGCTTTGGGGCAGATTCGTGAGAAGCGTTTTCACGTTATATACTATGCCTCGAAGATGCTGAATTATGCTCAAGTGAATTACACTACGACCGAAAAATAAGTTGTTAGCGGTCGTGTATGCCTTTGATAAATTTTGACCCTACCTAGTAGGGAAAAAAACAATAGTATATACGGACCACGCAGCGATTCAGTACCTTATGAGCAAGAAGGATGCAAAGCCTTGTCTCATTCGTTGGATCCTATTACTCCAGGAATTCAATGTTGAGATTCGAGACAAGAAGGGATGCGAGAACGTGATAGCCGATCACCTTTCGAGGTTGGAGGTTACAAAGGAAAACACAGTGGAAGATCGAGAGGTGAACGATGAATTTCTAGACGAGAAGCTATTTGGTTTAGGGGATATTCCGGTATATCGAGTTGAAGGGAAAACGTCGTGGTTTGCTGATTATGCTAATTATTTAGCAAGTGGAGAGTTACAGGCGGAGATGGACTCGGTGCACCCGGAGGCATTTTTGAAGAAAGTTCGGGAATTTATTTGGGACGATCCATACTTGTTCAAAAGAGGGATTGATCATGTGTTGAGAAGGTGTGTGCCAGAGGAGGAGTGGAGTGATATCATAAGGCATTGTCATGCCTTGCCATGTGGAGGACATTTGGGTGGAGAGAAGATTGGGAGGAAGGTGCTTCAATCTGGTTTTTATTGGCCAACTCTTTTGAAAGATTGCATGGAGTGGGTAAGAAGGTGTGACAAGTGCCAACGATTTGGCTCTATTACTAAGAAGGACGAGATATTGTTGCACGTATTCATGGAAGTCGAGATATTTGACGTATGGGGGATTGATTTCATGGGTCCATTTCCTTCTAGCAATGGATTCTTGTACATTCTTGTGTGTGTCGATTACGTCTCGAAGTGGATTGAAGATGTCCCTACAAGAGTGAATGATTCCCGAGTGGTGATTGAGTTCTTGAGGAAGAATATTTTTGCTAGATATGGAGTCTCAAGAGCTTTGATTAGTGATGGGGGTAGTCACTTTGTGAACAAGTGGATGGAGAAGTTGTTGTCAAAATATGAGGTAAGTCATCGAGTCTCTACTGCTTATCATCCTCAATCTAACGGTCTTGCAGAGGTATCGAATCGTCAAATTAAGGAGATCATTGAGAAGACGGTGAGCATTAGTAGGAAGGATTGGGCATTGAAGCTTGACGGTGCGCTGTGGGCGTATAGGACAGCCTTCAAAACCCCTCTTGGTATGTCTCCTTACCAATTAGTCTTTGGAAAGGCATGTCACCTACCCGTGAAGTTGGAGCATAAGGCATATTGGGCAATCAAGAAGCTGAATTTCGATAGTACCTTGGTGGGTGAGAATAGATTACTTCAATTGCATGAGTTGGAGGAGTTTCGAGATAGTGCCTATGAGAATGCCCGAATTTTCAAGGAGAAGACTAAGAAATGGCATGATGCTCGATTGAGGAAAAAGGAGTTCCAAGTGGGAGATCAAATTCTTGTATTCAATTCGAGGATGAAGTTGTTTGGTGGAAAGCTCAAGTCCAAGTGGAACGGGCCGTATGTTGTTAGGAAAGTTCATAAGAGTGGATTCCTTGAAGCCGAGAAGGATGATGGATATGGATTCATGGTGAACAGGCATTGAGTGAAGAAATTCTACAACTTCTCTTATGAGAATAAGTGAGGTATTTTAGAGTCTCAAGTCCCGTGAGCTCCTTCGAGCTCGATCCGGCATTAGGACCTTAAAACTAGCGCTAAATGGGAGGCAACCCATTTTTACTTGTTTTTATATGTTTTACTAGTTTTGTCGTTTTGTGAACCGTATATGTTAACCTCGTTGTTGAGATTTTTGGTGTAGGCTTGGTTCATGGTGCTTGATTCGAGTAATTGAGCTTAAGGAGAAGCAATTCATGAAGATGTAGAGACGTTGAGTAGCGGAGCATTCGATTGTGGTGTATGAGGTAACCAAACCCCTAACATAGACCTCTCTGCGAAGTCGAAGTTTGGGGGTGGTGTTTTTGTTGTTCATTGATTTGCACTGATAGTGATTTAAGTTCATGAGAATTTAGTGTACGTACTCGTACGTACTCATTCTTTTCAAACTTTATTATTGCATAAAGGACAAAGTTTGGTGGGTGTGCATTCGTACTTTGAGTTGTACACGAAATTCAAGTG
The DNA here is from genome assembly GCA_947034835.1 of Ballota nigra. Classification (NCBI taxonomy): domain Eukaryota; kingdom Viridiplantae; phylum Streptophyta; class Magnoliopsida; order Lamiales; family Lamiaceae; genus Ballota; species Ballota nigra. Next base: position 31,294,377 of record OX344727.1, read on the forward strand.
AAAATTTTGGTCAAATTTTTCGAAAATATTGATGCATGAAGTGAGTGCAACGTGAGGAGAATGTGATTCAATTGGGTGATGGTTTGGTTCATTGAAAATCACGTTGGAAGAGACCCCAACTCCTCGTTCAAATGAGCGATTGGGATTAAATCGAGGAGTTTTCCAGGTTAGTACTCGTATTGGTCGTAAATTCTAGCAATTCGGTTCGGAAAGGTTGAAATTCGAGCTTGGGAAGTGGATGTGCTCGAGCAGTCTTGCTCGAGCACTAAGTGCTTGAGTGGTCGTGCACTATGCTCGAGCTTGGCTAGGTCGTGCACTCTTTTGCACGAGTACTCATGCATAGTGCTCGAGCAGAATCAACTCGTGCACTCAGTGCATGAGCTCGAGTACTCATGCAGTTTTTGTATTCTGGAACTTTAGGGCGCTCGAGCTGAATCTACTCGTGTACTTAGTGCTCGAGTAGTGCTCGAGCAATCGCACTCTCCGGATTTCAGAGCCCTAGTTCGAATTTTCCACACTATAAATACATTTCACACACTTTTCACACACCACACACACACTAGGTGCGATTTTGGCTGCGAAAAACTCACTCTTTGCACCAAGTTCTTCACGTATCATTCACTTTTTTGCACGAATTCCTTCGATTCTTCAATAAAAGGTATGTATTCTCTCATTCTTTTCATTCAATTCGTAGTTTAGGCTTGGATTTGACATGTATTGAGTATGAGAAAGTAGGGTTCATGTGTTCTTAAGTAGAATTGGGGATTTTTACATTTGTTGTCGGTTTTTGCTTCTTTGATGATAAATGATGCCTATATGCGATGGGTTTATAAATTCAAGCTTCAATTTTGAAATTGCATGAGTGCATTTTGTGTATTTCTATAGAGAGAAAGTAGGAATTGACATGGGTATTGTGAAATTTGGAGTATTGGGATTGAATTGAGAAGTGAGAGTGATGAATAGAGTATTGAGCATGTAAATTGCATGTATGTGTGATATTACTTCATGATAGACTTGTGCTTTGGAGTTCGTGTAAAGTGTGAAAGAGTATGAGAATGGTAAATTAATTTGAAATGATGATATCACCCGTGTGTGAAACCTTGTGCACCATTGATGAAATTTTAGTTTGAAAAGGTTATTTGACTTGATTGTGATTTTCTTAGATATTCATGAGTTGTGTTTGGTGAATTGTTGTGATGCATTAGGTAATGGCTCCTCCAAAGAAATACGAGGATAGGTTTGTTGAGGGGGATGAGTTGCTAGCTTTGACTGCGGAATTGGCGAGGAAGGGATTGATGCCCTCTCGTTGGGATAATTTAACATATGGGGAGAGTTGGTTTGCTCACGCCTATTGGTGGAATTTGGTTGCTGGGAAAGTGGAGAAGACTCGGCGACCTTGCGTTGAGTTCATGAGGCAGTTGGGAATCGAAGAACAGATCAAGAGAGTTTTCGAGAGAAACAACATGCAGGAATTTTACGAGATTTTGGTCTCCATGAAGACTCACCAAGACTTAGTGGAGCAATTCTTAGCCTTAGTGAAGATGCAAGGGGATGGCACTTTCCGGTTCATGATAAGGAATGAGTGGCACGCCTATGAGATAGGGATAGTGAATACAGCCCTGCACTTACCCCAACCAAGTGATAAGAGCACGAGATTGGGTAGGTTCAAAGCTGATGAATTATGGCAGCTTATCACCGGAGGTTTAGCTGGAAAGTACTCTTCGAGGACGGCCCGAGCTTCTTCCATCAGGAATCATGTGATCCGATACCTTGAAAGAATCCTAGGGAACACCATCTATGCTAGGTCTGAAACAGGCACGGTGATCTCGAAAGAGTTGTATGGACTGTGGTGCTTGCTTCATCGAAGAGAGCACGACTTTGGTAAGGGTTTCCTAGAGATGCAGATTGAGGCCCCATACAAGTGTGGGATGAGGACTTCTAGGATACGAGAAGGAGGCCTCATTTGTGCATTCTTGGAGAGCCTGGATATCAGACCGATGGCAGCTCCTTGTGAGGGAAGAGATATCGATTTTGAGCACATGTATCACACGTGGATGTGTGAGCATTGGAGCGGGAAATATTGCATGAGACTTTGAGATGATGAGCTATTCCCGATGCCTAATGAGAAGTTGGTGACTTTGAAAGGTTTGAAGAAGGAGAATATACAGATGGATGGTTCGCACCACAAAAAGGTAATGAAAAAATTCAAGGCAAGATTGGAGAGTTGCGGTTTATGGGACCAGAGGCCAAAAGAAGAGGCATAGGAGTGCAGCAGGAACGAGTGGAGCAAGATCCAGTGGAGTTCGGGACCTAGATGAAGAAGAGGAAGACGAATATGAAGAAGGAGGGAACACACCTGAGGAAGAAGAGGCCGATAGTGGTGGATGAGGGCAAGAACCTCAAGAGATGGAGGTTGAGACACCTGAAGTGTCCACTCCTGAGCCGTGGTACCCAACCCAGATTCAGTGGGATGGAATGAGGACTGATATTCAAGATCTGCGAACCGAGGTTACGCATCTTCGCACAATGCAGAATCAGTGGTACACGGAAGCTACGAGTGTGCGAGGGGAGTTTCAAGAGGTCCGTTTAGAAGTTTCAGATTTGAGAAGATGGATGGAGGCACTCTTCGTCTCCCCCTTGGGATCGGATCACCCGAGCTACCACCCGCCACCGCCTCCTGATGCTTGAAGATCAAGGGGATTCCCCCAGTCTCTGTTTCCTTTTTCTTTTCTTTTCTTTTCTTTTCTTTCCTTATTTCTTGTTTTTTAGTGTGAACTGTTTGGTTTGAGTGATGTGGTCGATTATGGGGCTGTGATGGAATTGTTATTCAAACTATCGGGTTTTTATTTGTGTGAACTCATTGAGATGATTGAATTATTTTATGCCTATTAACCCTTGCTACTTGTTGATTGTTATTCTTGAGTATGATGTGATGAGTATTGGTGAGTTGTGAAGTTGAGTTAGAAATTTTATTGTGTGGAGTATAGGAGTTAGAGTTGCTTTGAGAGGGAACTAGTGTACTTACCTTTTGAGTACTTGTGTGATGAGAGTGAGAATTCACTAGACTAGCATGGATGTGAAAGCCGTGAGAATTGAGCCTTTTGAGATTAAGATGCATGAATTGATCTCTTCGTTTGTGAGTGAGTCGTCACCTTAGAAGATGCTAGAACTTGTATATGCTCCTGCTTCTTGATTGTGTCTAGTTTGATATGCCGAATGTGATCTTAGGTCATCTTTGATTTGTTGAGTCACTTAGCCAAAAATTTCCCTACCAATGACATTGATCTCTTGTTAGCCAGTTTGAGTCTTAAGCCTATTTTATTTGCTAGCACATTTTAACACGATTCCAAGTTCCTAAACCTTTTTGTCCTAATTTGAGTGGAGAATAGGAAAAGTGTGAATGAGGAGGGATTGAGTTGAGTTGAGAAAAGGAATTATGTTGGGTGAGTTGTGATAAAAGAAGGGTGTGATGAAGTTTTGAGCTGTGGGCAAGAAAAAAAATTGAGAATGAGCAAAAGAAAAAAATGAGCTCATATGTATGTGACAAAAAGAAAAGTGTGGTGATTGAAAATAAAGTGAAATGAGTTAGAGAAAAGAAAAATTGAAGTATTGAAAGTAGAGGAATTAAAAAGTATATTGAACGAAGATGTTTGAAGTATTTTGATCCTCGTCTTGAAGTATTAAAATTTGATTTTCTGTTCTCCATTCACTTGAGTTACTTATCCCATATGGTTATCCCACCTGTCCAAAGAGCCTACATTACAACCTTGATAAAGTTCTTTTTGATTCGGCATTGATTTCTAGAGTACGGTCGAAGTTGAGAGTGCTTACAAGCCTATGGCTGCTGATATGTGTGATTGATTGATTGAGTGAGTCCCTTATTATTGATATACACTTGTGAGGGAGTGAAACACATCGTTGAGTGCACATCCATGTTTGATCTAGGTGATTCTTGTTGTTATTACATGAGTATGATGAAGGGAGTGAGTTCATATACATGTGAACGATCTTTGAAACTTGAGCTCGATTACTTGCATAATTTGATTCTTGATTCATTCCTAACAATTTCACTTGACTTATTATTTCGTTGCTTGAGGACAAGCAACATGGTAAGTTTGGGGGGTTGATTAGGCGTGAAATTGTCGGAATTTATAGCTCGAAATGCCCGTATTTTGATTGATTTATATGAGTATTTAGAGTCATTTGAGTATTATTTTCATAAACTAATGAATTTGTCTCTTTGATTCTCATAGATGGATAGAGGGTGAAAAGAGGAGTTCGTAGGACTTTGAATCGACTCAAACGGATGCCCGAATGAGAAGATATCGAAGAAATACGAAAAGTATTAGTTCAAGGGAGCAAAAGTATCATTGGAGTACACAAGTGAGAAGAACTCGTGCACTCAGTCCACGAGTGGTCGAGTATAGTGCTCGAGCAACACCAAGTCGTGCACCTAGTGCACGAGTGCTCGTGCATAGTGCTCGAGCAACATCAAGTCGTGCACCTAGTGCACGAGCTCGAGTACTCGAGCACTTTTGGGTCTCTGGAAGTTTTGAGCGCTCGATTGGATTGTGCTCGTGCACATAGTGCACGAGTTGTGCTCGAGCAAGCGCAGATTTGGCCCATTAAATCCCGATTTAACCCGTTGTCTATTTATACCCCTTTCGAACACGATTTTGAGTACCACTTCACACTGAGAGTTCGTTTTTGGAGAGAGAGGAGCACCGAGAGTTGAGCAAGTTTATTTTACGTGTAATCGAGGTTTTACGTTACGAATTCATAAGTTCGGTTTAGATTTTTAATTTCTTTCTTAGTTCTTTGTTCGTGAATACTTCAGACTTCGTTTTTTTTATTAATTCAATTTCAGTTCTTAGAATTATTTTCTTTCTTAAAAACCCTAGTTTATGCTTTTTTTTTAGTTTTTTTTTACTTCAATTAATTATGTTTTCGTTCGTTGCTTGTTTAATTGTTTTTTTACCGTTAAAACCATGTCTAGCTAAGACCCTTACATGCTTAGGGTAGAATGAACTCGTAAAAGTAGGATGTGGGTACGTAATTAGGGTAATTCGTGACGTTTAGTTTTAATTCTCTTAATTAATGAATTCTTAAAATCAATCTTAACTTACCTTTGAATTTCGTTCGAAAAGTGTTAGAGAGAGGATGGCCTTATCACTCTTTAACAACTAGTAGACTTAACTAGAAGGTTTAGAAGGGGTTAATTAATCTACCTGTTTAGCTAGAGAGGACGGCCGCATCACCTTAGTTAAATTAAGGTCTTTTTAATTAAGCACAATCTATTAACTTGTTAGTGGATTAGTGAAGTCGATTGATAGAATAAAGTATTAGGGTTTGGATTCTTGAGCTTTCATCTTACGATCTTTTACTTAGGTTATTTCTTGCACGTCACGGTTATTTTGATTATGTACCTTCTCCGTTAGTATACGTAGGAATTCCTATCCTGAGCATCATCATCACATATTCGAAAACACACTTTTACGTTCTTAGTTTAATTTTCCTTTTTCATTCGTAGTGTAATTTAGTTTCGATTATATTTTCTTTTCAAAAATCCAAAAACATACACTCATATTAATTACGACGCGTAGATCTTCAGGGATCTATTCGCATACAACCCATCCCGAGGTACGATATATTTGGTCGCTATACCTACTTATATTACAGTGAACCCGTACGCTTGCGGGGAAACTACTAGTAGAAAGTTAGTATTTTCGATTCAAGTTAGAACCCAAAAACTCTCATACAAAGGCACCCCCATGAAACCACTAAGACACCTTGAACCTTTATAAAATATATGGGCCATGTCATATTTGTCCCCTAGTGGGACGTGTATATGAGCAGATTTTACCTCTTGAGAGGTTCAAACACACGATCTCCTTATGTAACGAGGCCTTATGTGTTTTTTCATGTCGTTTGAGCACTGCAATTTATTCGTTAAGTTAACCTTTCTAAATATATATATATATATATATATATAATATATTTTTGTTATTTATTTATTTGTAATATTAGTTAATCTTAAGTGTTTATTATATTATCTATTTATTTAATTATAATTAAATTATACTTTTTATATTCTTTTTTACTATTTGTTAAAATGTGTACATATATATGTTGGAGTTATACGTGAAAGTATGCTTTTACTTTGTATAACTCGTGTATCAAACACTCGATTTATGAGAATAATTCTTTTATCACATTTGCTTTAGATATGATTGAATGTTGAATTTCTATTGCAAACCGTTCAATATATAGTACATGTTACATTGTAGTTAATGTGGTGATACCCGATCACGGAAGACAACATTAACAGTATACTTGTAACTAAACGTACATTTTCACGACCTAGGTGGAATTGAACAATCCGCCGTGAAAGGTCGATGTGTAAGGCTCAGATTGGTCTGTCTTGACTAAGAGATTGCACTAGCACATTTAGTATGTGTTGAAGAGGACCTACAGCGAGGATAAATTCTTCTGTTCTGAAAGGTGAAGAATTAGACCTCAGTGGTTGTTAATTTCTTAATCTCTGTCCCTTAAATAGGACCGTGTGTGCTTAATAGTTACTGCTTTGATTCATGTTGGGTGAGAATCATTGTGACTTCGAACTTTGTGTCTTGGGCAGTAATATTAATCATACGACGGTTGCTAAGATTTAATACGGAGAAACGCGTGCGAGTACGGCTCGTGTGATTAGTCCCCTTGGTGGGCTCAGAAGTTTTATTGTACCAAATCTTGCAAGTGAAGAATTAGTTTCTTCGGTACGAATAATAATGTTGAGCTGTCTTTACTCCAAGGTGAAAAATGTTAATTAATTTAGAGCTATTCAAAAGCTCAATTAATTAATGGACTTGATAATCTTAAACGCGGGAAATAATAACCGGGAGCCCATATTATCGGAATATGGATTAAGATGGATAGTGCAATATTAATTTATTAGTGGTAATAATTAATATTAATGGGCTGAATTATATTGGGGCTCAATATTGAAATTCAGAAGCCCATTAGGAGGTCCAATCTTAATTCTCCTTAAGGCCCCTCAAGTAGCCCATTAAGTAGCCCGATAATGATAAGGTGATTAAAATAAAAAGATAATATCTTGCTGATTTTTTCATGTATATTTCGAAAATTGCATATGTAGAATAAGAAAAGATTTTGTTGATTTTCTTGAAAATATATTATGGAGGATAAGTATTCTTAGAATACAAGATTATCTCATATATTCAAGAAGATCCAAATCTTGGATTCTTATTTTCATTATTTTCGAAAATTTAAGCTTATAAGAGAGATTGAGATTTTTGTGGAATATTTTATTTTGGAGAAAAGAATATATGAGATATATTCAAGATTTCTTAGAGTCTAAGAAAAGATTTTCTCCAAGGCCCAAATATCCTAAAATTTTCGTCCACCTCCTCTTATAAATAGGGGATGATTATTTCATCCCCAAGAACATAATTCCATGTGTTGGAAAAATCAAGAAGCATAGATATTTTTCTTTTTCCTTAGTTTATTAAATTGCTTGAAAGCGTCTCCCACCGGCGATCAAGTGAGGTGAAAAGGGAAATACTTGAGAAGACTTTGGGTTGATAGAACGAGATTACAAGTGTCCCGTATATCCAAAGGCCAATACTACGAGAGGTACGTTAATCACATATTTACTTGTTTAATTCCGCCTAGTTAAATATGTGAAATTAATTCAACATGCATGATGATAATTAGTTGTTGGAATTATTATTTGAATTAATTAGGATTAATTCATGCTAGTAATAATTGTATTTAAATTCGTATTTAAAATTCATCCCGAATAGATTCCGGGCACCCCTATTTTCCCAACAATATACACTTATATTGATAGTTTTTATTAAAATATTTTCAATAAAATTGTAAAATAATCAGTTTTATATTTTTTTTCACTATTTACTTACATTTATACACATATATAATTATATTGATTGTTTTTGTTAAAATATTATCAATAAAATTATAAAACAATCACTTTTTATATTTTTTTTCACTATTTATTAACATATATACACTTATATTGCTCATTTATATTAAAATATTTCAATAAAATTATAAAATAATCACTTTTTATATTCCTTTTCACTATTTATTAACATGTGTACATATATACACTTATATACTGATTGTCTTTATTAAAATATTTTCAATAAAATTGTAAAATAATCACTTTATATAAAAAAAAATTACTATTTATTAACATGTGTACATATATATTTATATTGATTATTTTATCAAATAATTTAATATATATTAAAAAATTATATATATATATATTAATTAGTTAAATATATACGTATAATTAATTAATAATTGACTATGTATGTGTATAAATATATACACTATTTAGTTAAAGGCTACTTCCTCCGTCCGGTAAAACTCTTCACAATTGACTTTTCAAGAAATTTTATATGAGAGTTGACTTGTAATATATAAATGAATAATTTTTTTATGATAGTATATTGTTTAATTTAAGTAAATAAAATATAAAAAAAATTGATCTAGTGTGTAATTATTAGTAGATTGACGTGTAATTTAGATTTCTTTGTAGGAGATGAATAGTGAACTGTGCAAAGTGTTTGGGGACAGAGGTAGTAATTAAATAATTAATTTTAGAGGCACTCTCTTGTGAAATATTTCACATGAAAAAAAATATAAAATAGGCAAATATTAAAAAACAGGTCAAAATTCGCGGATCATATGTGGGTCAAACTGATTTTCAAAAAAATTCCCACAAGGCTTATTTTAGCATTTTTGCTTCAAGGTTGTGTTACTATATGAGTAAATGTGTATTATTGTAGGGTAAAATGTATGTTACTAGTCCTTAAAAAACTAATTTTTGTACTTTAAAATAATAATAAAGAAAACTATGTGCTTTTTTAATTTATTTCTCATCCCTTTAAATTCTAGATTTAGTGTTTCATACATTAACACACATTTGCTCCAATATTAACATTTACTCTAATATTAACACACATTTGCTCTAACATTAACGCACTTTTACTCTAATATTAACACACATTTACTCTAACATTAACACACTTTGCTCCCATAGTAACACACATTTCCTTTAACATTAACACACATTTGCTCCAATATTAACACACATTTACTCTAATATTAACACACATTTGCTCTAACATTAACATACTTTGCGCCAATAGTAACACATATTTTCTCTAACATTAACACACATTTGCTCCAATAGTAAGACATATTTGTAGTAACACACATTTACTCTAACATTAATATACATTTTGCAGTTTCACATATTTAGCCTAACATTAACTCACATTTGCTCAAATAGTAACACATATTTGTAGTAACATACATTTACACTAACATTAACACACATTTGCAATAACACATATTTACCCTAACATCAATACCAATTTTATCCACCAGTAACACACATTAGCTCTAACATTAACACATATTTGCTCCAATAGTAACACACATTTGATTTTATAGTAACATATGATTGTCCTTGTGGTAACACAAGTTGGGAGGGTGTTTTTATGTATTTGTGCAAACACATTTTTATCCATTGAGTAAAATATTTGTGTTATTATAATAATATACTTTTCACTATCTTACATGTGTTATTGTACGAAAAAAATAATTATTTTTTTAAAAATGAATAAATATTTGTGAAAATCAATATTTGAATAGATAGTAATACACATTTTTCTCTTATAATTAATGGAAAAATATTTATTTCAGTAAAAACACAAAACAATGGTGAAAAAGCAATATTTAGTCTAATAGTAACACACATTTTGCCCTCTAGTAACATGCATATGCCCATATAGTAACACAATTTGGGAGTAAAAATCTTGAAGCTTGACTTGAACAAGATTTAGGAAAAAATTCACTAAATCCGACCCGACCCGGTCAAGGTCCGCGAATTTTTTAAATATGGATTATTTTACGGATCCTATATCCGTAGAATATTTCATATAACAATTTGTCTTAATTTTATAGTTACTAGCTCTATAAATATATATATATATATATGTGTGTGTGTGTGTGTGTGTACGAATTGTGTGTATATATATATATATAATTAGGCATATACTAATTTGTTGGGACAATGTCAGTTTTGAGTTGATTTCAAAACCCCTGAAAAGATGAATTTGTCTAAGTGTTGTATCGTTAGGATTAGTCTTGATAGGTTAGATCTGGATTAGAATATTTAATTTTATATTCGCAGGTACTCAGTGAGGGGGAACTCATTGAAGCCAATCAAGACTGCAAGCCTGAAGACACATAGCACCATCAATGACTCTACAAGTTAGCTTCTCTAAGATGGTTAACTGGGTGTCAGGATGAAGAGCATGATCCTGAGATCATTGCTAACTCATCAATCCAGAAAGAGTCAGGCTGCACTGAGGATTTGGGAAAGACTTGGAGTAGGGGTCAAACAACAACAAAAGGAATGTCAGTGTCAAAGCAAGCTGGAACATGCACTTCGAAGGATGAGGACAAACCTGAACTCAGAAAAAACAAGACTGAACTGAAGAATGAGTTTTAACATTCCCACCTAACTGAAGACGTGTACCAATCAGAGGAAGACAAGTCATGTACGGACCTGGCACAAGACTGACCATTCCTGCACAATTCAACGGACATGCATTTAATGCATTTACCTAATACATGCAAGTAGGCGGCTGCATGCAGAACTTATGGTCGTTGATTCTCTTACAAGATAGATGTGAGAAGACTATCTTCTCCAACAGATAGTTTTTCTACATAAGACCTTGACACAAACAAGGTTACGGGAAATTTCGAATCCAAGAAATTACTTAGACTCACAAGCATTCAAGCATTTAAAAAGCACTCGAAACCTCTATAATTTCCCAAGTGTTTCTACATAAGTCTAGAGTCATTTTGTATTCCAAAGAGCTTAATCATATACATATCAAGCTTAGAAGTGATAATCCAGTTCTTAGCATAGCTTAGTCTTGTAAGGATTATCACACTTAGTTGGAATCCAAGCCAAACCAAAACCCTAAGCTAGTTAGTGTTAGGTTTGTTGGTAAGGCAATTAAGTGGTAAAGGGAGGACTAGAACTCGCTGTAATTCTAGGGATCACTGAGAGTTGATCATTGTGCACCTTGGCACGTTAAAAACAAGTCAATCCTTAAGGGATTCTCCTGTTAAATCAAGACCGTGGACGTAGGAGCTTGAGTTTGTGAACCACGTTAAACTCTTAGTTGTTTATTGCTTTGATATTTGCTTAAATGTCATATCATATCATCACTGCATATTTCATCAGGCCTGAACCAATCAACATGACTGCATAACTCAATGCACTGCCCCTTTAACCACGGCTTCTTAAGTAAAGGAAACACTCAGTTTTCAGAAAGCTAAAACAAGTCTAAAATCTTTCAGGGCTCACACATTCCGCACTCAGGCATAAGTAGATAGTTAGCCAACTGATAAACTTCAGAGTTGTTAGTAGGTGTATTATCTAATCAGTGCCCAGCACCTAACTCTGAGTAAGAGGGATACTCAGTTTAGAAAAAGATTTGATATACGTGTATCCCTCCCATACACGTATCTTAGACTTGCCCCGGACCAACATAATTAATTAAGTAAATTAATATTTTACTAATAATTAGTCACTTATATATTATAAGTAATAACCCTGTGAAATTTCATCAAATTGCATGCATATACATCAAAAAGTCCTCGTGATTTAACCTAGAGAATTGGTGCCCTTGTGAACCTGCATGTGTCAGACGGGGTCGAGGGTTTTAGCCCTCGTGAATTTCCAAAGGACCCACACCATTGTAGAAACCCTCGTCAATTCTCGTGGGTCCATCTTCCCTCATGAACTCACTCTTTATAAACTAGAAAATTCTTACCCTAGTTAAATCCCTTGTTAAATGTGCCCCTCTTTAAATTTCTCTTTAATACCTAAGACTTAATTTCTCTCTTTAAATAAGTTTTTTTTGTAGTGTGAAAATAATTAATAATTTTTAGTAAAAACAACTAATACCCTTTAATGATTCATGTATGTGTTGGAGTTATACGTGAAAGTATGCTTTTACTTTGTATAACTCGTGTATCAAACACTCGTTTTATGAGAATAAATATTTTATCGCATATGCTTTAGTTATGATTGAATGTTGAATTTCTATTGCAAACCGTTCAATATATAGTACATGTTACAATGTAGTTAATGTGGTGAAACCCGATCACGGAAGACAACATTAACAGTTTACTTGTAACTAAACGTACATTTTCACGACCTGGGTGGAATTGAACAATCCACCGTGAAAGGTCGATGTGTAAGGCTCAGATTGGTCTGTCTTGACTAAGAGATTGCACTAGCACATTTAGTATGTGTTGAAGAGGACCTACAACGAGGATAAATTCTTCTCTTCTGAAAGGTGAAGAATTAGACCTCAGTGGTTGTTGATTTCTTAATCTCCGTCACTTAAATAGGACCGTGTGTGCTTAATGGTTACTGCTTTGATTCATGTTGGGTGAGAATCATTGCGACTTCGAACTTTGTGTCTTGGGCAGTAATATTAATCATACGACGGTTGCTAAGATTTAATACGGAGAAACGCGTGCGAGTACGGCTCGTGTGATTAGTCCCCTTGGTGGGCTCAGAAGTTTTATTGTACCAAATCTTGCAAGTGAAGAATTAGTTTCTTCGGTACGAATAATAATGTTGAGCTATCTTTACTCCAAGGTGAAATATGTTAATTAATTTAGAGCTATTCAGAAGCTTAATTAATTAATGGACTTGATAATCTTAAACGCGGGAAATAATAACCGGGAGCCCATATTATCGTAATATGGATTAAGATGGATAGTGCAATATTAATTTATTAGTGGTAATAATTAATATTAATGGGCTGAATTATATTGGGGCTCAATATTGAAATTCAGAAGTCCATTAGGAGGTCCAATCTTAATTCTCCTTAAAGGCCCCTCAAGTAGCCCATTAAGTAGCCCAATAATGATAAGGTGATTAAAATAAAAAGAAAATATATTGCTGATTTTTCCATGTATTTTTCGAAAATAGTAATTCAAGAAAAGAGAAGATTTTGTTGATTTTCTTGAAAAGATATTATGGAAGATATGTATTCTTGGAATACAAGAATATCTCATATATTCAAGAAGATCCAAATCTAAGGATCTTATTATTGAAATTTTCGAAAATAATTAAGCTTAATAGGAGAGTGAGATTTTTGTGGAATATTTTATTATGGAGAAAAGAATATATGAGATATATTCAAGATTTCTTAGAGATTAAGAAAAGATTTTCTCTTGGCCATAAAATATACAATTTTTGTCCCCCTCACTATTATAAATAGGGGATGATTATTTCATCCCCAAGTACGTAATTCCATTTGTTGGAAAAATCAAGAAGCATAGATATTTTTCTTTTTCCTTAGTTTATTAAATTACTTGAAAGCATCTCCCACCGGTGATCAAGTGAGGTGAAAAGGGAAATACTTGAGAAGACTTTGGGTTGATAGAGCGAGATTGTAATTGTCCCGTATATCCAAAGGCCAATTCTACAAGAGGTACGTTAATCACATATTTACTTGTTTATTCCGCCTAGTTAATATGTGAAATTAATTCAACATGCATGATGAAAATTAGTTGTTGGAATTATTATTTGAATTAATTAGGATTAATTCATGCTAGTAATAATTGTATTTAAATTCGTATTTAAATTTTATCCCGAATAGATTCCGGGCACCCCTATTTTCCCAACAACTGGTATCAGAGCCACGGTTTCGGGCTCTGATCTTTAAATTGGAATTTAAATTGTTAAACATTAAATTGAAATTGGATAGTAGAATTGCTAGATCTTTTTTGCAGGTATCCAATTGTCATGGTTTTAATGTTGTTAATTTCATGCGTGTGAATTATTGTTTTTAATTCGATTCGTTCGAATTCGTTTTTCTCGTGAGAAAATCCACGAGTAGATTAGTTGTTTTTATTTTGATTCAATCATTGTAATAGACTAGTCTAGATCTAGTATTTATTTTTTTGTAAAATAAATTGTAACCGGATCGTGACGAAAAACGAAGAATTAAAAACGGCGTACCCGGACACGCATACAAGCGTGGAGCGTGTATGGACGTAAAATCATGCAAGGGGTGAAGAAAACGGAGACGAACGGCAAAAAATGGCGCACGGGGTGCACGGCGCACGACCCGGGCGCGACGGGAGGCCAGCGCCGCGCGCGCGCCTCGGGCACGGCCTGGTGCGCCTCGGGCACGGCCTGGTGCGCCTCGGGTGCGCCTCCGCGCAGCGCCTCGGGTGCGCCTCCGTGCAGCGCCTCGGGTGCGCCTCGGGTGCACCTCGGGGCTGCGCCTCGGCGCGCTTCCAGCAGTGCTTCGGCGCTTTTAGGGCCGAGAGGTGCGCGGGCCCACTTCGTGGGCTGACGCGCGCCGTATCTCGGGCCGTGGAATTTTTCGATTCGTGTTTTTTTATGTGTGATTTTAAACGTCGTCCCGAACCCCAAACTATGTTGTTTTTGAAGAAGTGTTGTTGTTCGAGTGGGAGCACGTCGAGACGAACGTTGGAAAACAACAAGGACGATTTTTCGCATCAAGACGTGACGAAATTAAACCGTGACAATTGGATTTGAGTGCTCCAATGTGTTTAATTTTGTTTTGATGGATGTTTTATTTCATGCACCTATTATTATTTGTTAATATGTGTTTGCATGAATTTAATTGTCCAAGAAAAACCTTACTTTCGAAAATTACTAAGTATGTTTAATTTAATCGCAATTTTATTCTGGATATTAAAATTGGATTAATTTGGCCTCCATAATTTATTTATTTGTGAAGTTCTTTTGGAATATATTTCCCCCTCGGATCGGCCAAAAGAACGGATTTCACATGAATAAATTCCGAAAGGATGATTGTGGATTATTACTAGTGGCGGTATTGACCCTCACCCCGAGTGGCTTGCTCAAAGAGAAATAATAATCATGTATTTAATTATGGTTATTACTTAGGCATAGGAAATTGATATTAACTTACTCCCCTCGGAGTCCCTGTCAGTTTCTATGTGGTCAAAGTGGGAGCCAACTATTAATTTTGAATTAAGGATTTGTAACTTTTAAGTTTGTAATCCGCTTGAATGTGTTTAAATGTATAGACCACCCCTCGTGGCGCATTTAAATTGTTTCGAGATGTTGGCTGATGCATGATTATATTGTTTTAAGGTTTCAATATAATTGATGTGATCGAATTATGTGATAATTTCATATTTTTCTAGATATTGATATGAATGTATGTTTTATTCTCATTTCATCACGTCACAACCTTTTAATCCACTGTTTAATATACTTAAAGTTAATAAACTTTTTGGAGTGATTTATATCGATTGGAAATGTTTTTTTTAAATTTGTCCTTACTGCACGAAAATACAATTGGGTTATTTAAGTTAATATACCCGGCAAGCCTAATGATAAGTCAAGCAATGGGTAGAGACAGTTTATGATTGGAAGCGTGACAATGAACACATGAAGTGCATCATCTTGACATCTCTGTCTGAGGATTTGAGGCGCGTTCATGGAGACATTGTATCCGCTGTTGAAGTCATGGAACACCTTGAAGAGATGTTCTCACATCAAACCCATGACTAATCAGTTCACCAGACATGACTCGGTCAAGTTGGAAATGGTGGAGGGAACGCCCGTGAGGGAGCAAGTTCTCAAGATAATGGCATACCTTAACAAGTTGGAAGTACTTGGTGCGGATTTTGATTGATTTCATATACCATTCTCTACCGAGAAGCTTTGAGCAGTTTCATCTGAACTGTCAGATGAATGAACGGACAAATCGTTTGCCCGAGCTCTTGCAAGCTTTAGTTTCGGTGGAGGTGAAAATGGAGCACCAGTCTAGTGCTATGGTGGCTAATGGTCCGTCTACCTCTTTTGGTCCCAAGGGAGGGAAAAAGAGGAAGAGAACCAAAGGTCGGATCCAAGCAAATCTAATTGTTGCGAAAGGCAAATGCAAAGGCTAGCATCGAAGGGGAAGTATTTTAGTTGCGGTGAGAGAGGACAATGGAGGTCTGCCTGTTCCAAGCCTAAGAGGCTAGGAAAGTTAGGTAATTCACACACCTTAGTCGTCGAAACTTGTGAAGTGGCGTATGCTATCTATTCGTGGATAGTGGATACGAGAGCTACTAATCACATTTGTTTCATGGGTTTAAGCTAACCCGATGACTTAACGGAAGTGAGATCCCCATCACATCGGGCAATGCTACGAGAGTGGCTGCTGAAGTAGTGGGAGAAGTGCACCTATCTTGTGAAGATAGAGTTATGGTCTTGAGAGACGTTCCTCATGTTCCTAGTTTAGAAAGAACTCAACCTTCAGTTTCTAAACTGTTTGAATAGATACTCAGTTTCTTTTAATAAGGATGTTATTATTGCTTGAAACGATGAGTTTATCTGTTCCGGAACTTCAATGGATGATCTTTATACCATTATTTGGGCACACCACTCACAAAATTGAATCTAATAACACATCGATTATTTCGAGTAATAAAAGAAAGCGTTCTTCGGATATGAACAAAACACTTCTATGGCATCTTAGACTAGGTCATATTAATCTAAAGCGGATAGAGAGATTGGTGAAAAACAGATCCTTGGAATCATTCCAAGTCGAACTGTTTCCAACTTGTGAATCCTGTTTAGAGGATAAAATGACCGAGAGGGCATTTGGAGCCAAGGGGAATAGAACCACGGAAGTGTTAGAACTCGTTCATACCCGATATGTGTGGTTCAATGACGATCATAGCAAGAAGGGGTATGAGTAAATTGTCTTTTTCAATGATTACTCGAGATATGGATACATCTACCTTATGATGCATAGGGAAAGAAGTATCAAGTTTCTACGATTTGATCGTAGAGGCGAATACCTTGGCGATGAATTCTTGAACTAGCTATCAGACGAAGGGATTGTATCCCTGTTGACCGCACCAGAAACCCCTCAATAGAACGGTGTGGCGGAACGAAGGAGCCACACTCTTTTAGAAATAGTCAAACCCATGATGAGTTATTCGGATTTACCCAAGTCGTTTTGGGGTAACGCCTTGGAAACAACGACTTACATTCTAAACTTGGTGCCATCCAAATCGGTTCCTAAAACCCCAATAGAATTGTGGACCGGGCGCAAGCCCAGTCTAAGACACTTGCGGATTTGGGGTTGTCCAGCATACGTGCTAGATAAGGAAGTCGGTAAATTGGATCCACATTCGGAATTAAGGTTGTTTATAGGATATCCCATGGGAACGAAATGGTGTATGTTCTATAGTCTCAAGGATTAAAAGACCGTGATTAGTTCGCACTTTAAATTCTTGGAGGAAGATTATATGAACAAAAAAAAGCCCAGAAGTGAGATTACCTTAGACGAGTTAAGAGGGCAAACTCCTATACCAAGTATACAAGATGATATACCACACGTCACACCTTCACAACCGGAACCCCGTTGTAGTGAGAGGATTGCAAGACAACCCGAGAGATTCATAGGAATTGGAGAATCTTCGGATTTGATTCCCGGCGATGAATCAGACCCATGAACGTACGACGAGGCAATCCAAGACAAAGACGCGGAGGCGTGGCAAACTGCAGTGGAAACCGAGGTGGGTTCGATGGATTATAATCAAGTGTGGGAGTTGGTTGATCCACCTAGTGGGGTAGAGCCCATTGGATGCAAGCGGGTGTACAAGAGGAAAAGAGGACCGGACGGAAGGGTAGAGACCTTCAAAGCAAGGCTTGTGGCCTGTGGCCTGTAGCTATGCTTAAGTCTATCCGTATTCTCTTGTCGATCGCTGTGCACTTAGATTATGAGATCTGGCAAATGGATGTCAAGACAGCTTTCCTTAACGGAAGTCTTGATGGGATCTATATGCAACAGCCCAAAGGTTTCGTTGAAAAAGGCCAAGAGCACCTTGTATGCAAGCTTAAGAGATCCATTTATGGACTTAAGCAAGCATCGCGTACTTGGAACCAGTGTTTTGATCAAGTTATTAAGTCTTATGGGTTTGTGATCAAAACAAGTTCGAAAGTTGTGTGTATAAAAGATGTGACGGAACTGCTGTGGTATTCTTAGTATTATACGTAGACGATATTCTGCTCATTGGAAACAATGTAAAGGTATTGTCAGACGTAAGGGTATGACTGTCAAATCAGTTTGATATGAAGGACTTAGGGAAAGCCGGTCACATCCTTGGGATCAAGTTCACTCGAGATCGCAAGAGGAGGATGTTGGGTTTATCGCAAGTTTCATACAAAGCCACTGTTTTGAAGCATTTCAGCATGCAAGATTCCAAGAAAGGTTTTGTACCTTTTAGGCACGGAATCCATCTATCTAAAGAAATATGCCCTAAGACCAAGTGGAGATAGATGACATGAAAGACGTTCCGTACATTTCGAACGTAGGAAGTCTTATGTATGCAATGTTGTGTACGAGACCGGATATCTACTTTACCGTGGGCATGATGGCAAGATATCGAAGTAACCCCGGGAAAGCACATTAGATTGCAATTAAATGCGTTCTTTAGTTTCTAAAAAGAACTTGGTATGGAATGCTGATTTAACAATCAGACAATCTAATTCCCATGGGATACACGGACTCAAATTTCCAATCAGACATAGACTCCAAAATAACTACCTCGGGTAGTGTGTTTTGCATGGGAGAAGGAGCCATGACATGGAGAAGCGATTTGCAGAAATGCATCGCCGATTCGACCATGGAAGCTGAATAAGTAGTTGCTTGTGAAGTAGCGAAAGAAGCGGTTTGGCTCAAGTACTTCTTAGTGGACTTGGACGTTGTTCCGAATTTGCCCGACAAGATAACTGTCTTTTGTGACAATGCCGGAGCAGTTGCAAATTCAAGGGAACCGAGAGCCCACAAGGCCAGCAAACACATTGAAAGAAAACACCATCTTATACGAGAAATCGTTAAGAGAGGAGATAAAGAGGTGGCAAAGGTAAATGTCGGAGGACAACCTAGTATATCCATTCACAAAGGGTCTGCCTCTGAGTACATTCGAGAGACATGTGGATGGAATGGGAGTCAAGACTATTGCCACTCTGCTTTAAGTATAAGTGGGAGGAATTATTAGGTTAGTGTAGGTTGACATTAGATGTCACGTAGAGCTACTACACTAAGACATGCATGATGTATACTAAAAGCAGACTTTAAGTATAAGTGGGAGATTGTTGGAGTTATACGTGAAAGTATGCTTTTACTTTGTATAACTCGTGTATCAAACACTCGTTTTATGAGAATAAATATTTTATCGCATATGCTTTAGTTATGATTGAATGTTGAATTTCTATTGCAAACCGTTCAATATATAGTACATGTTACAATGTAGTTAATGTGGTGATACCCGATCACGGAAGACAACATTAACAGTTTACTTGTAACTAAACGTACATTTTCACGACCTAGGTGGAATTGAACAATCCGCCGTGAAAGGTCGATGTGTAAGGCTCAGATTGGTCTGTCTTGACTAAGAGATTGCACTAGCACATTTAGTATGTGTTGAAGAGGACCTACAT
Organism: Ballota nigra; assembly: GCA_947034835.1. NCBI lineage: Eukaryota > Viridiplantae > Streptophyta > Magnoliopsida > Lamiales > Lamiaceae > Ballota > Ballota nigra. The sequence goes on from OX344727.1 coordinate 31,313,968, forward strand.
CGAGGATAAATTCTTCTGTTCTGAAAGGTGAAGAATTAGACCTCAGTGGTTGTTGATTTCTTAATCTCCGTCACTTAAATAGGACCGTGTGTGCTTAATGGTTACTGCTTTGATTCATGTTGGGTGAGAATCATTGCGACTTCGAACTTTGTGTCTTGGGCAGTAATATTAATCATACGACGGTTGCTAAGATTTAATACGGAGAAACGCGTGCGAGTACGGCTCGTGTGATTAGTCCCCTTGGTGGGCTCAGAAGTTTTATTGTACCAAATCTTGCAAGTGAAGAATTAGTTTCTTCGGTACGAATAATAATGTTGAGCTGTCTTTACTCCAAGGTGAAAGATGTTAATTAATTTAGAGCTATTCAGAAGCTTAATTAATTAATGGACTTGATAATCTTAAACGCGGGAAATAAGAACCGGGAGCCCATATTATCGTAATATGGATTAAGATGGATAGTGCAATATTAATTTATTAGTGGTAATAATTAATATTAATGGGCTGAATTATATTGGGGCTCAATATTGAAATTCAGAAGTCCATTAGGAGGTCCAATCTTAATTCTCCTTAAAGGCCCCTCAAGTAGCACATTAAGTAGCCCAATAATGATAAGGTGATTAAAATAAAAAGAAAATATATTGCTGATTTTTCCATGTATTTTTTGAAAATAGTAATTCAAAAAAAGAGAAGATTTTGTTGATTTTCTTGAAAATATATTATGGAAGATATGTATTCTTGGAATACAAGAATATCTCATATATTCAAGAAGATCCAAATCTAAGGATCTTATTATTGAAATTTTCGAAAATAATTAAGCTTAATAGGAGAGTGAGATTTTTGTGGAATATTTTATTATGGAGAAAAGAATATATGAGATATATTCAAGATTTCTTAGAGATTAAGAAAAGATTTTCTCTTGGCCATAAAATATACAATTTTTGTCCCCCTCACTATTATAAATAGGGGATGATTATTTCATCCCCAAGTACGTAATTCCATGTGTTGGAAAAATCAAGAAGCATAGATATTTTTCTTTTTCCTTAGTTTATTAAATTACTTGAAAGCATCTCCCACCGGTGATCAAGTGAGGTGAAAAGGGAAATACTTGAGAAGGCTTTGGGTTGATATAGCGAGATCGTAATTGTCCCGTATATCCAAAGGCCAATTCTACAAGAGGTACGTTAATCACATATTTACTTGTTTATTCCGCCTAGTTAATATGTGAAATTAATTCAACATGCATGATGAAAATTAGTTGTTGGAATTATTATTTGAATTAATTAGGATTAATTCATGCTAGTAATAATTGTATTTAAATTCGTATTTAAATTTCATCCCGAATAGATTCCGGGCACCCCTATTTTCCCAACAGTATGAACCAATTTCGCTCTATACATACTCATTACTTAATAGCTATTAAGTGTTACAATAGCAAATAGGTGTTGCAATTGCCCTGCAACTTAAAGTCTAAGTTAACACTTATTATATCACTACACAAAAAATATTATGTTATGCAACACCTTAAGTAACATTTTACTAATGTTAAATTTGAACTTTATGTAACACTTTTTCTAAGTAAATATTTTTTTTTTTACAGAAACTTTTTCTAAGTAAATAAAAAATAAAAGAAAAGGTAAAATTGTAGCTTTTGGGGTTCAAACCCTATGCTTGTATATATATATGGTTGTAAAATAATCTTTTACCAACTAGGCTATACCATAAGGTTTTACTACTTTTGGACCTTAATATTATTTAAATTGTCATTATTTTTTTAAACACACAACAAACAATTAGCATACATAGAAACATATTAATATGCACAATATTTTACAATTCTTAAATGGGACAACCAATTCCATATCGTTTAAAAAAATCTAAATACTTAAATAGTATTATTATATTATGTTATATAATTTTTTTTATATTTAAAATGTATATAAATTAAGTATTTTATAAATATATATATATATATATATATATATGAAATATAATAAACATATAATTTTTTATTATTTAAAAATTAATTTTAATAAAAGATAATATATAAATAAAATATTTTTTATATAAATGTTAAATATAATATTTATTAATATATTTACTGCATAATATAAAGTTAATCACAAAAATAACAAATTAACGTATAAGGGCATGTATATAAATGTAGTGCATATATATATATATATATATATATATATATATGTGTGTGTGTGTGTGTGTGTGTGTGTGTGTGTAACTAATATAATTATTTTTATATTGTAAATAAAGTATGTGTACTTAATAAACATAGTTATCATAATGTGTTACTAGAATATATTACATATATAAAAGTGATATATAACAAGTGGTACATGTGTTATAGTGTTACTTAAACAGTATTGTATTTGTAGAAAATATTACCTTAGAGTGTTACTTATGTAAAAGTGTTGCCTATAAAGTGTTACATGTAAGCGTTACATATTAACAAAGTGTTACATAAAATGTTACGTAATATATAAATTTAAAAAGTGAAATGTGTTACATATAATAAAAGTGTTACAAAAATGTGTAACATATAATAAAAAGTGTTGCAATGAAATATTATTTAAAGCATAATTGTAGTGAATGTATTATATAAGGCTTGATGATATATATGAGTTTTAAGTTGTTAATTAATGATGATGATATTAGAACATGGGCATATAAGAATTTGTATACATAGAGAAATACATTTGTATACATATGTTGAGTTTGTAGAAAGGAGAAAAAGAAAATATTGATGAAGTATTTGAAATTAATGAAGTGAGTTTTAAGAATAAAGAAGTGGGTGTTGAAAATGATAAAATCGATCCTAATATATATATATATATATATATATATATATATATATATATATATATATGAGTCTAATGTGGAGGATGTTGGTGAGGATATAAATGAAATTGCCTCATCCAATATAATTAACAGTAATACATTTGTGTCGGTTTATGAACTTCAAGCTGGGAATAGAGGATAAACACATTTTTAATCCCATAATTTTTCATCTTTTTGAAATGAAAAAAGATAAATGTACGAATTTAATCCCAATTTTTTCTGAATTGTACAATTTACATTCTAAATTTCACCGAATTGACAAAATGTCATTGTTTTTTTACATGCGTTCGACATGTGCACGTTCAATTTGGAGATTTCCAGCGAACATTCATTTTAATAATGTAAATCGAACCAAAAAAGCCCTAGCAATCCTTTCTATTTTTTCGACCGAAACATTTAAATCCTTTACAAACTCGGTCTTCCAAAATAATTTGAGAAAAATTGGGACTAAATTTGTACATTTATCTATTTTGGGACCATTTTAAAAAAAGTAAAAAGTTATGAGACCAAAAATATTTCTAACCCCCTAGAAATAGGAACACTGTGAGAATGAACCAAATGAACCAAATGTGACATGCAAGTCAAGTGAGTGTGAGGGTAAAAAAAATCGGGTTGATGGTGATGTGAACTATTCTTAGCTCACAATAGATATTTAAAGAACAAAAACTTAAATGATACTACCTAAAAATATTTTTCGGCGATGTCTCAAAATAACTAGGATTTGCTCACCAAAATCGATTCCACCAAGAGCCTAATGTTCAAGTCATAGAAGGTTTTTACAGAGAAATATTTGATGTAATAGTGAAGAAAATGAGTATGTTGCCTATGAAAAAATGGGGTGGGTTAACTTACTATGAAATGAACAATATTGTTTGCTTTGGGTTTTCAATTAGGAGTAGAAATAGGCTAAACTACCCGACAGGGACGTATGGTTCGGTCTACTAAAGCCCAACTTGGCTCGGCTCGTTTAATAAACAAGTAAGGCTCATACTTTTTTAAAAGCATATTTATTTAAATAGGCCAGACTTGAACTTTTTTGTAAGTCTTTTAAGACCAACATGCCGACCTATTTAACTATATTAATACACACACACACATATATATACATATAATATAATAATACAATACAATACAATACATATATAATATAATGTAATAAATATTCAATATATATGTGTGTTTGTGTAAGAATAACTAAATATAAATTAAAATATTATTTAAATTTGTTATTATGCTATTATTTGATAATCCTTTGGTAAATTATTTTTATTCTTCATTTTAAGATTTAAAGAATTAATTGTTATAATTTAATGTTAATATAATCTATAAATCTTATATTATAAAAACAGGATATTGTTCTCCTTCTTCCGCCATGTGTCAAATTAAGCATCTCCTTCTTCTTCCATATGTCAATCTAGGTCAATATTATTCTGCTTTAGTGTCAATTTAGGCCAACATTATTTTTCCGCGTGTCACGCCCTTTTAGATTTCTGAAAATTTTATTCTATGTTGTCCAGTCGATTCGACTCCACTCTTTGCTCTTGAGTGTTCTATGGTTCAATGATCTTAGTCCTTTGGTGTTGTTTGTTTCAATCTTCGGCTATCTCACTCTTCGACATCCCTGTTTCTCCTTCACACTCTCTCCAATCCTCTCTCTCCTAACTTACGAAGAGCTGATCTAACAGGGGAAAAAATTGATGCCATTCGTGTGAAGCAATCATGGGTGGCGATAAGGCTAGCAGTCTCGAACAGATCAAGAAAGATTGTTTATCTGGTATATTCTCTACTCTTCTGTTGTAGTTCATCTTTTTTTATTTCAATTAATTTACTCAAATGGATTTGGTTTTTTGTTAATTTTATGTTACACTGACTTTGCTTGCGGAATTCATATCTACGCTAGATTTCTAAGAATTATTGTTTGTGATCTGGATAACATAATTGCTATTTCCAGTAACTTCATTCATTTTTCTTTTACGATCTCCATATGGTTATAAGAAACCATCATGAAAAGAGATAATGTTTTAGGTATAATTGCTCACTATCTATGATGCTAACTTTGTTCATAAATTCTAAATATTGTACCTCTTTAATTTACAAATAAAGGCAGTTTATAATCTTATGGTTGGTTGTTGATTTTTTGTTGTTGTTCATATCTTACAAAAGAGAACTTGATGAGGCTGGATTCAATGAATTTTTAAAACACACAAAGAAAAAATCTTCATACCAGTATCTTGAATTACTGATCATTGAGTAAGCTGCAAATTATCTGTACATGCGAGATACAAGAGAGCAATCACCATTTACATTGAAGTATACTTTGAATATATGTTCAAAAATTTGGTAGGTTAAAAGGCCTTACAAGTTTCTAGCCTCTCATTCCTATGGGAAAAAAATGCTTCTAAGTTCTCAGGTACATAATTGTTAAAGAAAGAACATGTTGGTTATGTTATTTTGATTGCAATTTAGGGAGTGTTTGGTTTGTCAAAGGGAATAGAAATGCCTATGGGTTTGATAGTAGTGGGGAATGATAATGAGTATGGTAATTATCCACTCTTATTCCCTAATTCTAAAGTCACCAACCAATCATACACTTAGACTTTCTACTACTTTGTGATCCTATGCAATTGTGCATCCTTCCCTTCTTTAATTTTGAGATAATGTTTGCTTTGTATGATAACTAGTACTTCTACTCTTTTAGAACTTGGATTCTATTTTGTTATACATGTAGAAAATAGAAGTTAGTGAAATGATTACATGCATGTATTTTCCAAAAAATCAATTTGGATCATTTGAGGAATTGTCTAAATTTAGATTATATGTATCTTCCTCTCACCGCATAGAGTAAAAAGTCATACTCTACTATAACAAGGCTATTTGAGATTACCACTAATCAACTTCTATCTATAAGCTGAACAAAATCTTTACCATCCAATATTTCTGATAATTTGAGTCAGATTGTTAGTTGAATTATACGAATATGTAATAGCTTGGGAAGAAGATTGAAGTGGAAATTGAGATGATATTTGAATTGACATAGAAGATCTTGCTTATAGTTTACCTACTGGATTTTCTTCGACCTTCAAATGCCAACAAAATAAGAAAGAAAAAGTTACACTTTTCACCCTTGGATATATCTATACAAGATTAATAACTTACATTAAATATTTTTCTTTGATCGAGTTTGGTGATGGGTAAAATTTTTATTATAGGCCTTTATGATGGTTATACGGAAGCTTAAATCAACAATTTTAATTTTCACGGTTTATTTCAATATATACATGGAAACTAGAAATGAATTTAGACCACCTTCGCTAAATATCGTCGTTCATCTTAGATTTTCTGGATTTTTAAGAATTTTCTTGCCTTTACTTGGTTGAATTCACAATAAAATATGTCAATTTCTTGGTTTCTGAGTACTTGCATGCTAAAAGTGAGTAATAAAATACCCTAATTAACACATTTCCATTTAAGATTATAAATAGATTTGATTGTGATGTGCTGCAAAAATGTGGTATTGTTTAAAATATTATGTTAAGAAGAGTTATTAGTTATGCACCTTAATCATTTTAATGTTAGGGAGCATTAAAAAAATTATAAATAGAAGATGTGTAATTTCAAATTGAAGGAAAAAACTGCATTATCATTGGAGACAATTAAGGTATTGGTTACACAAGTGGTTAATGTCTTTGCATTACAGTGCATATTTTCATTCAGACTCTGTGTATATATTCCGTTCAAATATGTCTATATTTCTATGAATATCACATAGTTGGATTTGCATTCTGGCATGTGGCATCAGTTTAGATGGTGTACCGGAATAAAGAGGGGTGGGGTTGCACTTTCAGAAATTCAATCAGCAACAGGAAAAGGAAGAGGGCAGTCACCCCCTCAATTTGAGAACTCCTGACTAGATTGCGGCTACCGTGCACTGCTCTGTGGTCATCTCTGTGAAGGCTGTTGTCATAAGTCTTCGTGAAGCAGACACCAGCGTTCGCCATTAGAGGTAAGTGTAATTTTTCTTTGTGGTAATAGAGTTCTTTTTTTATTTTTTGGTGTGAGTAACATGTAAATTAAGTGCTAAGAATAGGACACACCTTTGTGAAAAATAAATTTTTTTATCATAGCTTAATAACGACCTGCCCATTGGTTCAATTTGTTGAGATGAAGATAAAAATTGTAAGTTGTTTTTCTATCAATTTCAATTCACTTGAATTGAGGCATTTTGTTGTAAAACCTTGGTCAGTGAGAATCAAGCAACATACATACGATGTTTTACATCTAATATACGTATTAATTTGAGCAAAGTTTAAATATGACATATTTCTGCATATTTTTTCAATTATCTATAAGATTATATGGTGTTACTTGAAATTCCTGCATCTCGGTAGCATTCATTGTTTAAGGGTTTGTGTAAAAACAAAATTGAGTTGTCTCATTTGCAATTTGTATAGGATAGTTATTCTTAAATGATGGAACATTAAAATACAGAATTTTTAATTGATTATAATTTTTGAGTTGCTGCTCTAAACTCTTTTCCTTTGATCATGCCGTAAGTTTTGCGTATTGATGCTCTTAAAAAATATGACCACATAGTTAACATGTTGGATAATTAGAATTTGCATTAGACTCTTAGTTTGGTCATGATTCAATGAACATTAAAGGGTCTAATTTACAACATAATTAAAAGTGCTTTTGTATGAACTGACATAGTGGAATTTACAGAGATTCAAGAAGTGTATGTCCCACAGGTAGACAATGAAGAATGGTAGCTCATATTATATGGTTAGATGTGTACATATTTGGTGAAAGCTATACCAGAAAATCATTGAGCGATTATAGATAGAATAGTAGTTGGAAAGTGCTCATAAAATAGATTCTCTTAGGACTTAAAAGAATGTAATTTCCTATGGGATCAAGCATTTCAGTGTAGTAATAGTAGTGTTTGTATTCTGCCATTATTTCATTTTGGGGTGGCGTTTAACGTGGAGATCATCATGATAATACTTGTCCTATATAGGTAAGCGCTTACTTGGGCAATCAAGGATTCATACATTTGTTTCTCCAAATTCCTCCAAGTAAAGTTGACATCAAGGAAGAGGTGCGACAAGTTAATTAGTTTTTAGATTATGGTAGCTTAATTTATTTAAGATGTTCTTTGTCATGAGAATTATTACGGCATTTAGCAGTAGAAAACAAAGAGATTATAGAGAAATATAGATGTCCAACAGTCTGCAATCTCTTAAAATGCATATTCTTTTGGTTCAAAAAGTTACAAAATTGTATTCAAAATAGGTGAAGGTTTAAAAGAACTGCATACAGAGAGACAAATAACCATAAGATTTGTGGTAGGGCACAAGTAATTAGTTACCTCATAAATGAAAAATTATGGCCTATTAATCAACTTGCTTTATTTTATTGAAATATTGTATTTAGATATGTATGAACTTGAGAAAGTCTGCTTAGAATTCTAAGTTAAAAGGAACTGAAATATATATTTCTCTCTTAACTTAGCTTTGTGTAGCAGCTTACTTTTATTTTGAATTTCGTTGTTCCCACATGTTTGGATATGTACTTCCAGAAATTATTATTGTGCCTTATTTGAATGGAAATAACTTATAAATTTATAGTTTGACTGAGATAACTGACATATGATTCTGTGAAAGGGAGCTTGCATTGTGTGTTATGAAATTCGAAATATTTATAAAAAAAATGTATCCATAATTAGCCTTCATGTTGTTAGCCTTCAAAATGCTTTTAGGGAGGTGTTGACCTTCAAAATGTTTATAAGAAGGTGCAAAAGAGAGAGAGTGTGATAATAAATAAGAAGCATACAACAATCATGCCTTGAGAAGAAAGCATAATTTAACATTTAAGTTACAAGGTTGAGAGTCGTGGAGCACAATTTGACAATTATAACTAATAATTACAAGGTTGATGTTGATGAAGCCAAATGTGAATATGAGTGAATCAAACTAATAACGTGTTTTAGTTGCTTCAACTTGGAAATTGGATTAGTTTTTGAACCATGCAAAAAACTAATTGATATACACGTTCAAGTAGTATTACACTTAGATTAAATCTGGTTAATTGTGAAATAGGGCTTCCAATGGCGTGTGGAGAACGCCTGTGGAGATAGAACGAAAGAGGAAGCAGGTGGTTCATACAGGATGTGTGGGAATCATTGGGCGCCATTTGGTGGATAAGCCGATTGTTAGAGAAAATGAGGATACATGAAGAAAATGGCCCAAAAAGGTGGCTTGATGATTTTACCATAATTAGAAGAGTTAATGAAGGTTGGACTCTGGAAGAGGTAAAAAAATTACTAAATGGATGTATGGGTTTTGTGAACTTTTTTGTGGTTTTGACATTAATATTGCATGATAAATGCTATGATGCAAACAAAATGCAGAAGTTGATAATATAATCAGTGTGATTGCATATATTTATAAAGATTTTATAAAGATTTTTTTATTTTTGACGGGTAATATTAATACCTCAAAATATTCTTGCTTTTGGATATTACATTGAGAAAAGTACTTGGGGCATACAGAGGGAAGACTTGGAAGAAAATAAACCTAGAACTGTGAGTAAATCTGATGAACTGGTTTTGTTGGTAACATTTTAGTTATTGTCTTATAAGTTTTATACTTGTGTAGTATCATGCTCTACAGAAATCTAAAGCTCAATGTGGTAACATATAATACCTAGATTAATGGATTGTGCAAGACTGGTGAAATGGGAAAAAAGTCATATAGTTGAGGGACGACGTTATTTCTAAAAAAATACATCCTAACTCTAGCACATATGGCACCTTAATGAATTGATATGTGAAAGTAATTCTCTTGTAAAGGGCTATTGCAGACAGGGTGATTCGGAAAAGGCATTTGAATTTCTAAAAAAGATGAAGTCACGAGGAATTTCTCCCGATTACATCACTTGTAACACTCTAATACCCGGATTATGGAAGAGGAGAATGTTGGCATAACTTTTGAGTTAGTGAATCAAATGGAAAAGACAAGTATAGTGACTGATTTAATGACCTATAATGTTAGTTTACATCTATTGTGTAGACTTGGTAGAATGGAAGAAGCTAATACAATGTATTGTAAGATGATTAAAATGGGCATTATTCCTGATCAATCTATATATGTCATTACACGATTATGTCTCACAGAAGAATCTTGCAAAAACCTTTCACTTCCATGATGAAATTCTGAAAAGGGGTTTCGTCCCTGATGATGAGTTTAAGATTGATTGTTGAACCTGTTTTTCTCAAGTTTCGGTAATACACGTTGAATGTAATTGTACAATATTATCATAAGGGCATGTACAACTCCGCATCATTGAAGACCACGTTGAAGGCTTGTGATAACAAAATCAAAACCTGATTTGCAAACAAAAAATTTACTTCATAGGTAAACTGCAGAGTATAGATTAATAGTTGATTCAGTTTTTTATCGATGACAAAAACTTATTATGTCATTACGGAAAGCCAAATTCACTGATGTAAGAAGTTGCATTATTTATTTACACACAATAATAATATTAGCACGATGGTCCTGAAATGTCTCATTCACTTATTTTTTATACAAAAAAAAAATTACCACAAGCCCGTGCTTCGCATGGGCTAAAAACTAGTATATAAAAGTAGCGGCCACTGGGAATGATTATTCTATTGTCAAGGTGTACTACACTTGCTCACTGGTGCAATCTTGAAGTTCACTCGCTGAAATTTGCGTGGCTAGCTCCGACAATATAAATTTATAATTTATTATTTCCTTAAATTTTTGACAAAAATCTTTCATGTGTTATACTTTGTTAATTTTGAGATAAAAACATGCCTTAGCAGACTGGTTATAGTACCCATTAAATTAATTGAATATTTTTCTGCATTACCTAAACTTGTTAAGTGGAATTTTAGTATAATAAGTTGTGCAAAAATGACTTGAACGCAAAATACTAGCTTGTACTAGTAGTTACCCCACAAGAGTATGGGATCCCTGTAGTGTGGGCAAGTATATGGGCCAAGTATATCGAACCCAAGGAAAGATATGTATACGAATAGATCCCACGAAATGTACGTTTCGTAGCTAATATGAATGTATGTTCGGGTTTTAAGAATTATAATAAACTACTTTATATTATACTACTCTTATGCTAATAATTAAATTAAGCTGAACAAATGACTTAGGTTTAAATGCAAATATGGGGTGGTGATGTTCGGGATAGGAATTCCTACGTATACTAACGGAGTTGGTACAATAATTAAAATAATGGTGATGTGCAAGTAATAATCCTAAGTGTACTAAAACTAGGCAATCAACTTCCCTAATCTAGCACAAGATTGAAAGACTAAAAGCTCAAGAATTAACCCTAATATTTTGTCAAATCAACCTACTTCACAAATTCACTAATCAAGTTATATGGATTGTGCTTAATTATTGAGGCCCCAATTTAACTAAGGTGATGCGGTCGTCCTCCCCAGATAAACCGGTAGATGATAAACCCCTTTTAAAATCATTTCCTTAAGCCTATTCGTTATTAAAGAGTGATGCGGTCGTCTTCTCTCTAACAATTTTCGTACTCAATTCCAAGATTATTCTAGGATTTATTTCAAGAATTCAATTAATTAAGAGAATTAAAACTAAACATCACGAATTATCCTAATTATGTAGCAACGTCCTACCTCTACGAGTTCATCCTATCCTAAGCATGCAAGGGTTCTAGCCTAACATGGTTGATTGAATAACGAAAACAATAACAAGAACAATAAACATACACCGTTCTGGACGGGGGGTAGAAACGCTCAAGGAATAGACGCTCGAGCACGGCCCATGTAGTCACACTACCTCGTGGAAGTGTGTTATCATATCACTCCTTAGCTATTCCAGTTAGAGAAAACTGGAACAATCTGAGCCTCTTCGCATCCTCAATCATCCCGTTTTGGTTAAAGGTTGAGGTTATCTTCAGGAAATTCCTCAAATGAGTGTGAGGATTATCGTTCCCTACTTCTCTCTTAAATTGATTCTCAGTAAGCATCTTTAAAATTCCAGGAGCAATAGAGAAGTTATTTGCCTCGACTGATGGCATTGCTACTCCATCATAATACCTTTGATGTTGAGCCTAAAATTTGCCTCTAATTGCCATACCAGGAGGATCAATGTTCTGAGGAACGCACTGAGGGTAAAATGGTGGTGGAGGTATATGTGGGATCGGTGGTTGGTTATAGTTTGGTTGTGGGGGGTAGTATGGGTGATAGTAGGGTGGATATGGGTATGGGTGGTAAGGGTGGTTGTTGTTTTGGTAGACAGGGTTGTTAAAAAGGTTGTTTGGGTTTTGTGGATTTTGGTTGATGACTTGATTCTAGTTTGGTGCGGGATTGTTTTGGTTATGTGGATTTGGGTTTTGGTTGGCTCCTTTCCCTTGGGGTGCTTGCTTTGGATTATTGACTCCCTTAGCCCCCTCAACCTGTGCCACATTCTGAGTAAGCCCTTCTGCCTAAAAATTCAAATCTCCGCCTAAATCCAAATTCATATCATCACCTCCTACTGTATTCATCCTTCTCTAGAAGGCTCGATTCCTTCTAGCTATAGTCTCAGAGTCCTGTTTAGTTCTATCTTCGTTCGTTTCACCCTTTGAGCTTGTTTTCATATACCTGAGTACTCAAAAAGAAAGATCAAACCCAACCGACTACAAATAAAGAAATACAGAAAATAAAATCACTCACTACTAATTACTAAACTATTTCCAAGTCTTACTCAATGAGCATACATCGCCTTTTCCGGCAACGACGCCATTGACTTGAACACAAAATACTAGTTATACTAGTAGTTACCCCACAAGAGTATGAGATCACTGTAGTATGTGCAAGTATAGGGACAAAGTAGTATCGAAGCCAAGAGAAAGTGTGTAAGCGAATGGATCCCTGGAGATGTACGTCTCGTAGCTAATATGAATGTATGTTCTGGGCATAAGAATTATATTATACTACTCTATTCTACTTCTATGCTAATAATTAATTAAACTAAATAACTTGGTTTTAATGCAAATAAGGGATAATGATGCTCGGGATAGGAATTCCTACATATACTAACGGAGTTGGTACAATAACTAAACAATCGTGATGTGCAAGTAATAATCCTAAGTGTACTAAAACTAGGCAATCAACTTCCCTAATCTAACACAAGATTGAAAGACTAAAAGCTCAAGAATTAACCCTAATACTTTGTCAAATTAACCTACTTCAAAAATCCACTAATCAAGTTATATGGATTGTGCTTAATTATTGAGGCCCTAATTTGACTAAGGTGATGTGGTCGTCCTCCCTAGATAAACCGGTAGATGATAAACCCCTTCTAAAACCCTTTTCTTAAGCCTATTCGTTATTAAAGAGTGATGTGGTCGTCTTCTCTCTAACAATTTTTGTACTCAATTCCAAGATTATTCTAGGATTTATTTTAAGAATTAAATTAATTAAGAGAATTAAAACTAAACATCACGAATTATCCTAATTATGTACCAACATCCTACTTCTACGAGTTCATCATATCCTAAGCATGCAAGGGTTCTAGCCTAACATGGTTGATTGAATAACGAAAACAAGAACAAGAACAATAAACATATGCATAATTGAATTAACTAATAAAATCAAGAACATAAACCAAAGAATAATTTCAAGTCTCAAAATAAATCTATATAAATTTGGAAAGTTGGGGTTTATAGTCTAAAATACTTAAGAAAGAAAGAATTAAACTAAGAAGTTCGAAAGAAATAATTAAACTATGAATTCGTAAGCTAAAACCTCGATTACAAGTTGTAAAACTCTTCAAACCTCCTTCCCAAGCTATTCTCTCTAAAAAACTATCTCTAAGTATCAAGTGGTAAGTAAAATCATGCTTGGAAAGGGATATATATAGGCATGGGCCGATTTAGAATGTTTTGGGCCGAAATACTCTCGAACCCCTCGAGTCCTACCCTTACTTGAGCGCCTAGCGCTCGAGTGATGCACATTCGAGTGCATGAATCTTCCAGAGTGTAAGTGCTACTCGAGCACGTTTACTCGAGCGCCCGCTCGAGTGCTTCGTGCTCGACTTCTTATCCGGGAGTCCGTTTGAGTCGATTCAAAGTCCTACAAACTCCATTTTTTGTCATTTTTCCATCTATGAGCATCAAATAGGCAAATTCATTAGTTTATGAAAATAGTACTCAATGGACTCTAAATACTCATCGAATTCACTCAAAACACGGGCAAATCGGGATACAAATCATAACAATTTCACGCCTAATCAAAAAATCATGGCACACTAATTTCAAATTTTAAATATTTTAGTCTATTCTATTGCATGTTCAGTATAACCAGATTTACAATGACACTTTCATTTTTTCATAGCATGTCATCATTAACGCTCAACTTCAGAGTTCAGAATAATTAGGGGAATTGATTCCATTGCCGTAAAGATTCAACTGATTTAGGCATGTTACGTACCTGACTTCAAAACAAGGTTAACAAGGTTATAGAATAAGAGAAACTATCATATTCCACAATTTTGAATAAAAAATAATAATAACTTTGGTCTTGCTCTTTGTATTTGTTATTCCCTTCACAGATTAACATAGTGTAATGTTACAACAGAGTACAACAAATGCACAATTTCGTCACTACCTCAATGTTCGAAAAATTAACAATTCAGGTATGTGAGTAAAAAAAAAAAATACACATTAACCTTTTAGTATAATAAATGAGATCTTTTATGCTGCATAAACTTATAACTTTAGTATTTATAAATTTTATTTGAATTTCAGTTTCTTTTTGTCCAAACAGAGTGATAAAAATGTTCTATACTTATACGAAACATTTGCGTTCTAAGGTGTGAAATGCATAAAATTCTATTTTGGGAGGCTTAACTAGATTAGCAAAGAGAATGAAGATTTAGCAATCACTTTTCTAAGAAGGTACTTTGTTACTTGGGGTTTTCTTAGGTCAGACAACTTGTCGAGTTGCCTGATATCAGGTATGGTTTATAAACCATTAAATCTTAAATCTAATAAAATCTAATGGTTTAAATTTGATGACCTGCAACCTGTTGAATTAATCATCTAATTTTTTATCGTTTTGCATCGAGAATCGTCGAGTTATGACGTTTTATTGTACCTTTATAATAAAATAATAACTAAAAAAAGATCAATTATACATTTGCGAATTTAACCTCATGTAATTTTTATTAAAAAAAATCAACCCATTAAATTCTTACACTTTAAAACATTAGTTTTTTTTAAAAAAAAATTAAATTCGGTGTGGTTTCTTTTCTTTAGATATCGGAAACTTCTTTTCATCCATTCTTCAACAGAATACCATCCCACCTTCAACTCCATCACTTCAACCTTCGTCACTGCTTTTCCTTGCATTCCCTGAAATAATTATAAACAATTAATTAATATATTAAATAAATAGTCAAATTTAATAACCAACAAAATGAAGTCATACCCAAGTATGATCTTCAGCCGGCATGGGATTATAATTAGTTTGGGAGGAATCTAGTAGTGCAGTAGTCTTCTCCGGGCTCAAAAACTTTGTAATTGGAAACCGAAAAATTGCAAAAATCAGTGACGATATCCGACATCTGTGAAATCACCGTAACTGGAGAGACTGGCAGCGCCGGGAGCGGCCACGACGTGCGGAGGAGTGGCGGTGATCTGTGAGACTGGAGACGGCGGTGGATAGGGGAGTGGTGGTGAGAAAGCTATTTCGTCGGGATATCTTTGATTTTAAAAATGGCAAATAATTTTATTAGATTTTAATTTTTTTTTTTACGGCGGTTTGATTAGGATTCAATCAATTGTGATATTTATCTATTTCAATTAGTTTTTCTAAGTTTAAATTAATTCATGGATAATAATCATTTATGTAAGTTTATTTAAAAGGGTATAAAAGTAAATTAAAAACTACAATTAAAAAAATATTTTAAAATAATATATGAACTCAACAGGTAACATGTCAATGTGATACAGTGCGGTGACACGTGACACAATTATAAAACATATCTGATATCAGTCAATTCGGTGGAGTGTCTGAACTAAGAAATTTCCTTGTTACTTTTCCAAAAAGGTACTTCATTAGTTAAGGGGGAGTTACTGTATGGTAATAACTTATCGATTGATCTTGCAAATTGCAATATGAGGAGAAATTCCAATTTAGCATGCTTTGTGAAAACTGCCTTTGTAATCTTTATCAGTGAAAATAAACAATTAAAAGAATAAAAAATACTAAGACACTGACATATAGCATATGAACCCATTAAATAACACAAACACACCAAAATGTACTTTATCAAACAAAACTATTTCAAAATCTTATGAACAAGTCAATTTAACAATAATTTTTTTTATAAGTTATTATTAAATTCAATACTTCATAATCCACTAGAAACCGGTCTCCAGTAGAACAAAGGCTAGATTCTCTAAAATGTAAAGGTTAAAAATTATATAGATATAAAAATAAATTTTAATCCCGACTATTTTAATAAAATCAGAACTCGTGGGTTAAATTTGAGCAACAAAGGTCATCTTCAAAGGATATTTACGACATTCTTGCTACTTACATCTAATATTCTGTAAGCTTGAGGGAAATATCACACAAAATTAAATACTACCACTGTACCACATCAAACATTTATGTATCATTATAAGAAATTATAAAATTTGCTCAATAACAATTAATCAAAATTTAGTTTTTATTCATAACTCACATTTACAACATCCAATATTCTTTTACACCCGTTTTTTACGTGGTATATAAATTTTGCATACATATTGCATTTTAAAAAATAAAATTCAAATTTAATGAATGGAGTTTAATCTTCTTAGTAGTTTTTTTTTATTGATTATATGAATTTAATTAATAAAAAAGTTTTTTTTATTTTATAAGTCTTATTTAAATTTAATATTATTTTATATATTTTAGTACTTGTGATGGGAGTATAACAAAAAAAATTGATATTATATTCGTAAGGTATTC
Source organism: Ballota nigra (assembly GCA_947034835.1). NCBI lineage: Eukaryota > Viridiplantae > Streptophyta > Magnoliopsida > Lamiales > Lamiaceae > Ballota > Ballota nigra. The sequence continues at coordinate 31,330,832 of OX344727.1, forward strand.
ACATATATATAATCTTATAAATTAAAGTTCATAATATATTTGTGGAAAAATATTAATAAGAAAAAAAAATTAAGAGATTGAATGTACAAAATGAATTTGATTAAAAAAAATTTAATCATTGCATACTAAATTTTGTAAATATTCAATCCGTGCATCACATGAGAGAATTATTAATTTTGTAAACATGACTAAGAAGACTCCTAAAAGGCTTTCGGGTAAGGCCTATTTATTAAAAAAGTCAAATCAAAGATCCGAAAAAAGTCTATGACAATTAACAGGTCAAACTTAGGATTAAAAATTAAATAGCAGGCCAGACCATCAACGAAAAGTTTAGCTCGGGTCGGCCTATTTCCACCCTTATTTCCAATAAATCCTACCCATTTCATCGTACGAATCTCATTGGCAGATGCACATGGGAATTTGTCAATTAAATATATATGCAATATTTTGTTTTTATGTTTTAATTTATTGGGCATAAAAAAAACACTCGCTCCATTCCATAATTTTCCTCGTATGTTTAAGGACACACAAAATTAGAAAGCAAAATAATGATAGGAATGTGAGAGGTAATCTTGTAGACATTTATGTATAATATAAAGAAATGACTTGGATTGTGTGTAGAGTGAGTCCAAAAGTAATGATATTTTGTATAAAATTAAAGATATTATAAAGGTGAAGTGTATGCATGATTTTTCATTTTAAGATTGTGAAAGTTATCTTGGAACAAATAAAAAAGGAAAGCATGAAAGTAAGGATATATTTCACTTTACATAAATAACCTTTTTGTTTGTAATTCATAAGATTATACTATCTTCATACCAAGATTACTTACACACTTCTATTTATTGTCCGTCGTAAATAGAATTATATTTATACATTGTGATTTTTTTTTATATAATATATATAACTTGCGACTTTAAATATTAACTTCTCAAGTAACATATTTTATATAAACAAATGATAAACACTATATATATATATATTCTTATTTGTGGTGGATGAAAAATAGAGGTGTGCAAGTAATCCTGGACGGAAGGAGTATATTATCAAGTTCTGAATTGTCTATATTTTATTTATATTTCTAAAAATTTAGGACTTATTTTACATATTTTCTATATTTTTTTCATCTACATATTTTGAATTCAGCTTCCTGGGTTGCTCATGTTCGTCTTCGAATTGGTGAGCTGTGTTTGTTAATTATAGAGTTGATTTAGAGCTTAATAGTTCCACTGATTTGACGGAATTGAAAATTTTCCGGGTTTATTATTTGATTTTTGTGTTTGTTATGCTTGGAAGAAAAAAAAAATGTGCAATGAGTAAAGTATTTAGAGTGATGTCTAAAATTTTATTATTAAAATAATAAAATTGGTTGAAGTAGGTGTAAAAAAGTAATGACAAATACATGAATATTGTCAAGATAGAGTTAAACATTTTTTTATTTATTTATAGAATGTGCAAAGTGTTTAATGTCAAACGATAAATAAAAGTGTGCAAAGTGTTTGGGAACGAAAGGAGTATTTATAATAATTCAGTAATTATCGAGTTACTATGAGGGTAATAAACAGGATCTTAGAGTGAAATTGATTCATACATGAATTATTGAATGATAGTATTAATTATTTTCATTAAAGAGTAATAATTCTCTTTAATGAAGAGCCTTAATTTATTTTCAATAGATAACTAGTACTCTTCAGTTAAAACAACAAATACCTTTCAATAAAATCAACTAATACTCTTTAGTGAAAATAACTGATATACTTCAATTGTTCATGTATGAACCATTTTCACTCTATACTTTGTCATTTAACTAGTATCTATTGAGTGAAAATATTAATGATTAATACCTTTAGGGGTTGTTTGGTTTACAAGATAGGATTGGATTAACTAGGATTTGATTAAAATGATTATCGAAAAACTGGTAGACTAGAACTAGAAAATTTGAACTAGAACCAAATTTTCTGGATCGAATTGTATACGAAATAGTCGTTCTAGTCTATCCAGGGTCATGGTCCTGTGCAATCCCTCGAACCATACACGAGATTACTTGGGATTATAAGGACAATTCGAGGCAATCCCTCAAACCAAACGACCCCTTAGTAAAAAACAACTAATACTGAAACATTTTCAAATGGTACATCTGTCTTCATATTTTCCCCCAATCCCTCTATAAGGTTAATTTAATGAAAATTCATATTTTTGTTATGAATTTCTTTACGGTCTGATTCCGCTTCCTGGGTTCCTCGTGTTCGTCTTCGAAGTGGTGAGCTGTGTTTGTTAATTATAGAGTTGATTTGGAGCTTAATAATTCCACTGATTTGGCGGAACCGAAATTCTTCCGGGTTTATTATTTGATTTCTGTGTTTGCTATGCTTGGAAGAAACTGATGCGGGACTTTCCGCATGGAGACGCTTGAAAATGTAAATATTTCTACTTCATTTCTAAAATTTACGCGTTTGTTTGATTTTCGGAGTTGTATAATATATGCAGTATTTTGCTAGGAACAGAATATTTCCATATGAAATGTAGAACGCTTAATAGCATGATTTTCTCTGCGATTAAGAATCTCACTCCCTTTCTGGGATTCTATTCCGAATTTACATATGAAGCAGTTAATATATGTGTTGGTGTCATAGGCTATAAAATACTCACAGATTTTTGCCGAACTTGCTGGTTCTTTTAGATGTCATTTCTGAATCAATTTGCCTTGTTTGTTTATGAGTGTTTCTTAGTGTCCGTGTGGCTGTGATTTCTTTTTCAGGAGAGAACCAGGTGAAGTACAAGTGTTCATCATTTCTGAAACGTTTGCCCCTTCTGGTTATGCTTCCATTGATGAACTTTTAGTATCAATTGGGTTTTGTTTCCTCTTACTAGAGAACTGATGGCTGGGATGAAACGACCTTTACAATATGTTGAAGGCAATGCACAAGAAAGCCTCTCAGTCCCTCCTGGATTTGTCTCGTTGACGACCCTGACATTGAAGAGGATTGTAACAGGAGGGGAGGCTGCTATAAATGGGGAGTGTCAGCCAGAATTTATTGATGCTCCTCTTACCAATTCTAACTTCAAAAAGCTTAAGATGTCACTCGTACAGAGGCCGTGGATATCCCATGGCCAATTTGATAGCGGTCCTCAACAAGATGGCTCCGAACAAAGTGAAGTCAATATGGTATTTCTTTTCAATGTATTTTTTTCTTTCAAAATTCCTTGATGCTTGTAGCCCCCCTTTTGATACATGGGAATATGTTCATTAATACCTTTACTATCTTAGGCAGAATACCCCCAAAAATAATACTCCCTCCATCCCAGTTTTGTTTTCCCGTTTGACTGTGCGCGGAGTTTAATGCAAGGGTTGAATTTTAGTATTTAAATGAATAAAGTAGTATTGAAAATGATGAATGATGAATAAAGTAGTGTTGAGAATGGTGAAAATGGGAGTATCAGGAAACTAATTGCTTTGCTATTTAAAAGGTCAGGGATTTTGAACTTATGTTATGTAGATAATAAAGCAGACAAGACCTTGATGTATTCATGGAAAAATTCCGATTTCACCATCTATGATGTGTGGACACCTCAGAAAATGAGGATAACATGTCTTGATAATTTATTGAGGGCACATAACTACTAGTATATTCATGGTGATTTCACCATCTATTCATTATTTGCATGTACATAACTTGATTAATTAAATTATTATATGGCAAGATTGCCATTAGAACTGTTTGATAATGTAGCATTATGTAAGAGACTTATCCCCCCCCCCCCTCCTCCCATCCATTGTTCGTTTTACCTTTTTTAATATTGGTTAGTTTTGTTTTATTACGCTTTGGTATAATTAAGCCTTTTGAGTACAATTCTAGTGCTTTCTGAAGCATTTTGTTCTGACCTCGCATAAAAGTCCTCATCTCCCAGGTAGTTATTGTTATCCTCCGGCTAAGTTGTTACCAGTCAAATGCATTGATTAATGAGTAGAAGTTGTTTTATTTTCCAGTTATTGTTTTTTGCAATATTTCTTCCGAGCTGCATCTAGCAGTGTCTTGTTTATCCATTTCTTTCTTTTTCCCCCTTTGGCTCAATAAAATTTTAGGTTGTCTGTTAGATTGGCCTTCATAATATTCATAATGGCTAATGTTTAAGTTCTCTTTCCCAGAAAGATCCAAATGGTGCTTGTCTTCCTAGAGGAGTGATCCGGGGATGTACAAATTGCCATGACTGTGTGAAGGTTTCTCTTTCTTTTCTTTGGTTAACGTTCCTTTTGGTTTCCATATGATGACCCTGAAATATAAGTTTTTGACGTCTAAGTTTGCTTTGATCTGAGAAAATTATATTTTAGGTCACTGCTAGATGGCGTCCTGAAGAGTCGTGCTTGCCTAGTTTTGAGAATGCTCTGGTATTTCGACCTACTGAAGAGGTGTTATTTACTGTTGCTACTTTTCCCCAAGGTTTTGTTTAACCATTTCATTGGGTTTTATGGCAAATTCTTTGACTCCTTAAATAGTGGCAATCTGAATGAGCTCAATATTTGCTGCAGGAGTTCAAGCAAACTCTGAAATATATAAACAAGATACGCCCACAAGCTGAGAATGTTGGAATATGTCGCATTGTGCCTCCTCCTTCCTGGAGACCTCAGTGCCTTCTTGAAGATAATAAGACATGGGAAGCTTCAAAATTTAGCACTCATGTTCAAAAAATTAATGCGCTCCAAAACTTGTATATTAAGAGAGAACTATCTAGGTTGCATGATAAAATAGAAACTAAAATTCCAGAAGATGCAGCAAGTGGGGAGAGTGAGTCTTGTAATGAAGGTGTGGGAGACTCCGATGAATCTAAACCCAATATTGCGGTCTCTGAATTCGAAAGCGGGCCTGAATTCACCCTTAAAAGCTTTAAAAAGTATGCTGATAATTTCAAGGGGCAATACTTTCACAAGAATGACAAGGCAATCGATCCTGATATAAGCATTCCAGCTGGACGAGATAAAAAACAACCATCTATTGCAAGCATTGAGGGTGAATATTGGCGAATTGTTGAAAATCCAAGTGAAGAAATAGAGGTAAAATGACGAATTTGAAGGATTGGAATAAATTTCTAGTCATCAGCCTCATTGTGTGAATTTGTTTCTGTAGGTGCTCTTGGGTACTGATGTAGCTTGTCAAACCCTGGGAAGTGGGTTTCCTAATTCAACCACTGCAGCAAAATATAAGGCTAAATATTCTGAATATGTGAATTCTGGATGGAACTTGAATAATATCCAGAGTCTCCCTGGTTCTCTTCTTCCATTTGGATGTTGTGAAACGTCTTCTCTCTTGGTTCCTCAGACGATCATTGGGATGTGCTTTTCATCACAGTGCTGGGTAATATTTGCAATATCTTGAATTCTTGGTTCTTATTGTTCTCTCAACATTTAAATTCAATTGTTTAGTTCGCGAATGAATATATTTCATTATACGCAAGAATTTCTCTTTCTTTCATAAAGATGGAAGTTGTTATCACTTCCCAATAGTGTTGGTTCTCATGGCTTGTTTCCTGTTTACTTTGTTGCAAACAGAGAAGTGAGGATCACCACTTGTATTCACTCTCATATATGCACTTGGGCAGCCCTAAGGTCTGGTATGGCATCCCAGGAAGATATAGCTTCAGGCTTGTGGAAGTTGTGAAAAAGATGTTTCCCCAATTGGCAAAATATCCCAAGTTGTTCCATGAGCTTGTGAGTAACATTCTTCTTCTATCAGTGTTTCTAACAGGGAAATAGTTATTAGTAACTCGAAGTTCTATATATATCATTACTTGGTTAAGCATATTATGTTTAGAGGGTCCAAAGTCTCAAGTTCTCAACAAGGAATTTATCATTAAGGCTTTTTTTTTCCCGAATACTTGTGTTTAATGTGACGTAATTTTTTGAAACGTCCTTCACTGCTTCATTGATTGTAAACTGTGCTGTTACCAGAGTGTTACTTCTTGGTCTAGTCAGTATTAGAAGTGTGCAAAATGCAGTTTGTTCTATGTCGATGTGGATACAGCTTTTTATTTCATTAAAGAAGAATAGGGAATTGTAGTGCTGTTTCTTCGGATACTAAAATGAAGGAGAAAATAGCACAGAGAGGGAAGGGAACTGGGGGAAGGGGTGTGACAGGACTTGATGAGAGTGTTCAGGCTAATTCTGTGTTTTTGTTTTTCTCTCTCTCTTCTGGACTGTTTAAATATCAAAACAGATTGTTATTTGGCTGTTCATTTTTATAATAGGTGAAAGACTTGCAAACATAAAAGAAATCTGAATTTTCTAGTGATCCAACGAGAGCGTATAATAAAGACAAACTCAACTACATTGATTCACAAAGAATACTGTAAAAGTGATATTTGAGAGTCGTTTTTCTTATAATCAATCAATCACCTAAAATAATAATAAGTACACCTATTTATAATACTTTCACCGTCCCATTTTAGATTGCTCAAGAGAACATGACACGGGTTTTAATGAGAAAATTGTTTATTAGTATTAAAAGGTGCAAAGTTGAGGATATATTGGTCCTTTCAACTTTATGGAAGGGAGTTTAGCTTATGGCTCAAGGGTATATTGGGAAATGATGTGAGATGAGGTGTAAATAAGGGATGTTTGTAAGGGTTAATTTTAGAGGGTAGAGTTGCTTTTTTGCCATTTTGGGTATGGGAAAAAAACTTCCATTTTTAGATTTTGAGCAATATAAAATGGGATGGAGGGAGTAGTAAATACAAATCTAGAATCATATTAACAATATAATTACAACCTAAAGATAACCATAAATAAAATGCAATAAATCAGACGATATCCTATAAAATACACGTAAATAAATCATTGCATATCTTTAGCTCCATCAGATAGGTTCTTTTTTCTTTTTGGGGTCTGTTTTATGCTGCCTCAATTTTCTAGATAAAGTTTCAGGGCAGTTAATATCTCTACTTTTGTGAATACTTCCTGTTTACAGGCCACTCATATATCACCCTCTAAGCTGGTTTCTGAAGGGATACCTGTATATCGTTGTCTCCAGAATCCCTTGGAATTTGTTGTCACTTTCCCTGGAGCTTATCATTCAGAATTTAGTTGTGGTTTTAATTGTTCGGAAGCAGTGTGTTTTGCTCCTTTTCACTGGTTACCCCATGGTCAGAACATAGTAGAAGTGTATGCTGGATATTGTTTTAAGACGTCGATTTCGCATGATAAGCTGCTGCTAGGAGCAGCCATGGAAGCTGTGGCTGCACTGTGGGAACCTTTTGTGATAAACAAGGACTCCCCCAAAACTCAACTATGGAAAAGTGTCGGCGGAAAGAATGGAATCTTAACAAGATTTCTTAAGGTATGCCTCTCTCTATCTTATGATTCTGTAATGGTAGAAGTAACTGTAGAAAGCGCTGTATTTGAACTTGTATTGTGGAGCTATTAAAATTTAATGATTAATTTTCTTTATCATGCTGTCCTTTCTCACTGGATACTTCCTTTTGAGATTTTATAGGGGTAGATTGCGAAAAAGTAGATGATAATAGCATTATTATAATGTAAAAGGTAGTGTATAATGATTGAATTATTGTGTAATGATTAATATGTAGTGTTGAGGGTTGCGGAGATATGATTGATGTGTTGTGTTGGGTGGAAAGAAGAGTGAAAAGTTAGGAAAGAGAAATAGGGTGACTGATATTGAAGAATTCCTAACTTGGAAACCGTAATCAAACATACATTTTCTTTCCAAATCCTCAAGCTAGATCTACCAAACTTATACCAAACATTCTTGATTGTTAGTTTCCTATTTTTCAAGCCCGGATTGATAGGAAAAATATTTCAAGTCCCTAATTGATAGTTTTACCATTTTTCATGCCTTGAATTTACAAAACTCCCTTTAGTTTTGAATCAGAAACAGCTCAACAATTTACATCTGCACCAAATACGTTATGTCTTAGATTCATATAATGGTTCTGTGGGATTTGATCTTGGAACTTTCTTGAATTTCTTTATTTCGTTAGGCACGTGTCAGAGACGAAGGCATGAGGAGGAAATACCTCTGCAGTAATTTGATGACCAGAGTGTCCGATGAATTTGATGGTCCCGCTAAAAAGGAATGCAGCATATGCTTATATGATTTATACCTTTCTGCTGTGAGCTGTTCGTGCTCTCCAAATACATATTCTTGTCTTAGTCATTCAAATCTGCTCTGCTCGTGTGCTTGGACTGCCAAACGCGTTTTCTTCAGATATGAAATTACAGATTTGAACCTCTTAGTCGAGGCTCTGGAAGGAAACCTAAAAGCAATTCATATCTGGACCAAGAGGAAGAGTCGTCCCGAAATCTGCAATGATTCTTCTCAAGAACTGAATGGGGTAGCTTCCAATAAAAGCTGTACAAAAGCTAATAATCGGGCCAGTGAAGAGAATAAGAGCACAGTGGATAGCGATAATCTTAACGGAATGAATGTCACAGCTCTTAGTAAAAATGAGGTAACATCTCAATCTCATAAGGTTATTTTACTGAGCGATGATGAAGATGATCCACCATGAGTCTACTGTAGATTGTAGTCCTTAATCTTGTTGCCTTCGGCCGCGTTTTTGTAAGAGCAGATTTTTTTCTAAAACGTTTTCAAAATATTAACAGCCTTTAGCACCATCTAAATTGAGTAGTGAAAATTGTGTGCTGATATAACGTGTTTTTGTATTTTTGGTAGTATCTGCAAATCTGAAAGAAGCTGGAGGGATTAGCAAGGGTGTAGAAGTCGGAAATCACTAGTCGAACGAATTTAAACGCCTAGCGCTTAGACCGCCTAGGCGGGGGAGCCAGGGACTAGTAGATGGGAGTTTTTTTTTTAATTTTTTACCCTCTATATTTCAGTTATATAGTCAAAATCATTTGATAATATTTTAATGTGACTAACTTTTTGTAGTTACAAGTTAACAACATAATATCAACTCCATATGCAAATAGTCCAACTAGACAATCACATGCATTTATCAAATTAATTGAAATTCTCCAAACTTCGTCATTTTAAGACGGAAAAAAAATAAAACAATGAATATTTTGTCTACCTAGGCTGATTATACTATTAATCGATCGGTTGATAATCGTCTAGCGCTTAGACGTTGTCTAGGCGGGGGCTAGATGAATTTTTTCATCATTGGGGATTAGTGCACGTTTCTTTTTTATAATTGTAATTTCATTTGATATTCGGAGGTAGTTATAGAATGAGTATGAGCGATGAAGCTCAATTTTACCACTACTATTGAAGAATAAAATGAGTTGGGCTCGTTTGGATCATGTGGGACATATATGGACTCGTAAGATTCGTGAGAACAGAAGGCATTCTATGAATTATATTTATGGTGAAACTTGTTGAAATGTTATTACTCTCTTTGTCCAATATTAGTAGACCTATTTTTTGAACAGTTATTTTTTGTCATAAGTTGGAGGGTATTATGAGGTATTGTGAGGTTCATTTATGAATAAAATTATTGTTTATGGAAAATATGATATTTATATTTTTCATAAACAATAACTTTATTGATAAATAAACCCCACAATACCTCATAATACCCTCCAACTTATGATAAAAAATAACTGTCCAAAAAGTAGGTCTACTAATATTGGACGGGGGGAGTAATAAATTACACCAAAGGTATCAGTAAATTGCACTATATGTATTAGCTACGAAGGGTCTTAGTTGTTTTTACTAAAGATATAAGTTAAAGTTGTATTAATTAATTTTACTAAAGACATTAGTTGTTTTAACATAAGTTATTAATAAATTATTGTTCACGATAATAGTTATGGTGAATATTATTCATATAATAATATGTCCTCAAAGAACTGGAATAGTTGTCGTTGGACATTCGGCTTCACCAAGAGCCCAAAGTAGGACGGAAGAAGTATCACCAATGACGGAAAAATCTGAAATTTGCCTTTAACTTGAAATACGGAGGGTTTAGCCATGATCAAAGAAATCACCTATATATTTTCGGCTCACTGATGCCACATCATTTACTTGCTAAACCAAAATCAAACTCGCGAAATACCCAATTTTTTAACGAGTAGACTCACACTCGACTTGTTAGGTTCGATAGTTAAGAATTTTCTAGTAATTTCATTAAACTCGACTCGTTGGACTCGTTTGCAAGTCGAATCAAACTTTATTTTCAGCTTGTTAATGTTATCCAATCGAGTTCGAACTTCAAATATTCGGCTTGACTCACCTCAACTAACAGCTCCACTTCCTAGATTCCAGATATCACCAAATCAAAATTCTTAAATCTGCTGCTGGAAATGCATATGACCAATTGTAAGATTACACTTTGAACTCCAAATCTGTGCAGCAAAATGACAGAGGAAAAAGAGGTGGAGTGCTGACCCATTTTGGCTGAATTAGACATTGACACAAACATTAATTAGTATAGTTTGTATTGTTAAGAATGTACTCTTTCCATTTTACTATTTATCACCCATAAACACAAATTAAGATAAAGTATTAAAATAATAATAGTAGTATAAATGATGCGATAGGAAGAGGAACAAAAATATATATATTAAAAAAGAGAAAGATGAAGTGGGTTAATGGAGTGAATAAGGGTGTAAATAGGGTTATAAATTTAGGAGTAATTTGTCAAAAATAAAATGAGTATAGTAGAATAGAGTAATATGGAAAAATGGATAATATATATCAGGACATCGAGAAAACTTCTTAACAAGAGAATTATATCTATACAATTAATTTAAAAAACACATTTTCTTTTAGTGAGACATAAAATACTCTCTCCATCTGATCAGAATAAATTTTGCACTTTTCTTTTTTAACAGTTCTATATTAAATTTCTCCTTTCATAATTAGCAAAACCAACATTTTATATATTAATAAATAATTTTTTTAAAACAACTATTTTACTCTTTTAAAAAAAAATCAACATAATAGTCTACCATTAATTAATATACAAATAATTTCTTTAGAATTTTTTTTATTAATCGTTAAAAGAAGAAAAACAAGTAAATTATGATAATTAAAGAACATGTATATTCATACATGAATCATTAAAGATATTAGTTGTTTTCACTAAAGAGTATTACTCACTTTGTCCACTAAAAGTATGTTCATTGGTTTTTGACAGGTTTTAAGAAAATTTAAATAAAATATGTAAAGTAAGAGTATTTTAGTGTTTCGTATGATACATTTATAAGTTAAGTGATTGTTTGTGAATGCAAAATCAACGATATGTGAAATAATTAAATAATAATTGAATGATAAAGAAAAAAATATTGTAAAAAATAGTTTGAGCATATTTTTAGAGGATGGAGGAAGTAGTTGTATTTACTGAAAAATTATTTTCACTATATAATTAATACTCTTTAATGAAAACAACCCTTCAATAAAAACAATTAATAATTTTTTTATAAAAATAATTAACAACCTTTAATAATTCAACCATTTTCGCTCTATAACTTTATCATAATTCAAATCAAAATTCTCTCTCTCTCTCTCTCTCTCTCATAAAAGATCTCGTTGCACGTTCATCAAAACTTTATCTAAAACTATCCATGAGCAGCACACGGGCCAACTGAAATATAGCTAGGTAGAGCAGGCCTATTGTAAGAATTTCCCCATTTTCATCGAGATTCTTTTGTCGTTTTCATTACTTATGGGTTTACGACTGTTTGTTTACCCCCTGTCAATTCTTCTTTAATTTCTTTTTAAAAACTATTTATGTCCAAAAGGTTGAAATGACTCAGTTGATTAGTCTCGTACAAATTATATATGCTTCAATGGCCGCTCCTCGGAATTTGTTAAATGAGCTTGGAACGTGGAGATCTATTGGTTTCCTCTTTTGAGCTCTATGCTTTTCTAGTTCTTGGACATGAAGGCCTGAGCTAAAACGTTTTGGCAAAAGTATTATTTTTGTTTTTAAGAGTATTAATTGTTTTATTAAAAAATATTTGTTGTTTTTAATATACTCCCTCCGTCCCTGAGTAAACTTATCATTTTCCTTTTTAGGCCGTCCCCCAATAAACTTCTCATTCCATAAATGACAAAAATAACAATTTACTACATATAAACTTTAACCCTCAAATTCACATAATATTACCTAAAGTACCACTAATTCAATTAACTTTTCAACACTATTCATTACTTTATCTCAAAAGTCAACATGTGGTTCACTATATATTAATAAACAAATACATTTTCTTAAACCATTCAACAAAAAGAAATAAGAAGAATGCTCGGGGACGGAGGGAGTAATATACTACATCCGTCTCGAAATTACTTTCATAGTTACGGTTTTCTTGTGTTTTAGCCAGCAGATTTTTTATTAGTACATGATAAAATTATTTTTAGAGAAAAATAAATCTATCATAACCTTATTTAGAAGTCACTTTATCAATTTAAATACTAATAAACAACTCATCTGCTAAAATACGAGAAAAAAGGATAGTGTGAAAGTAATCGCGAAATGGAGAGAGTACTAGTTTTGAATAATATTAATCATTTCATTAAAAAATAGTTTAAAGATATTAATTATAAACCAATTTTGCAGTGAAACTCGTTCACACAATATCAACTCAGAGGTTTTTAGTTTCATGATTCTTTAAATCTTCTAATTTTGGTCCAACAAAATAAAAGATTCTAGATAGAATTATAGATTTTCGAGTGATTTTTGTGTGCACTCAAGTGCGTAACATACATTTGAATTTTGAGTTCAAATTCAAATCAATTATGACTTTTTAAAATCCAATTTACTTAATAAACTTTAAAAAGTCAAAATTAATTTGAACTTGAACTCAAAAGCCAAGGGTATACTGCACTTAGGTATGGGAATAGGTCAAACACTCGACAGGAGCCTATGGACTTGGCCTACTAAAGTTCAGCTCGACTCAACTCGTTTAATAAACAAGTCAAACTTAGACTTTTTTTTAAAAGCCTATTTATTTAAATAGGCCAGACTTGATTTTTTTTTGTAAGTCTTTTAAGTCCAACAAACCTGTCTATTTTACTATTTTAATAAATATATAATATATACTCTCTCCGTCCTTTAAAAGTGTGCACCATTCTCTGCACGTCGTTTAATGCAATATGTCGAGGGATATTTAAGGATCTTGTGAGGTTCGTTTATGAATAAAATGATTGTTTATAGTAACGTTTCTATGCATACTTACCATAAACAATCATTTTATTAAAAAATGGACCTCATAAGACCCCTAAATACCCTCCGACATATTGCATTAATCCATGTGCAGAAAATAGTGCATACTTTTAAACGACATAGAGAGTATAATTATATTATATACTAGTAATTGCACTCGTGTGGTGCAAGATCATAATTGTACAATTAATTTATGGTTTAAGAGTGTTTATTTGTATTCCTATTAAAGATTTTTTTTTTTTATTTCAAGTAGATAATATTATTATTCTTTTATTTGAAGGTTTATTTGTTTAAAGAGCACATAATGCGGATGTTGAGAAACTTTTGTGAAAATAAGATATAATGGATATTCTTAATATTATTTGTATTTAACCATATAATATTTTTTTATGATTTATGCGGTAAATAAATTCGTAATAACTACAAGTTCATATTAAATAGAATATAAAAAAAAATTGAAAGGGCTACAGATTTCCAAACACCTCTCTAAAAATTATATTTTTTTTTCATTTTCAATGAGTGTTCATCGTCAGTCACCACACATCAAAACCTTCAAATTATTGCGATTGTTGACTCTCAAAACATCCATGTGTAATTGGCTGGAACTAAAAACTGATTCTTCAAGAATATGCCAACATTAGCGAACGATTGTCATTGACTTTTATTAGCATTTCATATGAGACAACTAATGTGAGCAGTCTCTTTTGAAACTTGAACTGAAGTCCGGAGTCGAATGGAGTCAGTGAACGTTTAGGGATCAACACCATCTTATTGAATTACTTCTGGTTATGTTGAAACCTTCTAGGACACAGTCAACCTAGTCTTATTAGAATCAATCTAATTTTGTTGCATAGTCCTCTTGAATGATCTATATTTTAGAGTAACATAATTAAAGTTACAACTTTCAAATTCAAATTATGATTTGACACACCAAACACTTCAAGTTATTCTAGTGTAGGTGTAAGTATGACTCTGTCCTTTAAATAATTCAGACCATCCACAATATTCTTCAAGTTTAGTTTTGAACGAAATATTTGTAAAATTATCAGTGAAGTATTTTCACTTTTTTCAATCAAAATAATTCATTTATGAATCTTCTGTTTCATACGGTTACTAATTTTATAAGATGAATTTTCATAATATTGAGGTAAATGCATGCATTAAAATAATTATGCAATTTAAGAATGTATACATTTTACATATATTTTTATAAATAACTAACTAACATTATATTGTATCCTTCAGATTTAATTTAGGTTTGAGGTTCGAAACCCTCAATTTCTATTCATTACTGTGTTGGGTCAGTCCATACAGAGCTTTGTCTTCCATTGGAATACATTATTAATATTGTTATCCCATGAAATTTTCTCGAATCTAGAGGCAAAAATATTGATGAATATAGAGTTCGTTGGAGATCTTACTCTTTCTTTACTTTTTAAATTGATAAAATTTATGCATCGTTTGTATGTTAATTAATTAACCCAAAGATATCTCCCAAAACTTATTCCAATATGATAGATATGCTCATATGTTTGGTGGTTTGCCTAATATTATATATTGATATGTTAATTGTTGTATGTGTACTGTAATCTTTCTCCATAATAATTAATCTAGATAATCCCGCTCTTCTACAAAAAAATTAAGAGTATGTATAGAATGAAATTGGTTTATACATAAATTATTTTGCAACACTTTTTAGTATAATATTAATACCCTTTATTTGTTTAATGCTCATATGTGGTGGTTTGCTCAATAGAATATACTATATATTAATTGCTATAGGTCTAACATAATTTTTCTTTGAAATAATTAATCTAAATCATTTATCTTCTACAGAAACATTAAAAGTATGTATAGAGTGAAACTGGTTCATACATAAACTGCTTTGAAATATTTTTTAGTATAACCACTAATATCTTTAATGTAATTAACTAATATTTTTTAATTAAATAACTAATACTCTTTGTACCCTTCAATTAATACCTTTTAATGAAAACATTTAATACCCTCCAAAACTAATGCTCTTCAGTGAAGACAACTAATACCATTCAATGAAAACAACTAATACCCTTAGTGAAAACAACTAATACACTTCAAATTGTTCATGTATGAACTATTTTCACTCTATACTTTGCCAAAAATTAAAGAATGATCTTATTCCTTTTTTTTTTCAGATTAATAAATATTTATTTTAATGACTTCTACAAAAATAAACTTCTGCAAACTATGCATCAAATTATTTCTATACATTGATCATTCACAAAAATATTTAATAACTATTATTTTGAAATAGTTGAAATATTTTTTATACTACAAAATAGAGGGATATATATATATATATATATATATATATATATATATATATATATATATATATTCAAAGATATATTCAACATATTTTTATATTATTTCTCAATATTTACTATAAATCGAATTTAAAAATATATCAATTATATTTTGTAAATAATTATTTGTCAATATTAATAATAAAATATATTTCAAAGATATATACCACAGTGAAAAATTTCAATGGTCTTTAAATGTAGGTGGCTAATGTTATTACATATATTTATATATATTATATAAAATATAATACAATACATATAAAATATTATATAATAAATATTCAATATATATATGTACGAATATTATTAAATATACATTAAAATATTTTTTGGATTTGTTATTGCACTATTATTCGATAATCCTTTGGTAAATTATTTTTATTCTTTATTTTAAAATTTAAAAAGTTAATTGTTACTATGATTTAATGATAATATAATTATTAAATATAATTTTTCGTAAACATGACTAAAAAGACCTCTAAAAGACTTTCGGACAATACCTATTTATTAATAAGGTCGGGCCATGGCTTTGAAAAATCTATGATAATTAACAGACCAAACTTAAGCCCAAAAATTACATAGCAGGCTCAGACCGTTGAATGAGGAGTCTAGCTCGACTCCGCTTATTTTCACCCCTATATGCAATTGAATGCATATAAAAATTTTGTGTTAATTAATTTGGTGATATGACACCAATTTTGATATTACATACTCCCCCACCCTTGTTAAGCTTCCTTTTTTGCCAAGATGGATATTAAACTTCCCCTTTTCTAATTTGAAAAATATTTAACATTTTTTTCTTTTCTAATACACACTACACATCCAAGCAAATGCGGAAACTTAACATAGGTTAAATAAAAATTTATTTTTATTCCAAAAATTATTTTGACATCATTTAAAAAAATAAAAAATAATTAAATCTTAAAAGCAACAAATATTTTGAAAATTATATAATAAGAATAATACATAATAAATTTTGAGAACAATTTAATTCTTTTTTTTTAAATTACTAATAAAAGTTTGAAACTTTTTTTATTAATTAACTCAGAATCGTTTAAAAAAAAAATACTAAGAAACCCCTTTAAGAAACTAAAAATATTTTTAAAATCACAATAATTAATTAAAAAGAACATATATTTAGTCCCTCATCGCACAGACAATCACCCAACAAACAGAGAAGCAATCACACTCCCGCACCAAACTTCTTGTACGTTTCTCCCTTATCCTTTGCCATTTTTCCATAATAATTATCATCCAAAAATTCTCCCACAATAAATTCATTTTCTCCTCTCTCTCATCTTCATCAACTTCCTGCTTCTCATCCCTTTTTGGGTTTTCTAAGCGTAAATTCGTTTGTACTTTATTTGTATCGAATACTATTAGTTTCTTAATTAAAAGATATTAATAAAATAATATTACTGTATAATTAAAATAATTATTATCATTTTAAATTGCACAGTTATATATAGGAGAATCATATTTATTATTTTAGGAGAAGTCTTTCTCCCTCCAAATTGAAACACCTAGTTTCGATAAGTCTATAAAGCTCTCCTCAATAATTTTATCTTGAATATTCAAAATAAAGTTAAATGATCCATTTTAGCCCATAATTTTTTCTTAACCAAATTATACTCATATTTTTTACTTTAATCAAATTCATCTAACACATACTTTTTCTTTAACCAAATTATACTCATACTTTTCATATTTTTTATAAATATAATCAAATTATTTAAAAAAATACATTAAAAAATATATAAGATGTAATTGTTATTTTAATTATTATACTAATTCTTCTTTTTAATTCAATAATTCCAGAGACTTTCAAATTCTTAATTATTTCTAAAATTTTAGGTTCAAAGATATTTTTTTAATTTAAACATATTAACAAAAAAAAAAAAAAAATCCGTTTTAGTTATCAGGCATTTTCTCATTTTGTTTTATTAATTGGTATTTTAAATTAATTGATAAACATTATGTGCTTGATTGGTAAAATATTTTTATTTATGGGTATTTAGTTCATATAAAATTTTGATATTTTTTAATAGTATTTTCATTTTTTTTTGTATAATCCAGAATAAAAAAAAATACTACTACTTTTAAGAAAAACTGCTTATTGACTTTTTGGACTAATAAATTAAGAATGTTTTGAAACAAAGTGAATAGTGTGAGAGTATTTTATTTTCAGGTTTATGGTGTGAAAACTATTGTGAGGCGTTCAAAAAAGAAAAGTGTAAAAATATTAAGGGACAAAGGAAGTATATAATTTTAGAATATTTTTATTTTAGATTTGATCATTTTAATTAGTAAAGTATTTTTAAAAATCTAATTTGATTATATTATTAAAAAAAGTATAATTTGATTACAGAAAAAGAATGGGTTAGTTTTGATAAAAATAAAAAAATAATAAAAATTGAAAAGTACAAGTATAATTTGGTAAAAGAAAATATATGTGCTAAAGTTGACAAAATTAAAATTAAAGTATGAGTATAATTTGGTTAACATAAAAAGTATGTGTTGGATTTGATAAAAAATGTAAAGGGTTAGGGATGCAATTGATTTTACACCTTTCTACAAGTTCGGGCTCTTAGACGAGATACATTTTTTAATAGTATCAGAGCCAAAAGGCTCAACCCCACATGTCTTGGGCTCGTCTCCCGCTCAAAGTAAGATAATTTTTTAGAAATGCACTTGAGTTGTGGGGTGCATCTGATGCATATAAAACTAAGGCTAAAAGATAAATATTATGAAGATAAAAATAAGCAATGATATTTTTGGAAAAAAAAAGTATTCATCAAATATGGAATACATAAGCTCATGTGGTATGCAATGAATTAATATTCCACACTTTTGGAAACAACCATTTCTTACTGAATTACTACTCCATTTAAAAAAAACATATATACAATTATTGTATTTAAATTAAATAAAAAATATTATTTCATTCTCAATCATTCTGACATACCAATCATATCCTTAAAATTTAATGTATCCAGACAACATTTATAAAGACATTTTTTTAGCTGTTAAAACGTAACAATAGACGTTTGTGGTAAAATTTGGTAATTGAATAAAATCCACACAATTATTTTTTAAGTATCTCTATAAAACACATACTAACATATATGTGTCTTTAAAATACTTGAATCATGTGTATTTTATTGTGTGATAAAAGATGTGACAATAATTTTTATTTATTTTTAGTTGTGTTATTTAAATTAGAAACAATAACAAAGAGGGGCACATTTTTGCCTCTAAACTCAAAGAGGGGCACCCCTTTTTTAAAAATACAAGGAAGGGCAAAACCTCCCCCAATAAAGTTGTGATGTGACTGACCATCAGTCACTTTTTAAACATACGTGCATTTTTAACAAGATTTTGCACATAATGTGCATTTTTAATAATACTTTGCACATATATAATTATTAGTTATCTTTAAGGGTTTTATTAATGGTGCAACTTCAATCATTATTTGAACATACATAATTATATCCAAATTTTAGTATTTTTTTTGCACATGTTTGCACACACATAATTATTGGTATTATCATGTTATTTGAATGTGCATTTTCGATAATATGTTGAACGTACATAATTATATCCAACTAAAAGAATAAAATGCAACACCACCAATTTAATTACAAAAATTGAAAACTACATATCTAAAATTGGATATATAAATTCAAATTAAATTTTAATTACATATTCAAAGCTTCCTGACATATTTACCCAAATGCAAAAAATTAAAAAAATGCACACTAAGAAATATGCAGAGGGTGTCCTTTTCATTTCTTCCTCTCTTCAATCTGCAAATAACGAGAACAAATGACTGTGAGGACCATCACCATTAATTAACATTCTATTATAAAAATCTAATATAATCTCTAATTCTTCATCATCATCAAATATTCCTTCATCGACACACAAATGGAGATTTAAAAATACAGATCCGTTTATTTTTATCTTGTCGGCTGCGGATCTAAGGCAGAGATTGGAATCTGTTCACAACGGGGGACTCCAAGCGGTGCACGACGCAAGCGAGCGTCAGATCTGGAAAGGCAGAGAGAAGCGCCGCCAGAACGTGGCCACACGCACGGTGGCCGATGAGTGGAGTGTCTTCCCCACGATGGTCGGAACGCCCGATAGGAGATAGGCACGCGATAGATCAAAAAAGCGGCGGTGCCCGATTAGCCACAAATCCGGCAAGGTCAGAGCACCCGCTTGAAAGATCGGCAACTCCAAGTGGTGCACGATGCAAATCGGTGGGACCGTCTCACGGAAGCCAGTGTTTGATAGAGGAAAAGGGTGGTGGCAGGTAGCCTTTCGGGGGGACTCATGGCGGCGGAAATGGGGAGGAATCATGGTGGCGGCGGCAGATTGCATACAATTTTGAGAAGCTGGACGGAAAAAATGGCAAATAGGGAAAATGGATTGAAATGAGAGAGAGGGAGGAGGGGGGAGGGTTTGGATTGAAATGGGAATTGGGAATTAGAAAGTGCCGTATGGGAAGATAAAGGGGTAGGGTTGGGTAGGTGGGGAGAAAAAGGGGTGGGTATGGGTGTGCTTTGCCCTTCTTTGTTATTATTTTTTTGGGCTTGCCCCATGTTGTAATAACACTATACAAAATGCCCTTCTATGTAACTATCCCTTTAAATTAAGAATCTGGGTTTTGAAATGCAATCAAACTAATTTATGAGGAGTGAGAAATCCAATTGCAAAACCTAATTTCAGAATATACAAACTAAATCACCAACAATTTATAATCCGATTTTATGATTTATAAGAATGGCAAGGAAATGATCCACAAGCTAATCTATGAGAAAATGATACAGAGTTGATGCACAAATTGCAAGGCTATAGTGCTTTCACGGATCTCCATTATCGGGTTCACATAAAAGGCCGAGTCTACCCTATTCTTTTTACTGTTTACCAA
The DNA here is from genome assembly GCA_947034835.1 of Ballota nigra. Classification (NCBI taxonomy): domain Eukaryota; kingdom Viridiplantae; phylum Streptophyta; class Magnoliopsida; order Lamiales; family Lamiaceae; genus Ballota; species Ballota nigra. The sequence continues at coordinate 31,351,247 of OX344727.1, forward strand.
ACAATTGTTTTAAGGGCGTAAACTTTCATTACTACCATTTTCCACATTATTATCATATATGCCAAAGTATAAAGGTACACATACAACAAAGGCAAATTATTGTATGAAAAAGTTTCACCCTTGTTTTGAGAGCATTATTATTCTACTATAAATTATTAGTTTTGATTGATAATAATTATTTTATTAAAAAATATTAATTTTTTTTTGGAAGGAACTACAACCCAGCAAAACAACATAACATTACACTTCGTGGGCTATATTCCTAACTGAGATTGGAATTTCTACTCCGCTCCAGTCTTGAGGATTCGAAGAGTTTAGAGCTATCTTGGCAAGTTCGTGGGCCATGGAGTTTTGTGTCCGTGGTATATGGTTGACACACTTCACCACGCCACACTGCATTTGCTCCCATACTTCCTCAAGTATTTGTCCTTTCGGCCCGACGCATTCTTCTTTGTGTACAATGGCCTCCACTGGGTTGAGAGAGTCAGACCAAATTCGGCAATGTCGAAGCCCCAGCATGCAACACTTCCTAATGCCTTCTTGAATTGCGACCAGCTCAGCACCAAACACGGACCCCGGGTCATCAATTCTCATACCGCCAGCAGCCACCGGTTTATCATCTCCTTTGATTATTATAAAGCCAATCGAGAACTCATCTTTATCCTTATTGTAACTCGCATCTACCAAGGTCGTGATCCCATCATAACTTCTCGGACTTGGTTCGTACTTTTTTAAGGTTCTCGTGTCATCCCGAAATATTTTCATCCTATCCGCTGCCACTCTATACGCACTTAGGACTTCCCGGGCCCATTCCGCTTTAATTCTTCTTCTCTGACTATCTCGGATTTGGCCTGTTTCATGAAGCAAGCAACACCTATCCCTCCAGATTCCCCAAGCCAACATGATTATCTCCTCCCTTTCCCCAGGCTTGAGTCTAAGAAAGAGATTAGCAAGGAATTCCCTTGATTCCAAACTCTTGCCCTTCTTTATAGCTTCCCATCTTCCTTCAGCTTTCCAAACAGTCCGCACCCCAGGGCACAGGAATAGGGCATGAATGGTTCCAGCCCCCACATATTACACCAGCCACACTTCGCGGAAATTGGCACATGATGGTTGGCTAGGTTTTCTTCCGTTGGTATTGCATCGTTCAGTATTTTCCAGAAGAAGATTTTAACTTTTGGCGGGATATTCATCTTCCACACAATGTTCCACCAACTCTCTTCTTTCTGCTTTTTGGATGAGCTTTCCACTTCGGTTTTGTTGTTGCCCATTTCAGCTTAGAGCCCGTAACCGGTTCTTACAGTGTATTTTCCTTTGGAATCCCATCTCCAATATCTAACATCTTCACATTCTTCTCTGAAGATGGGCATATTAAGAATTACATCTCTCTCAAAGGGGAGGAACGCCTCATTTACTAGCACCTCATTCCATCTTTATCAGGGGTTATGAATCGTGAGACATTAGACCCACTTGCTTTCCTCGAAATGATTATGCCTTCCCAAAGTTCTGGGACCCAAGCTTCTTTAAATATTTGTATCTTTTCACCACTGTAGATCCTCCATAGCAGGCCTTTTCGAAGTACTTCCCTACTCCAGCACAACGATCTCCATATGAATGACGGGTTGTGGCCAATTTCCGCATCCATAATATCACCCTCCCTGTAATACCTCGCCTTGAAGACCCGGGCCATGAGAGAATTAGGTGTAGAAATCATACGCCACACCTGTTTGGCCAACAAGGCCCTATTGAATTCCACTAGCTTGCGAAACCCAAGACCTCCTTGGCCTTTCGGTTTAGTAAGCACATCCCAGGTCGTCCAGTGCACCTTCTTTCCATTCTCCTTTAAGCCCCACCAGAAATCTGCAACCATACTCTCCAACTCGTGGCATAATGAGGCCGGAATGCAAAAGCACGACATAGCGTAGGTAGGTACTGCACCAATAACGGCCTTAATGAGGACCTCATTCCCTCCGTCTGAGAACTCCTTATACTTCCAGCTTGCTATCTTCTCCTGAATCCTATCCCTAAGGTAAGGGAATTGAAGTCTCTTACACCTTAGAGAAAAGGCAGGTAAGCCCAAGTACACCTCATGCCCTTGTCGAATTCACACATCAAGAATGTTTCGGATTGCATTTCTATTTGATATGCATGTTTGGGAGCTGAAAGTGATTACTGAATTATCATAATTAATTAACTGGCCCGAGGCCCTTTCATAATTACTCAAGCAATCTTTCAAAGCTGTACATTCTCCAGGCATGGCCTTAAATAAAACCAGACTATCATCCGCAAAGAACAAGTGAGATATAGGGGGGCTTTCCTTCGCCACTTTCACTCCATGTAACTTTCCCTTTTCCACCAAGTCCGTAATCAGAGATGATAGACCTTGAGCGCAGCTCACAAATAGGAAGGGAGATAGGGGATCTCCTTGCCTTAGGCCCCTTGATGGCCTAATCGTACCCACCACCTTACTACCGATTTTAAAGGAGTAAGACACTGACCTGACACACCTCATGATCAAAGAGATCCACTTAGCTCTGAATCCCATCCTCCCCATAATTTTCTCCAGATACTCCCATTCAATGTGGTCATACGCCTTAGACATGTCAAGTTTTAAGGCCGCATAGCCAGTTTTATTCTTATTGTTGCGTAGCCAGTGTATACATTCGAAGGCAATGAGGACGTTATCTGTAATGAGCCTCCCGGGGACGAATGCACTCTGGTTTTGGTCAATGATCTGTGCCATAATTTTCCTCAGCCTGTTTGTGATCGCTCTTGCGAGTATTCTGTAAGCTACGTTGCAAAGGCTTATCGGTCTGAAGTCTTTGAGGTACTTCGGCTCTTTGATCTTCGGTATTAATGCAATGGTCATCTTGTTCCATTTCTCTAAGACCTCTTCCCCATTCAGAACCCTGAGCATACAATCCGATATTAAGTCCCCTGCCATGTCCCAAGATTTTTGAAAGAATCTAGCATTAAACCCATCAGGGCCCGGGCATTGGAAGGGTTGAGATCAAAGGTTGCTCTTCTAACTTCCTCTGCTGAGCACGGAAGGGATAGGTAAGCATTCATCTCATTAGTTACCACCGGCTTAACACCTTCAAGCACCATATTCAGTTCATCCTCCGAAGGGGAGGTGGTGGCAAAGAGCTCCGCGTAAAATTCCAATATGATCTTTTCGATGTCCGGAGGTTCAGTACACCAGTTTCCACTCTTATCAAATAGGCCTTTAATCTCATTGTTCTTCTTTCTTTGTGTAGCCCTACTATGGAAGTAGGCCGTGTTCTTGTCCCCTGCTGAAAGCCACGATTGGCGTGACCTCTGTTGCCAGTGAATTTCCTCTTGGAGCTCAAGCCTTTGAAGCTCCCTCTCAATCTTCTTCGTTTATTCCCAGTCCATCTTTGTCTTCTCGGCTTCCCAGATTTCGTCGAGCTCATTTATGAGTTTCTTGATTTTACCCGCTATACTCCCCTCCTTTTTCTTAGCCCAATTAGCACATGTAGTAGACTAGCATCTATCCATAATTTCAGGAAGAGATGCAACACCTTTATTTTGCCCCCATATTTACTTCAACAGCTCACCGAAATCGTCCTCCAGTAACCATTTATTTTCAAACTTAAAAGTCCGACCCCTGTGTTGTTCCTTTGTGATTGTTCTCCCTGAATAAGTGAGTTGAACCGCTCTATGATCTGAGCCGCAGAAGCTCATAATTTTCACCTCCACCCGCTGAAACAAATGACACCACTCCGTATTTGCCATGAATCTATCCAGCTTTTCTTTAATATGATTACTCCCCTTTCTTCTGTTTACCCATGTAAAAAACGGGCCCGTTGTATCGAGGTCTTTTAACTCAAATTCATTAGTAATGTCATTAAAAGCTTTCATCTGGGCAAAGGGTCTTCTGCTTCCTCCCTTCTTCTCAAAATCACCCCTTATTTCATTGAAGTCCCCTCCCACCAGCCATGGAGTATGGTCATCATGTAAATTCCTCATCACTCTCCTCATAAGTTCCCATGAGTGCATACGGTTATTGGCAACAGGATTGCCGTAAAAGCCCAAAAAATAAAAAGCTTGATTATCAACAGAAATTCGGCAGCTAATATGGCTAGACGAGTAAGAAAGTAAAACGACATCCATTGATTCATTCCAAAATAACAATAAGCCCCCCGCACTACCGACCGCATCAACACCAAAAGCCAAATGAAAATTTAAACCAAACTTCCAAGAGCACCATATTCTAGCAGTAATTTTTTACTCCACAATGAAAAGTAACGAAGGCCTTGAGTCAGCGACCAGGCGCCGGAGTGATCGAAATGCACGGCGGTTGCCCAAGCCTCGTGCGTTCCATGTTATGATTCTCATGGCTCCCGGCGGGGCTGAGAACACCCAGCCTCCACTGCTCCAGTGATCACACAGTCGTCTTCCTCGTCCCCTTTGCCATCCCCACTTTTTGCCTTCTTCCTTTCTGTAACACTTCCCGCCACAATAGGCCATAGCGCATCACCCCACATCCCTTGCTGAGTCGAAAGGGCTGCTTGCAAACTTTGTCCCAGTGCCATACTCGAGCAAGTTGCTCCACCCCGTCCCCCTTTTTTTGCTTGGGAGTTCAGCCTGCCACCAACTTCTATTTTCACTTTTCTAATCTCTTCCCCCTCGTCCCTATTTCTGGCATCATCACCAGGGCCTTATTTGGGTCTTCGACCCTTTTCGCATTCATCACACCACTCCCGAATACTTCATCCATCGTCTGGAAGGGGGTCATCAGCTCATTGAATGACATCACTTTTGCCACATTTGGGCTTAACGCTGGCTTTCCAAATGTTACCATGGTTCCATCTGCTACCTTCCCCGTACAACCATCCTTCATTATTTCTTTCCCCTTGTTCTGCCCCTGGGTATTCACCTCTTCCACCCTTCTGTTCTGTCCTCCCATAAGGATCATCGCCAACTCCGCCAAGTCCTTCGGTGTAGGGCCCTTTTGTCCCTCTGCTCTGAGCCAACTCGGGAACTTTCTTGCAACCTCCTCCCCAGAATCCGCGGACAAGTATGTGAATGGGTAATCTTTCTCAACGTGATCAAGAAGCCCACACACATAACTGGAATCTGCCAATCTTTCATAGCGAAAGAAAACAAGCGTCTGTTCTCCATTTAGAAACATTGGTGTGGCTCTACCGAGTGGTTTTGTGACGTCAAGAAGCACCCTCACCCGAAGGCATTTCCCCAAGGAAACTCCCCCTTGAGGTCTTTCTACCTCAATGACTTTCACCAGCAACTCCCCAATTTTGTGGCCAACTCTCCTGGTCATTGAGTGAATCTGAAGGCCGTGAATTTGGACCCAGAATGGAACCTCCGAGAGGCATATATCCCCAAATCTCTCCGCGCCCGTCAGCTTCCCAAGGATAAGTAGAGACCCATTCAAGTTCCAGGGCTGTTTATGTAGCACCTTTGCAATTTCGGTAGCATCCTCAAATTCAAATGTGAAAAGTCCCTCCGCTATCGGCGTTGCCTTCAGCTCATGGGTAATGTTCCACACCTTCTTCTTCGTCACCCCCAAATCCATAGGGTCGATACTCTTCTTCATCACAAGCTTTCCAACAAGCAGATTGTCAGTAACAGCCAAGTCGCCCTGATCAATTGTGACCCCATTGGTTTCCATCTCAGATAGAGATAACTTCCCCCACATTTTGTTCAGAAAATCGGCCATAATTTCGTTCAACAATTTCAGGATTGGGAAGGGGATACAAGTGAATACTTGTGTAGGGTTTAATTGCAGGAAACGAAGCCCCAAATTGGGTATAAATAGAGCCATTACGGCTACAGTAGGTGTAATAATAACACAGTGCATCTTACTAAGCAATCTCAGCGAAGAACGAGAAGATTACCTAGAAGCGGAAGAGTCTCATGCCGTGACTGGATAGAGCACCGATCGGCCGCTTCACGTGCGGGTAGAGGCTCCGACAAGAGATTTGCTTTTTACACGATATCCAAGAGAGAGCATTTGTTTTTAGAGAGAGAATAAGATAGACTATCCAATAGGGAGTTACTTCACTAAAAAGTGGAGATGAGAATAGGATAGACTATCCATCAGGGAGTTATGACCAGCTTAGTGAAACTCGACTCGGCCCCACCTTTTTACTAAATAAGTCAAGTCTAGATAATTTTTAAAAGTATATTTATTTGAATAGATTATGCTTAGACTTTTACGCCCGCTCGTTTAAGTCTCTCTCTATATATATATAAATATGTATATATATATTATATATATTAACTATTTTTATATATAATTATATAGTTAATACATATAATATAATTATATTTATTAACTATTTTCTATATAATAAAAGTTATATAAAAAATAATATAAAATACTATTAATTTAAACTAATTATTTGATAACCATCAATAAATCTTTAATCTCGTTAAAATATTACTACCTTTGTCCTAGTTGAATTTGCATCTTTGAGATTGCACATGGATTAAAAAAATGGATAAAATAGTGACATATTGATAATTATGTGTATATTTGTGTGAGTGTGCATGCAAATCAATATTTTCTTTGTAGGTAGTATGTAAATTGGTGTGGAACGTTCAAATAAGGAAATATGCAAATTCCTCTGGGACGGAGGGAGTAACAAACCTTAAAATCACAATACTATAATAATTATTTTTTAAATTTAATATTTAAGGTGAAATGGACCTAAAAGACTTTAAAAAGATTTTTGCACTCAACTCATTTATTAAACAGGCCAGGCTTGAGTCTTGTAATTATAAATCCTATGATCCCGACTTGAGTCTAATATTTGTATACCAGGTCATGGCTTTTCAAATTGAAGTAGCTCGATTGGACATATTTTCACTCATATTAAAGGGTGTTGGTTGTTTAATTATAAAATATTAGTTAAAAATTAATTTTAGGGTGAAACTGTATGACACGCCCACTCCCACACGACTCAACTTGATTTAAATTCAAAATAATTTGATAGAAAATGACTTGTGCGCACGTGCGATTTTTTTTAACTTAAAGACGAACTCATTAAACATCTTAGAAGCGACAACTAGGACTCAAAATATAGCACACAAATTTTATACAACACAACTCAAAGTACAAGCCCACGGTAAGGCCCAACAGGTCGTCATCTATGTACACGGCCACTCAAAACCCCGCAGGAGCTCCACAACTTGTCCAGTAGAATCACATCACAGACCGTCAAAATTTCCTACAATGCATAAACTATACACGTGAGATTTATAAATCTCAGTAAGCATAAATTATGCATGATCTGATGTTTATCTCAAAATCCTCACTATGCACAATGCGCTCTCATTCAAAATCACCAATTTATTCCCGAAATACTCGTTAAGGGCCCCTGACTCACTATTATGCACCGGCACAATCATCAACTTTAATAAAATATAATCAAGTGACCACAATAAGTATGATCCGACAGGGGTCCATCCTCATGTGGCCATCGAGGGTCCCCCCCCATCGCGCCCCTCATGTCCACCAAGAAGTAATCCCCTACATGTCGACTCACACGGTGAGGATCCATCCCTCTAACGGCCTAGCGAGGTCCATCACCAAACTTGACCCCATGTCCGTTCAAAAGTCCACTCTACAAACATGCACACAGCATAACATATAAGACAGGGGCCGCCGCTAGGTAGCCTACGCTAGGTTTCCCTAGGTCGCTCCTTTCCAGGTCGCTCCTTCCGCCCTCGGTGCATAATCAGTGGCCAATCACACCAATTTATAAAAATATACTTCCATTTCAGTGCATGATATGCATGATGCAGTGCAACTAATGATATATCACAAAATTCACAGACGATTGAACTCACAGGTTCAATCCACATCAAACGTTGAGCTCACAAGCTCATTCCACATTAAATGGCTCACAGGTTCATCCAAAATAATCACTGAATATCAGTCAATATCACGTACAATTCACGTATCGTCAACATAAATAATTCACAAAACACTATATTTATGCATTGCAGTTGCAAATGAATTTCTACTTACCTGATCATCCCGCCAATAAATAAGTGTGTGCTCCCAACGATGCATGATAACTATTCAACCTAAGATACCTACATAGAATTTATAAATAATTTAACTCATCCATCAATAATCACATTAAGTTACTTTCACCTCTCATAGTTCTTATTACTTTAAAATAATAATAATCCAAGGGAAACAAATGATTTTTATTAATTAAGTTATTATTGTTGTAAATCTAGAAAATTTATTATTCCAAATCTAGAAGATTTGATGTGGACATTACTAATGGACCAATAACCCAATGAGCTTCATATCTTAGACTATGGTTTTATTCTTATAAATAGACTATTGTACTCATAATTGTAATCACGCATACACAAGAACATTAGTGAAACTCCTGGCTTGGCTCGCACCCAGACGTAGTTGTTCCCGACGAACTGGGTAAACAAATCTCGTCTTTTATTTTACGCACTTATATACAACACGTTATCAACACGAGACTCTGCCCGAGATTAAACGGTACGCCCTAAAATTAATTCTCTACAAATCATATAAATTAATCCCCGCACCAAATTATTTGATCCATGCATTACATGATTTATATGCTCTAGAATTATTAATTTGATTTGTTCTTGTAATTAATTGAATCAAATCGTGTTTCAAATTGGATTAATTTCAAATTGAGAATCGAACGAGCAACGACCGCGATCGCCAGCAGCGCCGCCGCGCATGCATTGCGGCCCAGCAGCCGCCGCCGCCCAGTGCGACGTCCACCGCCAGCGCGACGCTCCCCGTGCACTGTCCGATGCCGTCCGCGCGGCACTACATGAGCACTGCCGGTTGCCCCTTCGCCGCCTCCATGCGTGACGTCGAGGCGGAGCAAGCCCTCCGCACGTGGCGCCATTCTCCCCGGAATTTTGTGAAATCCTAATCTAATTTCAGTTTCGTTTTAGGATAACACAAAATTCTAATTAATTTATTTTAAAATCCTGAAAATATTTCGTTAAATTTCATTAATATACATGAAATATTTAGCCTCATGAATATGCATGTTTATTAAGTCGTAAATTTTCCTTGAAATTATTTTCATGTGATTATCGTTCATAACAAATTATTTTGCATGTATCTATGATTTAATTATCTTACGTGCATTATTTTTCCGCATATAGTTTATTTCTTATAGTCCGCATATTATGCCCGGGTAGGCGGCGTCCGATACTTGTCGGACCGTAATTTATATTTTTGGGTAGACGACGCCCAATTCTTGTCTCTATGTGCTCTAGAATAATCAAATAAATTCTTATTTCTCCGTTGTCAATAAATTGGTCACAACTCTTACCATGTCACTTTAAAATCATAGTGAAAAATGTCTGATATTACCATAAAATAATTTGATGAGCTTGCTCTCGTTGGTAATAACTACCTGACATGGGCGCTAGATGTCGAAATCTCCATCTAGCCTTAAATGAGTTGAGCGAAACAATTCTCGAAAGTTCGAAATCCAATAACGCCCTGAAGGCGAGAGTGTTGATTTTTCTCATGAATCACCTGAGTGAGGAATTCATTACAGATCCTCATTCAGGGACCCCAGAATGTTGTGGAACTCCCTATAGGACCGTTTCCAACAACAAAATGATATACTCCTCCCTCCGGTACAATACGATTGGTTGAGACTCCATTACCAAGACCTTAAGTTTATAACGGAGTACCACTTTGCTTTGCACCGTATTGTAACCCAGTTGATGCAGAACAATCTGTCAACATTCCACGCTAGCAACCTTATACTCCAGCAGCAGTATAGGGACAATTATATGATTGGTTGCAAACATGGAAGAGGGAGAGAGAGTAAGATGATCTGGGCTAAAGACCGAGGTCGTAGTATATTCGGTGGTAACAGAACCTCGAATTTCGCTCTTTAAAAATCTGGCAATCAAGAAAAGGTTGAGCAGTCCTGCTACAAATGCAGATGCAGAGGCCATTGGTCTCGCATGTGTTGTACTCTCAAGAACTTGGTTGAGGCTTATCAAAAGCAGCAGAAGGACGACAAGGGGAAGGCCCCTGGAGTCGAATCTCATCAAGCTAGCCTGCCTAAAGCAGACTTCGACCAAGACAACGTCGATCCTTTGGGCATCAAGCTCAAGGACTTTGGAGATGATGAGTGATTTGCGTATTTGATTGTTTTAGTACTTTATTTTTATTAAAATAGTTTCATGGATCCTTTCTTTCGGATACTTTATTTTATGGATGATACTATTATTTTAGCTTTGATGTGTTTACCTTAAATCGTAGTCCATTACATTTATTTAGATATTGATGTTCTCATTTATGGCTTGTAAACATATCAGCTATTAGGTTTAGACAATTTCCTCTTGCATGATGGACGCACATAGTGATTTATGTTTAGTAGATAGCGCCACCACACATATAATCCTAAAAGATAAAAAGTATTTTCATAACTTGATAGAACGTAAGGGCAGTATAACTACAATAGCCAATGATAGTACGTTGATAGTGGGCACCGGAAGAGCTTCCATTGTCCTCCCCATGGGTACCGAACTCATAATCGATAATGCTTTATTGTTTCTACAATCTAAGCGTACCCTACTCAGTTTTAGAGACATTAGGATAAACGGATATCACATTGAAACTGAAACTGAGAACAATAACGAATACCTTTTTATGACTATTACTCGAGGTAACCGTAAACAATTTATAGAAAAACTTCCTTCCTTCTCCTCCGGATTGTACTATTCCTACATCCGGCCCTCTAGTTCCCATCTAGATATGAGTATAAAATTCCATGACCCGAATTCTTTTAAATTGTGGCATCAGCGGTTAGGTCATCCAGGACAAACTATGATACGTAGGATTCTATGTAATTCAACTGGTCATAATATTTTGAATAATAGAATCCCTCCTATTGATGAATTTATTTGTGATGCATGTTCTAAGGGTAAGTTGATAGTATGCCCTTCGCGCACTAAGGTTGGACTAGAGTCTCCAGTTTTCCTTAAGTGAATCCAAGGAGACATTTGCGGACCAATTCACCCAACATCAGGACCATTTCGTTATTTCATGGTCCTTATTGATGCCTCCACTAGGTGGACATATGCCTATTTGTTGTCCACCCGCAATCAAGCTTTTGCGAAGCTCATTGCGAAAACTATCGAGCTTAGAGCTCAATTCCCGGATTATCCAATCAAGTCGATTCGCATGGATAATGCTGCTGAATTCAGCTCAAAGGCCTTTACAGATTACTGTATGGCCCTGGGAATTAAAGTGGAGCATTCGGTCCCCTATGTCCATACACAAAATGGTCTTACTGAGGCGCTAATAAAACGTATCAAACTTATTGCGAGACCATTGCTTATGTACTCCAAACTACTCACTTCATGCTGGGGGCATTCAGTCCTACATGCATCACACTTAATACAAATCCGTCCAACTGCATATAATGATCATTCCCCCTACAGTTAGTGCGTGGGAAATAACCTAGCATTTCCCATCTGCGTATTTTCGGATGTGCGGTATATGTTCCTGGGTGGCAGATTGCTACAAGGACGCAGGATCGAGCCCTGGCAGCCGCAGTGTGGGAGTTTTATCCCTCCAATGTGGGGGATAGCTCCTTGTGGGCACCAGGCACTGGTCCTCCCACCTAATGGGCCGCTGAGTCACCATGATTTACTTCCTCCACCCAATCCTGTCGGGCCAGGGGGTGGGGGCCCTGGGGGCGAGGGCTTCGCCTTTTGCTACAAAGTCTTAAGTAAAATTATAAATTAAACAAGAAATGGTTAATTCCATTATCTTGAGTTTAATTTAAATAAAAAGCTTGCTTTCTATTTTATTATCTTAATACAGTTCATTAATGTTACCTTGTTTATTAGCAAGTACAAATTGCTTACTAAGCAATCATATATAATTAATTGGTCATTACATCAACCCCAACTAATTCAAAGTTCATTTATAATATAAATCTAATCTATCAACATGAAAAATTAATGGAAACTTGAAGGATCAATTACTTTAAAAGATATACCAGAGCATACCTTCTTCCAATTCTTGGCTTTCATCTACCATCTCTAATTCTCTTGTCAATCTCTTTTTTTTTTTTTTTTTTCTATTTCTCTACTCCAGATTTTCATTCTCTACCCAAGAATGGTAGTGGGAAAGGTAGAATATTGATAAGCTTATTTCATTTCTTCAACCGCCTCAATTTTTCTTAATCTTGAAGTCATTTCACCTTTTATTTATTTATATAATACTAATTATTAATATATGTATAAAACTAAACTAAAAGTTGCTGTGGGAATATAAATCCCATGCTACACCCACAAGCTATACACGCATATATGTGTATATATATAAATAAAAATTATTTAATTATTTATCTTCTTAGCTTATATTTTTAATTTAAATAGTGAGCCGTCCACTTAAACCTCTCGTAAACTAAAACTTCGTCACATACTAGGAATGTCTCAACAATTATACTTTAAAGTTACTCACCATATCGCACATAAATAATTTAATATTTAAAAGTATGATAAGATATTGCAAATTCACAATTAGCACCTTTGTAATATGAGATTAACGCAAATTATATATAACACATATACAATTAAATGCACGAAATGCATGAAAATATTGGTCAATGAGCAACGAATTTATTTCATGTTCATTTAAATAGTACTGCTAACCATAAAACAATTTGTATTATCATTTAAATGTCGATAATATTACTAAATTTTTATCACCAAATTTTTTGTAAAAAAATACATATTTCTCAATCATAAATACAAGATAAAATAAAGTGGAGTCCTTAAATAATACAAAAAAAATATACAAACTCTATTAGTCTATAGGTTGTGAGAAGTTCGGGTCTCACACTGTATCCGCCATATCAACTCTATGACAAATATGATAAGTGTATACGCAATTCACGAACGCGCGGTAGAAGTATATAGTTATCTATCTAATTATGGAAATCATAAATTATGGAAAAGATGGATGCTTGTGCAACATAAGCAAACAAGATATCATGGTTTGGCACCATATAACATAGACATCCTAATAAACATCTTCCTTTTGTTATTCAAATACCTACCTAACAAATTAGACCTTCCACGATGCTCTGTTCACAGTTCACACAACTCAATTGTCAATATTTGAAATTTTTGAGGTTATCTGGATTCCTTTCCTTGATTGGGTGGATCTCTTGTTTTTTTTTATATATATATACATATTCATATATACGGAGTAATGGTAAGGAATACCGAGCTGTGTTCGATTAAAGATGATGATGGATGAAATAGAAATAGAAATAGAGATAGAAAAGAAGAATGTCGATAATTCAATGAATAGGAAATATGCGTTTAATTGGGGATGGAGAAATTTTATGTCAAATAAAAATTGATATTGTAATATTTTATAAGAGACACTCTCTTTTGAAATATTTCACATGTAAAATATACCTAAAATAGACAAATATTAAAAAATTCACAGGTCGGTCACTACAGGTCAAAATTCGCGATCCTAAGCTGATCAAACTAATTTTCAAAAAATAAAATTGCACAAGACTTATTTCAGGATTTTTGCTCCCAGGTTGTGTTACTATATGAGCAAATGTATATTACTGTAAAAGCAGTGTGGTACTAGTTCTTTAAAAATAGATTTTTTATACTTTAAAATAACAATAATGACAAATATGTGTTTTTACAAGAATAAATATGTGTCTTTAAATTTATTCCCCATCCCTTTAAATCTAGATTTATTGTTTCATAAATTAACACACATTTGCTCCAATAATAACATACATATTTGCTCTAATATTAACACACTTTTGCTCCAACATTAACACACATTTACTCTAACATTAACAGACATTTGCTCCAACGTTAACACACGTTGCTCCAATAGTAACACACATTTGTAGTAACATACATTTACTCTAACATTAACACGCATTTGCAGTAACACATATTTACTCTAATATTAATAAACATTTGCCCCAATAGTAACAAATATTTGTAGTAACACACATTTACTCTAACATTAATACACATTTGTAGTAATATATATTTATTCTAACATCAACACATATTTCCCCCACCAGTAGCACACATTTGCTCCAACAGTAACACACATTTGCTTTAACAGTAATATATGATTGTCATTATGGTAACACAATCTAGGAGGGTGCTTTCATGTATTTGTGCAAACATATTTTTATCCATTGAGTAAGACATTTGTGTTATTATTGTAATACAATTTTCACTACCTTACATGAGTTATTGTATGAAAAAAAAAATTATTTTTGTAAAAATAAATAAATATTTGTGAAACCCAATATTTGAATAGATACATGTTGCTCTTATATTGTGTGGGAAAATATTTATTTCAGTAAAAATACACAAAAAATTGTGAAAAAATAACCTTTAGTCTAATAGTAACACACATTTTGCCCTTCAATAACATGCATTTACCCATATAGTAACATAAAATTGGGAGCGAAAATCCTGAAACTTGACTTGCGCGAGATTTTGGGAAAAAAAATCACCTATCCATCCCGACCCGACCAAGATTCGCGAATTTTTTAAATATGTGTTATTTTATGGACTTATGATCCGTAAAATATTTCACATAAAAATTTTTGATTGTATAATTATTAGTTAGTGAAATAATAATTTAGTAAAAGAAAAGTAGGAAAATATAGAAAAAAATGTGCGAGAAAATGACACGACCACAATCGAATGACCTCATTATTAACCAAACAAAGTCTTACATGTCAACTCATCATCCATATCATTAATTACTTTAAATTATTTAAATAAAAAATTTATAAGGTTAATATATGGAAAATATCCAAATTTCCTCTCTCCTCACAGTTGTTCTCTTTCTTTAATTTCATCTGTTGGTGATCAAATTTAGTTGATTGGGTTAGTGACTGTTTTAATTCGGTTTAAGACCACCAATCAATTACGTGTGATTGATTACCACCGTAAATGGTAAATCGAAGATTCGGGATATGAAGTAATAAATACGAAGGTCGAAATCGTATTAATTTCGTATGTGTGTACGTTTAGGTGTATTAGTGTGTGTTTTGGGAGTATTTGTCAAATTGAACTTGTATTTCTTAAGCTGGAGAACAACTATTTATAGAGATTAGCAAGCATGAGGTGTCTATGACTCTTGGTCTCCCTAGCTTGCATGCTTGACAAGTATCCTTTGACCTTAGTTTGACCTTATCTAAGCCGAATCTTAGTTACAAAGTCTTCTTTGGTCTTATCTCGGACTTCATTGTTGTTCGCCCAGGTCGGCTTAGTTGATCCAGAATGGTTTTTCCATAAAAGTTGTTCGCCTTTTTAATGTATGGCTCAGAAGTTGTTCGCCTTTCTGTTTTACTCAGATTGACTTTGGGATCTTGGTCCTTTGTTCGTCGACATACATCACTTAGGCTGGTAGATGCACCCCCTTTTGACAATGTTGCTCGTCATCAGTGACTTGGCAGAATGTTCATATCTGGTCTCAGGTCTTAAAACCTGTTCGCCAGTATGTTGTTCGTCGGTATAGTTGTTCGTCAGTTTATACACTCCCTGGATTGGTTTATGCACCCCGACTTGATTTTCTTTGTTGATCACCTTTGACTTGGTGTTGACTCTTCATAATCATTCTTAAGGTTTTAATCCTTGTTCGCCTAGCAATAATTGATGTTCGCCTATCAACATCATCTCCTCCATTATTGTAAATTTGTGAAAAGTTCTCATATTCACAAAAAAATAAAAGACAGATTTTCATTGTTAATCTACAGGAAGTTCTCGTACTAAAAGTCGAAAAGAAAATAAAATCAAAATTTCTACCGGTTAGAATATTCGCGGGTCTGAAATTTAATAAACTGTGTTATTTTCATATAACGGAAATGATCACATGTCCACCGTTGAACATAATATTATATGCCCACTGCGAATGTGTTAATGACATATAAGCAGTAGTCCACTATTATTTTAATTAATTATTTATATCTGTTTATGTGTCATTAACACATTCACGGTGGGTATATAATATTATGTCCATCGGTGGGCATGTGATCAATTCTGTTTCATATAAATAATCAATGGTGAAAGTAGAATTAAATTTGAAGGCTAGTAAATCATTGAAAAAATCTTGGTGGACAAGTCTTTACTAAATTGTGACGTACCTACGAGACAATCCCCTTTTGAATTAATTTACTTTTAGGTTTTAAATGAACTTGTTTTCCATATCATGTGTTTTGATATTATAAAGACACATCTAAAACTCTTTATACCATATAATGTTAAGTTATAACTAAATTTACCAAAAAGGCTAAATATATAAAGTGACTTTAAATTCAATAAAACTCATATAATTGAAAATAAAAATCTTATTCACAACTCATATTATAAAAAACTGAAAAAACTCTTTAATAACAATAAAATTCATATTTTAGATTTGATTTATACTTACATAAATAATATGATTGTCAAACTAAATATCGTAAAAATAAAATTAATTTTATACATGAAACACTGAAAATTAGATTTGAAAAATGGAAAATTTATCGAGCTGTGAGTGAAAATAAAAATGAGATATAAAAAAATAAAATGAAACTTGATTAGTTAAATTTGCAAGACCAGGTATTTTTTTTTTTTTTTTTTGTGTGTAGAGGTTCACCACTAAGCAAGTTTAATTTCATTTATTGCATAAACTTTCACCAAATTTTAACCTTATTTCTCTATGTAGGTGCCGAACAAGTTAAGAGATGGTTAAAAGTTTAGAACGGAGGGGTGAATAGACTTTTAAACTTAATTTTTGTGACTTAACAGAATAAGCAAACCTAAGAGTAAGTTGTTTCAATAAGGCTAAGTGGTGGGAGGTGTTTAGCCCGAACTAATAAAAATCCTACTGATTGCTATGTAGTTGGTCAATTGGACAACTATCAGATTAGGCTGAGTTCGAAAGTGTGTGGGCTCTAACTCGTGCGTATGAAGATCTTTGATAAAATAAGTAAGTACAAATCACATTTGATCACTTGGTGTGAGTTAGATGAGTTTTATGCAGATGATACTTTTTGTAAAACAAATAAAGCATGCAAGTATTTATACTGGTTCGAAGGCCCCCGTTTCTAAATCTACTCGTCCCAGACAAAGTAGAGGTAGTTTTGTTGGGACAATGTCAGTTTTGATTAGATCCCAAAACCCCTGAAAAGATGTTTGCATTTGTTTGTCAAGCTAGTCTTGGTTAGGTTTGTACTTAGTCATTTTACATTTCACAGGTACTCAGTAAGAGGAGCACTTACTGTTGACAATCAAGACTCAGAGCCTGAAGATGATAAACCATCCTGAACTTATGGCAGTCTCCTAAGCTGGCTGAGTAAGTCTCAGTGATGAAGAGTATGACCCTGAGGTCAGTACTACTCAGTCCTGAAGGGAACAAGATAAAACTGAGTTAATGGGAAGACTTGGAGTAGAGCCAAGCAATGCAAAATGAATGTCAGCGTCAGGACAAGAGTGGTGAGCTCAAGACAAAATGAACTTAATAAGATAAGCCTGAAGCCCAGGAATAAGTTCTGACATTCTCACCAACCTGATGACGTGGACCAATCCTGGAAGGACACACACGTACGGAACCTGACAAGAAGACTGAATTCAGACTGCATTTTCAACGGACAAGCATTTAATGTGCATTTAATGCGACTACCTATTCCATGCAAAGGACGGTTGCTGCATGAAGATATGTCCGTTTGAAGCCACTCTACATAGTTGACAAGAAAGGCTATCTCTCCAACGGATAGTTTTTCAAATCACCTATAAATACAGAAGACCTTGAACCCATTCAAGGTTACGGAAAATTTCCAAGCCAGAAATTACTCAAACTCTCAAGCATTCAAAAGCACTCAGCCTTAGAAGAAGCACTCGAAACCATCTAAATTTCCCAAGTGTTTCTTAGTTACTAAGAGTTATTCTGTATTCCAAGAGCAAAATAGCAATATCTTAAGCTTAGAGAGATTATCCAATCCTTAGCATAGCTTTGTTTTGTAAGGATAGTCTCAACCTAGTTGGAATCCAAACTGAAACCAAAACCCTAAGTTAGGTTTGTTGGGAGTAAGTCAGTTAGTGTGTTAGTAAGGAAGTATGTATAGATCAGTGAGGTTAGCTGGTCTTGGTGCACCTTGGCACGTTAAAAACAAGAATCCCTTGAGTGGATTTCCTGTTAAATCAGGCCGTGGAGGTATGAGCTTGAGTCTCTGAACAACGTTAAACTTGTTGTGTTCTTATTGCTTTGATATTGTGCTTACCTGCCATATTACTTGTTCATTCATAAGCATTCGGTTTATCAGGCTTGTATCAATCAGCCTGATTCTCTAAAAAGAGCACTGCCCTTACTAAACACGTTTCATAATTGAGTAAAACAAGTTTTCAGAAAGCAAACTAAACAAGACTTTAAACTATCAGGGCTCACGCATTTCCGCACTGAACTTGAACTGATAGTTAGCCAACTGACCCTCACTCCTGTGAAGTCAGTAGGTGTATTATCAGCTCCTAGTTCTTTATCACTCTGAGTAAAGGGGACTCAGTAAGTTTTTAAGTCTGAAAATTGGTATACGTGTATTCCCCCCCATACACGTATTCCTCAGTCTTGTACCGGGACCAACAAGTGGTATCAGAGCAGTGGTTCAAAAGACCACTGACTTTGAATACTAATAGTTTCTGAGGAGAAACTGTTGGTGGTCACTGAACAGATCTGAGTTTGCTTTTCATAAAACTTGCATCATCATGACTTCGAGGAGACTTGAAGCTTCGTTGCCTGAATTCTCTGTATCTAACTTTGTCTATTGGAAGTTCAGATTAGAAGCACATCTTGATGCTATCCATAACCAGATGCCGCATGTTCTCAGGGAAGGACCGATCAAGATCATTGTCCCCAACACCAGAGGAAGAGGATATGATGATCTTGATATTGGTGTACCCATTCCTAAGGAAAGGAAGGATATGACCACTGATGAGATCAAGATGATGGGGCTTGATAATGTGGCCAGAAATATCATCTTGCACACGGTGCCTTTCGAGGAGTCAGCAAGGCTGATGAACTTAAAGACGGCAAAGGAGGTTTGGGATGAGCTGACCAGGATGTGCGAGGGGTCAGAGAAGATAAAGGAGAACAAAAGAAATATTGCCATTCAGAAGTTCGAAGCGTTCGAGATGTTGCCTGATGGGACAATCGATCAGATGGAGTCAAGGTTCATCAAGTTGATGAATGAGTTGGTGATGCTGGACAAAGATGTCCCAAAGAGAGATGTTGCTTCAAAGATCCTGAATGCCCTTCCTGAGAGATGGGATTAATAGTGTAATTATGCTTAAAAATACTCAGGATATGAGCAACATAACTTCTGCTTTACTTTTTTCAGAGTTGAAGGCACTGGAATTTGATCTTAACAAAAGAAAGAAGAAAGTTCAGCCAGAAGAGGAGGAAAAGGAGAAAACTCCCGAGAAAAGTGTGGCGTTCAAGGCCAGGGCTAAACCTGTTGAGTCTTCATCAAAGTCACTAATGGAGATGAGCAAGGAAGAGCTTGCTGAAGAGTACAGCCTGATGGCCAGACGCTTTGATAAGCTTAATTCCAGGTTTGGTCGTTATAAGAAATTTTATCAGGACTCACGTGATAGGAAACCTGAAGGAACCCACCAAAGCTCAAGGAGATATGAGGAAAGGAGAAACACTGATCAGAGGAGAGATCGTGGCGATGAAAGAAGATATTCAGATCCAAAGCCCGATTGAAGAGATGAACAGAGACGTACTCATGATGACAAGCACTCAGGGAAGACTGAAAGCTTATCAAGACAAAGGGAACCTGACTCAAGGAGGAACCCTGAACCAAGGAGAGAAAGAGGAGATGAGCAGCCAACATGTTACAACTGTAACAAGAGCGGACACTATCAGTATGATTGTCCGAAGCTGAGTGCAAGGGAAAGAGAGGACAGGAGAGCCAAGAGAGACCAGAGACTTGCTGACAGGAGAGCCATGCTCGCTGAGGATGCAACTGACTCTGATGGCCCTGAGGAGAGGTCGCCTGAACACTTTTCAGATGATGAGTACGATGATGTTTGCCTTATGGCAAGGGAGGAACCTGAGGTAACATCTAACTCTGTATGTGGTTCCTACACTGGTCAAAATCCTGAGCTAAACTCAGAGTCAGTCAGAGAAATGAACCTTCAGATCTGCCTGGATTAATTGATGGTTGATTTCTCCAGATTGCAGGAAACTAATGTCTTCTTGGTAGAGGAGAACAAGAAATTGAGTACTGAGGTTCAAAACCTGAATGAACAACCCACTCAGTCTGATCTTAAGGAATCAGCTCAGATTGTGAGACTAACTCAGGAGATTGATTTAATCAATGATGAGCGTCTTCCAAGAGAGAAAATTCTGAAGGAACTAGCTGATGAAGAGTTGGTTAGGAAGGAAGAACTGAAAGTACTTAAGAGTAAGTTTGATGACCTCTTTACCAGACATGAAATCCTGAAAAAGAGTGAGGACTCTCTCAAGAAAAAGGTTGCAGCAATGAATAAATCCTCAGTGGCTAGAGAGGAAATAAATAGCAGCCAGATGCTTGGGAATGAGAAAAAGGGACTTGGATATGTTCCTAAGAAATCCTCACAAGGTCCATCTCATGTTGCTTCAGGGAGCGACACTGAGAGGGTATTTGTTCAGGCAGGCCAGAGTGCACCCAAGGTTGTACTCCAGGCCCGTCAAACTGATAAGGGCAAGGAAACTGTTGACACAGTCAGGGTTGCCCCCAAGGTAGCTAAGCCAAAACCCAAGGGAAAGACGAAGCAACCTAGGGAGGCCCCTGAGAGCTCAGGCCAGGGAAAACCTCAACGAAAGCAGAGGAAGACTCAGGTCAAGAGCCCTCAGACTGGTCAGCGAGGGTACCATCATGCTTGACAATACCAACAGGGAAGGCCAAATATGATGACACCCCCATGGTTTTGGCATCCTGGGGCCTTTAACTGTTTTCCATTCCCTCACTTGCCTAGGGGGAATAGAACACAGGGCCCTTATCAAGAACAAGGCCCAGGACCTGCTGCACCCAGACCTAGGAAGAACAGAAAGCCAGCCCAAAAGGCACCCACTCAGACTCCTGTGAAGCCTAAGTCTAGCACTCAGACACCATCTTCCTCTCAGGCAAAGAAGAAGAAAGTTGTGTATGTCGATGTTTCAGGGAGACAAATTCATCACTATGAGGCAATCAGGGTTGTGAAGCAAGTCTGGATCCCGAAGGGTACAGCTGACACAATAGGACCCAACACCAAATGGGTACCTAAAGCCTGATTTGCTTGCAGGCGGCTGTGGATCACAACAAGAGTACCTAGACAGTGGTTGCTCAAGGCACATGACTGGAATGAAGAGTCTTCTCCAAGAATATCAAGCTAAAGATGGTCCACAGGTAACCTTTGGTGATAACTCAAAAGGTGTTACTAAAGGTTTTGGTGTTTTAATAATAGGTACAGTCAGAGTGGAAAATGTGTCCTTTGTGGAAGGACTGAAGCATAACCTGTTGTCAGTAAGTCAATTCTGTGACAAAGGGTTCAGTGTTGAGTTTTCATCGAATATATGTTCAGTCAAGGACAAATCAACACAAATGCTTCTATCAGGTATCAGGAAAGGTAACGTTTATCTCGCTGACTGGAGCAGCACTATTCCTAATACTTGTTTTGTTGCTAAAAGCTCTCTATAGCTCAGTTGGTTATGGCATAAAAGATTGAGCCACCTGAACTTCAAGATTCTTAACAAAATTTCTAGACAGTCACTTGTTGAAGGTCTACCTAATGAAGTTTTTAGCAAAGATCACATGTGCAAAGCTTGTCAGGAAGGAAAGCAGGTCAGAGCCTCATTCAAAGAGAAAGCTTCTCATTCCACTGACATGATTCTTCAGCTCTTGCACATGGATTTATTCGGTCCCATAACACCTGTGAGTCAGGATTGCCCAATAAGTTCTGGGCTAAGGCAATCAACACTGCATGCTATACTCAGAACAGATCCATGCTGAACAAATAACATGCACAGACCCCATATGAGACATGGAATAAAAGGAAACCTCTTATTTCTTATTTTCATGTATTTGGTTGTAAGTGCTTCATCCTCAACAATGGGAAGACCCAATTGAAAGCTTTTGATAGCAAATCTGATGAAGGATTATTCTTAGAATATTCTGAAGTTAGTAAAGCCTTCAGAGTTTACAATTGTAGGACTCTTGTTGTGGAAGAATCACCACATGTTGTTTTTGATGAATCTGCTAATGAGTCTAGGGTAAAAGTGTTGAATCCTGAGGAGGTCACAAAAAGAGTGACAAGGCTAAGCTTAAAGAATCAACCTGATCCAAAGGTCAAAACTGTGCCAATTCCAAGATGGGATGATGATGACGATAAGGATGATGATGACGATCAGGATGATGAATCAAGTGCCACTCCTAAGCCCAGCACATCAGGGATTGTTGAGCCTCAGACTGAAGAACCGTCTATGAAGATGCTGTCGCAGCTGAGACGTTTCCTGAGTTACCTCATCAAGGGGGAATTGTCCCTGACATTGAGCTTGTTAATCCCTTTGGTATAGACTCAGGATTATCCCATTCTGTTCAATTTCCTGAATTTTATGAGCCTGTAGCCACTAACATTGCAGGAACTTCAGGAACATCTCCTGGCAAGAGAACATGGCTAGAGGATCATCCCATTGATCAAATTATTGGTGATCCAACTGAGGGAGTCAGGACCAGACGGTTCCATGGTGAGAGTGCATTGTTCTGTTGCTTTCTATATGAGCAAGAGCCCCAGAACATTGAAGAAGCTCTCACTGACTCGAACTGGATCATTGCCATGCAAGAGGAGTTAAATCAGTTCACAAGGAATCATGTTTGGGAACTGGTGGATAGACCTAGGCATCAAGGAGTAATTGGTACCAAGTGGGTCTTCAAGAACAAGAAGGATGAGAATGGTGTTGTGGTAAGGAACAAGGCGAGACTGGTCGCAAAAAGGTATTGTCAATCTGAAGGAATAGACTATGATGAAACTTTTTCTCCAGTGGCCAGGTTAGAAGCTATCAGGTTGTTCCTTGCATATGCAACATATAAGAAGTTCAAGGTGTATCAAATGGATGTCAATAGTGCCTTCCTGAATGGTGTACTCAATGAAGAGGTATATGTTGAACAACCTCCCGGGTTTGAGGTTGGAGATAGAGTATACCATTTGAAGAAAGCACTCTATGGACTTAAGCAAGCACCAAGAGCTTGGTATGATACCCTCCCTCAATTCCTGACAGACCACGGGTTCAAGAAGGGAACTGTGGATAGGACATTGTTCAGGATCACTGAAGGTGATGACATTCTCTTGGTCCAGATTTATGTGGATGACATAATATTTGGATCACCAAATCATCAGTTTTGTGAGAAATTCTCTAAGTTGATGACTGGTAAATTTGAGATGTCAATGATGGGAGAGATGAACTTCTTCTTAGGATTGCAAGTCAAGCAGACTGATCAAGGTATCTTCATAAATCAGGCCAAATATACAAGAGACTTGGTTCACAAGTTTGGTGTTCAGAACAGCAATCCAGCCAGGATCCCTATGAACACAAATTGGAAGATGGATCCTGACACTGAAGGGACTTCAGTAAATCAGACTGAGTATCGAGGGCTGATAGGTTCCTTGTTGTACTTGACTGCAAGTAGGCCTGACATTACGTTTGCAGTTGGTGTGTGTGCTAGGTATCAGTCTGATCCCAAGAGAAGTCATTTGGAGGCTGCTAAGATGATACTTAAGTATTTGAAGAGGACAATCAATTTGGGACTATGGTATCCTTCAGATGACAACATAGAACTGACAGGTTATTCAGATGCAGATTATGGAGGTTGTAGGATTAATAGAAAATCAACCTCAGGGACATGTCAGTTTTTAGGAAGTAAATTGATCTCGTGGTTTAGTAAGAAGCAGAATTCAGTGGCTACATCCACAACTGAGGCTGAGTATATGGCTGCAGGTAGTTGTTGTGCTCAGATTTTGTGGTTAAGACAACAGTTGAGGGACTACCAAGTATTTGCTAATGAGGTTCCAATCTATTGTGACAACAATAGTGCAATAGCAATTACTCAGAACCCAGTGCTTCACACAAGGTGCAAGCATGTGGATATTAGGCATCACTTCATTCGAGATCATGTGGAGAAGAAAGATATCAGGATGGAGAAGATTCACACTGACAGGCAAAGAGCTGACATCTTGACTAAGCCTCTGGCTGAAGCAAGGTTTATGGAACTGTCAGTGGAGTTAGGACTCTTAGATCCGGGAGAGCAGTCAGTGTAGGGTTCTAGGGGGAACTCAGGCCAGACTCGACTCAGCGAGGTATCAGGGTGCTACGATGTCTCCCTGACAGGTATGAGTTCTATCCTGACTCCTATGAATTCCAAGCATCTCCCTGAGTCCCTCGTCCTGAAAATCTTTATTAAATGCATTCCATTTTATTTAAAAGCGCGTCTTTTCATATTTAAACCCACGCGCACCGGAGCATTTAATGCTTCAGTTACTTTTTCATATACGTGTCCGTTTTATACGGAATATGACTGACGTATGGATTTGATTGATATTGAGATTAATCCTGGCCCTTCATTTCAAAACCTTTCGAATTCAGGAATTAATCCCAACCCCACGTCTGAGTAACTGACTTAGTCATATCAATCAAGAATGTCATTCGAGGTTTTTACGCAAACACAAAGCACATCTGCACACCGAGTTTTCTCTCAATCTCAGAACTTTTCAAAAAATCTCTCTTCTTCAAAATCAATGGCACTTCTTGATTCCAACTGGACAACCGATAAGCTCGAGGATGTTGTCAATAACAAGCTCGTACACATGGATCAAATCATCTCCATGGAGGGTACCTGTCTCACAGTGGAGGAAATCAAACTTGTTTTTAAATGGATTTCCAAAGCTGGGTTGGAAACATACTTTACCACTCGCCCTATCTCTGTGCTTCCAAGAACGGTCGTGGAAGCCTATCTCAACATGTTCCTACGGAGGGAGGAACTCTTCACGAAAGTGACCGCGCTCAAGCCGACGGGGGAGAATGACGGCGACGGCGAACCTCTCTACAACTCAGAGGTGGTCACCATCGATATTAGGAGGGCGGTGAGGGAAGTTTTTGGACTGCCATCCTCAGGTATCAACCCAAGGCTCTACAAGGAGAACTTGGAGGGAGAACTCCTGGGAAAATGGACCAAGGTGGGGTCGTCTGAGTTCAGGGCTCGTCAGAATAAGAACACTTTGAAGCCTGAATATAGAGCACTTGTGGACCTTGTGTCCAAGATGGTGATGGGATCCACGGGATCTCATGAGCAATTGAGCCTGCCCAAGCTGAGGTTGATGGGGGCTATTGTAGATGGCGTGGAAGCCAACTGGGAGCAGTTCTTTCTGGACCAACTTCATCAGGCTGGTCTGGACAAGCTGAAGAGGGATGAGGAGAAGAAGCACATCTCCGTTGGTGCCATTCTGCCTTTCGAAAACAGGCTCTCAATCTTGATTACTCATGCTTGCCATGGGTACACCTTCGATTTTGAGGATAGCCTTTCCTCGAAAAAGGTGATGTTTACCTCACTGAGTGATACCTACTCAGTGCTAGGGCTGACTGATCCCAATGCTAAGGCAAAGGGCCAAGTCAAAAAGCCAGCTGGTAAGACCAAGAAGGTGGCTACCAGTCTCATTGATAGGGTAGATGATCTCCTTGAGAGGAGCAAGGAGGTAGAGGAGGAGGTGGCAGCTGAGAAGGAGGTGGATCAGCCTGCAGTGGAGGAGGCTGAGAAGAAGAAAAAGAAGGTAAGGGTTGTGCTGTCAGGGAAGAGCACTGCGTCTAGGACTAAGTCTGATCCCAAGAGAGCCGTATCTGAGGCTGAGGGAACTGATGATGACGTCAGGAAGGAGAGTGATCAGGGTGAGAGGCCCTTAAAGAGACTGAGGAGAGGGGTCAGAAAGTCTCCAGCTAAGAGCTTGCCGACACTGAGTGAGAGGGAGAAGTCAAGCTCTCCTGGAGCCTCTGACTTAGAGGAAGTGAGGAAATCTATCGAGACGGCTGAGTTATTGCAGCCTGAGATAGTACCCCCTCAATCACCCACACACCCTGAACCCCAAACTCAATCCAACCCTGATCCAACACCTCAACCCACCCAAACACCCCAAACCTTAGACCCAAGCATTCCAACTGAGTCAGTGCCATCAACCTCACCAATGAACGAGCCTGACCAGTCATCTGAGCCAAATCTTCCCAACCCCACAGACTTTCCCTCTTACCCCAACCCCAAAGATTGTCCTAAAACCTTTCCAACTGAAGAAGATGCCTTTCTTCTAATACAGGAGGAGGAGGAACTGGATGAAAACATGATGGGGGGAGTGCTGGAGAACACCCTTAGGGGAAACGCCACTGAATGGGCATCTAAGTGCTGGCCCGGGCTGAACAGATACAAAGAGCTACTGGCAAATGTAGTTGAGCTCAAAGTCTGGTTGGAATTCAAGCAATCCAACATGCAAGAACAACATTTGCTAGTGGATGCTCGTGGCTGGGAGCACTGGGAAACCGAGGAGGCCCGGTTGTGCTCTTACTTTGGACTGACTAGCTGGCTTCAACTGCTCAACTTTGAAAATCTGAAGGAGCTGGTCAATAGCCTGATGTCCAAGAGCAAGGCTGACATCCTGTCTGAGGATGAGGACGATAAGGAGGATGATGAAGATGCTCAGGGTGGAGCAATGGAGAAGGCTGTGGAGGAGACAGCAAGGGACGTTGACGATATGAGCTCTGAGCCTCAAGCTCAGGGGGAAGGTGAGAAGGACACTGGTGCCAAGGGTGGACCAGTGGCTGAGGATGTTATGAACATCTCAGCTGCCGATGAGACATCTGTCGATGAATGGATTCCCTGCCCTGAGACAAGGGAGAAAGATGTTGAGGCGTCTAAGGAGACTCCCAGTTCCGAGGGACAAGTTCCTAAGGTTCGAGATGGCATGGCTGAGCATGAGCAGGCGGCCTTGACCACTCAACAACTGCCTTCAGTGCACCCTGAAGAGGGGACTGAGGATGCAGGGGCTGACAAGGGAAAACAGCCAATCACTGATGAGGCCGTTGATGAAGATGTGATGATAACTGGGGTCGGCCGTGCTGAGTTTACGAGCATTGTGGAGGTCAAGAAGGAGAAAACCACTGAAAATCTAGCTGAACTTCAGGAGGAAGTAATGAGGCTACGAGCTGAAAAAGAAGAAGACTCCAAGGCCCTGGCAAAACACATCAGGTGGACGAAGTCAGCCTACAACACCCTTGCCAACAAGGAGCTGATTTTGTTGAAGAGAACGATGACTAACACGGCCAAGTCAGTGAGAAATGAGAGGAAGCGAACAAAGAAGATGCTAAGGCAAACCTTGAAGCAATTGGCTGAGAAGGATGAGCAAAGGAAGGAGGATCTCAATCAGGCTGTGGAGAAACTTGCAGCTCAGGCTGGAGCACTATTTACTCAGGTCATTTCTGGCTCAGCCTCAAAGTTGGAGCTGAAGTCAGAACGCATTGCTCAGACTTCAAAGCAGATGAGCGATCCGCTCTGGTGGAGGAGAAGATTAAGAAGGCTGAACAAAGACTCCAACTCTCCATGGAGGTCTTTGAGAAGAAGGTGAATGCCGCAATCAGTTATGTTTCTTTTGCAGGAACTGGTATCTCGATGGGAGTTGAGTTATTGAAGGAGGGAATCAATGATGTCCATTCCCTAGCCTCCTTTGTAATCAACAGTGGATCTGACGCATTCCCATCCGAGGCCAATGATGATGCCAAAAAGGGGGAAAAGAAGAAGAAAAGATCCCGCCCTGAGGCATCTGAGGCAGTCAACCAAGGCGAAACAGTTCAAGCCAATCCTGAAGCTGATCCTGAAGGAAATGTGCTGAGGGTAAGGAAGTCAGCAAGGTTGGCGGCAGTGGAGAAGGAAGGAGAAGAAATTGTTGCCAGGCTGAAGGCGGAGGCAGCAAAGGCAAAGACTGATGAACCTTCTAAGCAACCTGAGCCAGTTCAGAAGTCTTCTCCCATGAGCACAAGGAAGAACCCCATCACTTACTCTGGGGAGATGGTGGCGGAGTTATGCGCTGAAGCATGGGGAGATCCTTCTGAGAAATCTGAGGCTGTGCGCAGGGCAGAAATTGCACAAAAGGAGAAAATGCGCATCTTGGAGAAGAAGGTTGAAAAGCTGACTGATATCACTGAGCTTCAATAAAGGGAA
Organism: Ballota nigra; assembly: GCA_947034835.1. Lineage (NCBI taxonomy): Eukaryota > Viridiplantae > Streptophyta > Magnoliopsida > Lamiales > Lamiaceae > Ballota > Ballota nigra. The sequence continues at coordinate 31,379,536 of OX344727.1, forward strand.
CTCGATGATGCAGTGATCAGTCTGCTTAGAAGGAAGAAGGCGAAGCCTGAGACTAGGAAGTACAGAAAGAGGCCAATAGTAAGGAAGTCATCAATTCTTCAAGTCAGTAGGCCAGAATCAGGATTAAGGGAAGCTTATGTCGATGAGTTCATCTCAGAGGCATTTAAGGAGTTTTGGGCTGATGCAAAGGATGAGTTTGTGAAGTTGTGGTATGTTGTGAAGAAATGGGGCGACACTGACGATATCAATGCCCACTTCACTGACTACATGATGGATAATCATCCTGAGTTGTTCCAAAAGATCTTGGAGGAGGCTGATGCAGCTCAAGTCCAAGTGAAGGCTCCTGAGTTCACCATTCGAGCTCCTCCCTTAGTTCCTGGAACCCAAAAGCACAATACAAAGGCCATTATGGTGGAAGTTTTGAAGATTGCCAAAGCTGAAGGATACGTGAACCAACCTAGAAGACTTGACGAGCTGAAGGCGAGTCCAAGATTTTTGCTTCCGGATGCATTTTTCGGCCCATGAGATCACGATTCGGCCCGATGCTTATATATATTCATTCCAAACTCGTTTTTGGAGAGGACTACTTAACACAACATCCCATAGTACTTTTAGAGTTAGTTTTTGACGAGCAAGCTTGAGATTCACGTTTTCGAGGTTTTCTTTACGAATTCATAGTACAGTTTTGCTTTTTAATTTCGTTTCTTTAGACTTTTGTTCGTTAATACTTTGAGACTTTGTTTTCTTAATTTAAATTCAGTTCTTAGCATTTATTTTCTTTCAACCCTAGTTTATGATTGATAATTTATGCATTATAGTCATTATGTTTATGTTCGTTAATTCTTCAATTGTTCTTGTTTACGTAAAAACCATGTCTAGCTAAAACCCTTGCATGCTTAGGGTAGGATGAACTCGTAGAAGTAGGTTGTGGGTACGTAATTAGGGTAATTCGTGACGTTAGGTTTAAATTCTCTTAATTAATGAATTCTTAAAATCAATCTTAACTTTATTCTTGAATTTCGTTCGAGAAGTGTTAGAAAGAGGACGATCTTATCACTCTTTAACAACGAGTAGACTTAATGAGAGGGTTTAGAAAGGGTTAATTAATCTACTAGTTTATCTAAGAAGGAAGACCGCATCACCTTAGTTTAAATTAGGGTCTCATTAATTAAGCACGATCTATTAACTCGTTAGTGGATTAGTGAAGTCGATTGTTAGGATAAAGTATTAGGGTATGAATTCTTGAGCTTTCATCTTACAATCTTTAACTTAGGTTATTTCTTGTGCGTCACGATTATCTTGATTATGTACCTGCTCCGTTAGTATACGTAGGGATTCCTATCCTGAGCATCACCATCACTTATTTGAAAACACACCTTAGTTTATTCGTTTCTTTCGTTCTTTAGTTTAATTAGTTTATTTTAATTTAGAATTAATTCTTCAAAAAAATCCAAAAACATACATTCATATTAGCTACGACGCATAGATCTTCAGGGATCTGTTCGCATACACTTTATCCCTTGGGTTCGATATACTTGGTCGCTATACTTACTTATACTACAGTGAACCCGTACGCTTGCGGGAAATCTACTAGTAGAAAGTTAGTATTTTTCACTTCAAGTCACCCCTGCATGTGAGTTAAATGAAAGCCTCAGTCAATCAATGATATTAATATATTACAAAAGTTATATTTGTTGCGGTAGTCTTTTGAATACTTTATAAAATATGTGAGCTCTCCAAAGTTGTTAGCCTACAAAGTATTGCTGAAACCAAAGAGTTATTGGTATGTTACAGTAAAACAGTTCTATTAGATGTTAAATTATGGTATATTTTTAAAGTTGGACTAACTACAAAGGGAATTGTGTCAAGTTTAGAAATTTCTTTGGAGAAGTGGTAAGAATGTAAAATAATATGCTAATTAACAGAAATTTTAAATGAAACAGACATATCTAAATCACTAGTTTTTAACTAAATTTTAATCGCGTACTCTCATATACACCAGGGGCATGGTGCACCCACTCAACAATTGAAGTTGTTTACACTAAAAAGTGTAAGCTGATTACACTAAAAAGTATGATTAGATTACACTGAAAATCGATTTTCAGTGTAAATTTTTTAGTGTAATAAACTCACTTTAGTATAAACGTTCTCAATTGTTGAGTGAGTGCACCATGCACAAGAGAGTTACTCAATTTTAATAGCCAACTTGTGACAGTTTCTTTTAATTTGTATCACCCACTATTTATCTGTTTAATGTTTGCAATATGGAGAGCCTTTCCATTTACTAGGTCTTTTAGTTCCTCAACTTGCTCATTTTTTTTATTTGCATTCTTCCACACATTAACCTTCTCATATAGTTTTAATTATGATAAAATGGTTGGCCACCCAAAAATGCTGACAGTGAGTTAGTAGCCTTTAAAAAAGATACTTTTGTTTTACAGCTTTTGTTAATCGTTTATGTTTAGGAAAATTTAATTTTGGGTGGTAAAGATTTAATGTGAAGACTTAGTCAAGCACATATAAACAGACTAAAGTTTTTTTTTTAATGAATGAACACCAAAAATAAATTTACTTTATGAAACACATTTTTGTTCACATATTATGTTCATCGAATGAATTTAAAACTTTATGCAAGACACAAGGATTTATTAGATAAATAAATAAATTTAAAAGTAGTCAATTATAAGCATGTTTTTAAATATTATATTTGCCTTTTCTTTTTCGTTTGACAAAATTGTTTCAATTGAGATGAGAAAGAATTGGACTTAACCCTTCTAATAAAGCATGCCATGTGCATATTTAATTAGTATTTGCTTAATCATACACTTCAAGTTTCAATGTTCGTTTTTAAGCTTTTGCACAAGTAGCATTTACTTTCATCTCATATATTATTTTTCAACATTTAGTAAAATAATAATAACAATATTGATAGGCATATTATATTAAATTATGCAATACAAGATATATACTTATTTTTCATTAGCCGGTTGGACTCAAATAATGTCATTGGAAATGAATGGTACTTTGATTTAACATGAGTACCAATCCATCGGTTTTTTTCCATTTGATTTAATATGATTACCATTCAATTGTACTTGTTTCTTGAGCATTGAATTTTCTAATTACTTCTATTTGATTTAATATGATTATCATTCCATTGTATTTTTTCATTTGACTTAATATGATTATCATTCCATTGTATTTTTTCATTTGACTTAATATGATTATCATTCCATTGTATTTTTTGCAATCAAGTCTCTACTATTAGTCTTCATGTTTGCACAATGTTGTACTATTTATTTCATCTCTCAATCAACTTTAAATAAAAGTAGCTGAAAAATTTCTATGTTGGTTTCTATTGGATAAATTCTATTATTTGTATTTTAATACTTAATAGTTTACAAATGTTATTTGTGGTGCAGAATGGACAATTACTTTTATAAAAGATTCATATGGAATGAAGATGACTTCTCAATTTGGTCCGGAGATTTGGATATACCAGAAAGTACGCGAAGTATTATCTTAGTTTAATTTTTTAGTTTCAAGATATTTTGGCTGTGAAGTTTAGTACATTAGTAGTTTATAACTTTTGAGGATGATGAAAGTTCTACATGAGCATATTGGTGTTTAATTTTTCAATGGATTGCATATATTCGAGTACGAAAAAGTTGTAGTGATAAAATTGATTGTTTTTTATTTTTGCTGAATAATATCATAGTTTAGAATGACAAAGTTGTTGTCTCAAGAAGGGCACCTTTAGTGATGAACATATGTTACTATTGTGACATAAATTCCATGGTAAATGCTTCTAAGTGATTAACATAATTGTCACAAAAAACAACCCAAAAAAAGAATTTTTGCGATGAAAATAAATTTATGTGACAATAGTGCTCTAATATTGTGACAATATCTTTGTCACAACTATTCTTTTTTAAGTGCCGAATATATTTTGTCACATGAAACATAAAATAAATAAGGATATTGTGATGAAAACTCATTGTGGGTGACAAATTATAGGATTATGGTGACGATAACTATGTCACAAAAATATTATTTATGTTGACAAAGAGGTTTTGTCACGTGAAAAAAAAATGTAAGGATGTTGTGACGAAAATTAATTTGGGTGACGAATATATTAGGTTATTGTGATGATAATTTTGTCATGATAATATTTTCTACAACGACAAAGAAGTTTTGTCACGTGAACTAACAAGAAAATAAGGATGTTGTGAAAAATAATTAGGGTGACGAAAAAATAGGGTTATAGTGACGATAAATTTACCACGATAATATTATCTTTGACGACTAATAGGATTTGCCACGTGAAACGAAAAAAATGTAGGGATGTTGTGACGAATAATAATTTAGGTGATAAAAATATAAGGTTGTAGTGACGATATGTTCGTCACAATATCATAATATTTTGCGACAAATATGTTTTGTCACTAGCTATTGTGACGATATTTTTTCATCGTCACCACATATCTTTTGTGACGGGCTTTTGGTGACAGTGCTTGTGACTAAAAAAATTATCACCACAAGTCTTTAGTGACGAAAATTTACGTTCTAGCGATAAAAAAATGGCCACGAAAAAGTAATTTTTTTGTAGTGATAGTGATTTTACTAAATTTTGTGAAGACAAAGGTATCTTGCAAGAATTTTCCTAACCAAAAACACCACAGCAAAATGGTATTGCAAAAAAGAAAAATAGGACTTTACAAGAAATGGCTAGGGTCATGCTTGTGTTAAAATATCTTTCAAAAATATTTTGGGCTGATGCTTTAAACACTGCATGTCACATTTCAAACAGAGTTTATTTAAGGCCAGGTACTACAAAAACATCATATGAAATTCTCAATAACAAAAAACCAAATGTGAAATATTTCCATGTGCTTGGTTGTGTTTGTTATATTTTAAATGATACCGAACAACTGCACAAGTTTGATTTGAAAAGTGATAAAGGGTTCTTTCTAGGATATTCTAGAAATAGCAAAGCATATAGAATCTATAGTTTGAGAACTAACACTGTGCAGGAATCTATTAATGTAGTATTTGATGATAATGCAAGTCTTGCAGGTCCAACTATTAAACATGATGTTTCTGGACTTATTGATATACCAGTGGATCCTACAGATTCTGGTCAAAATAAGGATATTGTTCCAAATGCTCCATTATCTTAAACAATATTAATTACCTGAAAAATCATAATCTTATGGGAATTCATTTGAGTATAGCAAAGTTCCATCTTCCAGGATTATTAAGGATCATCCTACATATCAAATCATTGGTGAAAAATCCTCTGGAGTACAAACAAGAAGAAGGATGGGTATAGTAAGTAATCTGGTAAGCACAATTTGTATGTCTTCCATATGTAACAAGGTAAACTATGAGTGTTATCATTCCTTGATTGAGCCTAAGAATGTAATTGAATCTTTAAAAGATGAAAACTGGATTAATGCTATGCATGAAGAGTTAAATCAGGTTGAGAGAAATAATATTTGGACATTAGTTCCTATACCTGAACATACAAATGTTATAGGAACTAAATGGATTTTCAAGAACATAACTGATGAATCTGGTAATATTGTTCGAAATAAAGCTAGGTTAGTAGCTCAAGGATACACTCAAGTAGAAGGAATAGATTATGATGAAACTTTTGCTCCAGTTGCTATAATTGAATCAATTAGGCTATTGCTTGCTATTGCATGTTTCCTGGACATTAAGTTGCATCAAATGGATGTTAAAGCTGCTTTTCTTAATGGAATATTAATAGAAGAAGCTTATGTTGAAAAACCAAAAGGATTTGAAAATCCTGACTTTCCAAACCATGTGTACAAACTGAATAAGACTTTATATGGTCTTAAACAAGCTCCTATAGCATGGTATGGAAGGTTGACTGATTTTCTATTTATTTTTTGTTTTATTAGAGATGAAGCAGATATGAATTTATTTATCAAACAAATTGATAATCACATCATGATTGTTCAAATATATGTTGATGATATTATATTTGGTTCTACTTGTGATAAGATGATTGCACAATTTGTGAAAGAAATGACTGCTACATTTGAAATGACAATGGTTGGGGACTTAAATTTCTTTTTAGGCCTTCAGATTAAGCAAGATAAAGATGGAATTTTCTTTTCACAAAGTAAATATGCAAAAAACCTTGTTAAGAGGTTTGGACTTGAAATTGCTAAGACAGTGAGAACTCCTATGGGTTCTACACATAAATTGTGTAAAGATGATGCTGGTCAAAATGTTGATCCAACATTATATAGATCAATGATGGGCAATTTATTGTATTTGACCTCTAGTAGACCAAATATTATGTTCAGTATAAGTTTATGTGCTAGATATCAAGCAAATCCGAAAGAATCTCACATGAATGCTGTAAAAAGAATTATTAAATATGTGGCAGGTACATGTGATCTAGGGATTTGGTTTGGTAAGGACACTAACTGTACATTGATTGGCTATAGCGATGCAAATTGGGCAGGAGACAGTGATGATAGAAAGAGCACAAATAGAGGATATTTCTACATGGGAAACAATCTCATTTCATGGCATGGTAGAAAACAAAACTGTCTTTCACAATACACTACTGAATCTGAGTATATTGCAGCAGGGAGTTATTGTACTCAATTACTGTGGCTTAAGAAAATGTTTGATGATTACGGTCTGGATAGTAACATACTGACTATATTTTGTGATAATACTAGTGCAATCAACATATCTAAGAATCCTCTACAACATTCTTTAACTAAGCACATAAGTATAAGACATCGCTTCATTGGGGATCTTGTTGAAAAGGAAATTGTGAAATTAGAGTATATCTCCACTGAAAACAATTTGCAGATGTATTCACTAAAGCTCTTGATTTTGAGAGGTTTTCTTCACTTAGAAAATCTCTTGGTTTATGATTTAACTGAATAAATTATTACTATGTTGTGAAACATATCTCGGTATTTGACACAACATCAGAAAACACTTAGTAAATTTTCTGAGTATTTGTTCTATTTGTTTTTTTTATTATCTGTACTTTATAATAGTTATTTGGATTTGAATATGAGTTTATTTTTGTGGTCATATATTATTGCGTGCTAAAAAGTTTGAAATATCACAACAAGATACTTTAATCATTGAGTAACTATGGGACACGGAGCTCGCTACTACGATGTACTCTTTTCAAAAGGTGATTAAAAATGTATCAATTTGTTCATAATCCACTGAGTAACTATGTGGCACGGAGTTCGCAGCTATGATATTCTCTTTTCAAAAGGTGGATCAATATGAAATCTTGTGATAAAAATGTTTAAATTGATAAAACAATCCAATGTTTATTGTGTTATTGAAATGTTGAAATATGTATTCCAACAAAAATAACAACATACTGAGAATTCAAATTACTTATTTTTTTGGTATGGATTAACTAATTTTCAAAATAGAGTAATATTAAGAGAATCTATTAAGAATATTCTGCAGTAATTATTTAATTTTAGTTTTAGCATAAAAATCTTGGGTCATTATTTTCTTTTTTCTTAGAATTATCACAAACTCTCACTCACGTTCGAAATCGATTTTTGTGGAGGTTCTAAAAAACCACCACACTATGCACGATACAAAGTGGAGCATATGTGACAATGTTGGTCCCACTAGTCAGTATTTGATATTATGCGGAAGCTAGATAAATAACCTTTTGTAAACACCTTTTATCAAGAACATAAACAAAACAAGAGATAATAAGAAAAGCAGTAAATAAGACGAGATATATATTGGTTCGGATGTTAAAATCCTACGTCCACACTCCCTTTAGCAATGGGCCTTACTAACCAACCAACATACTCACAACCACTGGAATTGACAAGTACCAGCACCTTGTTACACACTTTAGATCTAAAGTACAAACCACTCCAACCTTATCTATCAAGATGAACAGGTTGAGTATCGATTCCAACTATCAACTCCTTAATGAGTATATGAGTAATAAGAACTTAAGAGTGATAAATTACTTGAGTATTGTAAAAGCTTGAGAGTATTCTTCGTGCGTGTAACTAGAGCTTTTCTTCATACTGACACTCTTGTATTTATAGAGGTGATTAGGGTTTAGCCGTTGGAGAGCTAATCTAATCAGATCTCTATTTATGGAAGCTTCAATCAATCAATTCCCTAATTGATTGATAGGGTTGGTGAGATCCTTGGATTGGTTTCTTCAATAACTTTCCAATCTGATCATGTTGACTTCATTCAAAATACCAACGATCAAATGCTTCCTTTGCAGAACTCTGATTCTTCCAGAGTAGGCTGAACCAGACACCAGATGACCCAGAGGTCCTCTGGTCCAGAGTCGGTTAAGAAACAATTTTCCCTTAGAATCTGGAGATGATTCTAAGCTACTTTTGTTTCACTAGACTCGTCTGGTCTGGGGAAAGGTCTTCTGCCTCTGGTCTGATCTACTCTAGTGAAGTCTTCTAGTGGAGTCCTCTGGTGAAGTCTTCTGGTGGAGTCCTCTATTGAAGTCTTTTGGCGACTCTTCTGGTCTGGCAGTTCCCCCTAGACTAAGTCCTAATCTATCTCCTCATCTGACTAACAGGTCCAGATGGTCCTATTACATCTTCTGATTTGTTTTCCAACTTCATCAAAACCAATAACATTTTTCCTAACAATTTCCCCATTTTTGATGAAGTTAAAACAACACCAGAACTGATCAAAAGATAAGCATGAAAAGCACAGAAAGACAAGATCTTAAAATAGATCTTATCATGCAAACAATGAGACAACAAGAAGTTGTCTTTCAAACAGAAGAGATATAAACTTTTTATTAATGCATCAAAAGAGATTACAAGTTACAAGGCAAAAGTTTCTAATCTAAGCATATCTCATATCATCATTTGGCACAAGGAACCAATCCAGGAAGCGATCTTGAACTGCTCTGAGCTCTGCCGAACTGGATGGAGTGAAGTCCTTAAGAACCTTGGTCTTGAACAGCTTCTTGAGTTCTCCCCAATCAATCTGGTCTCCGTTCATTGGAGTGTTGAGGTAGTGAAATTCAGGCGCAATCACTTCCAGATTGAATTGGATGGTGGAGTCCATCAGTTGCTTGTATAGATCAGAGTCGTAGGTCTTCATCCAGGTGTGGAATGTCCTGTTGATTAAGTCTTCGTCTTCTGGAGGAGGCCTAAGGATGTAGTGCTGGATGAACGAGAGTGTCTTCGCATCCTTCCACCTGTTAATCAACGGAACAGGCACAGTCGAATCAAAATATCCTTCTGTCCTGAGAGGTAGGACATCCATCACTTCAATGGGCTTCTTCTTCTTCTGACTTGAACTTCCACTTGCACTAGAAGGAGGGAGGCATGCTTCTCTTGTCTTCTTGTTCGGCCTTCGAACATATCTGAGTCTCTGCTCTTCATCAATGTTCTTCCTTATTCTAGCAGCTTTCTCTTCTTCAGTTTCTTCTCTAAATCTCTTCTGTGCCTCTTCCACCACTTTTTCTAAGAAGGTCGTTTTCACCCTTCTTAACTTCTTCCTTGCAGGACCAAGAACAGTCACTGGATCTAGCTCAGAATCCAGGTTCTCCTCATCTGTAGTAAGTTGCCTTGCCACTGCAATAGACTTGAGCTCATCCTTCTTCTTCTTCTGGAGCTCAGCTTGAGTAAGAGTACTCTCCAACAGGTCCAGACGACCAGAATGGTTGAATAGTGTATCATTTGTACTCTTTGCCAAATCAGTTCTGGCCTTCTCTTCCCCCTTTTTAACTTCATCAAGGAGGGACTCAACAACCTGCATAATCAGAGTAGGCAGCTCAGTGTTAGAAGAAGAATGAAGATCTCTGAGTTTCTTAGCTTCTTCTACATAGGCATGTGCCTCAGCCACCAGGCGCTCCTGCTTTTGCAACATCTCCTGCAGGGAATCCTTCATCCTGGCAGTCTCCAACATTTGAGAGGCCATCTTCACCTTGAGAACTGAGACTGGGCGAAGCTGGTCCAGAACATGCTCTTGAAGCTGTCTCTGGCTGTCAATGATATCCAGCTTAAGGAAGAGGCCATTTTCCTTGAAAGAGGCCTTAGCAGAGGCAAAAGTTGCCTTGATATGCTTTAGAAAACGCTTCCTTTCCTGCATGATCTGGTGCTCTATCATTGCTGGCCCCAGATGCTGCATTGCCTTAGAAAATCTGCCAATCTCCTGGATTTGTTCATTGAAGAACAACTTCATCTTCTTCAGCATGGCAAAAGTTACATCAAAATCCTCTTCATCAGAGTACAACTCTGGAGGAAAAGAGAAGTGAGGGCCAAAAGTGTAGGAGGGGCCCTCTGGAGAGATCATCACTCCACGCTGGATCAGCAGAGTTCTGACAACCACCTTAGCAGAGGCTGGAGACTCGAGCTCTGCAGGATTTTGCACATTAAGCTTATTCTTCTCTTGGATCTCCCACTGAGCAAAACCAGAGGTGCTCATTTCTTCCAATAAGAGCACCATATCCTCAACATCTTCAAGTCTGGCCTTGCTCCAGACTTTCCCACCAGTCAGATCTGCCAACAGGAGTAAGTGCTCCAACAGGATTGGAAATTGCTCTCTTAGCCAGAGCTGGGCACTTACACTCATACTCTATAGGATGGGGCCCATATCTGAGTCATTGAATGTGAAGGGAGTGGGCATCCGAGCAGAGGAGGATGAGGCTAAGTTGGTAGGCTCAAGTGAAGCATACTCATCTTCACTATCATTGCTAATTGAGCTTGTGGGAGAGGGAGGAGGACCAGGGAATCCCAAGGCCATAGAAGAGGGGGGATTCTGGTCAGGTTGAGTGGAGGAAGGGATAGGTGTTTGGGCTTGTGAGGTAGAGGGGTGAGTTTGAGTAGAGGAAGAGGTCTGTTCTGTACCAGAAGAGGTAATGGGCACCTCTGGTATAGAGGTTGTTTGTGAGGGTGAAGGGTTAGGGGTAGGGGTGTTAGAGAGGGAGAGGGAGAAGATGTTTGTGTTGGAAGAGGAGATGAAGTATGTGGAGTCTGTTCTGGTGCAAGTGCAGAAGGTTGTGCACCAGAAACAGAGGGTTGGGCTACAGTTTCTGGGGGGAAAGGGAAGGTGAGATAAGATTAATATGAGGTGGGGAAGAGGGGTTTACCTCGGCTGAGTCAACATCAGCCAGAATCACAACAGGGGCAGATACATTGGCCTCTGTATCTGGAATGGCAGCAGCAGGTGAGGTCACATCCACCTCCATCTCTGGATGAGCTGCTTCTTCAAGGGCCTGATCCAGAGAGGTATCCAAAAAAGAGCTGGAGACTGGATCTTGCAAGATGGCTCTCCTGGCCCTTGGTTTCCTCTTGAGAAGAGCCTCCTCCTCAGATTCTTCTTCATCTGTAGGCTCATCAAGAAGAAGTGTCTTCTCTTTCTTCTTCTGCTTCTTCATCTTCTTTGCAGAAGGCTTGCTAACAGCTTCATCTCCTTGACTGGTCCTCTTTTCCGTAGGACCAGCCTTCTTAGCCTTAGGTGAAGACACCTCCACATCTTCACCAATTTTCTGCTTCTTGAAAGCAAATGAAATAGGGATCTGGTCATCACCTGATTAACCAGAGATTACAACGTTGGAAGAAGCAGAGGCATCTGACTTCTTCTTCCCTGTTCTCTTGCCCTTTGGAGGAGGAGGAATTGTCTGGATTGGCTGAGCAGGGATGGCTCCTTCTCCATCTGAATTTGGATGCCCATGCAAAGGTCCATCCTTGTTGAATAGGATCTTGGACTTGTTAAATTTCTTGCATCCACTGGCCTTCCACATCTTATCTGGGAGCAGATGATCCAGAATAAGGGTGAGCTTTGTCCCTAAGGTCACCTTAGCTTTAAAGTAATACTGCATCTCTCCTGGCTTATTTGGGCACGCCTCCTTCTGAATCTTCACCTTGTTCTTCCTCATCACGTTCCAGAAGAACTCTGTCCAATCACACTCCACTCCATCATAAATAGCCCTCATCACACACAACCTCCCAGTGAAAATCACATTTGTACTGTGATTTTCACACATCAGGATCTTCACAACTATGTCAAAGAGAGCCTTGTACTTCTGCCTTAGATGCTTGTTAAGAAAGCCCTTGGTCAAGTTCTTGCAAGAGGACCTTGCAAAGATCTTGAAGGATTCAACCGCCTCGCTCTCCTTGTACTTTAGAGGGTCTACTCCAGCCATAGGAACATTTCCAAAGAGCTTGCTGAACTCTCTCGTTGAAAGAACCACCATCTCCTCGTCGATCTTCGAGACAATCTCATCATCATATATCTTCATCCGCACCAGGAACTGGCCTGCATAGTGATTCTGGGTGCGTGAGTCCTTCGGAATCGCAGAGATTAGATCTTCAATGCCAGATCTGCGAAGGAGATGCAAAATATCCAAGGCAACAGAGTTGTGAGTGGAATAGAAGTCCACTGCCATCTCCATCTTCAATTTTTTACAGGCATAGGTGGGGTTGAAGTTGCATTTGGACGCCATTTCTGTAAGAGGGAGATAGAGAAAGAAGAAAGTTTTTGCATAAATTTTGAAAATGTGAAGAGACAGAATGAAAAAAAATCATTATATAAAAGAGATGTACGCATGGATTTGAAATTAGTTGAAATGTGTACGCGTAGAATTAGCATTTAATTAAGGGGACAAGATCAATTCGTCAATTGATTGACATATTGCACTTTAATTAAATCTGACGGCCAAGATCAATTTAGGCAAGACACATATTTAATTGTGTGTGTGGCGCAGTCATTGGGACTGGGTTCGAGGGGTTTTGTGGCAATCAAGATAAAAATTGAAATGATTGCCTAGGCCCACGACCCTAGTTTTAAATACACTCTGAATATAAAACATTTAGGATGTATTTAGTAATTTAAAAGGTGTATCCCAAAGACCAGGCACAGAAGAGTAAAAACTTACCTGTCATCTGGTATTGTAACCAGATGATACCACAAGTGCTCTGATGTTACATCTCATCTGATGAAGCTTGCCTGTTATCTGGTATGGACCCAAGACATGATTTAGGTTTTCTGGTCCATGGCTCATCAGGAGATGTAACTTCTCTGGTATATCTTATCTGCACAAATGTTAGTGATAAGGATAAATAATAAAAGAAGTATTATTGAAATCAAAGGATACTCTTCTGGTGTTCCCTCTAAACCAAATTTGTCTCTGGATCCAATAACCCTAATTCAAAGGCTAATTCTCTGAATCTGGTCTCTGCCAAAGGCTTAGTGAGAATATCTGCTCTCTACTTCTCTGTTGCAATCTTTTCCATCCTTATATTCCCTTTCTCAACATGATCTCTGATGAAATAGTGCCTTATATTAACATGCTTGCATCTGGTGTGAAGAACCGGATTCTGGGTAATGGCTATTGCACTATTGCTATCACAAAATATTGGAATATCCTTAGCTCTAATATGGTAGTCCCTAAGTTGTTGACTAATCCAGAGTAGTTGTGAACAACAGCTACCTGCAGTCATGTACTCTGCTTCTGTAGTAGATGTAGCAACGGAAGTCTGCTTCTTGGAAAACCAGGATACTAACTTATTTCCAAGAAATTGGCATGTACCACTAGTAGACTTTCTATCAATTCTGCATCCACAATAATTCGAATCTGAATAACCACTTAACTCAAAGTTATCATCTGCAGGATACCATAACCCCAAATTAACTGTTCCCTTAAGATACTTCAAAATCTTCCTAGCTGCTTCCAGGTGACTCCTCTTAGGATTAGCTTGAAATCTGGCACACACACCTACAATAAAAGTGATATCTGGTCTGCTTGCAGTAAGGTACAGAAGAGAACCAATAAGTGCTCTGTACTGAGTCTGGTCTACACTGTCTCCAGACTCATCTGGATCCATGTTAAAATTTGTCATCATAGGAATCTTGGCAACTTTGCTAGATCCTATTCCAAATTTTTCCAACATGTTTCTGATGTACTTTGCTTGATTGATGAAGATTCCCTTCTTTGTCTGCTTCACTTGCAAACCTAAGAAATAATTCATCTCACCCTTCATGGACATCTCAAACTGGCTCTGCATGAGATCTCCAAACTTCTCACACAGCTTCTTATTAGGAGATCCAAATATAATGTCATCAACATATATCTGGACCAGAAGGATGTCCTTTCCTTCTTCTTTCCTAAACAAGGTCCTATCAATCTTACCTTTAGTAAAACCATTGTCTAGAAGGAATTGAGAAAGAGTGTCATACCATGCTCTAGGTGTCTGCTTAATCCCATAGAGAGTCTTCTTAAGCTTATACACCTTGTCACCTTGTTCAAAACCAGGAGGATGTTCCACATATACTTCCTCAATGAGAATCCCTTTGAGAAAGGCAGATTTCACATCCATCTGGTATACTTTGAACTTCATGTGAGTTGCTTATGCTAGAAACAATCTAGTGGCTTCTAGCCTGACAACGGGAGCAAATGTCTCACCATAGTCTATTCCTTCAGACTGAGAATAGCCCTGAGCCACTAGCCTTGCCTTGTTTCTAGTAATGACATCATTCTCATCTTTCTTGTTTTTGAAAACCCACTTAGTGCCTATCACCTTTTGATGTCTTGGTCTGTCTACCAGCTCCCAAACATCCTGTCTGGTGAATTGATTCAACTCCTCCTGCATTGCAACAATCCAATTTGAATCTTTCAGTACTTCCTTGATGTTCTTGGGCTCAATCAGGGACACATTGCAACTGAATAAGGCAGCTAAGTTAAGAGTTCTCCTCGTCTGGACACCCTTAGTTGGATCTCCTATAATCAACTATGTGGGGTGATCAACCAGATTTTTCCTTCCCTTGGACTTACCTGCTTGACCATCTACTGCAGGACCTTGGTGATTATCACCAACTGCAGGAGAGCTTCCCCCTACCTGCTCCTTGTGGAGGCTTATGCTCCAGAGAACCAGAAATGGGTCACCATCTGAATCTGAATCAATAACAAGTGGCTTGACTTTGATGACTCTGGGAGTAGTCTGATCATGTGTCTCTTCTAGAGACAGATTCCTTATGTCCACCTTGCACTCAAGAGTAGATTCATAAAAAATAACATGAGGTGTTTCTTCCACACAAAAAGAGTTCCTATTAAAGACTCCGTATGCCTTACCGGTGCTGGAATATCCTAAGAATATTCCATCTGCCACTTTAGCATCAAAGGTCTTTAACTTGGACTTCCCATTGTCATGGATGAAACACTTGCATCCAAAAACATGAAAGAATGAAACAGATGGGGTTTTACCTTTCCATACCTCATATGATGTCTTACCATGTCTCTGGGCAAAGAGGCATCTGTTCTGGATGAAACAGGCTGTGTTGATTGCTTCTGCCCAAAATCTCTGGGGTGTGTTGTACTCTACTAGAAGAGTTCTGGCAGCTTCCTTAAGAGTTCTTAGACTCGATCCGGTTACAATTTATTTACAAAAAAATAAATACTAGATTTAGACTAGTCTATTACAATGATCAAATTAAAATAAAAACAACTAATCTACTCGTGGATTTTCTCACGAGAAAAACAAATTCGAACGAATCGAATTAAAAACAATTAATTCACACGCATGAAAAAAATACACATTAAAACCATGACAATTGGATACCTGCAAAAAAGATCTAGCAATTCTACTATCCAATTTCGATTTAATGTCTAACAATTTAAATTCCAATTTAAAGATCAGAGCCCAAAATTGTGGCTCTGATACCAGTTGTTGGGAAAATAGGGGTGCCCGGAATCTATTCGGGATGAAATTTAAATACGAATTTAAATTTAATTATTACTAGCATGGATTAATCCTAATTAATTCAAATAATAATTCCAACAACAAATTTAACATCATGCATGTTGAATTAATTCACATAAAATCTAGGCGGAATAAACAAGAATTTATGTGACTTACGTACCTCTTGTAGAATTGGCCTTTGAATAAACGGGATAATCACGATCACACTTTATCAACCCAAAAACCTTCTCAAGTATTTCCCTTTTGCCTTACTTGATCACCGGTGGGAGATGCTTTCAAGTAATTTAAATAACTAAGGAAAAAATATATATATATGCTCTTGATTTTTCCAACACATGGAATTATGTACTTGGGGATGAAATAATCATCCCCTATTTATAATATGGGCTTGGAGAAATCTTTTCTTAAACTCTAAGAAATCTTGAATATAACTCATATATTCTTTTCTCCAAAATAAAATATTCCACAAAAATCTCACCCTCCATATTACTTGAAATTTTCGAAAATAATAGGCCAAGATACCAAGATTTGGATCTTCTTGAATATATGAGATAATCTTGTATTCCAAGAATACTTATCTTCCCTAATATCTTTCCAAGAAAATCAACAAAATCTCTTCTTTCCTAATATCAATATTTTCGAAAAAATAAGGAAAAATCAGCATTATTATTTTCTTTTTATTTTAATCACCTTATCATTATTGGGCTACTTAATGGGCTACTTGAGGGGCCTTTAAGGAGAATTAAGATTGGACCTCCTAATGGACTTCTGAATTTCAATATTGAGCCCCAATATAATTCAATCCATTAATATTAATTATTACCACTAATAAATTAATATTGCACTATCCATCTTAATTCATATTACGATAATATGGGCTCCCGGTTATTATTTCCCGCGTTTAAGATTATCAAGTCCATTAATTAATTTAGCTTCTGAATAGCTCTAAATTAATTAATATATTTCACCTTGGAGTAAAGACAGCTCAACATTATTATCTGTACCGAAGAAACTGATTCTTCACTTGCAAGATTTGGTACGATAAAACTTCTGAGCCCACCAAGGGGACTAATCACACAAGCTGTACTCGCACGCGTTTCTCCGTATTAAATCTTAGCAATCGTCGTATGATTAATATTACTGCCCAAAGCACAAGGTTTGAAGTCACGATGATTCTCACCCAACATGAATTAAAGCAGTAACCATTAAGCACACACGGTCCTATTTAAGTGACGGATATTAAGAAATCAATAACCACTGAGGTCTAATTCTTCACATTTCAGAACAGAAGAATTTATCCTTGCTGTAGGTCCTCTTCAACACATACTAAATATGCTAGTGCAATCTCTTGGTCAAGACAAGTCAATCTGAGATATACACATCGACTTTTCACGGTAGATTGTTCAATTCCACCTGGGTCATGAATTTGTACGTTTAGTTACAAGGAGACTGTTAATGTGATCTTCCATGATCGGGTATCACCACATTAACTACAATGTAACAAATACCACTTATAATGAACTGGTTGCAATAAATATTCAACATTCAATCATATCTAAAGCAAATGTGATAAAAGAATTATTCTCATAAACGAGTGTTTAATACATGAGTTATACAAAGTAAAAGCATACTTTCACGTATAACTCCAACAATCTCCCACTTATACATAAAGTCTTCTTTTTAGTATACATCATGCATGTCTTAGTGTAGTAGCTCTACGTGACATCTCATGTCAACCTACACTAACCTAATAATTCATCCCACTTATACTTAAAGCAGATTGGCAATAGTATTGACTCCCATTCCATCCACATGTCTCTCGAATGTACTCTGAGGCAGACCCTTTGTGAATGGATATACTAGGTTGTCCTCTGACATTTATCTTTGCCACCTCTTTATCTCCTCTCTTAACGATTTCTCGTATAAGATGATATTTTCTTTCAATGTGTTTGCTGGCCTTGTGGGCTCTTGGTTCCCTTGAATTTGCAACTGCTCCGGCATTATCAGAATGGACAGTGATTATGCTGGGCAAATTCGGAACAACATCCATGTCCACTTAGAAGTACTTGAGCCAAACCGCTTCTTTCGTTGCTTCACAAGCAGTTACTTATTAGACTTTCATGGTCGAATCGGCGATGCATTTCTGCTTATCTCTTCTCCATGTCATGGCTCCTTCTCCCATGCAAAACACACTACCCGAGGTAGTTATTCTGGAGTCAATATTTGATTGGAAATTTGAGTCCGTGTATCCCACTGGAAATTAGACCGTCTGACTGTTAAATCAGCATTCCATCCCAAGTTCTTTTCAGAAACTAAAGAACGCATTTAATTGCAATCTAATTTGCTTTCCCGGGGTTACTTTGATATCTTGCCATCATGCCCACAGCAAAGCAGATATCCGATCTCGTACACAACATTGCATACATAAGACTTCCTACATCCGAAACGTACGAAACGTCTTTTATGTCATCTATCTCCACTTGCGTCTTAGGGCATATTTCTTTGGATAGATGGATTCCGTGTCTAAAAGGTACAAAACCTTTCTTGGAATCTTGCATGTTGTATCGCTTCAAAACAGTGTTTTTGTATGAAGCTTGCGATAAGCCCAACATCTTTTTCTTCATATCAAGCTGATTTGACAGCCATACCCTTACGTCTAACAATACCTTTACATTGTTTCCAATGAGTAGAATACCCTTCCGTCACACTTTTTATACACACAACTCTCGAACTCGTTTTGATCAAACCCATAAGACTTAATCACTTGATCAAAACACTGGTTCCAAGTACGCGATGCTTGCTTAAGTCCATAAATGGGTCTCTTAAGCTTACATACGAGGTGCTCTTTGCCTTTTTCAATAAAACCTTTGGGCTGTTGCATATAGATATCTATCCCGTCAAGACTTCCATTAAGGAAAGCTGTCTTGACATCCATTTGCCAGATCTCGTAATCTAGGTGCGTAGCGATCGACAAGAGAATACTCATGGACTTAAGCATAGCTACAGGCGAAAAGGTTTCCTCATAATCGATCCCTTTTTTTTTAGTATAACCTTTGGCCACTAGCCTTGCTTTGAAGGTCTCAACCCTCCCGTCCGGTCCTCTTTTCCTCTTGTACACCCACTTGCATCCAATGGGTTTTACCCCACTGGGTGGATCGACCAACTCCCACACTTGATTATCATCCATCGAACCCATCTCGGTTTCTATTGTTGTTTGCCACGACTCTGCATCTTTGTCTTGGATTGCCTCGTCGTATGTCCATGTGTCTGATTCATCACCGGGAATCAAATTTGAAGATTGTCCTATTCCCATGAATCTCTCGGGTTTCCTAGCAATCCTTCCACTGCGACGGGGTTCCGGTTGTGAAGGTGTGATGATTGGTATATCATCTTGTATACTTGGTATAGGAGTTCGTCTAATGTAATTTCACTTCTGGGCTTTCTTTTATTCATATAGTCTTCTTCCAAGAAATTAAAGTGTATGCAAAACACGGTCTTTTGATCCTTGGGACTATAGAACATACACCCTTTCGTTCCTGCAGGGTATCCTATAAACAGTCTTAATTCCGAACGTGGATCCAATTTACTGGCTTCCTTGTCTAGCACGTATGCCGAATAACCCCAAATCCGCAAGTGTCTTAGACTGGGCTTGCGCCCGGTCCACAATTCCATTAGGGTTTAGGAACCGATTTGGATGGCACCAAGTTTAGAATGTAAGCCGTTATTTCCAAGGCGTTACCCCGAAACGATTTGGGTAAATCTGAATAACTCATCATAGATCTGATCATTAGATTATTCACATTAGATTAATATGACCTAATCTAAGATGCCATAGAAGTGTTTCGTTCATATCAGAAAGAATGCTTCCTTTTATGACTTGAAATAGTCGATGTGTTATTAGATTCAATTTATGAGTGGTGTGCCCAATTAATGGTATAAAGATCATCCAACAATGTTCCGGAATAGATAAACTCATCGTTTCACGAAATAATAACATCCCTATTAAAAGAAACTGAGTATCTATTCAAAACAGTTTAGAAACTGAAGGTTGAGTTCTTTCTAAACTAGGAACATGAAGAACGTCTCTCAAGACCATAACTCTATCTTCAAAAGATAGGCGCACTTCTCCCACAGCTTCAGCTGTCACTTTTCGTAGCATTGCCCGGTGTGATGGGGATCTCACCTCTGCTAAGTCATCGGGTTAGCATTGCCCGGTGTGATGGGGAACCCACGGATGGGCAGCATACGCCACTACACAAGTTTCGACGACTAAGGCGTGTGAATTACCTAACTTTCCTAGCCTCTTAGGCTTGGAATAGGCTAACCTCCAATGTCCTCTCTTACCGCAGTTAAAATACTTTCCCTTCGATGCTAGCCTTGACTTTACCTTTCGCAACAATTGGATTTGCTTGGATCCGGCCTTTGGTTCTCTTCCTCTTTTTCCCTCCCTTGGGACCAAAAGAGGTAGACGGACCATTAGCCACCATAAAACTAGACTGGTGCTCCATTATCACCTCCACCGAAACTAAAGCTTGTAAGAGCTCGGGCAAACGACTTGTCTGTTCATTCATCTGACAGTTCAGTTGAAACTGCTCAAAGCTTTTCGGAAGAGAATGGAGTATGAAATCGACCTTAGAAGGGATATCAAAATCTGCACCAAGTACTTCCAACTTGTTAAGGTATGCCATAATTTCGAAAATGTACTCCCTCACGGGCGTTACCTTCACCATTTCCAACTTGACAGAGTCATGTTAGGTGAACTGATTAGTCATGGGTTTCTGATTTGAAAACATCCCTTCAAGGCTTTCCATGATTTCGACAGCGGATACAATGTCCTCATGAATGCGCCTCAAATCCTCAGACAGAGATGTCAAGATGATGCACTTCATGTGTTCATTGTCACGCTTCCAATCATAAACTGCCTTTTTCCATTGCTTGACTTATCATTAGGCTTGCCGGGTATATTAACGTGAATAACCCAATTGAATTTTTGTGCAGTAAGGACAAAATTTAAATTACATTTCCAATCGATATAATTGTCTCCAGAAAGTTTATTAACTTAAAGTATATTTAAACAGTTGATTAAAAGGTTGCGACATGATGAAATGAGAATAAAACATACATTCATATTAATATCTAGAAAAATATGAAATTATCACATAATTCGTTCACATTAATTATATTGAAACCTTAAAACAATATAATCATGCATCAGCCAACATCTCAAAACAATTTAAATGCGCCACGAGGGGTGGTCTATACATTTAAACACATTCAAGCGGATCACAAACTTGAAAGTTACAAATCCTTAATTCAAAATTAATAGTTGGCTCCCACTTTGACCACATAAAAATTGACAGGGACTCCGAGGGGAGTAAGTTAATATCAATTTCTTATGCCTAAGTAATAACCATAATTAAATACATGATTATTATTTCGCTTTGAGCAAGCCACTCGTGGTGAGGGTCAATACCGCTACTAGTAATAATCCACAATCATCCTTTTGTAATTTATTCATGTGAAATCCGTCTTTTTGGCCGATCCGAGGGGAAAATGTATTCCAAAAAGACTTCACAAATAAATAAATTATGGAGGCCAAATTAATCCAATTTTAATATCCGGAATAAAATTGCGATTAAAGAAACATACTTAGTAATTTTCGAAAGTAAGGTTTTTCTTGGACAATTAAAATCCTGCAAACACATATTAATAAATAATAATAATTGCACGAAATAAAACATCCATCAAAACAAAATTAAACACATTGGGGCACTCAAATTCAATTGTCACGGTTTAATTTCTGCACGTCTTGATGCAAAATTAAACACATTGGAGCTCATTTTGTCAATTTTTCTAGTTAAGAGTGCTACCTACTCCTTTAGGCTCATGTCATGTACAGAAGACTCCTTCACTTTTTCTTCAGTCTTGATGGTTGAAGAGAAAGCAACTCCTTTCTGACCAGAAGAAGATATCTCCTCTGATTGATCTTCTTCTTGTAGGTCATATCGTAGGCTTTCAAATCAAATAGTAGGAGATGATGGTCAAGAGTTTTGAGATCCTTGATGACTGTGACTTTGATCCTCCACCTGCTTGTTAGTGATCTTAAAATTTTACTATTAATTTCTTTCTCAGTGTAAGTTTTACCTAAGGCACTAGCCTTGTTGAGGAGATTTGTGAGACGCATGTCCAACTGATCAATGGTCTCATCTGGCTTCATCTTGAATGTGTCAAAAGAGTGTTGAACAGCTTGAAGCTTGTTATCTTTGATCTTCTCTGTTCCCTCGCAGAGCAGAACCAATTTGTCCCACATCTCCTTGGTCGTACCACAGGTTCTTACCTTCTCGATCACTTCTTTGGTGAAGGTGTTGATAATCTCAGTTCTGGCCACCTGATCCAGGTTGTACAGCTTTCTCTCATCATTGTTCAATTCATCTCTCTTCTTGAGGTTTCTCTGCCTGGGTACTCTGCCATCAGTTCTTTCCTCTCCAGTAACACTAGTCTCTTCTCTGGACTCTGATCTGCCATCATCAATAGGAGTCCAATAAAATTGAATGGGGTCACTCTCAACCACATCAAGCATGCGGTGATGAATAGCTCCAAGATGATTGCTCATCATTAAGCTCCAGTGGCTATAATCATCGAAAGAAAATTCAGGTAATTTATGGCTCTTGTAAGCAAATTTTGAAGACATTTTTTAGGAAATATAAAAGATTTTATGCAAAAGATTTTCAAAGCAATGGATCTGCCCGGTGACCACCAAAAGCTCTTCAGAGCAGTGGTCTAGGACACACTGCTTTGATACCACTTGTTGGTCCCACTAGTCAATATTTGATATTATGCAGAAGCTAGATAAATAACCTTTTGCAAAAATCTTTTATCAAGAACATAAACAAAACAAGAGATAACAATATTTGATATTATGCAGAAGCTAGATAAATAACCTTTTGCAAAAACCTTTTATCAAGAACATAAACAAAACAAGAGATAATAAGAAGCAGTAAATAAGACGAGATATATAGTGGTTCGGATGTTAAAATCCTACGTCCACTCTCCCTTTAGCAAGGGGCCTTACTAACCAACCAACTTACTCACAACCACTGGAATTGACAAGTACCAGCACCTTGTTACACACTTTAGATCTGACTTTGATCTAAAGTACAAACCACTCCAACCTTATCTATCAAGATGAACAGGTTGAGTATCGATTCCAACTCAACTCCTTAATGAGTAGATGAGTAATAAGATCTTAAGAGTGCTAAATTACTTGAGTATTGTAAAAGTTTAAGAGTATTCTTCGTGCGCGTAACTAGAGCTTTTCTTTATACTGGCACTCTTGTATTTATAGAGGTGATTAGGGTTTAGCCGTTGGAGAGCTAATCTAATAAGATCTCTATTTATGGAGGTTTCAATCAATCAATTCCCTAGTTGATTGATTGGGTTGGTGAGATCCTTGGATTGATTTCTTCAATAACTTTCCAATCCGATCATGTTGACTTTATTCAAAATACCAACGGTCAAATGCTTCATTTGCAGAACTCTGATTCTTCCAGAGTAGGCTGAACCAGACACCAGATGACCCAGAGGTCCTCTGGTCCAGAGTCGGTTAAGAAATAGTTTTTCCCTTAGAATCTGGAGATGATTCTAAGCTACTTTTATTTCACCAGACTCGTTTGGTCTGGACTCGTCTGATCTGGGGAAAGGTCTTCTGCCTCTGGTCTGATCTTCTCTATTGAAGTCTTCTGGTGGAGTCCTCTGGTGAAGTCTTTTGGCGACTCTTCTGGTCTGGCAGTTCCCCCTAGACTAAGTCCTAATCTATTTCCTCATCTGGCTAACAGGCCCAGATGGTCCTATTACATCTTTTGGTTTATTTTCCAACTTTATCAAAACTAACAACATTTTTCCTAACATATAACTTCTATATTTCTTTCTATATAAGATTCCCTAATTCAGTGTTCATCTTCATATCTTATAAAACTTATTTCGAGTATCGTTTAAACGGATTCTAAAGGTATTATTGATAAACCACTTCAGTATTACTTACAACAATAGTTGGTATTATCTTCTTCGACCTATAGAATTCTCAGCTTATTAAGTCTTGAATATTTTTATTCATTATTTCAAAATTGATATCAAGTTTTATTGCAGGTTAAAATTACATCTCAAGGAAACGTTTCACCTTCACTACATTCAAAATCCCCCAAACATCCAACTTTTTCCTCTACTTCTAAAAATCCACTCAACATACTAGCACCAATGGCAACAAGAACTGATTCCCAGAATGTTTCGACTAATGTTGGCGTCTCTCCACCAACATCCCCTTCTATTACTATCAGTTCTATCGAGGTACATATTCCTCAAGTTACCGCTCCGTCTTCTTCTTCGATTCCTGTTCCAGAATCGATTCCCTCTGAAAACCATACTGAAAATCTACTCTTGTAAAGGATTCAACTGATATTCCTTCATCCTCTGTTAATCCCTCTACCAAAATGATAGCTTTCTTTGATCCTACTCCTATCACTATCAGCTTTGATTTAGGAACCCCATGGAGATGAAGAGGTTGATCTCACTGAACTTAAGAGGATATGCAATCCTCATCAAGAATTGAATGTTCAGGAAGCTGAAGCTCAAGAACCTGTTGTTGGTCCACAATGTGAAACATTTTCTGAACTTGGGAAGAGAATCAGAAATGCGTATAGAAAAAGGAAAGGAAGCTCTCTACAGAAAGAAGGAAAAAGAATAAGATCTTACAGAACCATGGGAAAGAAGTCGATTATGATGAGACAAAGAAGAAAGGGAAGAAAGAAGATCCTTCAAAACCTATCTTGATTGATGAAAGCTCGGAAGAAACTGCTACTGATCCTGAGATAGCTGAAACTGAAGAAGTGCAATCTGAACCTGCACAAGTTCCAGATTCAGACTCGGAGATGAATGTCCCTCTTGCACATGTGCGAAAGAGAAGCAAAGCAAAGAAGAAAGCTGATCCAATGCCGTTTGTGGCAGAAAGTGAACCAGTTGTTGCCGAGAATGTGCCATCACCTATGGAAACATCCGAAGAATCTAAACCAAAACAAGAAGGAACTGAAGAGAAGAAAAGTTCTGATCCTAATTCAACTGATCCTTCATCAGGTGATTCTGACTCCAGTGCTAAGGTACTATCTGACCATTACTCTAATGATGAAGAATATAATGACACCATGAGTGATAAATATAGGAAGATACGCACTAGAGTACTTGTTGAAGAAAAAATAGTTAAAATGGCTGATTTTAGAGAACAAAATCTAATTGAATTCTTTAGAGAAAGGTCATTGTTGTATACACTTGAGTTTGCTACCCCGTACATAGTGGAATGGGTTTATGAATTCTATGCAAACTTGAGAGAAAGTCTGGGAAAACCAAACTCAAAACTTTATGGTACAGTCTGGTTCAGAGGGGTCAAAGTACGTTTTACACCTAAAACAATCAACATGTTTTTTTAAAACTAAAACAATAATATAGAAATCTACTGATGATGTGAATGAAGTGATTAAGGTCTTAACTGGTGGACAAATTGAAGTTTGGGAGAATAAGCTTAGTAGTTCTAAACTGACTAGTTCATACTCTGTCCTTCACAAATTGTGTGTTTACAATTGGCTGCCTTCTTCGAATACTACTGTGTTAACCAAGGAACAAGCTATATTGATGTATAAGATTGGGCACTTAAAAAGGTTCAATCTTGTGCAAACAATATACAATAATGATTACTGCCATATCCAAGTCTTATCTACAAGAGGCTTGAGAACAAGAAATTCGAAAGAAATCCAAGAAAGGAGACCATTAGTGGTTTCACTTAGGCTGTTCACGGTATGGACCAATAACGATATTTGAAAATATTCGTATTCGTACCAAAGTTCGGTTATTTTATAATTCGAGTGTCCGTGTCCATATCGAAATTTTGTTACAGTACGGTACGGATATTTTATTTTTTGGTATGGACTGGAGCGGATTTTCAGTTACAAACGGACCGGATCGGTTCAGAACGGAGCGGAGAAATGGATTTTTTTTACCCTTTTTTTATCATTCTCTCCTTTCTTTATCATTTATAAAAAAAATATTTCGATGCATGCACACTCACATAAATACTAGACAATTTCAACCACAATCAAACATATATCGTTACAAGGTTGAATATAACACAATATATGATAATGGATGGTTAATAAATTCACGTAAATTACCACCAATGGAGTATTTAAAATACAGTACTCCCTCTGTCCCCTATTAAACTTCACATTTTCCTATTTGGGACGTCCCACAATAAATTTCACACCCCAAATAAGGAAATAAAACACACTCACAATACCTACTTTAACTCAAAATACTCTTCACCCATTGGTTGAAAAAGTCAATAAAACAGTTTTTCTTAAAATCTATGCCACCCATCCTGTGAAGTTTAATAGGGGACGGAGGGAGTATAATATATATATATATATATATATACATCTTGTGAATGGAAAATACAATATTAAAATCACGTTGATCGTAATTCATGACACATGGTACACCATATCCAAGTTTTCGTAAAAAACAAATATACACAAACAATGAAATTAAAAGAATAAGAAATTAAATTTAAATCATTTGGATATACACCTAAACATAAGTTAACGTTTTAAGAACTTAATAAGACAAATAATATAGTCTTTGTATTCTGAAAAGGAGGAGAAATTATGATATCGTTTAGTTGTACTTGAATTCAATAACATTATAATAATGTTTGATAAATAAAATATAAATAATATCTAAAATTTAATACATATTTAATTCGGTTATTCGGCTCGGTTCGATTCGGTTCAATACGGTACGGTTCGGTACGGTCATATTCGGTTTTTCGATATGGTTAATTTGGTAATATCCAGATCCATACCAAAAAATTATTCGGTTTGGTTTTGGTACAGTTAAAGTAAAAAAATCCACGATTTTTTTGGTACGATTCTTTTTCGGTGCGGATTTCGGTACGGGTTCGGTAATATCAAACTCAGTGAATAACCCTAGTTTTACTGCCAGTTTTTAGGATCTCCAATGTACTGCTCACAGGTCCTAGAGTGATACCGCTAATGCCGCTGAGGATGTTGACAATACTTCTACCAACATTCTCCATAATGCTACACTCACTTCTGTATCATTAACTCCCAGTTATATAATTGAGCAAATTGAAACTTTGCAGACTACCATAGCTAAATATTCAGTCACTCATTGAAGATATGAAAAACTAGAAGGTTTTCTGGGAGCTGCTCCTTTATACTACAACAGGGGGAGTAGAACCTGATGTTGATGGAGAACTAAACACAGGGAGAGTTAATGTAAGTGGTGCTAGTTCCAGTGGTGTGAGGATAGAGGAAATTCCAGGAGATGATGTTGCTGTTCCAGTTGATCCAGTTGCTAAGAAAGATGATGAAGACCTAGAGACACTCTATGGTGATGTAGATGGTGAGATGTAAAGAGCTTGAAGTCCGGGGAAGAATGAAGTTAGGGGGAGTTTATGCAAATTATGGAGATGCAGCTAACTCATGAAGATCAGCCCAATCCTTACTCTACTTTACATATTCATTCCTTGTGTTTCAATAGCTCTGTTGTTATTATTTTTAGTACTTAAACTGTTTTTAATTTTTGTTAGTAAAACTCTGAGTATTTGTTGCTGTTTTTGCTTAGATTATTAGTTTGGGAACATTTAGTTTGTTTAGTAATTCTGTGTAGTTTGGCCTAAGCACCCCGATTGTGCTTAGTGATCATTTTTTTAATTTCAGTTTGTTTACTTTAATTTGATTTAACAAATAAATATTGTTGGAACAATGTCAGTTTTGAGTTGATCCCAAAGCCCCTGAAAAGATGATTTGCCTAAGTGTTTGTAATAGTCAGGCTAGTCTTGGTTAGGTTTGTAAGTTAGTCCTTTTACAATTTACAGGTACTCAATGAGAGGAGTACTCATTGATGACAATCAAGACTGGAGCCTGAAGAAAACAAGAGCACCATCCTGAGCTTATGGCAGTCTTTCTAAGCTGGCTGAGTACGTGTCAGGATGAAGAGCAAGATCCTGAGATCTTCGCTAAACTCAGTCCTGTAGGGAACATGATCGCACTGAGTATTTGGAAAAGACTTGGAGTAGGATCCAAACAGGTCAAAATGAATGTCAGCGCTGGGAAACGTACGTAGATGAGGACAAACCTGAACTCAGTAAACACAAGACCAAACTGAAGAATGAGTTCTGACATTCTCACCTACCTGATGACGTGGACCAATCAGAGAGCGCCAAGCCATGTACGGACACTGACTTGAACCTGACATCCATGCACTATTCAACGGGCAAGCATTAAATGCAATTACCAAATACATGCAAAGATGGTTGCTGCATGGAGATTTGTATTTGATGAATCTGTCACTGAGTCTAGGGTAAGAGTGTTGGATTCTGACTCTGAGGAGGTCACAAGGAGAGTGACAAGGCTGAGCTTGAAGAATCAACCTGATCCCAAGGTCAAGGCAGTGTCTATTCCATGCTGGGTTGATAACGAAGATCAGGATGATACTGCAAGAGTCACTCTTAAGCCCAGCGCATCAGGGACAGTTGAGCCTCAGACTGAGAAATAGGCTCAACCTGAGGTAAGTACTGTTAATGAAGATGCGGTCGCAGCTGAGACGGTCGCTGAGTCAACATATCAAAGGGGAATCAATGTCCCTGATATTGAGTTGGTAAATCCCTTTGGTGTAGACTCGGGTTCATCCCCTTCTGTTCATTTTCCTGAATTTATAGACCCTGTAGACATTAACATTGCAGGTACTTCAGGAATAACTCCAGGCAAGGGAACATGGCTAGAAGATCATCCCATTGACCAGGTCATTGGTGATCCAACTGAGGGAGTCAGGACCAGACGGTTCCATGGTGAAAGCGCATTGTTCTGTTGTTTTCTCTCTGAGCAAGAGCCTCAGAACATTGAAGAAGCTTTCACTGACTCGAACTAGATCGTATCCATGCAAGAGAAGTTGAATCATTCACAAGGAATCAGGTTTGGGAGCTGGTAGATAGACCTAGGCATCAAGGTGTGATTGGTACCAAATGGGTCTTCAAGAACAAGAAGGATGAGAATGGTGTTGTAGTGAGGAACAAGGCAAGGCTGGTTGCAAAATTGTCAGTCTGAAGGAATAGACTATGATGAGACCTTTGCTCCAGTGGCTAGGTTGGAAGTTATTAGGTTGTTTCTTGCATATGCAACATACAAGAAGTTTAAGGTGTATCAAATGGACGCCAAGAGTGCCTTCCTGAATGGTGTACTCAATGAAGAGGTATATGTTGAACAACCTCCCGGGTTTGAGGTTGGAGATAGAGTATACCATTTGAAGAAAGTACTCTATGGACTTAAGCAAGCTCCTAGAGCTTGGTATGATATCCTCTCCCAATTCCTGACTGACCACTGGTTCAGGAAGGGAACCGTGGATAGGACTCTGTTCAGGATCACTAAAGGTGATGGCATTCTCTTGGTCCAGATTTATGTGGATGACATAATATTTGGATCACCAAATCATCAGCTCTGTGAAAAATTCTCTAAGTTGATGACTGGTAAATTTGAGATGTCTATGATGGGAGATTTTGAGCTTCTTTTTAGGATTGCAGGTCAAGCAGACTGATCAAGGGATTTTCATTAATCAGGCCAAGTATACAAGAGACTTGATTCAGAAGTTTGGAGTTCAGAATTGCAATCCGGCTAGGATCCCAATGAACATAAATTGGAAGATGGATCCTGACACTGAAGGAGCTTCAGTGAACCAGACTGAGTACCGAGGGCTGATTGGATCTTTATTGTACCTGACTGCAAGTAGGCCTGACATTACATTTGCAGTTGGTGTGTGTGCTAGGTATCAGTCTAACCCCAAGAGAAGTCATTTGGAGGCTGCTAAGATGATACTTAAGTATTTGAAAAGGACAATCAATATGGGACTATGGTATCCTTCAGATGACAACTTAGAACTGACTGGTTATTCAGATGCAGATTATGGAGGTTATATGATTGATAGAAAATCCACCTCAGGGACATGTCAGTTCTTGGAGAGCAAGTTGATCTCTTGGTTTAGTAAGAAACAGAATTCAGTGGCTACATCCACAACTGAGGCTGAGTATATGGCTGCAGGTAGTTGTTGTGCTCAGATTTTATGGTTGAGGCAACAATTGAGAGACTACCAAGTGTTTGCAAATGAGGTCCCAATTTATTGTGACAACAATAGTGCTATAGCAATCACTCAGAACCCAATGCTTCACACAAGGTGCAAGCATGTGGATATAAGGCATCACTTCATAAGAGATCATGTAGAGAAGAAGGATATTAGGATGGAGAAGATTCACACTGACAGACAGAGAGCTGATATCTTGACTAAGTCTTTGGCTGAAGCAAGATTTATGGAACTGTCAGTGGAGTTAGGACTCTTAGATCCGGGAGAGCAGTCAGTATAGGATTTAGGGGGAACTCAGGCCAGACTCGACTCCTCGAGGTATCAGGGTGCTACAATGTCTCCCTGACAGGTATGAGTTCAATCCTGACCTTTGTGAATTTGAAGCGTCTCACTGAGACCTCCATCCTGAAAATCTTCATTAAGTGCTTTCCGTTTTCATTAAAACGCGCCTTTTGATATTTAAACCCATGTGTGTCAAAGCATTTAATGCGCACAGTTACTTTTTCATATACGTGTCTATTTTATGCGGAATATGACTGACTTGGGTAAATGATTGTACTTGAGATTAATCTTGGCCCTTCATTTCAAAATCTTTTCAAATTCAGGATCAATCTCAAACCCACGTCTGAGTAACTGACTTAGTAATATCAATCTGAAAAGCCATTTGAGAAATTTATGCAAACACAAAATTCACACTGCACACTGAACATTCTCTTGTTCAAATCTTTCTTGCAAGTTTCTCAACTTTTCCAAAACATCCAATGGCTTTTCTTGACAAATCTTGGACAACTGATGACATCAGCAATGGTGTCAAAAGCAAGCTTGTCAACATGGAGCACGTCATCACCATGGATGGTCCGTGTCTCAAGGTGAAGGAGATTCAACCAGTGTTTGACTGGATCTCCAAGGTGTTTCTCGACAAGTACTTCTCCAAGAAACCCCCATCTGTGCTTCCGAAGACGGTGGTGGAGGCATATTTGAATATGTTCGCTAGGAAGGGTGAGTTATTCACAAGGGTGTCGATGCTGGTGCCGACGGGCGAGAAGAATAAAGCTGGGGAGAATCTTTACAATGAGGAACATCGCGACATTGACCTTCGGAAGGCAGTAAAGGAAGTATATGGGTTACCGTGTACTGGGATCAATCCCAATACATACATGGAGAACAAGGAAGGAGAGCTACTGAAGCAATGGACGAAGTTAGGCTCTTCTGAGTTCAAAGCAAAGCAAGACAAGGATACTCTGAAGCCAGAGTATCGTGCGATGGTTGATATCGTGTCCAAGATGGTGATGGGCACGGTTGGATCACACGAGCAGCTGAGCCTGCCCAAGCTGAGGATCATGGGCGCACTGGTGGATGGCGTTCAGGCCAATTGGGAGCAGTTTTTCCTGGACCAGCTTTGTTAGGCTGCTCTGGAGAAGCTGCAGAAGGATGAGGACAAAAAGCACATCTCAGTAGGTGTTATCCTGCCTTTTGGCACAAGACTCTCTCTACTGATCAGCCACGCCTGTCATAGGTGTGCTTTTGATATGGAGGATGACCTCTCCCCCAAGAAGGTCATGTTCTCCACTGAGGCTGACACATATGTCATCCTTGGCATGACTGACCCTAATGCTTATCCCAAGGATCAGAGAAAAGAAGCAGGCTGCCAAGAGCAAGAAGATGGTGGCCAACCTGCTGGAGAGAGTGGATGAGCTCTTTGAGAAGAACAAGGAGGTTGTGTCTGAAGTAGCAGCTGAGTGGGCGGAGAAGGCTCACGCTGAGGAAAAGGCCAAGGAGGAGAAGGTTGCCAAGCTGAAAGTAATTCTGAAGTCCAAGGCCACGGCTAAGGGACTGAAGAAAGGGACTGAGAAAGTCTCCAAGAGTGTCGCGTTTGAGGCTGAGGAGACTGACGATGACGTCAGGACGGAGGGAAGTGAGAAAGAGGAGAGGCCGTTGAAAAGGCTGAGGAAGGGTCCCAAGAAATCCCCTGCGAAGGCGCTGATGGAGGTGAGCCCGGTCAGGGAAGAGTCAAGCTCTCCAAGAGCCTCTGACTTGGTGCAGGTCATGGCCACGATCGAATCCACAAAGCTGCTGCAACCTGACCAACCCAACCCCACTGAACCCCAACCCCAACCTACATCCTCTCTCTTCATTGAATCCACCACTACTATCCCAACCCACCCTACTGAATCTTCCAACCCAGACCCAAACACTGACCTACCCCCACCCCAGACTGAGTTCGAACCAAATAATCCAAACACTTCCACTCATCTACCCACTCCTGAGGATTTCCCTGTTTCATCCAAGGATCCAAAAGGACCCATCCGCTTCAGAGGTTGACGAATTCCTTGAGGCAGCGGAGGAGGAGGAGTTGGATACTGGGCTAATGGGAGGAATGTATGAGAACATGCTCAGGGGGAACGCCTGCAAATGGGTCTCCAAGTGCTGGCCAAATCTGCACAAGTACAAGGTGATGTGCTCAAATGTAATTGAACTGAAGGTCTGGCTTGACTTAAAGCAGTCCAATATGCAGGAGCAACACTTGTTGGTGGATGCCAGAGGCTGGGAACACTGGGAGATGGAGGAAGCTCGTCTGTGCTCATTTTTCAATATCACCAGCTGGCTGCAGCCCTTAAATTTCGAAAACCTTAAACAGTTGGTGGAAAATATGAAAATTTCCCGTAAGGAGGATTATGAGGATGATCCTGCGGATGATGATGACGATGATGAGGGTAGAGATGATGGTCAGGGTGGAGCCAATGAGAAGATGGTAGAAGAGACGGCCAAGGAAGTTGAGGAGATGAACTTTGAGCCTAAGGCTCAGGGGGAAGGTGACAAGGAGACTGGTGCCAAGGGTGGACCAGTCGTTGAGGATGTTGAGAACATCTCAGTCGCCAATGATACAACAGTCAATGAAGGGACTCTCTGCCCTGAGACACAGGAGGTTGTTGTAGAGGCGTCCAAGGTGGCTCCTAGTTCTGAGAGACTTGTTCCCGAAGTTCAAGACAGCGTAGCTGAGCCTGAGCAGGCGGCTATGACTTCTCCAAAACTGTCTTCAGTGCACCCTGAAGAGGGGACTGAAGACGCAGGGGCTGACCAGGGAGAACAGCCACAGACTGATGGAGCCCAGAATGATGAGGACGTGATCATTACTGGATCTGGGCGATGCAACTTCACCAGTATCGTGCAAATCAAGCAAGAAAAAACTTCTGAAACCCTGGCTGAGCTTCAGCAGCAATTTGAACTTCTTAAGGCTCAGGCCAACGCTAAGGATAAGGGGATTCAGAAGCAGCTGAAATGGGTGAAGTCTGCTCTCAAGACGGTTGCCAACTCTGAGGTGAAGAGTCTGAAGAAGTTGATGTTGTCAACCATCCAGTCCGTCAAGTCTGGGAGAAAGATGATGAAGAAGCTGATGGCTAATTCACTGACTCAACTACGAAATGAGCATGATGCAATAATGGAGAAGGCTGTAGAGCACTTGGTGAGTTAGGCTGCGACACTCCTCACTGAGGCACTCAACACCTCAGCGTCCAAGATGGCTTTGGAGTCAGAACAGATCGCTCAGGGGTCAGCCAAGGTAACTCAGGAATCTGCCAAGATTGCTCAAGAGTCAGAGAAGATTATAACTAAGACTGCTCAGCTCCTAGAAGAATCGGGGAAATGGAAGCCAGACTGACACGCACTGAGCAGAGCCTTCATACAAATATGGAGATTTTTTAGAATAAGCTCAAGCCAAGTATTGCCAGTGTGTCTTTTGTGGGGATGGGGATTGCTACTGGAGTGGAGATGCTGAAGGAAGGAGTTAAGGAAGTCCAATCCTTAACTGCCTTTGTTATCAACTCTGGTGAAGAAGCTATAAGAGAAGCACTCCCACCTCCACCAGCCAAGGATGATGCCAAAAAGGGGGAAAGAGGGAAGAAAAGATCTCTCCCTGAAGCATCAGAGGCTGAAAAGAGTGAAACATTGAGGACGCCAAGGAAGTCAGCCAGATTGGCTGCAGTGGCTCAGGCTAATAAACCTTCAAAAAAGCAAGTTCCTCAACTCCCCTAAATTCCAGAATCTTCAGTCATTCGGAAATCGCCGCCAGTGAATACAAGGAAGAACCCAATCACCTATTCTGCGGAAACAGTGGTTGAGTTTGTGCAGAGGCGTGGGTAGGCTTGGCAATGGGGCGGGGAATCCCCGATCCCCGCGGGGATCCGCCCCGAACGGGGTGGGGAATCCCCGAAATAAACGGGGACGGGGGCGGGGATGGGGATTTTTTTTCCCCCGTAAGCGGGGACGGGGCGGGGACGGGGATAGTATTCCCCGCCCCGCGGGGATCCCCGCCCCGCGGGGATCCCCGCCCCGTTCCCCGCGGGGATCCGTATTATTTTTATATAATTAATATATTTATATGTTTATAATATATAAATTTAAAAGTAAATTATAAATAACTATATCATAATTGTCCTACTCAATTAACTATTTATTTTAAAATTACATCTATATTTATTTTAATATTATGTTATTAGTTTCAAGTTATATATAATTTCACTATAAAACATATATTAACTAGAAATATTAGAATTAGAGACTCTTCAAATTGTTTAAATTAATTTTTCTTAACATCAATTTAAAATAATTGTTGTTTATGATTAATTTTTTTAATTTTTATACTATATTATATATTTTTTTATTTTAAAAAATGAGATAAAAAAATATCTAAATGGGGAACGGGGAATCCCCGCGGGGATGGGGATCCCCGCGGGGCGGGGATGGGGGAGAAAAATTCCCCGTTTATTTTGCGGGGACGGGGACGGGGAATCCCCGAATTCGCGGGGACGGGGATGGGGAATGGCATCCCCGGCCCCGCCCCGCCCCGTTGCCAAGCCTAGGCGTGGGGAGCTGCCCCTGAGAAGACTAAGGCTGAGCGCAGGGCTGAAATTGCTCAGAAGGAGAAGATGCGCATTCTGGAGAAGAAGGTTGAAAAGCTTACTGACATCACTGATCTGCAGCAAAGAGAACTTGATGATGCGATGATCAGTCTGCTGAGGAGGAAGAAGGCGAAGCCTGAACCGAGAAAGTACATGAAGAGGCCAACTGCAAGAAAGACCACGCTGCTACAAATGAAGAAGTCTGAATCTGTGGAGAGGACAGTTCTTGTCGATGAGTTCATCTCAGAGACATTGAAAAAGTTCTGGTTGGATGCTGGGGACGAGTTTGTCAGGCTTTGGTATATAGTGAAGAAGTGGGGCGACTCTGAAGACATTGATGTCCACTTCATTGACTACATTGTTGGTCCCGAAATGAGTTATACAGGTGTTTGGGGGGTGGGAATATACATGTTGTTACAAATTCAAACTTCTTCTTAAAACTTATCAGATTAACTCAAGACAGTACATCTTCAGTGGACTTGGAAGTCTGCTGAGATTTACTAGTGAAAGCTTGCTGAGATATCAGCTCCACTGAAGGTTCAAGACTTTCAGTTGAGTTGCTATCTAATTAGCTTTCAGTTGCGGAATAGTGAGCCCTTAAGAAAAACTCGTTTTGCTTGATAAAAACTTATTTGATCAACACACACTAAAGAATTAACAGAATGTAAGTGCACAAGATATAAAGTGGTTCAGAGATGAATCTCCTACGTCCACTGTCCTGATTAAACAGGAGAATTCCTTTCACTTAGGAATTCCTTGTGTTATAGTGCCAAGGTGCACTGATCATACAATCCTCTCTTAGGATGTTTGATCCCTAGGATAATTCCAGGTCTAGTTCCCAAAATAACCAGCTTTCAGACTGATATCAATAATCAGCTTACTAACACCTCTTAACTCTAGCTCTCAACCTAACTCTGAGTATGGTTTTGAGTAAGGTTTGGTTCCAACTGTTTGTGAGATAATCCTTACAGTTTAACTCAAGGCTTAAGGATGGATTATCTCTTTCTAAGGTTTGGATATAGCTATAAGCTCAATTACAGAAGGTTTGGTATGCTCTCTACAAATTTGAAACACTTGGGAAACAAAGGTGATTTTGATTGCTTCGTAGTAAGTTATGAGTGTAGAGAATGCTTTGTTCTTGTAAGTTTTCCGTACGTAGAAATGAGCACGACCTTATGTATTTATAGACCTTCTTGAAAATCTTCCAGTTGGAGATGAATCTTCTCAAGTAAGTCTCTTGTATCTGATTGGTTCAAACGACTCTATTTAAGCTTTAAGTCTTGTCAAGAAATGGCTGAAAGACCTTGCTTCTTTACTAGCTCTCTAGAAAAAGCTAAGGAAAAACTTTTGGTACTTGCCAGTCTGTGACAGGTCGGCTGTCAGTAGGGTACACCTACGTATCATCTTCTTATTGGGCCGCACAGCCTACCTGCTCAGAATCTTGTCTGGTTTTAATTAAGGTGGAACTCAACTGAGAGAACCTTCTTATTCCTTCATTTATTGCAAGCTTTACTGACATTCGAATTGCCTTATTCCAACCAGATTAACTAACAGCTTTTAATGTGTTTAGCATTGAATATGCGTTGTTAGTCTTCATCAGTTGACTTCAATCCTCTACTAATGATTTAGCCTTAGTAGGAATGTACTTAGAAAACATTCATAACTCAGACTTCTTCTTCAGCTGACTTCTTCTTCAGTGCACTTCTTCAACTTTTAGATACACTATACAATTTAGTAGATGCATTTTAGTTCCTTAACATTTGAAATGGCTAATTCTGTTCTAACTCTACTGAATATGCTTTACTTACATTAGACTTAGGAGGAACCATTTGGCATCTTAATCAAAACATAAGTCTATACAATTTCCCAACATACATGGCAGACAACCACCCTGAAATGCTCGAGAAGATCTTGGAGGAGGCTGACCTAGCCAAAGTCCAGATCAAGGCCCCTGAGTTTATAACTCACCAACCACCTCTTGTCCCTGGATCTACAAAGCATGATACAAAGGCAATTATGTCAGAGGTCTTGAAGATTGCGAAGGCTGAAGGATATGTGAACCAGATGAATCGTGTTGATGAGTTGAAGGCAAGAGTCTATGTTGGATATGGACTCAAACCAGAAATGAGATTAGTCTGAGTGTTCATTATATCTTTGTAATAGATTAAGTCATTGTACTCATTTCTACATTATCAATGAAATCTATTACATTTGCCCATAGACAAAAACTCATTGTCTTTTTTGTTGTTATTTATTTTCTGTACTTATCAAGAATTGATCAAACACTGACTTGTCTTATAGAGTAGGAGCTTGTTTTCTCTAAGTGTTTTGAGGATCTTTTCAGTGTTTTGGCATCATAAAAAAGGGAGAAATTGTTGGAACAATGTCAGTTTTAAGTTGATCCCAAAGCCCCTGAAAAGATAATTTGCCTAAATATTTGTATTAGTCAGGCTAATCTTGGTTAGGTTTGTAAGTTAGTCCTTTTACAATTTACAGGTACTCAATGAGAGGAGTACTCATTGATGACAATCAAGACTGGAGCCTGAAGAACACAAGAGCACCATCCTGAGCTTATGGCAGTCTTTCTAAGCTGGCTGAGTACGTGTTAGGATGAAGAGCAAAATCCTGAGATCTTCGCTAAACTCAGTTATGTAGGGAACAGGATCGCACTGAGTATTGGGAAAAGACTTGGAGTAGGATCCAAACAAGTCAAAAGGAATGTCAGCGCTGGGAAACATACGTAGGTGAGGACAAACCTGAACTCAGTAAAGACAAGGCCAAACTGAAGAATGAGTTCTGACATTCTCACCTACCTGATGATGTGGACCAATCAGAGAGTGTCAAGCCATGTACGGACACTGACTTGAACCTGGCATCCCTGCACTATTCAACGGGCAAGCATTAAATGCAATTACCAAATACATGCAAAGATGGCTGCTGCATGGAGATTATATCCGTTGAACAAATCCTACGAGAAGACAACCTAGAAGGTTATCTCTTCCAATGGATAGTTTTCAAATTTGCCGATAAATACAGATTACCTTGGATCCAAGCAAGGTTACGGGAAATTTCAAAGCCAAGAAATTACTCAAACTCTCAGCGTACAAGCAATCAAGCATTCAAAAGAAGCACTCGAAAAACCATAAATTTCCCAAGTGTTTCTTAGTTAGAGAGTTATTATGTATTCCACTGAGCGAACCAAGATATATCCTAAGCTTAGAGTGATTATCCATCCTTAGCATAGCCGTGTCTTGTAAGGATAATCACACCTTAGTTGGAATCCAAACTGAAACCAAAAGCCTCTAGTCAGGTTTGTTGGTTGAGGTTAGTTAGTGAGTTAGAAGAATTTGTAAAGGTCAGTTAGTGGAGCTGATCTTGGTGCACCTTGGCACGTTAAAAACAAGTCAATCCTTAGTGGATTCTCCTGTTCAATCAGGACCGTGGACGTAGGAGCTTGAGTCTCTGAACCACTTTAAACTCCCTGTGTTCTTATTGCTTTGATTATTGTTCTTAATTTTTCTTTTGATTAAGTCATTCATTGCATTGCTTATCAGGCCTGAATCAATCAGCCTGACCATTAAACTGAGTACTGCCCTTCTAACCATGTGCTTCTTAAGAAAGAAAAAAAGTTTTTCAGAAAGCAAACTAAAACAAGACTATAAACTTTTAGGGCTCACGCATTCCGCACTGAACATAAGTAGATAGTTAGCCAACTGACTTGCACTCAGTGCTGTTAGTGAGTGTGTTATCTACTCAGTGTTCAACACCACTCTGAGTAAAGGGGACTCAGTCAATTTGAAAGGAAAGAAAATTTGTATACGTGTATTCCCCCCCCCTTCCACATACACGTATCTCTCAATCTTGTACCGAGACCAGCAAATATTTTTATTTTGATGTTTAGTTTTATTTATAACTTAACACATTTTACTGCTTATAACATCAGGTGTGTTGTAGTAGAAATGTCAAATTGGGGGAGATTTTTTATATTAGGTCAATGTTGTCTAGATTGTTACTACATTTTCTGAAACATCAGAATTTGCCCTTTCTCCTAACACTAACTCCAAATGTTTCAATGTTGTCTTTAATGTCTAAACATGCAGGATGATGACCTGGAAGTTACCAAGTCAAGTGATTGCAGTTTTTTGAGTGAGAAGTTAAAGATGAACATGAGAGGTTATCGAAGTCATTGAGCTTAAGTGTTGGACGGTTTTACATCATGGGAAACCATGATTTTTATGTGTTCACAT
Organism: Ballota nigra; assembly: GCA_947034835.1. Taxonomy (NCBI): domain Eukaryota; kingdom Viridiplantae; phylum Streptophyta; class Magnoliopsida; order Lamiales; family Lamiaceae; genus Ballota; species Ballota nigra. The sequence goes on from OX344727.1 coordinate 31,418,608, forward strand.
GAAAGTATCGAAGTCTATAAATACCTTACACATTGGACATTATCATGTGAAGAAATTGAGATACATATTTACCTATAGCAAATGTAGTTGTTTTGGTTCTCTCCATTGTAATTCTAAGAGTGTTTTTGTTAGACCTTTTTAAGGCTGTTTTACACGATTAGAGTTCTAGGATTTTAATTGTATATCTAGGGTATACGATCTTGATGTAAAATCTTACAGTAGGATTTTACTTTGACTTTGTATCACTACTTTGGTATAGTGAAGTTTCGCCATGAGACATCATAGATTATTTTATAATCTATGAAAAAATTTGATATCCCATTTGCAATTTTGTTTTTAAAGTCTTCCACTGTGTATGTTGTCTTTTATGTTTCAACACATTCGACAACATTCTGGAAAAACACCCGCGCACACCCTTCAATTGGTATCAGATCAATCTGATATCATACTTGGACTTTCAAAAAGTTTAAAGAATTTTGAATGAAAGTGTGCTAAAGTATATATCTATAAATACTTAAAACATTCAGAAGAATAATGAAACCAAAGATAACCTAAAAAAATATGTGTACCATTTGCTTGAAGTTGTCTATTTTTTAACAATCTAATGTGGATCTTGAGAAAACATCTTCAATTTGAGGGTCTTTTCTAAGATCTGAAAAAGAATAATAAATAAGTATTGAGCATTAAAAATATTAGATCTCCACTCTAATAAAATTGTATAAAGAATTTACCCATTCTAGATTAGACAAATCAATTATTAATTCTTCAAATTCAACCGGTTTAGACGAGACTCTCAACCAATCTTGAGCACAAATAAGAACTTCAGTTGTAGTAGGAGTTAAAGAACTCTTGAAACGGTCCAAAGTACGACCCCCAGTACTAAATGTTGATTCAGAAGCTACTGTAGAAGATTGAATTGCCAATACATATATAGCAATACTACTCAAAATTGGATATTTAACAAAATACTTTTTCCATCAATCTAATATATCAAAGTTTTTCATGTATTTTTCAGGATATTCTTCCACATATAAATCTAATTCTCCCTTGACAATCATTTGTTGTTTATTCTCCATATGTAAGAAGTACTCATCAACTTCTTCATCTGTTTCATCCATCATAGTAAAACTTTGAGACATACTTGAAGAATTAACAAGACCCTCCCCCTCTCCATTCATAAAATTATATTCGTGAAGAAAATTTTCAAAGAACTTCTCACTCTATCTACCAAAGCACTTCCACCATTATCACTATAATATTGTTTAAATTTAGCAATCATGTATTGTGTCTTGCATCTAGGGTCTAACACCACCGCAATAAAGAGCATCACATTCATTTTATTAATGGATCCCCAATCTCAGGAAAGTACATATTAGAAGTAGCATGCAAAGAACCGGACAACTTCCAAGTGACATCATAGAACTTTTTCAAATTTTTTTGTAAAGTACGCAGCACAAGTCCAATTTGTCTCATTAGGTATATCCTCCCCAAACTCAATCACATATTTTGTATCTAAGTCTTCTAACTTATCAAATGTTTTTTTAAAGATCAATGCAGTTTCCATCATCAAGTAGGTTGAGTTAATTCTAGTTGGACAATCCAATTGTAAATGTGTTTTAGAGGTAATGCCTGTGTCACCACAATATTTCATGAACACGTCCAATCTTTGTGGGCTTCCCCTCAAATATTGAACAACATCTCGAATCTTCTTGATAGATGCATTAGCAATTTCAAGTTCGTCTTTAACAATTAATTGTAAAATATGAGAAAAACATCTCATGTGAACAACCTCTCCACCCAAAATAAAGGTATTTTTTTAACAACCTCTTTTTTACTTGTTGGACAGTCGTGTCATTAGCAAAAGAATTATCAACAGTGATGCATATTATTTTTTTCAACCCCCACTCATCCATGTAAAAATCAACAACATTCACAATATTCACCCCCTTATGACTTTTAATGACACAAAAGTTCAAAATTCTTTTATTCAACTTCCAGGTTGAATCGATAAAGTGAGTTGTTAAACAAAGGTAGGTCACATTCTGAATGCTTGTCCAAGTATTATTAGTTAAAGACACCCTATGACTTTGACATTGAGATTCAAGTAAAGCTTTCAATTTTTTTAATTCTTTAACAAACAATGAGTAAAACCCCTAGAAATTGTGATTCTTGATGGAATATCAAACTGGGGAACAACAGCTTCAACAAAGTCCTTAAAACCTTACCTCTCAACAAACCTAAAAGGAAGTTCATCCTTTATAATCATCCTAACCAAAGCTTCTCGTACTTTATCCTGATCAAATTGCCATGCATTTACTTTCGAAGCATCAGAACCCGACATATTTTGAAATACCAGGTTTTTTTTAGTTTTATATTTAATCTTATACTGGTTTAATTCCTTTCTAATCTCAGGAGGACATTTTTTTTTGCAAACTTTTCTTATATGTTCCCATAACCCCGAAGTTCCTAGCTCACTCTTACACGGATACAATTTATCACACCATACACACTTAACTTTTTCTTCCCCGCCATCTGTAACTTTATCAAAATGATTCTATACTCTTGGCCTAAATTTTTTTGCTACTGGTGAAGTAGCAATGGCATTACCTTCACCTGTAATTTTAATCGAATCTTTTGGAACTAGAACTGAGGTATACATAGTAGCAGAGGTAGGACCGAAAATAGAAGTAAAAGCACTTGAATGTGGACCGAACAATTTCCTCTCATCACTGTAAAGTCATTCAAACTCAATATTAGTACCTTTCAAAAAAATTCATTATCAGTATGAAAATAATATGTACACAAAATTTGTTGTGTAAAAAGTTTACCAGTTTGAATTAAAGATTTCAAACTTTTAGGAGCACCGCCTTTGGAATTTGAGGTCGTCTTAATCTGCACTAAACAAAACAAGTAATATATTCAAATCTTAAAAGTAAAAAACGAAGACTTCATTAATTTTAGATTGAATGAATAGTGTCTCTTAAATAATAACACTTACATTAAACTTGTTTATGTGCGTAAATTTAATAAACTAACTACAACTCAATATACTTCTACTTAATAAACTACTATTTAATTACTTTTTTCCAGTATATTAAATTACTAGTTAATTAAAGTATAACTAATATTGCAAATAATTAAAAGACTTTTCAATGTTTTCGTGGCTATTGAATTGTTTATATGAGACCGTCTGGTATGAAACAACACAAATTAACACTCACCACTATCAAAATAGTAACACGTCATGCCCAATTTATACTCAGTCTCACCATGAGATGGTGTCACATGAGATCTACTCAAACCGTATTGATCTATATTCTATATAACATGAAATCTTGTGTAACAAGAAAATATTCGTCTAGTGTACATATAAAACCATGGTAACTGCTAATCCACCATCTTAAGTCCTTAACTATTAATATTAAATATAATATATCATATATATTTTCATGGAGTACATGAATATCAAATACGAAAACAGAGTCCATATACATGAATATATCAAACAAAAAAGAAATTACTACCACTATACCACTAGAAAATTAATATATGCAAGAGTATAACCCGATCTTCTTCAGTAGTGGTTCAACCGGTGAGTGGAGACGTTGATCAGATGAGAGGGAAAAGACAAGGTTTCGTAGATATATCGAGCACGTAAAAATATTATAGAATAGTATAAATATATATAACGATATCTCAGAAGTTTCCTAAAGATATTTTTCAAATTTATTGATATTTTTCAATATTTTTTTCGATATTTTACCATTTTTAAATCGCTGGTACTTCCTATTTTTTTATGAATAAAATAGAAAGAAAAAGTATGATTGAAATGAAAGGGTATTAGGTGTTTTCATAAAGAGTATTAATTGTTTTCACTGAAGAGTATTAGTTTGTTTTCACTAAAATATTCATACCCTTTAGTGAAAACAACTCATACTATTTAGTGAAAACAAATAATACACTTCAATGGTTCATGTATGAACCATTTTCACTCTATATTTTATCTTTATATAATTACTAGTTTACCAGTATTAGGGTAGAGTAAGTATAGAGTGAAATTTGTTCATACATGAATCATTGAAGGACATTAGTTGTTTTCTATAAAGAGTATTAGTTGATTTTCCTGAAGGGCATTAGTTGTTTATACTGAAAATTATTAGTTTATTTTCACTAAATATGGTTCATTTATACTTTGCCTTTATATAATTACTAGTTTACTTGTACTAGGGTAGAGTATGTATAAGGTGACATTGGTTCATACATGAATCATTGAAGGGTATTAGTTATTTTCACCAAAGAGTATTTGTTATTTTCACTGAAGGGTGTGTGTTGTTTATACTGAAGATGGATTGAGATAATAATAATAATAATAATAATAATAATAATAATAATAATAATAAATTAAATTTCATATGCACCAGTTGTATTTATGTGTACTTGTCATGTCTCAGTTATGATATTAGCGTATACGTTTTGTGTGAACTCAATTTTTTAGAGTATTATTGTTATGTATAAAAACTATTACAATTATGCAATCAACTATTATCATTATGCATATGCACTATCGATATTTGAAAAATAATGATATTGTGTGTATATATAACACTGATACTTGAAAAATAAAGTTCACGTGAACCCATGTACACAAAAGACTTACTCTCTAGTTAATGAGTTTAAATTCGTAATAGTGATTAGTTTATTACTGATAGCTCAAGTGGTTAGAGTTCTAATACCTATGACCGAGAGGTCATGGGTCTGAGTCACAATTTAACCAATAAAAAAATGACTAGTTTATTGCTAAATATTTTTTTCCTTAAAGTTGATAAATCAATATATAATTGTGTTTAAATTTGAATTTAATAACATTATAGTACTATTTGATAAATTCAAAATAGAATAAATAATTTAATTTTAAATATATTTAATTCGGTATAATACAGTTCGCTATGGTTATTTTAGTAATATCCATATCCATTTTTAAAAAAATCGGTACTGTTCAATTTGAGAAAAAATAAAAAAATCAATGGTTATTTTCAGTTTGGGTTCGGTAATCTCCAAACTCCGTGAACAGCCATAAAATAACCAATAAAGACACATAGAGACACCTATTTTCAAGCTTGTGAGAGGAGTATGGCCGAAGCCACGGATAACAAAGACAACAAAAATAGAAGTTCATAGATGTTGGAAGGGTGGCTGAAGATTTTCTTAAAAGGAATAAGCCATGGATAGATTGATTTTGGGTTGACGGTTAATAATGAAAGTGTCAATGGCCATGTCATAGGGCCAATAGGTTAAGGGTAAGAATGCCCGGTGAAGGAGAGTACAACCGGTGTAAACAACATGGCAATCTCACGTTCCAAATGGTCGTTTATGTCCGTGTGTATATGGTTGGGTGGGTAATTCCATTGATAGATAGAAATAAGTGAAGAGCTACAAACTCCCCCCAATTATCAGTGTATAAGGTAGTTATTTTGGTTTTGAAAATATTTTCACCTAAAGCTTTAAAGGCCCAACAAAGGTGGACAATATATCAGACTTACACCTAAGAGGATACAATTACACATATTTGGAAAGATGATCAACAAAGATATCATAGTATTTAAATCCATCAACAAATAAAACATACAATATCTATACATCATAATAAAGTAATTCTAGAGGTGCAGAAAGCTGAAGCTAGGCTCATGAAAAAGGCAATTTGTGACTCTTAATGCATTTACAAGAACCATAAGAGAAATCCACAGGTTTATGCATGGACAAATTATTATTAGAAATGATATTGTCTAGAATTTTAGTAGAGGGATGACCGAGTTTGGCCTCATTCTCTCTCCTCATTATATATATATATTTTATATTTTTTTTTTTACTTATACAGTCATTCAATCATTACAACACTACCTTTTACAATATGATAATCCTACAAAATCCACTCTCTCTCCCTCTCATCTGTTTTTCAAAGTCTTGCCTATTAAATAAAAAATCTACTCTCAAACATATACAAAATTCAAATACATCTTTTACTTTATTCCAAATCCGCTTTATAGGATTTGAAATCCTCTCAAAAGTATATAAACAAACATATCCTTAGATAATTCGTGCCACATAGATTTTCAATAATAAAATATATCACATATCAAAAGTAAATAAAGTATTGTTTTTGTTTGCAAAACTCAAAAAGAGAAAGGGTGTGCTTGCTTGGGTAATTATAAATAAATTCAAGAACTTTTGGTTTTTTTATAGTTTGATCGTAATTGTTTACATTGTTATAAACCTGTAAACACATTAAAAAAAATTGTGATTTACTATATACTGGAAAAAATTAAATAATATATCGATGAAAATGGAAAAAAATTAAATAAAACAAATCAAATCTAATTGATTTGGCAAGCAAGCCAATCAAATCAGATTAAATTTGATTTATTTTCCAATTAAGTCAATCAAATCATCATCAGCTAATCGGGATGCACCACGTGTCAGCATGAAGAAAGGAAAGTCTTTCCCCTACACTTATAAATAGACGTCTTCATTTCACACTTCAAACTTAAAAAAGAATATGAGGAATTCTAGAGATTATACTCAAAATTCATATCTAATGCAATAAAATTATCTTTGTATTGCTCATTTGTTTTTATATTAATTATTCGAAAATTAGTTGTTACGAACTTGGCACGCCCAACTGGACATATCTATCTCTCATCCCTTATATTCCCAAATCAAAGCTCCTTTACAAGAGCATTAACTGTCTTAAGAATCCTTGATACGAGCGAAAACTGTCTAATGTCCCTTAAATCAAATCTAGCTCCTCGATATGAGACTAAACTGCCTATAAATTTTAAATTGAGTCATTCAAGTCCTTCAAATCAAAAAACCATGGTACGAGTGTAAATTATATAAAGTCTCTTAAATTAAATTTCCTAGATGCGAGATTAAAATATCTATGACTCCCAAATTGAGTTTTAATTTTAAACCGATGTTCCCCAATACGAGTGAAACTATCTAAAGTCCCTTAAATTAAAAGTTTGGTATCAAGATATATATGTGCTTCATTCAATCCAAGACAGAAGCATTTGTGAACAAAACACGTGACATTTGTAAAAACATTAAAATTGTAACTTATTGTATATTGAAAATGATCAAATAATATCTCGACGAAAATAAAAAGAATTAAAGAAAAAATCAATCAAATAAAATCAAATTCAACTGATTTGGCAATCAAAATTAAATTTGATTTATTTGTCAACTAAGTCAATCAAATTGGCATCGGCTAATCAGGATGCGCCACGTGGCAGTATGAAGAAAAGAAAAAATAAAAAAGAAGAATCTGAAGAATTTTAGAAATTGTACTCAAAATTCACATCTGATGCAATCAAATTATCTTTTTATTTCTCATTTCATATTTTTATATTAATTTCATGAAAATTAGTTGTTACAACACCATCTTTTATTTTTTGTAATTCCATACACGACAAGGATAATTTTCCAGAAATGTACTTTTTTGTGTGTGATAAGATTTGATTGTTGCATGACTAGTAACATATTGCTATTGAATTAAAAAGAAGTAATTAAATTATAAGCTTATATATTAAAAATCGTAAATTTATTTCAGGTGAAATTAAGTGGAACCTTACAACAAGTAAGGAGAGCTTAAGGGCCAATAATATTCTTGTTGTTGGCCAACTGGAAAAATTTGAATCTTAAGAGAACCTCAATTTTTTAAGCCTCAGTTTAATACAACTCCGTGTTAGAAAAAGAAAAAAAAAAGAAAAAATAGTAAGTCGGAAATTTTGAAAAAAGAAAGAAGAAGTTTGCCCTTGTCCTTTTTCAAATCTAACTATAGATTGAAATATAACTACTATTAGTTATAGCCCCGCGATGTCTCGCGGGTTTAGATTTTTGTTATAAAATTATAATACTGCAACTGATTTAATGAATATTGATAACTTATATTATTTAAATTTCTTAATTCTTTTATACATTTTGAAAAAACATTAAAAATATTATCCTCCACAAAATTGAAATTATAAATTTAAAAAAAATAAAGTCAGTGCCTGCTACCCAAGTATATAGTTAAAACGTCAACCACCATTGACGTACTCACATCCCGGCAAAAGAATACAATGTATATTATTACTCACACACGGAATGAAATTAAATTTCAAAATATAATCCAGAAGTAGCATTTTTACCAATGCCAAATATAAACAAAACTCAATCAAAACAGAAACAAAACATCAAACACCCAAAATACACACATGGGCTCAGCTAAAACATTTATAAAAATATAGTCCATAGGAAACTAACGAATGAGGCGCTGGACAGCAAGCGTGAAATATTTATCATCATGACTAAACCATATAACATTGCGCGATCTTATTTTAAGCTTCCCAACAATATCCTTCCAGTATTTTATCATCTGAACCATCCTCGAGTTTTTCACCTTCGACACAAGCCTGCACTCATACTTAACTATAAATATCCTTCCATCGAACGTGCTCCGTAATGCGATCAACTTTGTTTCACTTCCAAAGAATGCAATAGAAAATAATGGCAATTTCTATAGCAAATAAACAAAAGTGTAAGTCTTATCACTACATGTATGGGCCATATATAGACAAACATTTGATTTCAATAAATACATCACATAAACATAAATTTTTCATACCAGTCGTTTCCGCCACTCGCAATTTAAATATTTAGAAATAATAATCATTGGAATATACTCTCGGTTAATATACGTACAAAAATACAATATGTTTACCTCAAGATTAGTAGCCGATGGAGGCGGGTTGACACAGTGTATGGTGTAATTGCAGTGTATCTCATAAGGTACTCCATATTTATCTAAAATGTTTAAACAATGTCAAATAGTTTAATAGTTAACCAAATAGTAACATGTATTCAAAATCAAATTACATACATACCATCATCCATAGCCTTGTTTGTCATAAAGATTGAGCAGAGATCTCTATAATACGGTTTTACACAAAGAGTTTTTGATTAGGTGTGAAATTGTCATGATTCGTCGTTCGAAATACCCTAGTTTTGGTCAGTTTTATCGAGTATTTAGAGTCAATTGAGCATTATTTCTATACATTGTTGAATTTGTCTTTTTGATGCTCATAGGTGAATCGAGGATGAAAAATAGAGTTCGTAGGACTTTGAATCGCCTCAAACGGATGCCCGGATGAGAAGATATCGAAGAAATACGATTGGTATTAGTGTGGAAGAAGAAAAGTATTACTTTGGGAAATTTTGGAGTCACTCGAGTAGCTCAGGTCGAGCACTAGCGCTCGAGCACGTTGCTCAAATGCTAAAAACATACAGAAGATTTCTCGCGCTCGAGCAGCTCGAGCGCCACCGCTCGAGCGTGTTTCTCGAGCGCCCCAAAATTCAAGCATTCGACCAGCTCGAGCGGAGGCGCTCGAGCGATTGCACCATTCGAGCTACACTGCTCGAGCGCCACCACTCGAGCATGTGTGCTCGAGCGCTTCCAACTTTTATGCTTCCGGATACGTTTTTCGGCCCATGAGTTCCCGATTCGGCCCAAGGCTTATATATACTCGTCCCGAGCTCGTTTTTACAGATCACCACTTACCACTTGATAGATAATTACATTTAGAGTTTGTTTTTGGAGAGGAAGGAGAGGAGCAAACTTTACTTTACGTTTAAATCGAGGTTTTAGCACGAATTCTTAGTTTATTCTCGTTTTTTCAATTTTTTTTCATTAGTTCGATTACGTTAAACACTTTAAACTTTGTTTTTATTAATTAAATTTCAGTTCTTTGCAAGTATTTCTTTAAACCCTAGTTTATGTTTGATCTTTTATTCGTTCTATTCATCATGTTTATGTTCGCCACTTCCTCTATTGCTTTTATTATTGTCAAAACCATGTCTAGCTAAAACCCCTGCATGCTTAGGTAGGATGAACTCGTAGAAGTAAGATGTGGGTACGTAATTAGGGTAATTCGTGACGTTAGGGTTTTAATTCTCTTAAGTAATGAATTCTTAAAATTAGTCTTAACTTTATTCTTGAATTTCGTTCGAAAAGTGTTAGAGAGAGGACGATCTTATCACTCTTTAACAACGAGTAGACTTAATAAAAGGGTTTAGAAAGGGTTAATTAATCTACCGGTTTATCTAAGGAGGACGACCGCATCACCTTAGTTAAAATTAGAGTCTCGTTAATTAAGCACAATCTATTAACTCGTTAGTGGATTAGTGAAGTCGATTGCTAGGATAAAGTATTAGGGTATTAAGTCTTGAGCTTTCATCTTACAATCTTTAACTTAGGTTATTTCTTGCGCGTCACAATTATTTTTATTATGTACCTGCTCCGTTAGTATACGTAGGGATTCCTATCCTGAGCATCACCATCACTCATTTGAATCCAAACCTTAGTTAATTCGTCTTCTTCAGTATTTTAGTTTATTTTAGTTTAAAATTCATTCTTCAAAAACCAAAAAAACATTCATTCATATTAGCTACGACATGTAGATCTTCAGGGATCTGTTCGCATACACTCCATCCTGTGGGTTCGATATACTTGGTCATTATATTTACTTATACTACAGTGAACCCGTACTCTTGCGGAGAAGCTACTAGTAGAAAGCTAGTATTTTCGCTTCAAGTCAGTTTTCATATGATCATACATGACAAGTAATATAACTAATCTCAGAAATACAGACTCCTTCCATGAAATCTTTTCAATCACAGGTTATTTCACAATTTCCATTCAACTTGTAGCATCTGGAATTTACAGTTTTATGGATAAAAAAATCGAGTACAAAATATTGAAACACTAATATTTATAACACAAAACTATTTACAAAATAAACATAATGACAATGTACCAATGTATCCTCAAACTTGCAAACAGTTTCTGGGATGAACACAATATCAATTACTCGATCTGTGAAAAAAATATAAAATATCAATGATAATAAACACCAAAATTATTTAACATTTATACAACAAAGTCGATTTTAAAATTTGAGAAATACAGAAAGAATCAATTTCAAATTCATAATAGACATCAAACTAACCACAATCGCGAGTAAATCTAGTGTGCTCTTGTATTGCCCCAACTTGAAAGATTGGTTATCAAAGACCTTCATGATGAAGGATCTTGGTGAAGCATGCTACATCTTAGGGATCAAAATCCATAGGGATAGATCCAAGAAGATGCTAGGACTGTCACAATCCACTTACATAGGTAAGGTGTTGAAGCGTTTTGCGATGGAGAACTCTAAGAGAAAGTCTTTTCTGGAAAATCATGGGATAAAGTTGTTGAAGAAGGATTGTCCTTCTAGCGAAGCTGATATCAAGCACATGAAGGGCGTTCAAACATGTGCCGCTCGAGCACCATCCAGTCGAGCGCCTCTTCATTCCAGAACCAACTACGCGCACGACCATGGGTGCTCGAGCACTCCCTTCTCTTGAGCCAACTAACACTTTTACTCGCCCGAACTAACACTTTTCATATTTCTTCAATATCTTCTCATGCGGGAGTCCGTTTGAGTCGATTCAAAGTCCTACAAACTCTATTTTTTGCCCTCTTTCCAACTATGAGCATCAAAGAGGCAAATTCATTATTTTATGGAAATGACACTCGAATGACTCCAAATACTCATCAAATTTACTCAAGACATGGGCAAATCGGGCCACAAAACATAACAATTTCACGCCTAATCATATTCTGGTGACAATACCTTTTCAAAAATATTTTAATTACTTGCTACAAATTTCATATCTACCAATATTTAGCAAAAATAAATTCCAAAAATATCAAAGAAAAGAAATCATTCAACCGTGAAAAAATATCTGCTTGCATTAATTTAATATTTAAAATAATATTCCATATTATACGTAAATATTATATATCCATTGATTAAAATATATTCAGATTTATTGTATTTTAGAGTAAGATATTTTTTAAATTTACAATAGTAAAGAAGCTTAATGTCATTTTTTTTTCTCTTTTGCCAACACTATAATTTTTTATCCATAAAAACTCATTCCACATATTAATATATATATATATATATTAATTATATAACATATAACAAATTTTTACTTATTTATCATTTACAATACTATTTTAATATTTTTATATTAAAATAATATAAAAGAAAAATCGAAATTCTATTCTATAAAAAATATATGCACTTTACAATTTAATAGTCTATTTTGGCGGCATACTTTTATCCAAAAAAAAAATTGTGTATTATAATATATTATTGAAAGCAAGATATTTTTGACAATACCTTTTCAAAAATATTTTAATTACTTGCTACAAATTTCATATCTACCAATATTTAGCAAAAATAAATTCCAAAAATATCAAAGAAAAGAAATCATTCAACCGTGAAAAAATATCTGCTTGCATTAATTTAATATTTAAAATAATATTCCATATTATACGTAAATATTATATATCCATTGATTAAAATATATTCAGATTTATTGTATTTTAGAGTAAGATATTTTTTAAATTTACAATAGTAAGAAGCTTAATGTCATTTTTTTTCTCTTTTGCCAACACTATAATTTTTTATCCATAAAAACTCATTCCACATATTAATATATATATATATATATATATATATATATATTAATTATATAACATATAACAAATTTTTACTTATTTATCATTTACAATACTATTTTTATATTTTTATATTAAAATAATATAAAAGAAAAATCAAAATTCTATTCTATAAAAAATATATGCACTTTACAATTTAATAGTCTATTTTGGCGGCATACTTTTATCCAAAAAAAATTTTTGTATTATAATATACTAGAGTGTACCCACGCGAATTTCGCGTACTGAAAAAATATATTATATTTATTTTCTGTACACATTTAATATAAGAGTATTTTTGTTTAAAAAATTTCGAGGTATATACAATAAATTATGGGGTTTGTTTAGCTGTGGCCCGTGCCCTTCACTAAACTCTATAGGTATATCCTACAAACTAAATAATTAAAAAAAACATCAAAATTCACATAAATTAATAACAATTATTGAATAACATTACTTAGACTAATAATTTAATAATAATCAATTTCCATTTCAATATTGAATAATTTATAAATTAATCAACATTATTATTTATTGGGAGTATACGGTAAGAAATTAATTTATATAAGAAACAATACAAAATTTGAAATAAACTTTAAAGTTACAAATGCCCGTTCATCGATCAAAATGAGTTCCAAGTAGAACTTGTCTCTATTAAAATCATTAAAAAATATTGTCCAACTTTTTCAATCCTAACTTTAACGGTCAATTTTTGCCTCTCACTCTTGATATTAGAAATCAGAGAAAATTGAGGTGTCATACTCTTGAAATCTAAAATGAGATTTAAATTACAACAATTAAACCATCATAATTATTCAGATAAAAATACATGGTATAGTTAAATTTATTATTTGTGCACATGAAGAATATTTAAACTGAACGATATAGAGCATAAATCAACAATCATTATTACATTCAAATTGATATTGATATTTAAATCTAATCAAATTGTGAGAACTTAAAATGATGAATTTAATTATAAAATAAATATACTAATACCAATAGATATATAACTAACCAACAATTGATGGGAGAAATCTCAGCAAAAGAGTGGAACAAATGAAACTTTGATGTGAAAAAATGAAATACAATATGCTCTTATTTATAATAAAAAAAAATACATGCAATATTATATCTTGTCCATAATAAGAATATATCACATAAGAATATTCTTTGGAATATATAACTATATACCTTTTATTTTAGGAAAAAATAATCGAACATTATATATACTATATATACTAACTCAAACTTAGAAATGATAGATTTAGATTCATTCAATAAGTAGATCATATTTAATTACATTAAGGTTTGGAAAAAATATGATTTATAATAAATTCTAAAAATAACTAAATAATAAAATTGAAAAAAATATCTATTTGCATTAATTATGTAGATATAAATTAATGGTTTAGATTTAATGATATAGAACGAAGGGTCGAGATTAAAAGTTTAACCAACTTTTAATGAGAGCACACTATTTCAAAATGGAGAGATTTGAGACATGTCACATCAGCCTAAGAATAAGGTGGTGTTGACACATCATCTTGGAAAGGTTTGAGAATATATTATTATAAGATTATTGAAAGCAAGATATTTTTGGTATCATATACTATTTCAGTGACAATATCTTTTCTTAAATATTTCAATTTCCTGTTGGATTTTAAAGGCACATAAACACGTAATACATGCGCAGCGGAATAATCGTTCACAAAAAATGAACAATTAATTGCATAATTAAATGCGAGAAATCTTAAGCAAGAATTTGTACAGCGGTTCATACGCGGAATTCTCTACTATGGTATCCACGCAACAACTATTCACCAATCCGCACCGAGATGCCAGCGTTGAACCTCGAGACGAACTTGCTAGGAAAATTTGAGGTAGAGATTTTATGGAGAAATTATATTTCTTGTGTATTTAGGAATTCCCATAGGACTCATATTTATAGGGATTATTTTGACTTAATTCCTAAGCAAGATATCGGGCCTAGCCCGTAAATATAATATCTACGGATTATATTTTCCTAGATACTTTCCTACGAATAATATCTTTGCCATATATTATTCTTGTCTAATAATATTCCAAATATTATTATTGGGATTTTATATTTAATTAAATCTAATCTAATTAAATAATAATAATAATTAATCTCAAATCTAATTATTATTATATTCTCCATAAATTAAATATTATACCTAATATAATACTTTAATCAACCAACTATAATCGGTAAACTGTCATTACTTGTTGTGTGACCTATAGACCCTCGTATAGTCAAACTAACGGTCTTAATTGAATCCTAGACAATAAATCAGATATTCTCAATATATGAGGTACGTTGCGAGGAAATCTGCAACTACCTGTAATATTCTAGGTATTGTGATATCTTCCTTTCATTCGCGAATACTCAATTAAGCCTTGAACATGATGAAGTGTATATTCAAATAATTTAATCATATTATCTCGAATCACTAATTGATCACTCGTATCGCACTTGGCCAAAAAGTCCAAGTCGACATGCACCGGCCGATGTCTTAGATCCAATTATGATGAGAAGACGAGTATTCTCTCTTAAATCCACATTGAGGAATGAATCATATTCTTGGCTCAACTACCATACACATGCAATTCGTGATGAACTCAATCCATGTCATATCTACCCTTGGAGGGTGCAAACATCGGTCATGGTCAAAGTTCATCACTCCGCACATGTCGTGCGTATTGACCTCAAGTTAGAGGAGTATCACATCGCTCCCACTAACCAAGACACTCGTAGACATATTATGTGGAATTACATCAAACAGTTTCTCGGATGGGTATACCAATACTCTCTAAGGTGTTTGTGTATCCATTATGAGATACCTAGTATCTCGTAGTAAGTGAGATCTTACTACACTCTCCCATAGAGTATAATACAGACCGTACACCATATTGCATCATCAATATCTCATTCTTAATGATCTTTGATCGGGGCTATTTGAGAATCATACTTAAGTCATCTGCGTTCTCACTCACTCAATAACAATATCGATTTAAGAGAACACAGATATGAATAACACAAACAATCAAACATAATATTCAGATAAGTGTAATGTCATATATTTAATATTAAATCAATCAATAATATTAAATCATAAATTGAATATCATCTTAGTATTATGTTCTTACAAAGGATTGCCTATAGGACACTAACACTAACATTTCCTCCTACGAATTTAACATCTATCAATATTTTGCAAAAAATAAATTCCAAAAATATCTTAGAAGAGATATCTTTAAATCGTGAAAAAAGATCTATTTGCATTAATATATTTAAAATAATATTACATATTTTACGTAAATATTTTGTTTTCCATTGATTAAAATATATATACAGACTTATTGTACTTTGGAGTAAGATACTTTTAAAAGTTATAATACTTAAATTGTTAGTAAATAAACTTAATGTCCTTTTTTTTTTGTCAATACTATAGTTTTCTATCCATAAAAAAATTATTCCACATATTTTAAGAAAAAATATATACATTAATTATATAAGATATATTTTATTTTACTTATTTATAAGTTATCCTCTTAATATTTTTATGTTAAAAATAATATAAAAGAAAAATCGAAATCCTAGTCTAGAAAAGAAAAATTGTATTTTGCAGTTAAATAATTTTGGCAGCATAATTTTATCCAAAAATAAAATATTGTATTACAATCTATTATTGAAGGCAAGATATTATATTTGGTGGCAAAAAATTGTTAGTATCATACACTATTTTGGTGACAATATCTTTTCAAAAATATTTTAATTCTCTTCTACAAAAATTTCACATATGTCAATATTTTGCAAAAATAACTTCAAAAAATATCTAAGAAGATAAATCGTTCAACCATGAAAAAAGGTGTCTGCATCACTTTTAGGTTACCTGCAATACAAAACGAAAAAACATAAAATTTAATCAGATTTCACCAATAACGCACACCTTATTAAAAAAAAAGAATAGTAGTTGAATCAAAATCGTAGACGTGCGGTGGGAGAATCATTTTATTGAAAGAAAAAAAAGTTATTAATGGTGGATTCTAAAAAAATACGAATGTAAATCAATAAATATGAATATACTTTAGAAACTTACGAATAATTTTTGGATACGCACGAATGATCTTCAACTCAAATTGATGCACATATAATTTTCTCTTAATGTGCGCTTAATTATCTCCATGTGCATAATAAATTAGTTTACCTGCAAAAAAAAAAGAGGTATATGATCTATACAAAAAATTATAAAAATAATCCGAACAAATGAATAGAAAAATAAATCATATTTTTTCACATAGTAGACAACAAATGAGAAAATGAAGAGAAGAGATGAACATTAGGGTTGAGAATTAGAATGAAAACTAAAGAGAGATTTGACATTTATAAAAAATATCAAATGAAATGTACGGTTGAGATTAAAAGTGTAAAATATATGATGTAGATTAAGTCTTAATATGATTTAAAACATGTCTAAAATAACTTTTAAGGAGGATGTAGGATTTTGAAATAAAATGATTTGAGAGGTATCATATTAGTCTAAAAATAAGGTGGTGTTGACACATCATCTTAGAGAGGTTGAGAAATACAGTATAATAAGATTGATTTTAGGAATTCATAATTTGTTATTTCCTTACTATAAACAATATTTTATTTTCATCATGCCTCTGAACCAAATGGGGAGAAAAAAAAAAAAAAAAGGTTTCCATTTCGAACATAAAATTAGGGATGTAAACGAATCGAATCGAGTCGAATACCATAATATTTGAATTCGTATTCGTAAAATTATTTCGGATATCGAATTCGAATCGAATATTTTTCGAATAGTAAATGTGATTTATATTTGATTTGAAACTCATATCGAATTATTAGAAAATATACGAATACTTGAGTCGAATATTCAAATTGATTTTTTTCTCAAACATGTTCCTAACAAATAATATTCAAGAGAATGTATTATGTGAACAATATTCACAATGAAACTTGTTTGAATGGTATTAGTAAATTAAACTAAAAGTATCCGTGAATTGCACTAAAATTATCAGCTCCAAATAGTATTTAGTTTTTTTTTATTAAAGTTATTAGTTGAAGTGGTATTAGTTATTCTCACTAAAGGTGTTAGTTATTTCAACATAAGGTATCAGTATTTTTTATCGATAAAGTTGTGGCTCGAACCCACGACCTTTGTATCATAGGTAGTGGGATTTTAACCATTTGACTTGAGTTATACCACTTCGTCAGATATTAGTAATATGTTGTTCACGGTAATAGTTACCGTGAGTATTATTCACATAATACTTTGTCAATATTCAAATATTCATTTCAAAATTGTCATTGTTTGAATTCACAAACAAGTTATAAACTTATAATTCTGCATAACATAATCAAATAAGTAAATAAAAAAAAATTAATTATCAAATTCATGGAAAAACACTTTAATAATCAAATTAAGAGTGTTGAACTACAATTCTTTTTTAATTAGTTAAGTTTTTTTAATAATTAAATTACATTATATGTTTTTAATTAAAATACTTAATTAATAATTGCCTACAAACCCACTTGTTGGATGAAGTTATAAAGGTTAATATCCTTAAAATAATTATAATGAACTTAAATTTATAAATAATTATATTTATTATTACTATTAATATATAATTATGTAATTATATATTTAACCGAATACTTAATCGAATATTTACGAATATCGAATCAAATATTATAGTATTTGTATTTGTATTTGATAACTAATCGAATAAAAAAAATTATTTGTACTCAAATTCGAATTATAAAATTTCAAATACCAATACCGAATTTCGAATACAAATATCAAATCGAAACAAAATTGTTTAATTCGTTTACAACCCTACATAAAATCACATATTCTGATTATTTAAGACCTATAAATTATTAAGTTACTAGACACATGTCTGCCAATTTTTGTCATTGAAATGACAGCACTACGCTACGATCTTTCAATTCTCATTTCACCAGATACTTTACTGCATAATTTTGAACACATTTAATAAATAAATATATAGTATTAAATTCAGATTGTAAATTACTTTTAAATAATATAGTAAAATAAAACATGAAATTGAAACCCAATTTGGTGAGGTAATCCCCAAATAAGAGGATCGGGTCCAACAGACTGATCTTCAAACTTGTTGTTTCACAATTAACTGCGCGCGTTTTGACAAGTATAATTTAGCAATGTTGAATACGAGTCTAACTCCCGTCGAAAAAAAAAAAAAAATACGAGTCTAATTCTAGCCAATAAATTTTTATTTTTGCTAAATAATCAATTTCGGACCATTTTTCTTTTTCATATTTTAATAAATAAATCTAGTATATATATATACATATATATATATATATATATATATTCTTTTCTTTTTAGTCCATACATTTCGCTTTTGAGTATGTATAAAGTGAAATTGGTTCATACATGAATCATTGAAGAATATCAATTGTTTTTATTAAAGAATATTAGGGCTCGCTTGGTTGGGGGTAATGATTATAGGGTAATGGGAATTAAAGTGATTGAAGAGTCATTCAAGTAGAGGGTAATGAATGAGGAGTCATTTGATAGGTAAATTATAACTAATTTTCAATCTTATTACAATGTATTGATAATACCAAGCACTACTAATGGAATCATTCCAATTGCCCTATAATCATCACCCCCAACCAAGCGGACCCTTAGTTGTTTTCAATGAAATTTTTTTGTTTATTTTCAATAAACAATTAATATTTTTCAGTGAAAATAAGTAATGCCTTTCAGTGAAAATGACTAATTATTTAATAATTCATGTATGAATCATTTTCATTTTATACTTTGTCTTCACTTTTAGTCAATTTTAATCAAAGGGCATGATTGTGTTGTGCACCCCCATAAAATTTGTTTGTAGACTCACATTTTTTTTTGACAAATATAATTTTAATGGAAAATATTAATATACCATTTGCAGTTAAAAAAATATAAAATACATTAAATATGTTGTAAATAAGTGCATAAATTAAAGAGACAGCGTTTGTTGACCCAGTTCGTCGGGAACGACTATGTCTGGGTGCGATTCAAGTCAGGAGTTTCACTTATAATCTTGTGTATGAGAGTGATTACAATAATGAATACAATGATCTATTTATAAGAATAAAACCCTAGTCTAAGATATAAAGCCCGTTGGGTTTCTTGGTCCATAAGTAATGTCCACATCAAATATTCTAGATTTGGAATAATAAATCTTCTAGATTTACAACACTCCCCCTTGGACATTACGACATAACATAAATGTCTTGTCATAAAAACTCCACATGCTAAGCCTCGACCAAATGTTTGGGAGTGCGACACGTGTGAGACCAATGACCCTTGCATCCGCATCTATAGCAGGACTGCTCAACCTTATCTTGATTATCAAATTTTCGGGTAGCGGAGTTCGTGTTAGGTGCAGCCTTCCCACGAACCTGAGCTTGATTGTCATTCAAGGTACCTGGACCACCGGATTTATTACGACCTCGGCCTTGGCTACAAGTTCATTTACTTCCTCTCTCTCTTCCACGCTTGCGACCTCTTGTACTACTTTGAGCTACAACATATGCTTCGGGCACAACTTTTGAGTCAACCGGCCTCGCATTATGATTCTGCATAAGGAGCTGGTTGTGCTTTTCCGCTACTAGAAGTGCAGAAATTAGCTCAGAGTGTACAGTGTAGTTCTTAGCCCTATACTGCTGCTGGAGTACAAGGTTGCTTGCGTGGAAAGTCGACAAAGTCTTCTGGATTAAGTCGTCCTCAGTTACAGTTTTCTTACATAAGTTTAACTGAGACACAATACGATGTAGGGCTGAGTTGTACTCCGTAACAGACTTAAAGTCTTGGAAACGGAGGTTCAACCAATCGTATTGAGCTTGAGGGAGGAGTATGTCATTTTGTTGTTGGAAACGGTCCTTCATGGACTTCCACAACGTTCTGGGGTCTCTCTCAGTGAGATACTCATTTTTCAGGTCCTGATTGAGATGATGCCTAAGGAAAATCAAAGTTTTCGTCTTCTGGGTGTCAATTGATTTTGGATCATCGACAATTGTGCCACTAAGGTTGTTTAAGGCTAGATGTATTTCAACATCTAGCGCCCATGTCAAGTAGTTACTACCGTCAATAGTAAGCTCAGCAAATTCTCTTTTGGTAATATCAGACATTATTCACTACAATTATTAAAGTGACATGGTTAAGAGGATTGAACAAATTCATAGACAACGGGAAGATAAGGATTTATTTAGTTATTCTAAGGCATATAGATGCACGTATAGGGCGCCGTCTACCCAAAACATATATTTACGGTTCGACAAATACCGGGCGCCGCCTACCCGGGCATAATATGCGGACTATAAAGAAATAAACTATGTGCGGAAATAGTAATGCACGTAGGATAATTAAATCACATAAGCATGCATAAACAAGTAAGGGAGATAATCACATGAAAATAATTTCTAGAAAATATATGATTTAATAGACAGAGAAAATAATCATAAGAATAATTATTTCATGTATATTCACACAATTTAACGAAATATTTTCAGGATTAAAAATAATTTAAACACAGATTTTATGATATCAAAAACGCAAACGAAATAGGGTTAAGAGATCACAAGAATCTGAGGAAAAATGCCGCGTGAGTCGCGCATGGCGGACAAGAGGCGGCGCACGAAGGGCGGCGGCCGTGAACAGGCGGCACAGTGCGACGGGCGCGCACGGGCGTGAGGCGGCCGTGTGGTAGGTGCGACGGGCGCGAGCGGCGTGGGCGGCATGCAGGACGGGCGCGCGGCGTGGGCGCGCGGGTGCGACGGCACAGGCGGCACAGGCGCGAAGGGACGCGGCAGGCACGACGGGCGCACAGCACGGGCGGCACGGGTGCGCGGCGCGCGTCACTGGCTGCACACGGTAGGCGCGACGGGCGGCTGGGTGTGCGGCAGGCAGCAGACGGGCGCATGAGCGTGCGGGCGCGACGGGGGCCGCGAGTAGGGGGCGACAGCTGCGCGAGCAGGCGGCGCGCGATCGGCCGGCGTGCTCGACGGGGCGGCGCTGGCGATCGGCCGGCGGACGGGCAGCGGTCGTACACCTTGGAGACGTCGGCCGTTGCTCGTCGATTCAAGTCACAATAATTTTAATTCGAATACAAATATGATTCAAATAAATTCATAGCAAGGGTACACATCAAAAACATGTAATTCATATGAAAACTAATTTAGGGCGTACCTATAATCTCGGGCAGAGACTCGTGCTGATAACGTGTTGTAAATAAGTGCGTAAATTAAAGAGACAGCGTTTGTTGACCCAGTTCGTCGGGAACGACTACGTCTGGGGGCGATCCAAGCCAGGAGTTTCACTAATGATCTTGTGTATGAGAGTGATTACAATAATGAATACAATGATCTATTTATAAGAATAAAAGTCTAGTCTAAGATATAAAGCCCGTTGGGTTTCTTGGTCCATAAGTAATGTCCACATCAAATCTTCTAGATTTGGAATAATAAATTTTCTAGATTTACAACAAAATACACCCACTTTCTTTGATCAAAATCTCATAAATCTACCCAAAAACACTACAAAAAAAGACGGGTTTTAGCGACGGAAATTTTGCGACGGACGTATATCCGTCGCAAAATAGGTCATTTGCGACGGACTTTTGACAGTTTTGCGATGAACATCGTTAGTTGGTCAATTTTGACCAATTTTGCGACAGCAAGAGAAGCCCGTCGCAAATTTGCGACGGACTTTAACGACGGAGATATAAAACGCCGGCGTTTTGTACCCATTTGCGACGGACGCCGTTGCAAATCCTAAGCCTAACATTTGCGACGGACCACATGTTCGTCGCAAATTCGGCCGGGATACATTTTGCGACGACTTTCCATCACAACTTTTAAATTTAAATTTGTGACGGACCACTATTCCGTCGCAAATTTGAGCGGTTGAATCTTGTCAGGTGGGTTGGTGACCAATAATTGACCTGGGTCGTCGCAAACTATATCTGCGATGGAAAAGCCGTCACAAAATATTGAATTTGCGATGGAAATTAAGGCCGTCGCAAATTTGCGCAGATTTATAACAGTCCACTTCTTTTTCCTTCCCTTTCACTTTTACTCATGAAAAATATAAGAAATGATGTGGTTTTCATATGTTCTTCACGTATAATTGGTGTATTTGTCATTGCCTTCAACCTCACCATACGTATTTGTCATTGCCTTCAACTTTACCATACGTTTTCACATTTTTAACCGTTTAAATGTCATATTTTTATTGTTTCAATTTTTTAGTACACTATTAGGTAATGAGCATGATATATGTTTATTTGATGGGTTTTAGTATGATTGATGATATATGTTTATTTGATGGGTACTCTAATTTTAGTTTGTGTGATATTTATACCTATTTTTAGTCGAAACTCTGCTCAATTTTTCTATACACTATTAGATAAATTGTGTGATATTTTTTTATTTGATTGGTTTACTATGATTGATATATATGGTTGTGTTGGATTGATTTTTGTGAAGGAAAAATTTGTATATCCTTATTTTTAGGCAAACTCTGCCCCAATTTTTTACAACTCATGTGATATTTACTTTTAATCTGTAAGAGATGCAATTTCCAGATCGTGGTTGGATGTACTCAATACCTAGAATGATAGGAGGAGGCATTAACTCTGTCTTTTGCAATAAAATTGATGAGTTTATTGAGTTTGCACTACAACATCCATGCAGTATGGATTGTATGGGTAATATTAGGTGTCCGTGTAAAGACAAAAGATGCAGAAATATGAGATTCTTGAGTGTTGATGAGGTTAGAACTCATCTTGTGATTTCCGGTTTTGTTCCCCGTTATTACAACTGGACCAGTCACGGTGAACAACGGTGGAATGTTGATATCGAAACCGTAGAATATTGGTATACTGGGTGGAGCGGTGGTGGAAGTTCTGATGTTGGTGGTTCAAGTTATGTTCCGTATACTCAATGTGAACCACAAATAGAGGATGAACCTGATAGATATCAGATGATGATTGTAGAATCTGTTTTGGGTGGTCAACCACAATTCAATGAAATACATATGGAGGAGAGACCAAATCATCGGTCAAAGATGTTTTTTTATATGCTTAAAACTGTTGATCAAAAGATCTTTCCTGGTTGTGAGACAGAGTTGACACGGAAACCGGGAAGGTGTCTGGAATGAAGAGTCATGATTGTCACGTGTTCATGCAACGACTCTTACATATTGCATTTCGGTACTCACTACCCAAGAATGTATGGAGTGTCATCACGGAATTAAGTCTCTTTTTCAGACACTTAACGGCATCAACGATTACAGTTGAGGACATGAGGCGTTTGGATGAGGAGATACTTGTTATTCTATGCAAACTTGAGCGGATTTTTCCACCCAGCTTCTTCGACTCGATGGAGCACTTACCGTACACTTAGCGTATGAAGCCTCAATTGTTGGTCCTGTACAGTATCGATGGATGTACCCTTTTGAGAGGTAATTCTATACCATTTTTTAGATCGACTTTTAAGATCAATACTGAACAAATTTTCTAACATTTCTTGTTTTAGGTATTTGCACAACTTAAAGCTCAATATTGGAAATGCGACCCACATCAAAGCAATAATTGTTAATGCATACCTTACTGAAGAGGTTGGAGCATTTTGTTCTTACTACTTCGGCGATCAAGTTCAAACCAGAATCAGAAATGTGTCTCGCAACTACGATGGTCGTGGAGTAGACCATCCCCTTCGTGATGTGGAAGGTATGTTATCCGTATTTTTGCATCCGGGTCGACCAATGGGTAAGGGCACCAAACGACCGTTCAAGGGCAGTATTGAAGAGGAAACAATACATTCATATGTTTTGATGAATTGTCCTGAAGTCCAACCGTATATAGAGTAAGTAATTTAATTTTATAATTGAGTTTTTACAATATGTGTACTGTTGATATCTGAAAAGTAATTAATTTTTTTTCTGATATATAAGGATGTTCTGTGAGTATAAGCGTCAAGTAGAACCAGACATCACAGATGCAGCAGTTTTTCAATCCATCCACAATGATTTTATATTTTGGTTCCAACGTTCCGTGAGTATCACATAATTATATGATTTTTACCCTATAACAAATATGTTATTATTTTTATACATGATAATTTAATATTTACAGGGACAAAGTGGCCTACTTAATAACAACCCACATCTTGAAGCTCTGAGCAAAAGACCACTACGTAGTGTGGTATCTTTTCACGGATATTACGCAAATGGATACAAATTTCATACTGAAGCGTATGCTTCAACTAAATCGACTACAAACAGTGGTGTTTGCGTTACCGGTGGAAACTACAACGAAGAACCCATCGATTACTATGGAATGCTGCAAGAAGTGGTTGAAATAGAATATCCGGGTTGGCCGAAGAGGACGATAGTGTTGTTCTTGTGTGAATGGTATGATCCAGGGAAACAAGGAACAAGAGTCGACATAAACTACAAGATTGTTGATACCAACACCGGAAAGAAGTTTCCGGCGGCATACGATCCCTATATTTTTTCAACGCAAGCATCTCAAGTATATTATTGCAAATAACCCGGATCAAGTAGGCCCAACTTGAGGACAATTTGCAAAGTGAAGGCAAGATCATTGGTTGAAATTTCTAATCCGTCAAAGAAAGACGGTGTAGAACCAACAGATCCATTTCAAATAGAGATACAAGAGGATCAAACAGAGGTTGATCAAGAAGCTGTGAATATTTTTGTCGACTTACTTGCTGCAAATCCAGAAATGGTAATGATTGAAAGTGATCAAGAGGATGATGGACAAGAGCCGGGTGAGGAGGATGAAGAAGAAGAAGAAGAAGGAGGAGGAGGAGGAGGAGGAGGAGGAGGAGGAGGAGGAGGGGGGGGGAGGACGGAGGAGGAAGAAGGAGGAGGAGGAGGAAGAAGAAGAAGAAACGAAAATGAATTAATTTGGTGATTATGAAAAAAATGAGTCAAATTGGATACATATACAATTAATTGCGTACAAATGAACGAATTATAAATTTAAGCGGGAGCCGAAATAATTAATTTTACCAAAATAATAAAAATTAAATGGCCCCAACATTT
Organism: Ballota nigra; assembly: GCA_947034835.1. Lineage (NCBI taxonomy): Eukaryota > Viridiplantae > Streptophyta > Magnoliopsida > Lamiales > Lamiaceae > Ballota > Ballota nigra. The sequence goes on from OX344727.1 coordinate 31,444,345, forward strand.
ATAAAAACAGGTGAGAAACGAAAATGAATTAATTTGGTGAATTATGAAAAAAAAAACGAGTCAATTTGGAAACATATACAATTAATTGCGTACAAATGAACGAATTATAAATTTAAGCGGGAGTCGAAATAAATAATTTTACCAAAATAATAAAAATTAAATGGCCCCAACATTTATAAAAACAAGTGAGAAACGAAAATGAATTAATTTGGTGAATTATGGAAAAAAATGAGTCAATTTGGATACATATACAATTAATTGCGTACAAATGAACGAATTATAAAATTATGCATTGTCGAAATAAATAATTTTACAAAATAAAAAAAATAGTTGGGCAAAATATTTTAATAAACAACTTAGATACGAAAAGAAATTAATTTGGTGAATTATAAAAAATAAATGACTTAATTTGAATACATATACAATTAATTGCGTAAAAATGAACGAAAGAAGCACATGGCCTAGCGGCCGCCCCTCCTCCCCATGCACAAGAGGTCGCGTGTTCGATTCCTCTTGAGCGCAAACTTGAATTAATTGTTCAAGGCCTAATATTGATACATATAGAAGGTGGGCCGCATATAATAAAAAATTGTAATTGAAAATATTAAAAAAAAAACATTGGATTAATTGTTCAAGGCCTAATATTGATACATATAGAAGGTGGCCGCATATAATAAAAAATTGTAAACGAAAATATTAAAAAAAAAAATAAACATTTGCGACGGCATTGTCCGTCGTAAAATTGCGACGGGAGGCAAAAGTTCGTCGCAAACATTAGTTACGGCTGTTTTAACAGCGGACACATGTACGTCGCAAATTCCGTCGCAAACAGTGGTTTGCGACCGAATTTCCGTCGCTAAACCGTGTTTTTTTTGTAGTGAAAGTATTTCACTCTTTATCTTTTTTGCATACTATAAAAATAAAAAATAAAAATAAAAAACCTACGCATTCCGCAAATATCACATTATTCCTACCATTTCGATGGAACCATATTACATTTATTTGATTTTTTCTTAAAGAAATCAACCAAATCATTTGTCCTCCCATTTTTATTTTGTTAGTCAATTAACATAGAGCTGTAAAAGTGGGCAACAACGTCATTCAACAAAAATGAGTAAAACATGAAAAAGACTCAAAAGTGAAAATAATAGTTGTTAATCTACATACAACGCAACATCCCGAGCGTACATGAGAAGAATGAATTAATAGGGTGCACTACAAGGAAATAAGAAATGTCTACAAAAAATATTCAACATAAAAATTTGTAGTAAGAGTTACCTATGATTTACCTACAAAATTTTCTAATTATGAAAACATTTACATTTCTCAACCTAAAAATAATTTTGCCTACGTAATTAATTTGTCTATGAAATAAAATCTCTAGGTATAATTACCTGCAAGTCATTTGCCTACAAAAATTTACCTATATCACAATTTTCCTAGAGAATTCCCGTAGGCAATTTCTTTATTAGGTGAACAAGAAAAATGCCAATACAATTATAAATTTTTGTAGGCAATTCGTAGGTAATCTCCACTACAATTTTTTTTTTTTTAGAATTTCGTAACCATATTTCCAATTTTCGTAGACAATTTTATGTTTTCTTGTTGTGGTGGGTTGCCAAAATATTGTAGGTCTACTAAGCAATTTTGTGAATGTAAATAGTTGTATCCTTCATCAATCTAACACATATTTTATTTCTTAACTAAACCATACACATGTTTTTCACTTTAATTAAATCTAACACATTTTATTCAAATTATACACAAACATTACACTTTTTATCAATTTTTTCTCTTAATCAAATTATAACCATATATATTAATTATAAATTTAATCAAATTAGTAAAAAAATATCTAAAATAAAAATTATTATAAATTATATAATATTTTTATTAAAAATATATAATATATTTAAAGAATCTCAAAATATTACTATATAAAAAAGTAATAAAAAATTATACAAATTATTTTAATTATTATTCAATATTATTATATAAATTCTTATATATTTCTTAAAATCTCTTTTTAATTCAATACTTTTAAACAATTATCAATTTTTACTAAAATTTAGATTTTACATATTTCAAATAGATTTTTTTTAATTTAAACATTTTTTTTAGAGAGATTACTAAGAAAATATTAACCGATCATCAGAGTTTTTGAATCAATGTTCTTAGATATTTTCTCATTTTTTTATTTTTTATTTTCATTTTTTTGCACTTTAAGTTAATTGATAAATAATATGTGCTAAAATTTGTAAATTACATTTATATTTATTGGTATTCTTTTATATAATATTTTGAGGTTTTTATAATAAATTTAATAATTTTCAAAATAAAAAATGTTGTATAAGTTAGATTGTATTTTAATTTTATAATTTTATTATTTTAAAAGTAAGATTTGTTTTTAACCAATTTAATTATACTTATTAAAAATATGGGTATAAATTTGATAAAGTGTGAAAATATATGTATAATTTGACTAAGAAAAATTATTTGTTATATTTAATTAAAAGTGAAAAGTACAAGTATAATTTGACTAAAAGAAAAGTATGTGTTAAATTATATAAAAGTGAAAACTATATGCCGAAATTGATTATCTGGCCTTTTATATTTTTGCATGACGTCGAAACCTAAAAATATAAGCTTGGTCTTTTGTGCAACTTGCATCGTGCAATTGGGCGCAAGAAGGAAATATGCAGACACATATAATTAATCGTACATGTAAATATAATTAAAAGTTGCATACTAATATAACTGAAATGTGCATGTTAGATTTGAATGAAAATGTGAAATAAAACGTGCAAACTAATATAATTGAAGTGCAAGTCAGATTTGACAGAAAACGTTAAATGAAATGTGCAGCCTAATATAACTGAAATATGCAGACTTTATATATATATATATATATATATATATATATATATATATATATATATATATATATATATATATATATATATATATATATATATATAACTGAAACATGGAGAGGGCACAGTTCTAAATTCGTGCACCTGATCTATGTGAGATCGGTGAAAAAGATGTGGTTTTGTATAAACCAATTTTACAGTGCACTTATTACAAACAATCTTAAACCATATTATATACAGTTTTAATACTAATTAATTTGAATAAAGTAAGTATATATACTTCAACATGAAATACACTCTCTTCGTTCCATCATAAGTTACCAATTTTTCATATTTGACAGAGTGTGTTCTGATATAATTTTATTTTTCTCTTTCTATATATTTCAAAATATCATTGTACATTTAATAATATTATACTCACTTTCTCCTATAATAAATTTTATATTTCACTTTTTTGTCCATCAAACAATAATCCTCATATTTTTAAAATGAAAAACAACACTCTATTAAAATGTAATTTCTTTTATATTTAAATTAAATTATTTTTCATGTGAAATTTAATATTGGACGGAATATTATCTCAAGTATCCTTTTAAATATGATCACCAACTAGGGAGTGGCATAAAATAAAGAAAAATGTAAAATGTGGAAGAGACAGTAAAGCTGTAAAAGCTGGTAGGTGTTGAGTAAAAGATTTACAGAAATGGGTCATACTAAAGACAAGTAGTCAATTACCACTCAGAAATCACTCGCTCACTCACTCACTCAAAGTTTTGAAATGATAGATCGGAAACACAATAATCAGATACAGATTCTTATGACAGCAGGACAGGCCGGGGCAGGTACAATGATATTACAACTATTGCTCTCGCTACAGTGACCCAATCTCAAGATCTAACCCTAGAAAAGATACATATTTAATTTAACACACATCTTAATAATAATAATAATTATTGTTTAAATCTAGCTAGATTATATTTATATAGATCGAGCGAGCGAGAGTGTGCATGGTTAATTAACCTTCACCCGGCGGCGGCGGCGAGATGGCGGGTGGCTGCGGCGGCGGGGGGCGCTTCCTCTTCTTTTTCTCGTAGCTGATGCCGCGGGCCTTGGATTGTAGATCGCGGACGTCGCGGAGGTAAAGACGGACGGCTCGAGCTCCAAAAGGGTTGGTCTCCGGCTTGCCGCCGTTTTCCTCGTAGGCGGCGCGTAGGCGGCCGATGAGCGCGTCGAGGCTGCCCCAGGCCTGGCGGAGGGGGCAGGGGCAGGGGGCGGGGGGGTTGGGGTGCCCGTAGAAGGGGCAGATGGGGGTGTGCACTTTGGTTTTCCCGAACTGGTCGAGGTACCGGAGGAACTCCAGGACGTGGGCCCCACTGCACCGGCTGAGGGACAGCGGCGGCCGGTGGTTCCGGAGGTACTGCCCGAAGGTGTTCCAGTCGCGCCGCTTTTGGTTCTCGTAGCGGCTGAGGCCGGTGGACGAGGACGAGGAGGAGGCCGAGGACGAGGTGTTGATGCTGCTCGTCTCCGAGTTGGAGCTTTCCACTTCGGGAAACGGGTGGGAGTCCATATCTTTCTAACTCAAGAGTTCATCTTCTTTTTAGGGTTTTTGAGAGATTTATAGAGCTAGGGTAGGGGTTTTGGGTTTTGATTTGATGTGAGGGAATGAAATTCACAATCATATGAAGAAATCAAAGTGGGAATGGCAAGGTTTGTTGATTGATGTGTGAAGAGAGGTTGCCATTTTTGTGAGAGAGAGAAGGGGTGGAATGTTAAATAGAGTGATGATGAGACTAATGAATGGATGGATAGATAGATAGATAGATGAGGGAGAAAAAGAAGATCACTGTTCCAACTTTTCTTTAATTATTAATTTATGCCAAAGTATTACATAAAAATAATTTATCATAAGTTTATAATGAAACTGTTATAAAATATTAAATACTTGATCAGAAGTATTATTACTTTAGGTCAGTGGTATTATATCGTAATTGTTGTAAATTTTCTTGAATCCAACCTGATGAGATTATTCATATTTTTGGTCAAGTATTCGATACTTTAAAACAGTTCGTGATAAACTAATTAAAAAAATGTTCATATATATAAAATGTGCTCCCTAATTTATTTGATGAATTATTAATATTATTCTAAGCAGAATCTAAACATGGGAAGAAATGTGGATTTGTTTTCCCAAAATAGGGGAAACAACTGACCTCTTATTTCTTAATGAAGTGTTAGCTAGTCTAAGTCCTATTTAGCGAGATACTGTTTTCTAGGGCTCCTGTGAAAATGGAAAAAGAGGAAGATAGTAGGTTGGGATGGAGACAGGGAAAAGGTTGAAAGATGGGATAGTAATAAAGGTAAGAATATGACTGTTTCTTTCTTCTTCTTTTTTTTTTTGCGAAAATATGACTGTTTCTTTAAAATAACATCTATTTTGACTCCAAGATCATAAAAATTTTATCAGCAAATTTTGTATAAAATTCTTTTATTGCGACGTTCATATTACATTTTAATAGATACTCCCTCCCGTCTCAGGAATTCTTTCACACTTGAAATGAACACATTTTTTAACAAAAAAAAGAGTATGTGAATGTGGAATTGAATAAAATAATGATAATTTTATGCTTTATTAACTTTTGTGAGAGAAAGTTATTTCATTTTTTAGGGTTTGAAAAAAATGTTGGGACGTCCATTTAAACAAGTGTGAAAGAAATATTAGAACAAATGTAGTATGATATTACTCTAGAGGTTAAATATATTACTTTTAAAAAGTTGTATGTAAAATTTATCATTTTATAACTTTTACCCTTCTTTAAAGTGATACTCTCTCTATTCCTAACCTTGTGCAATATTAACTATATGCACGAGTTTTAACGTAAGAGTTGTTTATTGGTAGTATTAAAGTATATTTTAGGGCAGCGTAGGCATTTCAAAATAGATTAATATTGTATGAAAAAATATGTACTGATATTTGATGACCAAATTGATATAGTTCAAGTGGTTTGAGTTCCACTATATAAAATTGGAAGTTCATCTTTACCGATTAAACAAAATAAAAAAGCAGTTTTGAGATGATTGAGGGGTATAGTTAAAGACCAATTACATTAAATAAATTATACTTATCACTTTTTCAAAAATATATGTAAAATATATTATTTTAAGACAAAATTTGCACAATAAAAGAGTGATAATATTTCTATTGAAAAACAATATTCAAAATCTAGGATGTACCAATTTCATAGTATGAAATTTATATCATTACATGCATTCACTGATACTATTACATGCATTCACTGGTATTAATTAGTTTCATACTATGAATAAGTTTCACAAGATATCTACTCAAAATAATAATAGCCTTCCCATAGTCTTACGCTGAGACGATCTCACACAAGTTTTTTTAAAATTTTATTTGTGATTAATTTATTATTTATTGTAATATGTATATATATATATATATATATATATATATATATATATATATTCATTGTTAATGAATATTTTTGTTAGAAATCCGAATCAGGTGATTATAACTCTTATATTTAATTCTAAAATATTATCTTGATATTCCGTTAACTAACAATCAACCATTAAAAAAAAAAAAAAAATCAACCATTAAATTATACTAGAATCAAAACCTAAGTGGTTTTTGAAAAAATAATTTTTTTTTTTAATGAAACACTTATAAAATAGTAAGATGTATTTATGTTTTTTACAATTTGAGTAGGGTGAGGTCAAACATTATATCAAATCAATGTGTAAAAATGAATATTGTTTCACTATTATATACTCATGAATATAATGTCATTTTAATAATTGAATGACGTGTTTTATAATTAATTAAACAAAAATGTGAGAAAGAAATGATTGTATTTAAAAAAATCGGAAATAATCACATGCCCACCGGTGGACATAATATTATATAGTCATCGCGAATGTGTTAATGACACATAAGCAAGAGCCCACTATTATTTTAATTAATTGTTTATATCTGTTTATGTGTCATTAACACATTCCGGTGGGTATATAATATTGTGTCCACCGGTGAACATGTGATCAATTACGTTAAAAAATATGATAATAAGTTTATGGGTACTTTATTAATGGTTTTATAAAATCAAATTTCAAAAATCACAAAGTAGAGCTGAATATAAACTTATAAATTCAAAACGTAATTTTTAAAACCCAAAACAAATATCCAACCACCTAAATAGATGTGTAAATATATGATGAAAATTAAAACATTAATTCTGTGCACGCAGCCGGAAAGATACCTCAAAAAAATGGATCGTCGCAATGTTGGCTGCCTAACAACCTAAGATACACAAATCAATTTGGTGGGTGATAAATGGTAATACTAAAAGGAGTACTGTACCAAGTTGTAGTGGAAGACTTATTAACAGTGGCATTTCTAAGAAAAGCACCAATTCTGTTCGTGCATGAAGCATGTCGAAGCATTATGAGAAGCTAGTCGTGATCATTCATCAGTTCCAAATAGACATCTTTTTCCCATTTTTAACTTTTGTGCATCCCAATATTCATGTCTATATTTCTCTTTCCAAGGTTTTATTATATTCTTCATTTATAAGGTATAAATTACTGGCCACTGGGTTCCTCACTTTAGTGAGTAGACCAAGTTCGATTCCCTTTGAGAACAAATTAAGAGAGTTATAAGGTGTCTTGGAGAATTCTTGGAATATTTAAGGGCTTGGTGAACTAATTTCTAACTATTAACAACTAACATTTACCGATTTAAAAAAAGGTATAAATTTGGGCGTTTGGGTAAATCATTTCGAGATACATTTATAGCCTGTATTATTAGCAAGGATGAAAATATCTTACCTTAAGCAATATCACAATCTTAAATTTACGAGGTATTTTCTTATGAAATATTTCACATGTAAAATATATTTAAAATAGATAAATATAAAAAAATTCACGGGTCGAGTCGCTTCAGATCAAAATTCACGGATCCTAAGCGGGTCAAACTGATTTTAAAAAAAAAAAAAAATCGCACAAGGGCTTATTTCAAGATTTTCACTCCCAAATTATGTTATTATATGAGCAAATGTGTATTACTGGAAGACAAAATATGTGTTACTAGTCCTTAAAAAATATATTTTTGTACTTTATAATAACAATAAGGACAAATATGTATTTTTACAAGAACAAATATGTATTTTTATTATTTTATTTTTCATCCCTTTAAATCTAGATTTATTGTTTCATACATTAACACACATTTGCTCCAACAATAACATACATTTGCTCTAACATTAACACACTTTTGCTCCAACATTAACCCACATTTGCAACAACACACATATACTCTAACATTAATACACATTTGCTCCAATAGTAACATACATTCCTCTAACATTATAACACACATTTGCACCAATAGTAACACATATTTATAATAACATACATTTGCTCTAACATTAACACACATTTGCAGTAACACACATTTGCTCCAATAGTAAGATATATTTGTAGTAACACACATTTGCAGTAACGCATATCTACTCTAACATCAACACATGCTTCCTCCACTAGTAACACACAATTTCACTTACATTAACACATATCTGCTCCAACAGTAACATACATTTGTTTTTACACTAACATATGATTGTTCTTATGGTAACACAACCTGGAAGGGTGCTTTTACGTATTTATGCAAACACATCTTTATCCATTGAGTAAGACATTTGTGTTATTATAGTAATACATTTTTCACTACCTTACATGTGTTATAGTATGGAAAAATAATTATTTTTGTAAAAATAAATAAAAATTTGTGAAAATCAATATTTGAATAGATAGTAACACACATTTTGCTCTTATATTGTATGAAAAAATATATATTGCAGTAAAAACACATAAAAATTGGTGAAAAAATAACATTTAATCTAATAGTAACACATATTTTGCGCTTCGGTAACATGCATTTGTCACTATAGTAACATAAACTGGGGGCGAAAATCTTGAAACTTGACTTGCGCGAGATTTCGGGAAAAATTCACCAAATCTGACCCGACACGGCCAAGATCCGTGAATTTTTTAAATATGAGTTATTCTACGAATCTTATATCCGTAAAATATTTTATATAACAATCACTACAAAAAAAACACTGATTTGCGACGGAATTTGCGACGGAATATCCGTCGCAAGCAGTGCTTTGCGACGGAATTTGCGACGGACACGTGTCCGTTTTTAAAACAGTCGTAGCTAATTTTTGCGACGGATTTTGGAGCTCCGTCGCAAATTACCGACGGAAAATTCCGTCGCAAAAATGACGGGTCAGACCCGGCTGGGTAGCACAGAATTTGCGACGGACATTAGTCCGTCGCAATTCTTTCCGGTAAGACCCGATCGGGTCAAAAACTTTTGCGACGGTCATATTCCGTTGCAAATGTTTTTATATTTTTTTTTTTTCCTGTTATAATTTGCGACGGGCTGTTTTCCATCGCAAAATTCAAAATTTGCGACGGAATTTGGCCGTCGCAAATTACCGAGCCTATACAAAAAAAAAGTGGCTCGCGTGGTTCGAGCCCGGGCACCCGGGGCGGGCGGGGCGGGCGCGGACCACTGGGCCACTCGGCCCATTGCTTATTATATGCGGCCCACCTTCTATATTACTCTTATTAGGTCTTGAACAATTAATCCATTTTTGCGTCCAATGGGAATCGAACACGGGACCTCTTGTGCAAGAGGAGGGGGCGCGCGCCACTAGGGCACAAGCTACTTTCGTTTATTTTTATGCAATTAATTGTATATGTATTCAAATTAAGTCATTTTTTTATAATTCACCAAATTAATATCTTTTCGTATCTAAGTTGTTTATAAAAATATTTTGCCCAACTATTTTTTTTATTTTGTAAAATTATTTATTTCGACAATACATAATTTTATAATTCGTTCATTTGTACGCAATTAATTGTATATGTATCCAAATTGACTCGTTTTTTTTTCTATAATTCACCAAATTAATTCATTTTCGTTTCTCACTTGTTTTTGTAAATGTTGGGGCCATTTAATTTTTATTATTTCTGTAAAATTATTTATTTCGACTCCCGCTTAAATTTATAATTCGTTCATTTGTATGCAATTAATTGTATATGTATTCAAATTGATTCTTTTTTTTCCATAATTCACCAAATTAATTTCTTTTCGTATCTAAGTTGTTTATTAAAAATTTTTGCCCAACTATTTTTTTTATTTTGTAAAATTATTTATTTCGACAATGAATAATTTTATAATTCGTTCATTTGTACGCAATTAATTGTATATGTATCCAAATTGACTAAATTTTTTTTCCATAATTCACCAAATTAATTCATTTTCGTTTCTCACTTGTTTTAATAAATGTTGTGGCCATTTAATTTTTATTATTTTGGTAAAATTATTTATTTCGACTCCCGCTTAAATTTATAATTCGTTCATTTGTACGCAATTAATTGTACATGTATCCAAATTGACTCGTTTTTTTTTCATAATTCACCAAATTAATTTATTTTCGTTTCTCACTTGTTTTAATAAATGTTGTGGCCATTTAATTTTTATTATTTTGGTAAAATTATTTATTTCGACTCCCGCTTAAATTTATAATTCGTTCATTTGTACGCAATTAATTGTATATGTATCCAAATTGACTCTTTTTTTTTCATAATTCACTAAATTAATTCATTTTCGTTTCTCACTTGTTTTAATAAATGTTGTGGCCATTTAATTTTTATTATTTTGGTAAAATTATTTATTTCGACTCCCGCTTAAATTTATAATTCGTTCATTTGTACACAATTAATTGTATATGTATCCAATTTGACTCGTTTTTTTTCCATAATTCACCAAATTAATTTATTTTCGTTTCTAATTTGTTATATATACAATAATTTAGTAATTCTAATCGTCGTCTTCTCCCTCTTCATCCTCATCATCATCTTCATCCTTCTCCACATCATCATCATCATCATCCTCATCATCATGATCACTTTCAATCATTACCATTTCTGGATTTGCAGCAAGTAAGTCGACAAAAATATTCACACCTGCTTGATCAACCTCTGTTTGAGTCTCTTGTATCTCTGTTTGAAATGGATCTGTTGGTTCTACACCGTCTTTGTTTGACGGATTAGAAACTTCAACCAATAATCTTGCCTTCACTTTGCAAACTGTCCTCAAGTTGGGCCTACTTGATTCGGGGTATTTGCAATAATATACTTGAGATGCTTGCGTTGCAAAAATATAGGGATCGTATGCCGCCGGAAACTTCTTTCTGGTGTTGATATCAACAATCTTGTAGTTTTTGTCAACTCTTGTTCCTTGGTTCCCTGGATCATACCATTCACACAAGAACAACACTATCGTCCTCTTCGGCCAACCCGGATATTCTATTTCAACTACTTCTTGCAGCACTCCATAGTAATCGATGGGTTCTTCGTTGTAGTTTGCACCGGTAACGCAAACACCACTGTTTGTAGTCGATTTCGTTGAAGCATACGCTTCAGTATGAAATTTGTATCCATTTGCGTAATATCCGTGGTATGATACCACACACTACGTAGTGGTCTTTTGCTCAGAGCTTCAAGATGTGGGTTGTTATTAAGTAGGCCATTTTGTCCCTGTAAATATTAAATTATCATGTATAAAAATAATAACATATTTGTTATAGGGTAAAACTCATATAATTATGTGATACTCACGTAATATTGGAACCAAAACATAAATTCATTGCGGATGGATTGAAAAACTGTTGCATCTGTGATGTCTGGTTCTACTTGACGCTTATACTCACAGAACATCCTTATATATCAGAAAAAAGAAATTAATTACTTTTCAGATATCAACAATATACATATTGTAAAAAAATCAACTATAAAATTAAATTACTTACTCTATATACGGTTGGACTTCAGAACAATTCATCAAAACATATGAATGTATTGTTGACTCTTCAATACTGCCCCTAAACGGTTGTTTGGTGCCCTTACCCATTGGTCGACCCGGATGCAAAAATACAGATAACATACCTTCAACATCACGAAGGGGATGGTCTACTCCACGACCATCGTAGTTGCGAGGCACATTTCTGATTCTGGTTTGAACTTGATCGCCGAAGTAGTAAGAACAAAATGCTCCAACCTCTTCAGTAAGGTATGCATTAACAATTGATGCTTCGATGTGGGCCGCATTTCCAATATTGAGCTTTAAGTTGTGCAAATACCTAAAACAAGAAGTGTTAGAAAATTTATTCAGTATTGATCTTAAAAGTCGATCTAAAAAATGGTATAGAATTACCTCTCAAAAGGATACATCCATCGATACTGTACGGGACCAGCAATTGAGGCTTCATACGCTAAGTGTAAGGGTAAGTGTTCCATCGAGTCGAAGAAGTTGGGTGGAAAAATCCGCTCAAGTTTGCATAGAATAACAGGGATCTCCTCATCCAAACGCCTCATGTCCTCGACTGTAATCGTTGATGCCGTTAAGTGTCTGAAAAAGAGACTTAATTCTGTGATGACACTCCATACATTCTTGGGAAGTGAGTACCGAAATGCAATAGGTAAGAGTCGTTGCATGAACACGTGACAATCATGACTCTTCATTCCAGACACCTTTCCGGTTTCTGTGTCAACTCTGTCTCCCAAATTAGACACATAATTGTCAGGGAAGCTCAACTCTTTCACCCACTTACACAAATTATTCCTTTCTGCTTTACTAATTGTGTAAGAGGCATGGGGATATGTTCTTGTCTGCTCATCCTTGTGTAGGAAAGCACGAGAATAGAAGAGCCTCAACTCATCCCTGGATTTAGAAGTGTCTTTGGTCTTCCCTTCAGTACCCAGGACCGTATGAAACAAGTTATCGAAAATATTCTTCTCTATATGCATCACATCCAAATTGTGTCGAATCAACAACTTGCTCCAATAAGGTAAGTCCCAAAAGATACTTCTCTTCTTCCAACCACCCTGGATGCGTTTATTGTGCTCCATTGCACCCGCCTCAGTTGTCTTCATCAAATTAGTGACTATAACCTCATACAACAACGAATCACCTGAAATAATTAATTTATATATGGTTAACTTATTTATATGAGACACATAGACATAAGTAGTGATTCAGTACCCAGACACATACCTGATCGAATCCGTGGTCTTGGGCGGCCTACTGCATTTTTACCCTTTAGAAAGTCTATTTTGTTCCTCCGAAAGGGATGATCAGGAGGAAGAAACTTGCGATGGTTATCGAACCATGACACTTTTCTACTCAACGGAAGATAGAATGCATCAGAACCGTCCATGCAATACGGGCATGCTAGTTTTCCTGCTGTTGACCACCCAGACAACATAGAAAATGCTGGAAATCACTATTGGTCCACAAAAGTGCAGCTTGCATCGTGAAGTTCTGCTTCCTATGAACGTCGTAGGCCTCCACCCCCGTAGACCACAAAGATTTCAACTCTTTAATCAATGGCTGGAGATATACATCCAATTAATGCTTGGGGTTGTGTGGTCCAGGCACCAAGATACTAAGAAATATATGTTGAGGCTTCATGCACAACCAAGGAGGTAGATTGTAATGAATACTTTTTTCCGTGCATTCCAAATGGAGAAAAACCATCCGTGCACAAGCCTAACCTCACATTTCTCGTCTCCCTTGCAAAATCTGGAAACTCCCTATTAAGATATTTCCATGCCTCCGAGTCTGCAGGATGCCGCATCTCTCCAGAACACTCCTCAGCATGCCATGTCATGTCTTTAGCCGTGGCACTAGACTGATACAACCTCTCTAGACGAGGAGTGATGGGAAGGTAATACATTGCCTTATAAGCCTTGAACTGCACTTTCTTCTTACTTTTTGTACGACCACATGGTTTGTACCGTGGGTGACCACACATCTTGCAATGATCCTCATCCTCATCCCAAAACAACATGCAACCGTTTGTACAACAATTAATCTTCTCAAAGGGTAGACCCATATCCTTCAAGAGCCTCTTGCTCTGATAGAAATTATCAGGCACCGTGTTGTCTTCAGGTAGAGCTCGTTTGAACAATTTAGCAAATTGATTGAACACTTTTTGACTGACCTTGCCTTCAGTTTTGATGTTCAACATTTGAGCATTGAATGACAACTGCGTCTCAGTCTCACAACCAGGAAACAGATTTTGATCAACAGTTTTAAGCATATCAAAAAACTTCTTTGACCGATGATTTGGTTCCTCCTCCATAGGTGTTTCATTGAATTGTGGTTGACCACCAAAAACAGATTCTGCAATCATCATCCGATATCTATCAGGTTCATCCTCTACTTGTGGTTCAAATTGAGTATATGGAACATAACTTGAACCACCAATATCGGAGCTTCCACCACCGCTCCACCCAGTATACCAGTATTCTACGGTTTCGATGTCAATATTCCACCGCTGTTCACCGTGACTAATCCAGTTGTAATAACGGGGAACAAAACCGGAAATCACAAGATGAGTTCTAACCTCATCAACACTCAAGAATCTCATATTTCTGCATCTTCTGTCTTTACACGGACACCTAATATTACCCATACAATCCATATTGCATGGATGTTGTAGTGCAAACTCAATAAACTTATCAATTTTATTGCAAAAGACATAGTTAATGCCTCCTCCTATCATTCTAGGTATTGAGTACATCCAACCACGACCTGGAAATTGCATCTGTTACAGATTAAAAGTAAATATCACATGAGTTGTAAAAAATTGGGCAGAGTTTGCCTAAAAATAAGGATATACAAAATTTTCCTTCACAAAAATCAATCCAACACAACCATATATATCAATCATAGTAAACCAATCAAATAAACAAATATCACACAATTTATCTAATAGTGTACAGAAAAATTGAGCAGAATTTCGACTAAAAATAGGTATAAATATCACACAAACTAAAACGTACTCATCAAATCAAATAAACATATATATATATCATCAATCATACTAAAACCCATAAAATACACATATATCATGCTCATTACCTAATAGTGTACTAAAAAATTGAAACAATAAAAATATGACATTTAAACGGTTAAAAATGTGAAAATGTACGGTGAAGTTGAAGGCAATGACAAATACGTACGGTGAGGTTGAAGGCAATGACAAATACACCAATTATACGTGAAAAATATATTAAAACCGCATAATTTCTTTTTTTTTTTTCGTGAGTGAAAGTGAAAGGGAAGGAAAAGGGAAGGGACTGGTATAAAACTGCGTAAATTTGCGACGGCCTTAATTTCGGTCGCAAATTGCACATTTTGCGACGGCTATTCCGTCGCATACCTCATTTGCGACGACACGGGTCAATTATTGGTCACCAACCCGCCTGGCAAGTTTCAACCGCTCAAATTTGCGACGGGAAAGGAGCCGTCGCAAATTTGAATTTAAAAATTGCGACGGAAAGCCGTCGCAAACTGTAACCTGGTGGAATTTGCGACGGACATGTGGTCCGTCGCTAATGTTTTGTCGCAAATTTGCGACGACTTCCGTCGTAAATTTAATAAAACGTCGGCGTTTTATATCTCCATCGCAAATTTGCGACGACTTACTATATCCGTCGCAAAATCGGTCAAAATTGACCAACTCACGAATTTCGTCGCAAAACTGCCAGAATTCCGTCGCAAATGATAGTGAATATAGTTGTAAATTTATATATAAATATCACTACAAAAAAATTTGTTGATTAGAAACCATTTTTAAAATAGAAATCGACAGCATAATGTGTTCTGCTTATACGACGGATATAGGTCCATTGCTAAAATAGACGTAGCTAATATTAGTAATGAATTTTGGTGTCCGTCGCTAATTTACGACGACAATCTCCATTATAAATTAGTCGGGTCAAGTATATATATAAATATATATTAAATAAACAAATTATTTGCGACCGTCAGGTCCATCGCAAATGTTTTTATTTTTTAAATATATATATATATATATATATATATATATATATCAGCAACGAAATTTGTCCAACACAAATCAACATTATTTAAAGTAAAAGTGGCTCGCATGGTTCGAGCCTGGGCCCTACGGGCGCCCTGAGCGGCGAGAACCACTAGGCCACCGGGCCATCAAGCTATTATATGCGGCCCACTTTTTATATAATCTATTATATTAGGTCTGGAATAATTAATTGCAAAATTTCCAACCTTCCAGGCATGTGATTGTTGGGTTTTAGAGGCACGAACATCATGTTAGGCCCAGCGAAAAAACACGATTCACCAACAACGAATCTGAAACATAGTTGTATAACATAAAACATAAAGGACAAATAACGATATATAAATCCTTACAACGATTTGTACGCGGAATCCTCAACTATGGTATCCACGTAACGGCTTTCTACCAACCCGCATCGATATCCCAGCGTTGAATCTCGAGATGAATTTGCTAGGAAAATTTTGACTGGAGATTTTATTGAGATATTATATTTCTTGT
The DNA here is from genome assembly GCA_947034835.1 of Ballota nigra. Taxonomy (NCBI): domain Eukaryota; kingdom Viridiplantae; phylum Streptophyta; class Magnoliopsida; order Lamiales; family Lamiaceae; genus Ballota; species Ballota nigra. Next base: position 31,460,690 of record OX344727.1, read on the forward strand.
GTATTTTCGGAATTCCCATAAGACACATATTTATATGGATTAACTTGGCTTAATTCCTAAGCAAGATATCAAACCTAGCCCGTAATATAATCTCTATGGATTATATTTCCCTAGATATGTTCCTACGAATAATATTTTTACCATATCTATTATTCTTGTATAATAATATTCCAAATATTATTATTGGAATTTCATATTTAATTAAATAATAATAGTTAATTCCAAATATAATTATTATTATATTCTCCATAAATTAAATATTATATCCAATACAATATTTAATCAACCAACTATAATTAGTAAATTGACATTACTTGTCGTGTGACCCATAGGCCCTCATATATCGAGCGATTAGTCAAACTAACAGTCTTAATTGAACTCTAGACAATAAATCAGACATTCTCAATATACGAGGTACGTTGCGAGGAAATCTGCAACTAATTGTATACTGTAGGCTATTGTGATATCTTCCTTTCATTCGTGAATACCCGATTAAGTCTTGAACATGATGAAGTGTCTATTCAAATAACTTAATCATATTATCTCCAATACTAATTGATCAAGTATATCACACTTAGCCACAAAGTCTAAGTTGATGCGCGTCGGCCGATGACTTAGATCCAATTATGATGAGAACACGAGTATTCTCTCTGAATCCCCATTGAGGAATGAATCCTATCCTTAGCTCAACTGCCACGCACATGTACTTCGTGATAAACCAAATCCATGTCATATCTACCCTTGTAGAGTGCAAGCGTCGGTCATGATCAAAGTCCATCACTCCGCACATATCATGGGTATTGACCTCAAGTCAGAGGAGTATCACATCGCTCCCACTAACCAAGACACCCATAGACACATTATGTGGAATTACATCAAACGATTTCTCGGATGGGTATACCAATACCCTCTAAGGTATATGTGCATCCATCATGAGATACCCGGTATTTAGTAGTAAGTGAGATCTTACTACACTCTCTAAGAGTATGATGCAGATCGCACACCAATCTCAATTGCATCATCAATATTTCATTCTTAACGATCCTTGATCGGGGCTATTTGCGAATCGTACTTAAGTCATCTGAGTTCTCACTCACTCAATGATAGTAGTGATTCATGGGAACACAAATAAGAATATATGCAAACAATCAAATATCATATTCAGATAAGTGTAACGCCTTACATTTAATATTAAACCAATAATAATATTAAACCAAATCTGAATATTATCTTAGCATTATGTCCTTTCGATGGACACTAACACTAACAATCTCCCACTTGGACTAGAGCCAATCACCTACATGTCTAACCCCTAGACCATCAAATGTCTTATGTGTACATGAACAGTGAAAAGGATTTGCAAGATTATCCTTTATGGGAAATGTTTTAATTTCATTTCTCCTATCGATATGATCTCTAAGATCAAATGATAACGCCTCTGTACATGCTTATTTCTGTTATCAGATTTTGGTTCATTTGCTCATGCTATCACACCAATGTTGTCACAATACAACTCTATTTGACAACTGGCACTCGGAACTACCCCTAGTTCTCTCAAGAACCTTAAAATCCAGACAGCCTCAAAGGCTTCTGATACAGCAATGTACTTAACATCGGTTGTTGAATCTACGGTGAGATCTTGCTTAGAACTATTCCAACTTACCGCCTCATCATTGAGATTGTAAATATAATTTGACTGTGATTTGTAATCTTCACAGTCTGACTGGAAACTCGCATCAACATAGCCTGTAACGACTAGCTCTAACTGTCTACCGTAGACAAGAAAATACTCTTTAGTACGCCTGAGGTACTTCATAACATTCTTGACAATAATCCGGTGAGGCTCACCTGGATTCCACGGGTATGTACCAGTGATGTTGACAGTGTAGGCCACATTTGGCCTCGTGCAAGTCATGGCGTACATGATGGAACCCAATTGCAGATGCATATGGGACGTCCTTCATGTGCTCGATATCAGCTTCGCTAGAAGGATAATCCTTCTTCGACAGTTTTATCCTATAATTTGCCGGTAGAGATCCTCACTTAGAGTTCTCTATCGCAAAACGCTTCAACACCTTATCTACGTAGGTAGATTGTGACAGCCCTACCATCTTCTTGGATCTATCCATATGGATCTTGACCTCTAAGATGTAGTATGCTTCACCAAGATCCTTCATCATGAAGGTCTTTGATAACCAATCTTTCACGGACTGCATTAGCGAGATGCTATTTCCTATAATCAATATGTCATCGATATATACGACTATAAAGACAATACTCTTCCCGCTGTGTTCACAATGAACGCAAGGATCTTCTGAATTTCAGATGAAGTTAAAGGATTTGAGAGCTTCATCAAATTGGATATTCTAACTCCTAGAAGCTTGCTTCAATCCATAGATGGATCGTTTAAGCTTGCACACAAGATTAGATTTTGACTTAGATATAAAACCCTCCGGTTGAGTCACAAACACTTCCTTATCAATATTACCATTGAGGAAATCTGTTTTGACGTCCATCTACCAAAACTCATAATCATGGTGTGCTGCTATCGCAAGTAAAATTCGAATGGACTTGATTTCAGCAACTAGCGAGAAAGTCTCATCATAGTCAATACCACGTGTCGACTATAACCTTTCGCCACCAACCAATCTTTATAGGTTTGTACTTTGCCATTTGGATCGGTCCTACGCCTGAAGACTCACTTGCAACCTATGGGTCTAACCCCTTTCTAGCAACTCAATTAAGTCCTATACTTAATTGGTATACATCGAGTCCATCTCGGATTTCATGGCTTCATGCCACTTCTCCGAGTCAACATCTAATGTTGCTTCAGTATAAGTTATAGGTTCATCTTTATCCGGGATCTCCACGTCATCAAGTTCCTCCACGAGGAACCTATACTACCTACTGGGTGGATTACGAATCCTAGTCGACTTATGGAGTTGTGGTTGTGCAGGCTGTACATTCTGATTGTGAAAATTTTATGGTGCAGCAATTTCATCGTTGATCGGAGAGTCCTCAAGAGCGACACTTTCAAATGCCTCTTGGGTGAGAATTTGAACTATGTTATTCTCATTCAGCCCACTTGGAGTTTGTTGCGAAAGCAATACAACTCCAATTACACTCCCACTGGCTGAAAGAGGATCACCTAGTGATTAACTTCCACCATGAGAGTCGTTGAATGCTCCCATTGATTCTTTGTCATGTTGCTTTGAAAAATCACCAGTCTCTATGTTAATTCGTGGTTCTTGAATCTCTTCAAGTTCTATCTTCTTACGGCTTTGTTCCTTAAAGACGTACTCGTCTTCTAGGAACTTAGCTTACCTAGAAACAATTATTATTTGTTTCTCCGGTAGATAGAAGTGATATCCTCTTGTCTCCTTAGAATATCTCACAAAATAACCATTTTCACCTTTGGATTCCAACTTATCAATTAGCAGATGGTTTCTTGCCATGCCATAGCTCGTATGGAGTCTGCTCAACTGATTTGGACGGAGTTCTATTTAGTATATAGATTGAGGTTTGTAATGCGTATCCCCATAAGAATGTTGGAAGAGAGGAAAAACTCATCATGGACCTTACCATTTCAAACAAGGTTTGGTTTCTCCTTTCGGACACACCGTTCATTTGAGGTGTTCCTGAATGAGTCTATTGTGACTGGATCCCATGAAACTTCAAGTAATTCATGAATTCATGGCTAAGGTACTCACCTCCTCGATCCGATCGAAGAGTCTTTATACTCTTATCAAGTTGTTTCTCTACTTCTGCCTTGTACCCCTTGAACTTCTCATACGATTCGGATTGACCCCTAGCTAGAGTGGGCAATGGTCCACAAACATCGATGCGGACCAACTCTAAAACTTCTTTGGCACGTACCCCTTTCCCGAAAAAGGGTTTGTTGATCATTTTTCCCGTGAGACAAGATTCACAATCGACATAAGACTCTAGGTCTAATGGGGTTAAGTAGTTCAATTTTCTTAACCTTGTGATTCTTTTCTCGTCTGCATGACCAAATCTACAATGCCACAAGTAAGTCGGGTTTTCATGATTACTAAGCGTTAGTCATCCTACTTTGTATATTAAGAACATCATGTCCATAACTCACCAAATGCCCAGCAGTTTGAACTATTATTAAACATGTTTATCTTAATAACAAACGTACTTGTTCCATCAGCTAAAACACCTTGTGTTTTCTTCTCGCTTGCTAAAACCTTACAGTCCTTCTTCCAATGCCCCTTTCTATTGCAGTGGGGCACACATCCTTATCAAGCCGCTCTTACTTTTGAACTCCACCCACTACAAAAAAGATGCGGTTTAACGACGGAAAATTTGCGACGGCCAAATATCCGTCACAAATTTCGTGTATTTACGACGGATTTGGGCAAGCCGTCGTAAAAAATGTCGGTTTGCGACGGATATGAAATTCCATCGCAACAGTTAGTGTTTTGCGACGGAAATGTCCGTCGCAAATCCTAGGGCCCACCACCTTCGTTGTTCTCCTGCTCATTTGCGACGGATATGTCATCGCAAAGTCAAAATTGAAATTTGCGACGGAATTTTCCGTCGCAAAACGACCCGTTTAAAAGTAGCCACCCGGAAAATGACCCATTTGCCTGTTTTGCGACGGAATGGCCGTCACAAATTTTAAATTCATATTTGCGACGACCACTTTTCCGTCGCAAAATTGAGTAGTTGAAGCTCGTCAGAGGGGTTGGTGACCAATAATTGACCTGGGTCGTCGCAAAGCGTATTTGCGACGGAATTGCCGTCGCAAAATATAGAATTTGCGACGGAAAATCAGTCCGTCGCAAATTTGTGCAGATTTATAACAATCCCCTTCCTTTTCCTTCCCTTTCACTTTCACTCTTCTTTCCCTTTCACTTTCACTCACGAAAAAAAATAAGAAATGATGCGGTTTTCATATGTTCTTCACGTATAATTGGTGTATTTGTCATTGCCTTCAACCTCACCGTACGTTTTCACATTTTTAACCGTTTAAATGTCATATTTTTATTGTTTCAATTTTTTAGTACACTATTAGGTAATGAGCATGATATATGTTTATTTGATGGGTTTAGGTATTATTGATGATATATGTTTATTTGATGGGTACGTTAATTTTAGTTTGTGTGATATTTATACCTATTTTTAGTCGAAACTCTGCTCAATTTTTATGTACACTATTAGATAAATTGTGTGATATTTGTTTATTTGATTGGTTTACTATGATTGATATATATGGTTGTGTTGGATTGATTTTTGTGAAGGAAAATTTTGTATATCCTTATTTTTAGGCAAACTCTGCCCAATTTTTTATAACTCACGTGATATTTACTTTTAATCTGTAACAGATGCAATTTCCAGATCGTGGTTGGATGTACTCAATACCTAGAATGATAGGAGGAGGCATTAACTCTGCCTTTTGCAATAAAATTGATGAGTTTATTGAGTTTGCACTACAACATCCATGCAGTATGGATTGTATGGGTAATATTAGGTGTCCGTGTAAAGACAGAAGATGCAGAAATATGAGATTCTTGAGTGTTGATGAGGTTAGAACTCATCTTGTGATTTTCGGTTTTGTTCCCCGTTATTACAATTGGACCAGTCACGGTGAACAACGGTGGAATGTTGACATCGAAACCGTAGAATACTGGTATACTGGGTGGAGCGGTGGTGGAAATTTTGATGTTGGTGGTTCAAGTTATGTTCCGTATACTCAATTTGAACCACAAATAGAGGATGAACCTGATAGATATCGGATGATGATTGCAGAATCTGTTTTGGGTGGTCAACCACAATTCAATGAAACACTTATGGAGGAGGAACCAAATCATCGGTCAAAGAAGTTTTTTGATATGCTTAAAACCGTTGATCAAAAGTTGTTTCCTGGTTGTGAGACTGAGACGCAATTGTCATTCAATGCTCAAATGTTGAACATCAAAACTGAAGGCAAGGTCAGTCAAAAAGTGTTCAATCAATTTGCTAAATTGTTCAAACGAGCTCTACCTGAAGACAACACGGTGCCTGATAATTTCTATCAGAGCAAGAGGCTCTTGAAGGATATGGGTCTACCCTTTGAGAAGATTGATTGTTGTACAAACGGTTGCATGTTGTTTTGGGATGAGGATGAGGATCATTGCAAGATGTGTGGTCACCCACGGTACAAACCATCTGGTCGTACAAAAAGTAAGAAGAAAGTGCAGTTGAAGGCTTATAAGGCAATGTATTACCTTCCCATCACTCCTCGTCTAGAGAGGTTGTATCAGTCCAGTGCCACGGCTAAAGACATGACATGGCATGCTGAGGAGTGTTCTGGTGAGAATTCTGGAGAGATGCGGCATCCTGCAGACTCGGAGGCATGGAAACATCTTGATAGGGAGTTCCCAGATTTTGCAAGGGAGACGAGAAATGTGAGGTTAGGCTTGTGCACGGATGGTTTTGCCCCATTTGGAATGCACGGAAAAAAGTATTCATTATGGCCTGTGCTGTTGACCCCGTACAATCTACCTCCTTGGTTGTGCATGAAGCCTCAACATATATTTCTTAGTATCTTGGTGCCTGGACCACACAACCCCAAGCATAAATTGGATGTATATCTCCAGCCATTGATTAAAGAGTTGAAATCTTTGTGGTCTACGGGGGTGGAGGCCTACGACGTTCATAGGAAGCAGAACTTCACGATGCGAGCTGCACTTTTGTGGACCATTAGTGACTTTCCAGCATTTTCTATGTTGTCTGGGTGGTCAACAGCAGGAAAACTAGCATGCCCGTATTGCATGGACGGTTCTGATGCATTCTATCTTCCGTTGAGTAGAAAAGTGTCATGGTTCGACAACCATCGCAAGTTTCTTCCTCCTGATCATCCCTTTCGGAGGAACAAAACAGACTTTCTAAAGGGTAAAAATGCAGTAGGCCGCCCAAGACCACGGATTCGATCAGGTATGTGTCTGGGTACTGAATCACTACTGATGTCTATGTGTCTCATATATATAAGTTAACCATATATAAATTAATTATTTCAGGTGATTCGTTGTTGTATGAGGTTACAGTCACTGATTTGATGAAGACAACTGAGGCGGGTGCAATGGAGCACAATAAACGTATCCAGGGTGGTTGGAAGAAGAGAAGTGTCTTTTGGGACTTACCTTATTGGAGCAAGTTGTTGATTCGACACAATTTGGATGTGATGCATATAGAGAAGAATGTTTTCGACAACTTGTTTCATACGGTCGTGGGTACTGAAGGGAAGACCAAAGACACTTCAAAATCCAGAGATGAGTTGAGGCTCTTCTGTTCTCGTGTTTCCCTACACAAGGATGAGCAGACAAGAACATATCCCCAGGCCTCTTACACAATTAGTAAAGCAGAAAGGAAGAATTTGTGTAAGTGGGTGAAAGAGTTGAGCTTCCCTGACAATTATGTGTCGAATTTGGGAGACAGAGTTGACACGGAAACCGGAAAGGTGTCTGGAATGAAGAGTCATGATTGTCACGTGTTCATGCAACGACTCTTACCTATTGCATTTCGGTACTCACTTCCCAAGAATGTATGGAGTGTCATCACGGAATTAAGTCTCTTTTTCAGACACTTAACGACATCAACGATTACAGTTGAGGACATGAGGCGTTTGGATGAGGAGATCCCTGTTATTCTATGCAAACTTGAGCGGATTTTTCCACCCAGCTTCTTCGACTCGATGGAGCACTTACCCGTACACTTAGCGTATGAAGCCTCAATTGCTGGTCCCGTACAGTATCGATGGATGTACCCTTTTGAGAGGTAATTCTATACCATTTTTTAAATCGACTTTTAAGATCAATACTGAATAAATTTTCTAACACAAGAATGTTTTAGGTATTTGCACAATTTAAAGCTCAATATTGGAAATGCGGCCCACATCGAAGCATCAATTGTTAATGCATACCTTACTGAAGAGGTTGGAGCATTTTGTTCTTACTACTTCGGCGATCAAGTTCAAACCAGAATCAGAAATGTGCCTCGCAACTACGATGGTCGTGGAGTAGACCATCCCCTTCGTGATGTTGAAGGTATGTTATCTGTATTTTTGCATCCGGGTCGACCAATGGGTAAGGGCACCAAATGACCGTTCAGGGGCAGTATTGAAGAGGAAACAATACATTCATATGTTTTGATGAATTGTCCTGAAGTCCAACCGTATATAGAGTAAGTAATTTAATTTTATAGTTGAGTTTTTTATAATATGTATACTGTTGATATCTGAAAAGTAATTAATTTCTTTTTTCTGATATATAAGCATGTTCTGTGAGTATAAGCGTCAAGTAGAACCAGACATCACAGATGCAACAGTTTTTCAATCCATCCGCAATGATTTTATGTTTTGGTTCCAACGTTACGTGAGTACCACATAATTATATGATTTTTACCTTATAACAAATATGTTATTATTTTTATACATGATAATTTAATATTTACAGGGACAAAATGGCCTACTTAATAACAACCCACATCTTGAAGCTTCAGAAGACCACTACGTAGTGTGGTATCATACCACGGATATTACGCAAATGGATACAAATTTCATACTGAAGCGTATGCTTCAACGAAATCGACTACAAACAGTGGTGTTTGCGTTATCGGTGCAAACTACAACGAAGAACCCATCGATTACTATGGAGTGCTGCAAGAAGTTGTTGAAATAGAATATCCGGATTGGCCGAGCAAGACGATAGTGTTGTTCTTGTGTGAATGGTATGATCCAGGGAACCAAGGAACAAGAGTCGACAAAAACTACAAGATTGTTGATATCAACACCGGAAAGAAGTTTCCGGCGGCATACGATCCTTATATTTTTGCAACGCAAGCATCTCAGGTATATTATTGCAAATACCCCGGATCAAGTAGGCCCAACTTGAGGACAGTTTGCAAAGTAAAGGCAAGATCACTGGTTGAAGTTTCTAATCCGTCAAACAAAGACGGTGTAGAACCAACAGATCCATTTCAAACAGAGATACAAGAGGCTCAAACAGAGGTTGATCAAGCAGGTGTGAATATTTTTGTCGACTTACTTGCTGCAAATCCAGAAATGATAATGATTGAAAGTGATCATGAGGGTGGTGGACAAGAGCGCGGTGGGGAGGAAGAAGAAGAGGAAGAGGAAGAGGAAGAGGAAGAGGAAGAGGAAGAGGATGAAGATGAGGAAGAGGATGAAGATGATGATGAGGATGACGAGGAAGAAGAAGACGACGATTAGAATTACTAAATTATTGTATATATAACAAGTGAAAAACGAAAATGTATATATAACAATTAATTGCGTACAAATGAACGAATTATAAATTTAAGCGGGAGTCGAAATAAATAAATTTACAGAAATAATAAAAATTAAATGGCCCCAATATTTATAAAGACAAGTTAGAAACGAAAATGAATTAATTTGGTGAATTGTAGAAAAAAAATGAGTCAATTTAGATACATACACAATTAATTGCGTACAAATGAACGAATTATAAATTTAAGCGGGAGTCGAAATAAATAAATTTACAGAAATAATAAAAATTAAATGGCCCCAATATTTATAAAAACAAGTTAGAAACAAAAATGAATTAATTTGGTGAATTGTAGAAAAAAAAATGAGTCAATTTGGATACATACACAATTAATTGCGTACAAATGAACGAATTATAAATTTAAGCGGGAGTCGAAATAAATAGTTTTACAGAAATAATAAAAATTAAATGGCCCCAATATTTATAAAAACAAGTTAGAAACAAAAATGAATTAATTTGGTGAATTGTAGAAAAAAAAACGAGTCAATTTGGATACATATACAATTAATTGCGTACAAATGAACGAATTATAAATTTAAGCGGGAGTCGAAATAAATAATTTTACAAAATAAAAAAAATAGTTGGGCAAAATATTTTAATAAACAACTTTGATACGAAAAGAAATGAATTTGGTGAATTATAAAAAAAATGACTTAATTTGAATACATATACAATTAATTGCATAAAAATAAACGAAAGTAGCTTGTACCCTAGTGGCGCGCGCCCCCTCCTCTTGCACAAGAGGTCCCGTGTTCGATTCCCCTTGGACGCAAAAAATGGATTAATTGTTCAAGGCCTAATAAGACTAATATAGAAGGTGGGCCGCATATAAAAAGAGATGGGTCGGTTGGCCCAGTGGTCCGCGCCCGCCCCGGCCGCCTCGGGTGCCCGGGCTCGAACCACGCGAGCCACTTTTTTTTTTTGTATAGGCTCGGTAATTTGCGACGGCCAAATTCCGTCGCAAATATTGAATTTTGCGACGGAAAACAACCCGTCGCAAATTATAACAGAAAAAAATAAAAAAATATATATAAACATTTGCGACGGAATGTGGCCGTCGCAAATGTTGTTGACCCGAACGGGTCTGACCCGAAATATTTGCGACGGAATACTGTCCGTCGCAAATTCTGTGTGACCCGGCCGGGTCTGACCCGCCGATTTTGCGACGGATTTGTCCGTCGTTAATTTGCGACGGAAGTCGAAATCCATCGCAAAAATTAGCTACGGCTGTTTTAGGGACGGATACGTGTCCGTCGCAGATACCGTCGCAAAACACTGTTTGCGACGGATTTTTCGTCGCTAATTCCGTCGCAAAACAGTGTTTTTTTGTAGTGACCTTTAGCCTTCGGGAAGTTGGGCTTGGAGTCCTCTTAGCCTTTACTCCTTCCCTTCTTCTCGCCTTTCGAGTCCGAAGAAGTAGAAGCACTCACCATGAGCACAGGCTTTTCCTCCGCAGCGGAAGACTCAAAAGTCTTAAGCATGTTATGAGGCTCCGGTATTTTCGCTTCCGTCTTCTTCATATTAAATTTACTACGAAAATAGAATACGAATCGGGGAGCGACTTGAGAATAACACATGAGGTGAAATTTTCCCTTCTTTCGCTAATCGACATCTGAACAGATCTCTCATCACTTCATAAATCTCAAACAAGATCTAGAATCAAAGAGATCCTTCAGACGCTTAAGCATCTAGAAGGGGTCCATTATCTCATGTTGTCTTTGCAATTCGGGAGTCATGCCGAGCAATCATAATATAGAGTTTGGGAAACATCATCTTGATGCTTCTTTTGAGTTGTAACGTCAAACGATGTAGCTTCAACTGAACCAGCCTCAGGGTTAAAGGGATTGTCGTGTCTAACACGTACTCAATCTCTTCTTGCCTTAGCACCAAACACACGTTTCAGTGTCAGTCCAGAAAATTTGGCCCAGCCAATTTGTTCGTTTCCAGAATATTTTTCAGTGACAAGTTATTCATTTCAACAATTTTAGAGAAATAAACTAAAATGGGAATTAAACACATAATTCCTATGATCAATATTCAGCAATCAAAATAAACATGGCCTTTTAATTTATTTTATCTCCATTATTTTTACATACTCAACGACCTCATCGGAAGAGTACGGATTTGTATCTAATATAAATTGTAATGGACTAGGATCCACATTCCTACTATTACAATGACTGCCATGGCTGAACATTGCAACAGCAGGCCTGATAGGTCTCTAAACCAATTGCCTCACGCAATTTCTAGTTGATTGAACCTAGTTCAATCGGATGTCACCTAATTCTCGTTTCCCTGCTAGGGCTGGTGAAACAGAATTAAGTTGGTTTACAACCATTAAGCGGTGACAAACGTGCCCCTATAAAGTCCCGTTAGATGTAGATCTGAGCAAAACACTAGGGCCTTAAATACTCATTGGAACGAAATCCCCGATTTACTTTTAATTTTAATGGAAGACATCTTTCAATCTAATGAAAAACCATATTTTAGTGATGAACATTTTAAAGGCGGGGTATTAATTGCTTAATCGAGATCCAATCATGATAACTACATCACATTTGAGCAATTATTGGGCGCCGCCTACCCAAACATGACTTGTGCGGACAAACATATATAGGGCGTCGTCTACCCAAACATATAATACGGTCCGACAAATATTGGGTGTCGCCTACCCAAATAATTTAATGCGGGCTATATAACTAATAATGTAATATCGATTCACATAAGCAGTTATACAAGTGGGGAGCAACTAATCAAGTTCTCATACTTTATTTCAACTTTTAAATTTGCATAAATAAAGCATCTAATAAATATTTAGCACATAAATCAAATAACCATGCAAAATATTTAACACGTAAATCAAATAAACGTGCTTAACAATTAATTATTTGTAGGTAAAATATTGCAAAAATTAGATATACCAACAAGCTACAAGCTTTCGGTCAATATCTAAAGTGATTTTCAAAATTATTTTGCCCAACACATCAAATTATCAAATTTGGTCCAACCAAACAACCCCTTATTTTAACTTCCAAATTTTTTAGAATTTCAGTTAAAAACAAACAGGCCCTTAGCCAATTTTCAGTTTTTAATAAATTCATTTTGCTAAACATGGCCTTAAAAATATTTCAGATTTTATTTTATTATTAGGGGCTTATTTGCAATTAATATGTTATTTGCAAAAAATGGTCCTAATGAGAATCTAATTCTCAATCCCAGGCCCCTGGGCTCTCTCGGTGGAAAAGAAAAGCCACGAACGGTCGGTGATGAATCCCAGAACTCCGCTAAAGACGGACGCCCAGCGTCCAATCGGGTAATTCACGTTAGCCGCTGCCTGATACTGCCAAGCAGTTATTTCCAAAAACCATCAGTAGTCGCGATTGAAAACACCAGCGAAGCCAAACGGGTCAAACCACCGATCATTAGACTGGAGAGAGGCGCCGACCAATTTCACGGTACGCCTAGCGCCGTCGCTTCCCGCGATTTCTGGGATGCGCATCGCCTGGCGCCGTCGTCATGCCTGTCGCCTGCACTGGAGCGGTCCATCGCCACCTCAATGGAGTGTCCTTGCCTTGCGGCGACTCGAAGCCACCAGTCCAGAGGCACGACAACGCTGCCCATCACCGCCCTTGAAACAATTTCACGGTGGCTAATCAATTCAATTTGATGAAGCTGATGTCGTCCCAGCGGCCGATAACCTCGCGAGTCAGTTTACCAGAGAGAGAAATCATATTTCTGTCTCTCTCCTCAAATCTTTTTTTTTTAATAAAATCGGTCAAAGAAACAGTCTACATTCATAGTAGTAAAAATAGGAATCCAATTCCCATATCTTTTATCTTTTATTAAAGAAGCTTTAATAAATCAAAAATAAAAAAACCAGAGTTATTCATTCGTGTTTCAAAACATGTACCCAGTGCATAAAATATTTTTTTATTTGAGATAACAAACAACTTGAATCATATTTTGGGCATGAATAAAATTGAAATATACACAATAATTTTACAAACAAATATTATACAAATTCGTATACAACCAATAAAAGAGTCTGAAGCACTGATACCACTGTTAGGTTTTAGAGGCATGAACTCCATGTTCGGCGCAGCGGAAGAACACGATTCACCAACAACGAATCTGAAACATGGTTGTATAACATAAAACATAAAGGATAAATAACGATATATAAATCCTTACAACGATTTGTACGCGGAATCCTCAACTATGGTATCCACGTAACGACTTTCTACCAACCCGCATCGATATGCCAGCGTTGAATCTCGAGACAAATTTGCTAGAAAATTCCGACTAGAGATTTTATGGAGAAATTATATTTCTTGTGTATTTTCGGAATTCCCATAAGACACATATTTATATGGATTAACTTGGCTTAATTCCTAAGTAAGATATTGGGCCTAGCCCGTAATATAATCTCTAGGGTTTATATTTCCCTAGATATGTTCCTACGAATAATATTTTTACCATATCTATTATTCTTATATAATAATATTCCAAATATTATTATTGGGATTTCATATTTAATTAAATTCAATTTAATTAAATAATAATAATTAATTTTAAATATAATTATTATTATTATTATATTCTCTATAAATTAAATATTATATCTGATACAATATTTAATCAACCAATTATAATTGGTAAATTGTCATTACTTGTTGTGTGACCCATAGGCCCTCGTATATCGAGCGATTAGTCAAATTAACGGTCTTAATTGAACCCTAGACAATAAATCAGACATTCTCAATATACGAGGTACGTTGCGAGGAAATCTGCAACTACCTGTAATACTGTAGGCTATTGTGATATCTTCCTTTCATTCGCGAATACCCGATTAAGTCTTGAACATGATGAAGTGTCTATTCAAATAACTTAATCATATTATCTACAATCACTAATTGATCAAGTATATCACACTTAGCCACAAAGTCTAAGTTGATGCGCGTTGGCCGATGACTTAGATCCAATTATTATGAGAACACGAGTATTCTCTCTAAATCCACATTGAGGAATGAATCCTATTCTTGGCTCAACTACCACGCATATGTACTTCGTGATGAACCCAATCTATGTCATATCTACCCTTGGAGGGTGCAAGCATCGGTCATGGTCAAAGTCCATCACTCCGCACATGTCGTGCGTATTGACCTCAAGTCAGAGGAGTATCACATCGCTCCTACTAACCGAGACACTCGTAGACACATTATGTGGAATTACATCAAACAGTTTCTCGGATGGGTATACCAATACCCTCTAAGGTATATGTTCATCCATCATGAGATACCCGTGTTGGGAAAAAAGGGGTGCCCGGAATCTATTCGGGATGAAATTTAAATACGAATTTAAATTCAATTATTACTAGCATGAATTAATCCTAATTAATTCAAATAATAATTCCAACAACTAATTTATCATCATGCATGTTGAATTAATTCACATAAAATCTAGGCGGAATAAACAAGAATTTATGTGACTTACGTACCTCTTGTAAAATTGGCCTTTGAATAAACGGGACAATCACGATCACGCTTTATCAACCCAAAAACATTCTCAAGTATTTCCCTTTCGCCTTGATCACCGGTGGGAGATGCTTTCAAGTAATTTAAATAACTAAGGAAAAAGAAAAATATATATGCTCTTGATTTTTCCAACACATAAAATTATGTGCTTGGGAATTAAATAATCACCCCTTATTTATAAGAGTAGTGGCCGAAAATTGCAATATTTTATGGGCCTGGAGAAAATTTTTTCTTTGTCTCTAAGAAATCTTGAATAAATCTCATATATTCTTTTCTCCATAATAAAATATTCCACAAAAATCTCACCCTCCTTAATGACTTGTATTTTTCGAAAATTATAGGGGAGAATCCAAGATTTGGATCTTCTTGAATATATGAGATAATCTTGTATTCCAAGAATACTTATCTTCCATAATATCTTTTCAAGAAAATCAACAAAATATTTTCTCTCCTAATTAAACTAAATTTTCAAAAATTACAAAAGAAAAATCAGCATTATATTTTCTTTTTATTTTAATCACCTTATCATTATTGGGCTACTTAATGGGCTACCTAAGGGGCCTTTAAGGAGAATTAAGATTGAACCTCCTAATGGACTTCTGAATTTCAATATTGAGCCCCAATATAATTCAATCCATTAATATTAATTATTACCACTAATAAATTAATATTGCACTATCTATCTTAATCCATATTACGATAATATGGGCTCCCGGTTATTATTTCCCGCGTTTAAGATTATCAAGTCCATTAATTAATTAAGCTTCTGAATAGCTCTAAATTAATTAATATATTTCACCTCGGAGTAAAGATAGCTCAACATTATTATCTGTACCGAAGAAACTAATTCTTCACTTGCAAGATTTGGTACGATAAAACTTCTGAGCCCACCAAGGGGACTAATCACACAAGCCGTACTCGCACGCGTTTCTCCGTATTAAATCTTAGCAACCGTCGTATGATTAATATTACTGCCCAAAGCACAAGGTTCAAAGTCACAATGATTCTCACCCAACATGAATCAAAGCAGTAACCATTAAGCACACACGGTCCTATTTAAGTGACGGAGATTAAGAAATCAACAACCACTGAGGTCTAATTCTTCACATTTCAGAACAGAAGAATTTATCCTCGTTGTAGGACCTCTTCAACACATACTAAATGTGCTAGTGCAATCTCTTAGTCAAGACAGACCAATCTGAGACTTACACATCGACATTTCACGGCGGATTGTTCAATTCCACCTAGGCCGTGAAAATGTACGTTTAGTTACAAGGAAACTGTTAATGCTATATTCCGTGATCGGGTATCACCACATTAACTACAATGTAACTAGTACTATTATGAATTGTTTGCAATAAATATTCAACATTCAATCATATCTAAAACATATGCGATAATAGAATTATTATCATAAACAAGTGTTTGATACACGAGTTATACAAAGTAAAAATATACTTTCACGTATAACTCCAACAACCCGGTATTTAGTAGTAAGTGAGATCTTACTACACTCTCTAAGAGTATGATGCAGATCGCACATCAATCTCAATTGCATCATCAATATTCCATTCTTGATGATCCTTGATCGGGGCTATTTGAGAATCGTACTTAAGTCATCTGAGTTCTCACTCACTCAATGACAGTAATGATTCATGGGTACACAAATAAGAATATATGCAAACAATCAAACATCATATTCAGATAAGTGTAACGTCATACATTTAATATTAAACCAATAATAATATTAAACCAAATCTGAATATTATTTTAGCATTATGTCCTTTCGATGGATTGTCTCTAGGACACTAACACTAATAGTGATATGGAGGAGGTGTGTTTCACTTAGGCACGAGTTTCTTTCGTTCATTTTTACGCAATTTGTTGTATTTGTATCTAAATTAAGTCTTTTTTTTATAATTCATTTAATTAATTTATTTTCATTTCTAACTTGTTTGTATAAATATTGTGTTTAACTTTTTTTTATAAAATTATTAATTTCGACTACTTATAAATTTATTATAAATTATTTAATTTTTACGCTATTAACTGTATATGTATTGTGTATTTTTTTTTTTAACTAATCTAACTAATTTCTTTTAGTTTCTAACTTGTTTATATAATGTTGTGTCCAACCTTTTTTTTTATTTTGTAAAATTATTTATTTAAACTACTTATAAATTTATAATTAGTTTAATTATACACAATTACTTGAATATGTATCTAAATTTAGTCCTTTTTTTTTAAATAATTCATCTAATTAATTTATTTTTGTTTCTAACTTGTTTATATAAATGTTGTGTCCAACTTTAAATTATTTTGTAAAAAAAATTATTTACACTACTTATAAAATTTTCATTTAATAAAATATTATCCAAATAAATACGTAAAGTTTTCCAAATTAAAATAAAAACTAACATCCAAAGGTAATAAAATTGTATTTCAAATGAGGCACACTACAAAAAAAAGGGGATTAGCGACCAATTTTCGGTCGCAAAACGTGATTAGCGACCGATTTCTGACCGATAAAAATCGGTCGTTAAAACACGGATAGCTAATATTAGCGACCGTCTTTCGACATCGGTCGCTAATGTGCGACCGTCATGGCGGTTGCTAAATTTAGCGACCACCATCTGACAATCGCTGAACCAATCGTGTCTAACTCGGTCGGGTCATGATTTAGCGACCGAGTCAAGACGATCGATAATTTATTTTTTAAATAAAAAAACTTTTTTATTTTATTTTGTGATTAGCGACCGACCTGGAGGCGGTCGCTAATCTGTAAACCTACGTAAAAAAAAGGCTCATTGGGTTTGAACCCGCGCCTATTGGGGTCCGGGCGGGGCGCGAACCACTAAACCACTAGCTTATATTAGGTGAGCCATTTACATATAAGCCCTTATAGAAATAAATGGGCAAATATGCGCCCAAGGGGAATCGAACCCACGACCTCCGAGTAACCCAGAAGAGGTGTAAACCACTAGGACACATGCTATTGTTGTTCGTTTATTTGGATTTAATTGTATATAACCTCAAATTGACTCCTTTTTTTAATTCATCAAATTCAATCCTTTTTTTTTCTAATTCATTTATATATATATATATATATATATATATATATATATATATATATATATATATATTTACTAACTTTTTTATTAATTTTATAAATTTAATATTTTAGACTTTTATACATTATTAATTCATTTATTTTTATCTATTTAATTGTATATAATTCCAAATTGAGTCTCGTTTTTTTAAAATTCATCAAACTAATTCCTTTTTGTTTCTAATTCGTTTATATATATATATATATATATATTTACTAACTTATTATTTTATTTTGTAAATTTAATATTTTAGACTATTATAAATTATTAACTCATTCGTTTTTATGCATTTAATTGTATATAAATTAAAATTAACTCCTGTTTTTTTAAATTCACAAAATTAATTCTATAATATGTATATTAGACTAATATAAATTATTAATTCATCCATTTTTTGTATTTAAATGTATATAACTTCAAATTTACTCCCATTTTTTTAAAAATCCATTAAGTTATTTAGTTTTTGTTTTCATATTTCAATGTGAGTCTCATTTTTTTTGTAAATTCATCAAATTAATAATTGTTACGAACTACAATTTTTTTTAATAATTTTAATCATCATCCCCTCCTCCTCCTCCTCCTCCTCCTTCCTCCTCCTTCTTCTCCTCCTCCTCTTCTTCTTCTTCCTCATCTTCCTCCTCCTCCTCCTCCTCCTCCTCCTCCTCTTCTTCTTCTTCCTCTTCTTCTTCTTCTTCCTCATCTTCTTCTTCCTCCTCCTCCTCCTCCTCTTCTCCTCCTCCTCCTCCTCCTCCCCCTCTTCCTCTTTCCTCCTCCTCCTCCTCCTCCTCCTCCTCCTCCTCCTCTTCTTCTTCTTCTTCTTCTTCTTCTTATTCCTCTTCTTCCTCCTCTTCCTCCTCTTCCTCCTCTTCCTCTTCTTCCTCTTCCTCTTCCTCTTCTTCTTCACTACAAGAAAATAACTTTTTTGTGACAAAAATTTTCGTCACTAAAATCTTCCTCTTCCTCCTCCTCCTCCTCCTCCTCTTCCTCTTCCTCTTCTTCCTCCTCCTCTTCCCCCTCTTCCTCTTCTTCTTCCCCCTCTTCCTCTTCCTCCTCCTCTTCCTCCTCCTCTTCTTCCTTCTCTTCCTCCTCCTCCTCCTCCTCCTCCTCCTCCTCCTCCTCCTCCTCCTCTTCTTCTTCTTCTTCTTCTTCTTCTTCTTCTTCCTCTTCCTCCCTCCTCCTCTTCTTTCCTCCTCCTCCTCCTCCTCCTCTTCTTCTTCCCCCTCCTCTTGTTCTTCTTATCCTCCTCCTCCTCCCCCTTCTTCTCCTATTTCCCCTCTTCCTCTTCTTCCTCCCTTTCTCTTCTTCCTCCTCCTCATCTTCTTCCTCTTCCTCCCCTTCTTATTCTTCTTGCCTCCTCTTCCTCCTGCCTCCTCCTCCTCCTCCTCTTCCTCCTCCTCTTCCTCCTCCTCTTCCTCTTCCTCTTCCTCTTCCTCTTCCTCTTCCTCTTCTTCTTCCTCTTCTTCTTCCTCTTCTTCTTCCTCCTCTTCTTCTTCCTCTTCTTCTTCCTCTTCTTCCTCTTCTTCTTCCTCTTCTTCCTCTTCCTCCTCTTCTTCCTCCTCTTCTTCTTCTTCCTCTTCCTCCTCTTCTTCCTCTTCTTCCTCTTCCTCATCCTCTTCCTCTTCTTCCACTTCTTATTCCTCTTCGTCTTCCTTCCTCTTCGTCTTCTTCATCTTATTCCTCCTCTTCGTCTTCTTCTTCCTCTTTCTCTTCTTCTTCCTCTTCTTCTTGTTTGTCCCCCTCGTCACTCTAAACCATAATCATTTCTGGATTTGCTGCTACCAAGTCCACTACGAGATTGACACCTTCTTCAAGGACCACTGTTTGAGCTTCTTGGATCTCAGTTTGAAATGCATTTTTAGATTATACAGTGTCTTCCTTGGATGAATTAGAAAGTTCCACCAAAGACCGAGCCTTGACTTTGCAAATTGTCCTTAAGTGTGGTCTACCTGAATCCGGGTATTTGCAATAATATACTTGAGACACTTGAGTTGCAATGACATAGGGTTCGTATGCGGCAGCGTACTTCCTATTGACATGAATATCAACAATCTTGTAGTTTGGGTCAACTTTTTTTCCTGTAGCCCTGGATTAAACCAATCACACAAGAACAAAACTATTTTCCTCGATGGCCACCCTGGATATTCTATTTCAACTACTTCCTGCAACACTCTATAGTAATCAATCGGTATTTCGTTATTACTCCCACTTGAAACACAAATACCACTGTTTGTAGTTCTTTTCATTGAAGCATATGCATCTATATGGAATTTGTATCCATTTATATAATACCCTTTGTATGATGTCAACTGTCGTAGTGGCTTTTTGTTGAAAGCATCCAGATGTGGGTTGTGAAGTTGGTTATTTAGACCCAGTAAATATATAATGCATTTTATATAATGAGTTGTATTTAAATAATAGTCATATGTATAATTAATTTTAACTCACGTAGGATTGGAACCAATATAGGAATTGTTTGGAAACCAACTTGTGGACTGCTTCATCCGTGATGCTTGGTACTTCTTGTCGAGTGTGGTCACAAAACATCTTTACATGAAAAAAATCACAATTATACAAAGTATTGAGTATAACAACACATATCTAAAAATAAAGTACTTACTGGATGTAAGGTTGAACTTCAGGAGTATTCATCAAAATGTATAATTGTATCATCTCCTCTTCCAAGTTGCTCTTAAACCATTGTTTGACTCTCTTACCCAGTGGTCGGCCTGCGTGCAAGAATACGGATAACATACCTTCAAACTCACGCAGGGGATGTTCTACTCCGCCACCATCGTAGTTGCGAGGCTCATTTCTGATCTTGGTTTGAACTTGACAGCCGAAGTAATAAGAACAAAATGTTCCAACCTCTTCGGTAAGATATGCATTCACAATGGATGCTTCAATGTGGGCCGTATTTCTAATATTCTGTTTCAAATTGTGTAGATACCTAAATATAAAAGCATTCAATTAAAGTTAAATATACGATTTCAAGATAAACAGAAAAATACTAGATATCTAAATATAAAATATGTTTACCTCTCAAAGGGATGCATCCATCTGTACTGTACTGGACCACCAATTAAGGCTTCATACACTAAGTGAACGGGTAAGTGCTTCATCGAGTCAAAGAAGTTGGGTGGAAAAATCTGCTCTAGTTTGCACAGTATAACAGAGATGTCTCTATCCAAACGCTGCATGTCTTTAAATCTCTAAAAAAAGACTTAACTCTGTGACGGCACTCCATACAGTCTTCAGAAGTAAATATCGAAAGGCAATTGGTAACAACCGATGTATGATCACATGACAGTCATGACTCTTCATCGGATTCACATTTCCTGTATCTGGCTCAAACAACCGACCCAAATTTGAAATGTAATTATCTGGAAAGCTCAACTTCGTCACCCACTTAAATAATACTCCCTACGTCCCTAATAAGTATGGCTTTTGAGTTGGGCACAATATTTAAGACAAGCCAATATTATAATGTAAAAGTAATAAAAGTAAAAAAGTAAAGTCAAACTTAAATAAAGAGGTCAGCTTAATTAAAGTAAAGAATGGAGGGGTATTAGCAATTAAACACTCCCTCCAAAAAATGAGGGAAATCTAAATTCATACATGAGTTTGAATTTTTCAGTACACTCAAACATTAATGGCTGATTACACTGATGTGATAAAAAAATTCAAGTCCCCCCAGCAACTAAATTAAACATTTCCCCTCTATTCTACCACCATAAATACAACATTAATTACAAAATCTTCATCTCCACCAACTCAGCTTTTAATACACCACCAAAATGAGAACCAAGAAGCCAAATTTAACACCTGAATTGAAGACAAAGGCTGCACAACTGTTGATGCAGCATCAGAAGAATGGAAAATTAAGAAAAGGTAAAGTCAAGGAGACTGTTGAACTGCTGGGCATTTCCAGAGGTTCAGTCACAAACATTTGGGCTGAAACATCATCAAAAATGAAGAAAGGTGAAGTTGTCATTTTCAAGAGCACAAAATGGTCAAAGCATAAAGATAGAGCAAAGCTGGATGCAGCAAGAATGAAAGTCATACCAATAAAAAAGAGAACTACAATCATAAGTTTGGAAAAAGAAATAGACATGAGCAAGAATGTGCTGGGAAGATGGATTAAAAGTGGAGAGATCAGAGCACATACAAGTGCTGTAAAGCCTGTCCTAACAGCTGAAAATAAGTTGCTAAGGTTGAGGTTCAGTTTAAGTTTATTGATATATGATAGAGCACTTCATGCAGTCAAGTTCAAACCATTGCACAACACAGTTCATATTGATGAAAAATGGTTTTATATCAAAAAGGAGTGTGAGAGATACTACTTGGTTCCAGGTGAAGAAGAACCATACAAATCATGCAAGAGTAAGAGATACATCACAAAATTAATGTTCATGTGTGCAGTGAGTAGACCAATATTTTCAAGCAGTGGGGAGGTTCTTTTTTTATGGGAAGATTGGTATATTTCCATTCTCAGAAAAAGTTCCAGCTATGAGAAACAACAAAAATAGAGCTAAAGGCACATTGGAGACCAACCCAATAGAGGCAATCACCAAAGTTATCATAAAGAACTGCATAATCAACCAGGTAAACATACACTTGCACTATAAGAAAATTTTCATCATTTAGTGTTTCAAATCATTAAGTATCCTAAACAACTTTTAAATTGTTGGTTACATTATTGTTTTGCAGATTATACCATCAATCAAGTCCAAATGGCCACCAAATGCAAGCAAAGATATATTTATACAACAGGACAATGTCAAACCTCATATAGCCAACAATGACACTGGGTTTAGAGCTGCTGCAAGCTCGGATGGATTCAATATCCATTTGGTTTGTCAGCCACCTAACTCACCTGATACCAACATCAATGACTTAGGGTTCTTTAGGGCAATTGAGGGTTTGCAAGTTCAAACAGCTTCTTACAAAGTTGATGACATTGTTGTAAATGTTATGAATGCATATGAAGAACTACCAGCTATGACATTGAATAAAGTTTTTGTCAGTTTACAGGCATGCATGATTGAGATAATCAAATGCAAGGGTCATAACAGTTTCAAAGTGCCACACATGCAAAAGGATAAGCTGATCAGAGAAGGGAGATTGCCAAATTGCCTTCAAGTTGATGATGTACTAATCAAAGAAGCCATTGATTACTTAAGGTTTCCTGGGAATGACATTGTATCAACATACGATGTGGACACTCTAGTGAAAGATTTGATGTGGCTTGCCTAATCCATAGAAGGTGGCCTTTTTTTATGCATTAACTCTCAATTGTAATTGTCATGCACATTTTTGAAATGTTTAGAACATAAACATGTGGCAAGTAGTGCCATGTTTAAGTTGTAAACATGTGGCAAATAGTGTCATGCTTTAAGTTTAGTAATGGGTGGATGGTTTAGTTTTTGTAATGAAATAGTGCCTCCTCACAAGATGAAAATGTTCAAACAGCAGCAAGTATCATCATTGGGTCAAGTAATCATGTTTTAACCTCCTAACAAGATGAACATGTTCAAATGGTGGCAATATACATGAAAATAACAGTGAAACACTAAAGCCCTCAGAAATAACTTCACAAAAACAGCAGCAAGTATCATCATTGGGTCAAGTAATCATGTTTTAACCTCCTAACAAGATGAACATGTTCAAATGGTGGCAATATACATGAAAATAGCAGTGAAACACTAAAGCCCCAGAAATAACTTCACAAAAATAGTAGCAAGTATCATCATTGGGTCAAGTAATCATGTTTTAGCATCCTTACAAGATGAACATGTTCAAATGGTGGCATAATACATGAAAATAGCAGTGAAACACTAAAGCCCTCAGAAATAACTTCACAAAAACAGCAGCAAGTATCATCATTGGGTCAAGTAATCATGTTTTAGCCTCCTAACAAGATGAACATGTTCAAATGGTGGCAGTATACATGAAAATATCAGTGAAACACTAAAGCCCTCAGAAATGACTTTACAAAAACAGCAGCAAGTATCATCATTGGGTCAAGTAATCATATTTTAGCCTCCTAACAAGATTAACATGTTCAAATGGTGGCATAATACATGAAAATAGCAGTGAAACACTAAAGCCCTCAGAAATAACTTCACAAAAATAGCAGCAATTATCATCATTGGGTCAAGTAATCATGTTTTAGCCTCTTAACAAGATGAACATATTCAAATGGTGGCATAATACATGAAAATAACAGTGAAACACTAAAGCCCCAGAAATAACTTCACAAAAACAGTAGCAAGTATCATCATTGGGTCAAGTAATCATGTTTTAGCCTCCTAACAAGATGAACATGTTCAAATGGTGGCATAATACATGAAAATAGCAGTGAAACACTAAAGCCCCATAAATAACTTCACAAAAACAGCAGCAAGTATCATCATTGGGTCAAGTAATCATGTTTTAACCTCCTGACAAGATGAACATGTTCAAATGGTGACAATATACATGAAAATAGCAGTGAAACACTAAAGCCCCAGAAATAACTTCACAAAAACAGCAGCAAGTATCACCATTGGGTCAAGTAATCATGTTTTAGCCTCCTAACAAGAAGAACATGTTCAAATGGTGGCATAATACATGAAAATAGCAGTGAAACACTAAAGCCCTCAGAAATAACTTCACAAAAACAGCAGCAAGTATCATCATTGGGTTAATTAATCATGTTTTAGCCTCCTAACAAGATGGACATGTTCAAATGGTGGCAGTATACATGAAAATATCAGTGAAACACTAAAGCCATCAGAAATAACTTCACAAAAACAGCAGCAAGTATCATCATTGGGTCAAGTAATCATGTTTTAGCCTCCTAACAAGATGAACATGTTCAAATGGTGGCAATATACATGAAAATATCAGTGAAACACTAAAGCCCTCAGAAATAACTTCACAAAAACAACACCAAGTATCATCATTGGGTCAAGTAATCATGTTTTAGCCTCCTAACAAGATGAACATGTTCAAATGGTGGCAATATACCTGTAAATAGCAGTGAAACACTAAAGTCCCAGAAATAACTTCACAAAAACAGCAGCAAGTATCATCATTGGGTCAAATAATCATGTTTTAACCTCCTAACAAGATGAACATGTTAAAATGGTGGCAATATACATGAAAATAGTAGTGAAACACTAAAGCCCTCATAAATAACTTCACAAAAACAGCACCAAGTATCATTATTGGGTCAAGTAATCATGTTTTAGCCTCCTAACAAGATGAACATGTTCAAATGGTGGCAGTATACATGAAATAGCAGTGAAACATTAAAACCCTCAGACATAATTTCACATGCAATCATCATTTTATTCCAACAACACCAACCCATCATTACCCATCACATTCTTGCATTATATAATCATCAATAACATAAATATCATAAAGGTTTCAGAGAAGACCTTTCAAGGAGACATTTTGCAGATGGAATCCACATCAAATACGTATCCACATAAAACTGGTGACGTCGAGGGCACTTTGATCCACAAAATTCACCAAAGATTTTGGCAAATGAGTCACCAAAAGGGGTAAGGGCTTCGACACCATAAGAATCGGGCATCGGAGTATCAAAACCCTGATAATCGGGCATCGGAGTATCAAAACCCAAAGAATCGAGCTTCGTAGCTTCAAAGCCGAGAGAATCAGGCTTCATAGCTTCAAAATTAGGCGAATCAGCCTTCGTAGCTTCAAAGTCAAGCGAATTACGTTTCGTAGCATCAAAACCCAGACGATCGGGCTTCGTACCATCAAAACTAGGCGAATCGGGCTTCGTAGCATCAAATCCAACCGAATCGACCTTCGTTACATCAAAACCCGGTGAATCGGGCACCACCATGTTCAAATACTCTGATTCAGGCACTATAGTCTCAAAAGGAGTATAATCGACCTCAGTGAGTAGAGGCGACTCATCGGTGTCCATTTTAGAAGTGGAACAAGAAGAGGGGTGGATGAGCGGTGATTAGGCGTGAAATTGTCATGATTCGTAGCTTGAAATACCCCAATCTTGGTCGAGTTTATAGAGTATTTAGAGTCAATTGAGCATTATTTCTACACGTTGATGAATTTGTCTCTTTGATGCTCATAGGTGAATAGAGGACGAAAAACGGAGTTCGTAGGACTTTGAATCGACTCAAACGGATGCCCGGATGAGAAGATATTGAAGAAATACGATTGGTATTAGTGCGGACGAGGAAAAGTATTAGTTGGATGAGTTGGAAGTCACTCGAGTGACTAGGTCGAGCGCCACCGCTCGAGCGCATTGCTCGAGCACCTAAACGTACAGAACTTTTCTTGCGCTCGAGCAGCTCGAGCGCCACCGCTCGAGCGAATTGCTCGAGCGCCCAAAACATACAGTGTAATTTCATCGCTCGACCGGCTCGAGCGGAACCGCTCGAGCGATTGTGTCATTCGAGCTACACTGCTCGAGCGGGACCGCTCGAGCGTTTTGCTCGAGCAACCTTGGATTTTTGCCTCCGGATGCGTATTTTCGGCCCATTAACTCCCATTTCGACCCGTGCCTATATATACCTCTTCCAAACACGT
The DNA here is from genome assembly GCA_947034835.1 of Ballota nigra. Lineage (NCBI taxonomy): Eukaryota > Viridiplantae > Streptophyta > Magnoliopsida > Lamiales > Lamiaceae > Ballota > Ballota nigra. The sequence goes on from OX344727.1 coordinate 31,487,210, forward strand.
TTTGAGGAGATCCCCGACTTTTAGAAGTCACTTTAGACTTAGTTTTTTTTGGAGAGGAAGGAGACGAGCAAGCTTTATTTACGTTTTGTTGAGGTTTTTCATACGAATTCTTAGTTTATTTTCGTTTATTAGTTCTTTACGTTAGTTTGATTTCTTTAAACACTTTGAAACTTCGTTTTAAGTAATTAAATTTCAGTTCTTAGAATTATTTTCTTTTAAAACCCTAGTTCATGTTTCTTATTTTCTTCGTTCAATTCATTATGTTTATGTTCGTTTTTTCTTCTATTGCTTTTGTGTTTGTTAACGTCATGTCTAGCTAAAACCCTTGCATGCTTAGGGTAGGATGAACTCGTAGAAGTAGGTTGTGGGTACGTAATTAGGGTAACTCGTGACGTTAGGTTTTAATTCTCTTGGTTAATGAATTCTTATAATTAATCTGAACTTTACCTTTGAATTTAGTACGAAAGTGTTAGAGAGAGGACGACCGCATCACTCAATAACAATTAGTAGTCTTAACGAGAAGGTTTAGGAAAGGTTAATTCATCTACCGGTTTAGCGAAGGAGGACGACCGCATCACCTTAGTTAAATTAGGGTCTCATTAATTGAGCACAATCCATTAACTTGTTAGTGGATTAGTGGAGTCGAGTGTTAGGGTAAAGTATTAGGGTTTAGAATCTTGAGCTTTCACATTGCATTCTTAGACTTAGGTTAATTCTTGTTTGTCACGATTACTTTGATTATGTACCTGCTCCGTTAGTATACGTAGGGATTCTTATCTTAAGCATCACCACCTCATATTTGAAAACACACCTTTTGTTACTTAGTTTAATTTTCCTTTTGCATTCGTAGGATAATTGAGTTTAGTTTAATTAATCTTTCAAAAATCCAAAAATAATACACTCATATTAACTACGACGCGTAGATCTTCAGGGATCTATTCGCATATACACTATCCCGTGGGTTCGATAATACTTGGCCATTATACTTACTCTTACTACAGTGAACCCGTCCGCTTGCGGGTAAGCGACTAGTAGAAGTTAGTAAAATCGCTTCAAGTCAAGCGGCGGCTAGGGTTTGGGTGGATGAACAAGCGAGAGAGAGAGATGTTCAAAGTGGAACATTCGAGAGAAAGAGAGAATCGTGGCAACTGATGAGAGATTAGAGATGTTTGGTGGGTAGGTTGATTAATTGAAGTGGGTAGGTTAATTAATTGGGCTGGTTAGATTAGGATGTTAATTTAGCTGGTTAAATTAGTAATGTGGGCCCATAATAGAATAAAATAGGTTAAAATATAAAGGGAAATGAATAGTGTTATTCCAAATAAGGAATTGTCATACTTTTCGGGGACGAACAAATAAGGCAAGTGCATGTACTTTTGGGGGACGGAGGGAGTATATTTTTCTCTGCTTTGGTGATTGTGTATTGGCTTGTGGATAATTATTTGTCCGTGGATCCTTAGACAGGCCAGTTCGAGAACAGAACAGACACAACTCTTCTCTGGATTTTGAAGTGTCTTTGGTCTTGCCTTCTGTATTCAAGATCGTGTGGAACAAGTTATCAAACACATTCTTCTCTATATGCATCACATACAAGTTGTGTCGAATCAACAATTTGCTCCAGTAAGGCAAGTCCCAAAAGATACTCCTTTATTTCCATCCACCCTTGATACGTTTATTGTGCTCCATTGCACCCTCCTCAATGGTCTTCATCAAATCAGTGACTGTAACCTCATACAACAACGACTCACCTGAAATAATTTATATATGGTTAGTCATATTTATATGAGACTGATAGATAACATAAGTACTGTTTCAGATTCATACCTTTTCGAATTCGTGGTCTTGGTCGACCTACTGCATGTTTACCCTTAAGGAAGTGTACTTTGTCCTTTCGGAAGGGATGATCAGCAGATAGAAACTTCTGATGGTTGTCGAACCATGACACATTTTTACTTAACGGAAGATAGAACGCATCAGATCCATCCATACAATACGGGCATGCTTGTTTTCTAACAGTTGACCAACCAGACAACATAGAAATGCTGGAAAGTCGCTAATTGTCCACAAAACTGCAGCACGCATCGTGAAGTTCAACTTCCGATGCACATCGTACGACTCCACTCCCGTATGCCACAGAGATAACAACTCTTTAATGAGTGGCTGAAGATACACATCCAACTTATGCTTAGGGTTCTGTGGACCAGGTACCAAGATAGTAAGAAAGATATGTTGTGGCTTCATGCACAACCAAGGCGGTAGATTGTACGGAGTTAACAACACATGCCACAATGAATACTTCTTTCCGTGCATTCCAAATGGAGCAAAATCGTCCGTGCACAAACCCAGCATCACATTTCTCTTCTCTCTCGCAAAATCTGTAAACTCTCTGTCAAAATATCTCCATGCCTCCGAGTCTGCCGGATGCCGCATCTCTCTAGATTCTGGATCAGAACACTGATCAGCATGCCATGTCATGTTTTTAGCAGTGACACTAGACTGATACAATCTCTCCAAACGAGGAGTGATAGGAAGGTAATACATCAACTTAAATGCCTTTAGCTTTTTTTTCTTATTGTCCTTCTTACGACCAGATGGTTTGTACCTGGGGTGGCCGCACATCCTGCACTGATCAATGCTCTCATCCTGATCTCAAAACAACATGCAACCGTTTGTACAACAATCAATCTTCTACAACGGTAGACCCATCTCCTTCAATAACCTTTTGTTTTGATAGAAATTTTCAGGCACAGTGTTCTCTTTAGGTAGGGTCTTTTTGAACAATTTTGCAAATTGATTGAAGATTTTTTTACTGACTTTGCCTTCGGATTTGATGGACAACATTTGCACATTGAATGACAACTGCATCTCGGTATCACAGTCAGGAAATAACTTTTAATCAGTGGTTGTTAGCATCTCAAAAAATATCTTCGACCGATGACTTGGTTTCTCCTCCATAGCTGTGTGACCACCCAACACAGATTCATTAACAATCATATGGTACCTATAGGCTTCATCCACCTCCTCCAAAGGTGGTCCGAACTGAGTAAATGGAACATGGGCCTCCTCCATGGGTGGTTCCTCCTGAGTATATGGACCATGACTTGAACCACCAATCTCAAATCGTTCATCAATGCTCCACTGAGTATAAAAGTTTTCAAGTGTGTCGTTATCAATATTTCAACGCTCTTCACCATGACTGGTCCAATTGTAGTAGCGGGGAACAAAATCAACCCTAAAAAGATGAGCTTTAACATCATCAATGCTTAAGTATTTCATATTCCTGTATTTTCTTCCATTACACAGGCATCTAAGCTGATTGAAACGATCAAGACAGTGTGGATGATAATATGCAAACTCAATAAATTCTTCAATTTTACGGTAAAATTGACTGTTCATGCCCCCTCATATCATACGAGGCATTGAGTACATCCAACCACAATCTGAAAATTCCACCTGTTTCAAATTAATAGTAAACCATAATTATAAAAAAAATGGCAGATTTTCGACTGTAAACAAATATATATATCCATCAAATATAATAAACTAACCAAATACAACATATTAATTAATTCAAAAAAAATTGGGCAGAGTTTTGACTATAAATAGACATTATCCATATTTATTTTTCACATAAATCCAACATAACAATCATATATACTAAATCACTACTATACATTTAAGCATGCATATTAAAAACTTACCAAAAAATGAAAATATATACAACAAAAGAATTAAACGGTAAAAGTGTGAAAACGTACAGTAAAGTTGAAACAACGAGCACAGTGTGATATAGGACCAGTCGATTGCTACCACCACTTCAAAAAGACCTTCGTCGTAGATTAAACGGACGAAAAATGAGTTTAAAAGAGTTTTTTTCGTAGAAAATTATGAATGAACACGAGCGGAATTTGTTATGTAATAAACATTTAACGACCGCCTAGAATGGACTAGCGACCGTCTAAGGCGGTCGCTAAACAACGGACCAAAACCGGGTCATTATTGTCCACCTGCCCACTTCGGGATTCGTGATTAGCGACCGTCTTAGACGGTCGCTAAATTTGGTTCCATAATAGCGACCGATATCGGTCGCAAATCACCATAATGCAACATCGTCGAACCACAACGGTTAAGGCGGTCGCTAAAATCGGTCTCAAATTAGCGACCAATGTCCATGGCGGTCACTAATCACAATCTTTTTTACCATTTCGGTCCGTCGGTCCTAAATCGGTCGCTAATCACTCAATTCAGCGATCGATTTGGAGGCGGTCGCTAATATCGGTCGTAAAAATATGAGTTTTTATAGTGGCACTCTCTTGTGAAATATTTCACATGTAAAATATACCTACAATAGATAAATATTAAAAAAATCGAGGGTTAGGTCGCTCCATGTCAAAATTCGCGGACCCTAAGCGGATCAAACTGTTTTTAAAAAAATAACACAAAGCTTATTTCAAGATTTACGCTCCCAGGTTGTGTTACTATATGAGTAAATGTGTATTACTGTAAGGCAAAATGTGTGTTACTAGTCCTTAAAAATAGATTTTTGTACTTTAAAATAACAATAAGGACAAATATATATTTTTACAAGAACAAATATGTATTTTTAAATTTATTCCTCATCCCTTTAAATTTAGATTTATTGTTTCATACATTAATACACATTTTCTCCAACTATAACATACATTTGCTCTAATATTAACACACTTTTGCTCCAACATTAACACACATTTGTAGTAACACACAATTACTCGAAATGCTCTAACATCAACATACATTTGTTCCACCAGTACACACATTTATTGTAACATTAATACTCATTTGCTCTAATAGTAACACATATTTGTAGTAACACACATTTACTGTAACATTAACACACATTTGCAGTATCACATATTTAGTCTAACATTACTGCACATTTGCTCCAATAATAACACATATTTATAGTAGCACACATTTACTCTAATATTAACACACATTTGCAGTAACACATATTTACTCTAACATCAACACACATTTGCTCCAACAGTGATACACATTTACTCTAACATTAACACACATTTGCTTCAACAGTAACACACATTTGCTTTTACAGTAACATATGATTGTTCTTATGGTAACACTACCTAGGAGGGTGCTTTTATGTATTTGTGCAAATACATCTTTATTCATTGAGTAAGACATTTGTGTTATTATAATAATACACTTTTCGCTACCTTATGTGTGTTATTGTATGGAAAAATAATTATTTTTCTAAAAATAAATAAATATTTGTGAAAATCAATATTTGAATAGATAGTAACATACATTCTGCTCTTATATTGTATGAAAAAATATTTATTGCAGTAAAAAACACAAAAATTGGTGAAAAAACAATATTTAGTCTAATAGTAACACACATTTTGCCCTTCGGTAACATGCAGTTGCCCATATACTAACACAAATTGGGAGCGAAAATCCTAGAATTATACTTGCACGAGATTTTGAGAAAAATCCATCAGACCCAACCCGGCCAAGATCCTCTATTTTTTCAATATGGGTTATTCTACGGATCCTATATCCGTAGAATATTTCATATAAGAATTTGTCATTTCAAATTAATTAAAGTCAGACTGAAACCCAGAACTATCCCCCTCCTCCTCCTCATTCTCCTCCTCCTCCTCAGGTACTGACGGTAGTAGTGACTCTACACACCTTGGATGAGACCAACATCATCCACCTATCAACGCCCTCTATTCGTTTCCTCTCCTTCTCTCTCTGCTTCCTCGTCTTATTCATTTGCTTACGCACAGCGTGCAGTTGTCACTCTAGGTCGCTATTGGGATGAGAGCCCATGGAAGCCAAAGAGGACGAGCTCGACCCACGAGATCGGAGGATGGTTTTACCGAAACAATTTAACCTAATGAGCCTCCCCTTAGGCTTGATGTACTAGGGATATAACTGGTTCTGAACGTTAACCGGAGCCTCTATGAGGGGGCATAGGGTTCAACCCAGACGCCTTATCCTGATCAATAGGAGGTTGAGACTGAGTTTGGGAGGCGACTTCCTATGCAAATTAATTATAATTTAATTAATAAATGTATTTAGAAATTTAGAATAATAATTTTATTATAATTTAGTTAGTAGACTTACGTGGATCTCGGTGGTGCAATCGTAGCTAGATTTTCCAGTCTCCTCGACGAGCAGGCAAACTTCAATCTCTCAAAATGAGAGGGTACGTGCCCATGGTCCCGCTCCTATGACAAACCAAATATATTAATTAACATATTATAATCAACTATTATAAAAATTAATAAATATTAAACAATTAAAACTTACAAATTTCAGTATGTGCTCGAACACAAACCTTGAACCAGTCCAATATCTGGCAACGCCTTCTCCATCCGGGTCACGCGTTCTTCACAGACTTGTCCCATAACTCAGCACTACTTCAGTGCTCCATGAAGGCATCCCACACCGACTGTCGTTGTCCTTCCCTATATCATAAGTCATCCCGTTACGCAACCACTTCCTCCTCATATTATACAAGATATTTTTTACTGATCGATGGCTTTATTACAGAAGATGCAGTACATCTTGTCATCGTGTTCCTCTGCCCAGACACACTTTTTATGCAATTACATTTAAATATAAATATCGATTTTATATAAATATCAATTTTTATATAATTATATAAATAAGTAAAAATTAATAAGCGATGTATTTATATACCTTAAACTCTTCAAATTAGTCCCGCTTTTTACGCTTAGAGACGAGACGCCATTTGTAACCGCCCAGCTCGCTCCACGGCTTTTGATGGCAATACTCAACTCGTGAGCACCTTCGTGACCGGAACAAAACTGTGACATTAAAACTTCAAAGTAAGTAATATAATTTAGTATTAAAAGATTATTTAGTAAAAAAATATTAAAAGACTTACAAGCCTCCCTCGGGCCAAAAGGAAATCCTATTGTCAACAACCGGATGCTGGTGGGAGGAGGATGAGCACTCATGAGCCTGGTGTGAGGAGGAGGAGCCAGCAGGAGGCTGTGAAGAGGTCTGCTATAGAGGCCTCGGTCGCTCTACCGAATCGACCCAGGGTCTTAGCGAATCATTTTGTCTCTTCTGATGTCTATCCTCTTGATCTCTCGAGGGCTCACTGTTTTGTACGCTCATCTATAACAAAAATCAATCATATTAAAATCAAACTACTAAACTAAGAGCAATCAACAAATATTATTCGAACTACTAAACTAAAACTGATCAACTAATATTATTCAAACCATTAAACTAAAATCAATCCACTTATAATATTATTCAAACCACTAAACTAAAATTAATTAAACTAAAATCAACCAACTTATAATATTATTCAAACCACTAAACTAAAATCAATCAACTTGTAATATTATTCTAACCACTAAACTTAAATCAATCAACAAATATGTTGGTCCCATTTTTTTCATTCACAAACAAAGACAATATGGGAAATTAGGAGAAATTTTTGTTTTAACACTGATGTTATGCAAGTCAGTAAAGCAATAAAGAACACAACAATGTAAAGTGGTTCGGAGGCTCAAGCTCCTACATCCACTGCCTGATTTAACAGGAAATCCACTACCCGGGATTCTTGTTTTTAACGTGCCAAGGTGCACTCACAACTGGACTCACACCCCTCCGCGGAGCTGCCTCTCGAACTGGCCTCACATCCCTCTTCACTCAGGGACTGCCTCTCCTCACCTCACTGCAACACCTAACACTATTCTGGAAAGGGTTTAGTTTGGTTTGGTTCTCTCCAACTAGGTGAGATTTTCCCTTACATGGTTTTAGCCTTTAAGCTAAGGTTGGGAAAATCTCTCTAAGCTTAGGATGTATATGATGAGCTCGAGTATACAAACTGGAACACTCAAATATGACTATGAAGAACTCAGGTCAGTGTTCTTGATGGAGATGGTGCCTCCTTATGCCTCCCTTGAAACGCACCACTCTCACATCAACTCCTTGCTTATTCACAAATGAAGCTTGAGTTTGTATTTATAGTGTGGATTTGAATGTTACCGTTGGAGAGAGTAACATTCAAATCCAGACTATCTCTGGAGTGAAATTCTCCTTTTCAGTAAAGTATGGCCTTTGTCAGCTTTTGTCAGATTTGCTGCCTTGACTTGATTGGTCCACGTGGACTGAGTCCAACGGCTCTTTTGTTCAGGGTACTTGATCAGGGTAGTCCTAACTTCAGGTGACTTCTCTTCAGCTGACTTGAAGTCCTCTTAGGATACTTTTCTTCAGTAGACTTGAGGTCTTCTTAGGAACTTTCATTGGACTTGAAGTCTACTCACTGGACTTCCTTCATTGGACTTTAAGTCTACTCAGGAGAGTTTCTCAGTAGACTTTCTCAGTAGACTTCCTTCATTGGACTTTAAGTCTACTCAGGAGAGTTGACATAAGGCAAATTGTCAGCCTCTCATTCCTCAGTAGCCTGACTCCTTCAGGATCTACTCGGCACAACACTGATCCTCATGACCATGCTCTTCACTGAGTAGTCCACTGACCAGCTTAGAAAGTCAGGTTTATACTCAGTGGGACTTCCTTCAGGACGGTCTTCAGGTCTTCAGGGGACTTGAGTTTGTTTCCTCTTGGATGGCTTCTGACTTCTTCAGGTTTATGAGTCCGCTGAGTTCCCCCTCAACAGAGTACCTGTAAACTGAAAACAAACTATCCTAACCTGAACCTTTACAAGACAATCCTGACCGCACACATCCTATTACAAGTCGTTTTGGAAAATCATCAAAACTAAATATCCCAACAAAATATTATTCAAACCATTAAAGTAAAATCAATCAACTAATATTATTCATTTCAAACTACTAAACTAAAATTAATCAACTAACATTGTTCATACTAAAATGGTATTAATATTCAATCATACTAAAACGGTACTAAAATTCAATCAACTAATATTTCAGACAAAACATTACTAATACTCAATCATACAATTCTAGAATATAATAATCATACTAAAACTATACTAAAATTTAATCATAATAAATATTAATACTCAATCATTATACTAATACAGTATCACAATCAATCATGCTTAATCATATATACTAAAAAATATTCAATTCTAAATTATACTAATAATCATACCAAAACTCAATCATATGCAATGAACTACCAATACATGCTTCAAAATCAAATTTTAAACGGTAAAAATGAATAAAACTTATGTTTAATGTGTAGAAGATGGTGAAGTGAGCACTTTAATCGGGACAGATCGACTTTCCGATAACGACACTCTCCTTCTCCAACGATTTCTCTCTATTTTCTCTGCCTTCCCTCTCTCTTTTTGTTCGAGCACAAAGACTGATGCCTAAATAGGAAAACAATTAGCAACGAACACGATTCTTCGATAATCTAACCGTCTTTACAACCAAACGACACCATTTCACTGGATTAGTGATGCACTTTCTGTCGCTATATATGATTTTAAAATTAGCGACCAACATTTTTGTCGCTACTCCTGTCAGCCATTATAAGTGGCACCACTTCCTAAAAGGTCACGGTTAATGGGTCGGTTTAGTGACGACAAATACCCATCGTTAATGTTAATTTGAATTTAACGACAAATTTTTCATTGCTAATCATGGCGGTTAAGATGAAGTTCGAAGGTTTTCTTATTAGCGACGACCAGTCAGGCGCTAATTTTGAAGAAATTAGCGACATATATCTATTTTCATCACAAAGCTTTGCAAATTTGACAACTTGCCTGTATACGTCGCTAATCACTAAAATTAGAGACATATTTCCTTTCCGTCAGAAATTTATGTCGCTAAAATGCAAGTTTTTTTGTACTGTGTTGATGGATGGCAATATATTATATGAAAATAATTCACGATAAGTTTATCATTAAACTATATTAAAGTATCGATAAAACTATATTAAAGTATCGAAATTCTCACCAGGAGTATCATTAATCTGGATCGGTGGTATTATATTGTAATTGTTGTAATTTTTCTTGAACACAGATTAATGATATTCCCGATGAAATTATCAATACTCCTGGTCAAATATTTGATACTTTAAAATAATTTCATGATAAGTTTATCATGAACCATTTCACATAAAACTTATTCTTGATGGAAATATCAATATTGCATATAGATATTGCAAAAAAAAATAAAACAATGACGGAAACTTTATCAAAATTTTGAAAATTTTAACATAAGATTTCTAGAATTATTGCTATTATGCATATGTTCCATGTGAAATGGTAAAATTTTAGTCTTTTAACTAACTACAGCAGATAACAGGTTCTGAAGTGATCGTATCATGTGAGACAATATAGGGATGGCAACGGGGCGGGTCTGACGGGTTTGGTCAATCCCAAGACCCGCCCCGCCAAAATTTAGCAGACTCAGACCCGCCCTGGAACCCTCCGGGTCCAACCCGCTCCGCCCCATTTAATTTGAAATTAATTTTTAAATATAAGATATATAACTTTTACATTCGAAAAATCAAATTTAAACATGTATTTGCTTAAAATAATATTTAATATTCATCTAATACTTAAAAATAATATATAATCGATATATTAATAAATTTATATACATTGATTTGAATATAAGTCCATATATATGCATATAAATACATAAAATAATATTAATATATTATGAGGCGGGTTCGTGGGAGTCCTATAAAAATCACGAGCCACCCCGAACCCACTTGACCTCATTCCATCGGGATAACAAACCAACAAAAGGTGTTCAGGAAAAGAATTTCTGCTCTACTCCACAACTACTTAGTTTCACTAACTAATTAAGATTGATAAAAAAAAAAAAAATTGTGATAATCGATCCTAATCAAAGCAGGAAAAAGATAGACAAAACGAGCAATTCTCACCAGCTAAATCATCCCCCATGATGTTCAAGACGTCTAATACATTAAGCACAACAAAATCGAGACTAGAAAACAAACATAGGCGGTACGCCATCATGTGGAAAATCGACAAAAATGCCTTACAAGTGCTTGACCATATATACAACTACTGTACAAACTACTGGCTTTAATGCACTGACACAACACTTGGAAACATATACCAAAACCTCAAGGGAAGCAAATCGGTAATACAAGCATGAATCATATTTCAAGAATTTTGCAAATTTACCTACAATACCCATCAGAGGCAACTACAAACGAGAGAACGTAGAATAAGGCTTCTTCACTCTTTCACGACCTCCCCCGTGACACTGCACTCTCACGCTGATTGCGGAAGTGACTGAGAAGCTGTTGAGCCTGGTTTAGATACGCAAACGAGCTCAAAACAACGATATTGTTACTTCATTTAAGCTAAATATGTCAACAATTGTCAAATAAGCAAATGCATAATGCAGCAACAGATACCTGAACTATCAACTTTTGTTTCGATAGGTCCCTAAACTATTTTTTTTATTTGAAAACTCATTCAAGTATGGAAATTTTATTTCACGAGCTCCATCAAGACGAGTATTAATGTAATTTGTTTATTCGGCTTAACGGTCCCAACAAATAATGTATGTGCTAATTTTAAATTAATCTATGTGTTTTTTGCAAGTCATTTTAACCCTAATTCATCAAGTGACTTGTAATGGCCAGCGAAGAATTTTTTTTTTTAATATATTTAAATTAAATAAAGTTGATATGTACATTAATTAACGGAGCTATCGAAACAATAGTGATTGTTTAGGGGCCTTTTGATCCGTTATGTCATAATCAAAGCCATAACTTAAAACAGTCAATGCCATACCTTTTCCTTAGCTCTAGGGGTCCCACATTGAGACAATGCTACGAGAGGTGGAACGGCTCCTTCTTGCAACACACTCCGACAATATTTAGAGCTATTAATGCACATTTGCAAAAGTATAGAAGCAGCATTTTCTTTTCCTCTTTGAGACCCCGTATCAACAATCTCAACGAGTAACGGAATGCCCCCTTCTCGAGCAATAGCCGTGCATCCTTCCGTGATAGTAGACAAATTCGCAAGAAGAGCTACGGCTTTATCAACCATCTCAGACGTGGGGTCCATTAACCCCACCAAATGCTTCACCGCTCCTGCTTGAACTATACGAGCCTTATTTTCATGAAAAATAGATAAATTAAATAAGGCTGTTGCAGCATCTTTCTTTCCTCTCGTAGTTCCCGATCCTAAAAGGTCAACCAAAGGTTTGACTGCCCCGGATCGGCCAATTTTTATCCTGTACTCGTCTAAAAGAGAGATGCTAAAGAGAGCAGCTGCTGCATTCGCTTTGGCCCCTGCATTTCCAGTTCTCAGGACATGAATAAGTGGGTCCAGGGCACCTTCTGCCGCAATCCTGGCCTTGATTTCAGCGTTTATAGATAAATTAAGGAGAGCAGTTACCGCATGTTCTTGAGTAAGCTCAACATCTGAGTGTAGGAGAGAAATTAAGGGGGCAATAGCCCCACATTCACCTATAATCACTCGGTTTTCCGTGTTGTACTTGGCAAGAAACCGTAGTTCCTTAGCAGCTGCAGTTTGTGTTTCCATTGAATCACACTTTAAGCCGTTGATGAGGCTTTCTACATGGGAGGTAGAAGTCAACTCCTCATAGTTTGTAGGACTGTGGTTTCCATTTATAGAAAGTTTGTTAGGTACGGACGGGGAACCAGATTTGGTAGCATCTGATTTATCGATAACATTATCCCGACTAGTCGAGATTCTAGAAATTTCAGTTTCTGAAGCGGGGTAATCAATGCTGGATACAGCACTCGATTCGGATTCACTCCTGCTGTGAACATATGAATGCTCCGGGGAAGACTGATCGAACTTATAGGTCTCCCCTCTGGAAATGTGGGACCCTTTCTCACCGGCCTTCTGAGCCTCAAAACCATGTCCAACTTCAACTGCGGATCTAGAAGCAGAATCACCACTTTGTAGAGGATGTTGATGATCGTCTTTGAAAGGGCTACTGGAGAGTTTTACGTTGTTTTCACTGCACCAGTTTGTAATGAGAGCTCTAACTGTATGATTTGGAATGAGATTTTTATGTGAAAGCTTGTAATGGGTTTTGGGGCATCTCTCTAGCCCATTATCCAACCATTTCTGAATGACAGCTCGTTCAAACGTTTGGCCCGAAGAAACAATCACGGGATCTGACATCAGTTCCAAAGATAATGGACAGAGAAAATGTGATGGAATCCGGATACCATTAACAGCTTTAAATTTCTCGGTACTAACCATATAATCCTTAATATGAGACGTAAGGTCTAAACTTTGGGAGATTTGACGTAAATACCCTTCTGCATTGCTATCTTCAGCTTTCTGTTTCTCCTTTTCTAGTGCAATGTGCTCATTCAGAAGATCTCGACTTGATGTCAAATATAAGGACTCAACGATCTCCGTAAGAGGTTCATCGGGAATTTTTGCATCTTTTTGGCTTTCAAGAATCTCTTCAACGTGATTTGATAGCTGACCTAGCTTCAGTTTCTCAGACTCTTGCACACAGAGCTAAACATAATACAGAATATTATGTTAGATATTCTTTCAATATCGTCAGATTGATAGTAACAAAGAGCTGGAAATATACTTGCTCTGTATAGAAAGAAGCAAGCATAGATATACATGGGAAAATCCAGCTAACGAGTTTGAAATAGAAAATGCCAGCAATGGATCCTTACTTGAGCTTTAGATAGGCTCGAAGAAGTTGGTGATGATTCAAATAATCTGCAAAGGATGCAACATAACTGAACTGAGGAGGTCTGGATCTTCAGGAACAGTGGCTTACTTTGCAGTACCTGATAACATATTGGAGAACCAAAAAGAAAAAATCATGAGCGGACTAAACAATTAAAACCTTTAAACATCTCTAAATTCAATTAGAAAATCTTAAGGGGGCGCTTGGTTCAAAAATTCAACGAGAATGTTAATGAGAATGAGTAAAAGATGATTAAATCATTACCTCATTTTGATTAACTACCTTCCCTCGTATAATCATTTCTTTCACCTATTCCTCAACCAACAATCATTTTTTATCCTCACTCGTATTCCAAAATTAGAGCAAAACGCCAACAATGTAACAATCATTCTCTGGGTAGTTTACAAAGTCAGTCTATTATTAAAGGTCTCCTATGATTAATGCATCAGTTTAATGGGATTTTTTCATTATATAAATGAGGAAGAATAAAGCCATTTTGCAAGCAGGAGTTACTCACACAAAGTATCTTGCTCATTCTTGGAGACCATTTCTCAAGGAACTCTCTGGCCTCGTTAATGGCTATATCTAACACTTCGCATTCTTTAAGCAAAGCTTCATCCTGAGGGGCTTCTTGATTGGAAACATCATCAAGCACTGGTTTTATTTGCTTCAACAAAGACACGATATCTCGGTAATCTTTCTCAGCTGGCATCTTATTTGACACACGACATGTTACCAGATGAATGAACCGAGAAATACTGTTAACGAGGCATCTTAATGGTGTCAAGTCCATTGACCAGTTTGAATGAGGCCAGAAATGAACTAATCAAGCTGAAAATGACAGATAGGCATTAGAATTTATATAATGTTAACAGAAAAATGACTCGTTATTTAGCTCAGAAAATCGCTATATGGAACTCAAAAGTCAACAATTAGAGAATGCTATAATATGAGAGTGGAAACGACAACAATAAACAAGAGTTTATTGGCTCATAAACGAATTGGGTATTGAAAATTCAGGTTAGCTGGCATCAAAAGGTTAGGTAAATGTGAGAAATAAGAGATGAACAAGTCAATTATTTCAACTATGAACTATGCTAAACTAGGAAAGCAATTTATTTCCTTGCTAAATCAAGAAGAAAAACAAAAAGATCCTCAATAGAACTAGATAAGCTAAATTAGTAGCACATGCCCTCAAAAGCATTCTCAAATGTTATTTTTCTCACTTCCTACACGCCTAAATAAAGCCAAATTCATCAAGAAACAAATACACTTGATTAGTCATCGGCTTATAAGGGAAAAGGCATAATCATTAGACCCAAACCCACAAAAAAGAAGGGAAAATTTCTTCATAATTTCTCTGCAAAAAAGGTGATTATAGCCAGTTTATACTCTGAAAATGGAAACATATTCAAGAAAAAAGATCATACATATTTATTACTTCACCAAAAAAGCAAATGTCGCTTAATCAAGAAAACTAGAGTAAATCCCTCGAAATGGAATTGAATTGGGAATTCACCTCGATTGAACAAAGGAGGCGAGCAATTCAGATCTTGATGACGGGCCCAAAAACGAATTCGGGCTTTATAATAAAAAACCCATGATCTTTGATCAATTACTCAGCTGCAAAATCCCAAGAAAAATGATAATCTCTGGCCGTCGTCACAAGAATTGTTGCCAACCCTCTTCCCCGTGCTTCATTTTGGAAGAGAAATATTAAAAAAAATGGGATCGAAAAAAGA
This sequence comes from Ballota nigra, assembly GCA_947034835.1. NCBI lineage: Eukaryota > Viridiplantae > Streptophyta > Magnoliopsida > Lamiales > Lamiaceae > Ballota > Ballota nigra. The sequence goes on from OX344727.1 coordinate 31,502,616, forward strand.
GAGAAGAGGAATACGTGGGGCCCGCTTTATAGCTGCAAATCTGTTGGTGTGGGGAGAACAAATTAATGAAATGATTATGAATTCGTTGTCAGTATTAAAACGGGAAATGATTAGAAATGTGTAATCATGATTAGATGGAGCTTTGTAAAAGTTTTTAATGAAGTGAATGATATATCCAAGCCAAGGAGATTTTTTTTTTTCAGACAAATTCCATTATGTGTCTGTTTGTCTCACGAATTGACGAATTCGTCCTCGTCCAATGAGGAAACAGGAATCAAGTGTAAAATAAAGAGAGGATTTATTTAGAAATTAAACAAAGAGAAGTTTGTAAGTGATAATGACGATATTTTAGAATTCTTATAATTTAATCCATTCTTTTACTCCCTCCGCAATATAATTAGGCAGAATTTTCTGTTTGATATATCCAATATAGGTAGGCATAAGCCAAAAAGGCAAAGTTTTATTTTATCTTCACGTTCATTAATAATCATTTTATTTATAAATATATATTTTTAATACCTTCCATCATATCTATATCATACATAAACAACTAATATTTCTTGAAATCGTGTAAAAGATTATTTGCTCCCTAAACTTAGACGGAGAGAGTGTTTTCTTTCATAGATTATTTGTTAGTTACATCACTCATCATATCATAAATTGTAATAAAAAATTGTGCACTAGTTATACAATGTAACTGATAGAGCTGTCATGTTTAAAAAAAAAAAAAACTAATATTATATAAAATTGAATATTAATTTGTACGGTGCAATTTGTATATAATTTTTTTCAACTATAATAGATAAAAGATAGTTCATTATAAAAATTTGAAGATTGTGATTCAATCAAAAACAAAATAAGTCAAAATGTCTTGAATTTATTTTCAATTTACTTTAAAATAGGTTTTTTTTTAATAATAAAAATTTACATGAGACGATTGCATATGTGAAGTGGGCTTCCATCACATTTATAGTATGAGTCTGACTAAATATCCCTCCATAATTGGTAAATACACGTATAATCTTTTTAATAAAAAAATTTATAATAAAAATACTTTAATGCCCTTAGTAATAAAACTCAGACCCTCTAATATACTCCATACCCAATCTCAGTCAAAGAGTAACATGAAAAAATAATAATCCTCCCCCTTCTTTCCAAGGTAAAAAGCAGTCAACCAAATTTATGAGTCTAAACTCTAAACACCAACAATATTACATAATATAATGGAGATTGGCATTTGACATTCAGCCAAAATTATTCGAAAATTATTATTAGATTCGACCAACAAAAAACTGAAGATGGTTCAGCTCTCAAGACTGGTCTATCAAGACAGAAATAGAAGAGATGGGGATGGACGATTAGGCTATGGTCGTCCATGATGCGCTGTAGTAGCTTGCTTGCACGGTTCCCTTGCGTGCTTGGAGATCTTAGCATTCGCTGGGAGAGTATTTTCTTCTTAATTTAGCTCAGGTTTGCAGTCGTAATAATCAAATTGTTGTCAGAATCCATCATCTTCTTCGATTTTCTCTACTTCTCACAACAAAATTGTTGCTTAATTCTTTATAAGAAGGTTTGAAGGATTGGGGTTGAAGAGAGTGGGGATTGCTACTCGTTTATGCTGAGATTGGACAGGGTGTATTAGTAAGATTGAGATTTATTACTGAGGTTATTATAGTATTTTCATTATGAGAATTTTTTTTATTAGAAAACATATATAAAGATTAAATGTGTATCTAGCAATTTCGGAGGAATATTTAGCCGGCCCCCATTTATTATTGTATAATATATGCCTTATAATAACCCTATCAAACTAAATTTTAAAGCAAAATAAAATGTAAATATTAAAATAGAAATTTTTTTCTCATAAATAAAATTGTTTCACTCAATTTTTTCATTTATTATTAAAAAGATGATAATGAGATGGGAATAATAGGAATCGATGTAGTCAACGAAAAAACGTAAAGGTCAAATTAGAAAATGGTCAGTTACAAAAAAAGTTATAATATTTGTCAGAATATATGATTTTTAATTTTTTACTAAATAAGATTGTTTACACCGAACAATTATAATTGTCAGTGAAAACAAATTAAATTGTTCAAAAATATATTTGAGTTGCACGGTGCATAATACAGACTTGTTTGTTTTGGGATTCATACGGACAGGATTAGGACTTTCCGGCCCCCGCCCCATTCTAGTTAGAGATGTAACATCCTGTTTTTACATCTCATTCTTCATCCACACATATAATACCTATTTTCTCTCACTTACACTCTATTTCCTACTTTTCTCTCACTTACACTTTTTTTCCTACTTTTCTCTTACACATCCTACTTTACTTTTACACATAATTTGATATAAAGTAAAATCTCACCGTACTAAAATCTCAAAACAAACACACACTTTTATTATCATCCAAGACTTTACATCTTGTGGGCGTAAAGTCATGACTTCACACGCCCACCTAAATCCCGAAACAAACAATAAATAAATAAATTTTGAATTTTTTATTAAATAAATTGCTTCTAATTAAAAATACTTCTCCCAAATAAACTTTGGGCTTAGTGTGTTGAGTTGTTTTCTTTTTTTCTTTTTCTTTTTTTTGGACGCATTAGTGTATTGAGCTTTAGATCCTCATGTAAAGTTTGAATGGCTTTCATCTTCGTAGTTCGTGCCATAGTCCATTTTCTTTGATAAGCCTTTATTTTCCTTAATAATAGCAATAAATTAGATACTAGTCCGTACTAAACAAGGCGTAATAAAAAAGTAAATAAGTTGACCTCAAGTTTGAATTGCAACCATTGTCGGCTACATATTCTTAAGGTTGTTTACATATATTAGGTTGCAGTGATAATCAATGATAGACCAACCCTAGTTTGGTGGTGGGAAAAGTGAAAGATAAAATAAGATAGTATTAATAAAAACATAATGATAAATAAAGTAGAAATGAGTTGGCCCGAACTACCGAGCATAGGGAGTCTGTCACATATTTTAGTGACAAACAATTATAGCCTCTATTGTGTCAATCAAATCTTGTTTAAAAGTGATCTCTGATGCAAGAATTTTTAAAAATTGACCAGTATACACTATCGGATACACGGGATATGAGTGTTGGTGCGATTCGCACCCGATACATCACGCGGTGTATTCAATAAATTTTTATTTATTTTTTCATTTCGAATACACATATTCCCCTCCAAGGATACGAGAGAAATACGCGAATCGAATACATATTGCAAAATTTATTCATTTCTTGGATTTTTTTGTAATATTTTAAAACTTAATATTAAAATGTAAATCACTAAATATATTAGTCAACAAGCAAATCAAACAATACATCATCCAACCAATTATTTCAATTTCTTAATTCTTATATAATTAAATGATTTGGGGAAATTTCTAGGTTATATATGTTTTCTAATTTTCTAATAATTATTCAATTTTTTTAAGGATAATGACGAGGCCTACTAGTGATAACGATAATGATAATGCTATTAATGTGAGTTGGCCTTTGTGGAAATATGTAGATTGAAACTTTTATTATGACTTATGTAAGTTAATGATATTTAATTTTTAATTATTATTTTGTTGCTTATTTAAATAAAATTTATCTATATTTTTAGTTTATTACATGTATTATATATAATAAAATAAATATAAATAGATGTATCCTTGTCGAATCATATCCTAGAATTTTTATATCCTCACACCCGTATCGTATCGCTCCCGCACCCTGCACCCTGCATCCGCACCCCTGCAACATAGAGAGTGATACTTTGTCCATCTCTCAACTTGTGTAATGATACCTCAAAAATTAGTCTGGTTTGTTTGCACAATTTTTAATGCGACTCATTAAAAAAATTACTTTATTCATAAATGTATTATAAATACCACATAATATCATCTGACTATGATGCACAAATTCTTCTAAAATCACCATAATGAAGAATCGGGTTCGCATTCGCCCCCTAAAAAAGATGAGATTCTTGAAACCGCATATCTGATTCTCCACTTGACAAATCCAGCTAATGTATACTCGAATCCTCCAAATGAATGTTACTTGTTAGACATTAAATATGTTATTTCAATTAGAATTTTGTAACGTAATATAATTTAAGTTGATAATATGACATTCGTTTTAAATTGAATTCACAATTATGATATATATATATATTGGACCTATGAAATTTGAACTGATATTTTGTTACTTAGCTATACTATATTATTGAATATGCTTACATTTTGGATTAGAGAAAATGTAAATTACATATATTTAATTTACAATTTTTTTTAAAAAAATTATATGTTTTTTTAAGTATTATATAAATAAAATATAAATAAATAGACGTATTCTCGACTAATCGCACTCAACAATTTTTAAAATTTCATATTAGCAAACTCGTATTGTATCATACCCACACTCAAGCCCCGTACCGCGCAACATAGTCCTCCAACTTTCGAGGACCAACTTCTATGACATTGGTGAAATGAATGAATATGCCCTCACTAAATCCGGGGTTTTTTTACTCTATGAAAATCAACATAGTCAAGGTATCTGAAATCTTGGGCGACTTTGTGGCTTCTTAGTGAATTTTATCTTCTGATGGATCATGAGCAACTAAAAATAGCTTATGATGAAACCTTACTTACATTACTAGTTTTAGGAAAATAATATTCCCTTTTTTTCCCTTATTTTTGCCATGGAAAAATTCTCTGCAACCAAGTATCGAGCCATCAAAAAATTCATTTGGGTCCATTCGAATTTCATCAAAATTTCTATTTCCTAATTTTTGCCAACACACGAGCAGGGAAGAGTTGGAACTCTCTTGATTGTCTTATTTTAGGGTTAATTCAGTTTTATTTTTAAAACTAGAGTTAACTTAATTAGTACTCCAACTATCCAACCATAAGTTTCCATGTTGGGATTTCGCACAATTTAAGAAATATTAATATAACATGTGATGCAGTTGTAACACCTCAAATAATTTAGAATAAATTAATATTTAAATATAATAGTAAAATAGAATAAGAAAACGTATTTAGATATACTAAAAAAAATTATTATTGATTAGTATGATATTGTTTGAAATTTGTGTGTATTATTTGCTCAATTTTATAGGCTTTCGTGCATTTAATTATACTATAAATTGACTAATTGTGGTTAATTGTCGAGAAATGTGGTATGTTGTTTTTTTTTTTGTAGCAAATTGATGATTTTTGGAAGCAAGACAGGAGTTTAAAATTAATTAAAATCATTAAATAATAAAACTATGTGATGAATGTTGCAAAGAGGACTGCAACAAAAAAAAAAAGGATTGAGTCAATTAGAGTTCGAGAGCTCAAGTTATAAAAAACAAACTCAAAAGTTGAAAAAGATGTGAAATTTAGTCTTGCTCGACAATAACATGCTCGACCAAGTTGCTTGGGCAACACACAAATATTTATGATAGAGAGGCTTTCTGGATGGTGTTCGACCAAAACGTGCTCGAGTAATCCTGCTCGATCGAGCAAATTTTCAGGCCAAAAGTGTTAACACACTTTTCATGTCATGCTCAACCAAAACATGCTTGAGTAGACTTGCTCGATTATGCAACCAAAAATGACCACAAACTCAATTTTGACCTAGGGACACGTGCCATGATTGTGGAGAAGGGTATAAATACCCTATTTTTGGAATTTTGAAGATAGCAACCATTAGAGAGATTTTTAGGGAGATTCCAAGTGATATTTCTTCATTCGTTATTCAGTCCATAGTTTAGCTTAGATTTGATTAGGTTACAATGTTAATTTGAGTTTTAATATCATTTCAAATCAATTTCAAGAAAAATTTGGGGCTCTATTCAAGGTTGTAGCTAAACTCTTCTCCAAAGAGGTAATACCTTACATTTATAGCAATTTCTTTGTTTATTTTATTATGGATTTAGTTATTCTTGTCATTTTTTCCACGGTTCATAAATTTTGGCCATAGGCTAATATCCTGATGCTTTGAGTGTTTGATTTATGATGAATATTGATGTGATTATGTTCTTATAACTTTAAAAGTTTATGAAATTGGTATTCTAGCTTTTATTGATGTGTTTATATCTTGATTAAGTTAGTTGATTGAATTTAGTAACTCTTGTTTGGTAAATTTATTCTTTAATGAGAGTTGGGTGTTGGTTGATTGAACTAGTTGTGAAGGAATATTTAGTTGATTGATTGGGTTCTAATAGTAGGCTACGTAACCAAGAGAGAGTAGACAACTTAGATCATCATTGATAGACACTAGGTACTTAAACTAGAATGTTTGGGTATTTAGTGAAGGGAGAATTCTAGAGATGCATTGTGTGTTTTAGGATATTCACTATTCTAGGAACTTTTAGTAATTAATTAGCCTCTAGTCAGCACTATTGATCACCTTAGACTCAAAAGGATAAGTCTTCAAATATACCGTGGTAGCCGTTAGTCTAAATATCAATGAAATATCACATGAAAGGTTACAATGGCATGAGTAGCATTAATTGAAATTATAATGATGACACCCGAAACATTACTCTCACACTTGCACTTCACACTGAAGTTAGTTAAATTTAGTTTTTTTAATTAACTTTAGTTTACTTTAGTTCATTTACGAATTTTCAAATTTACTTAAAAACAGGACAAACTATTATAACTATGACAACACACAATTTTGGGGATCCATCGTATTCCTAGGTCCTTGGACGAAAACTAATTGGTCGTATACTTGCTCTACTATATAGCATATGATTTTGGGTCATGTTTAATTGTATTAGAAAAAGTACAAAACTTCAAAAAAGTTAATTATAAAATTAATATTTATTTAGATATACTAAAATATTAGCTTCTCAATAGGGATGCCTAGTTAGTGTTTGTAAACTCTATTTTATGAATAGATTATAATTCATTTTGGAGAAGTAGTGGGGGTTGCTTTTGGATTATGAAAATTAATTCTTGGTGGGTCATGTATAATTTGTTCCTCTAATTTTGTAAATTGAATTAATTAAGTGGTCTTTTTTCAAACACTCTCCACTACTAAAATCACATCATTTTATAACACTCCTCACTTTTAATTTTACTACAATAATCACTTAACATCAATTTTAACTTTGCAATAGAGTTTCAAAACATATCCCTATTAATTCCAAAATATATCCTCTCTTATCTATTGAAAGATCTCTAAATTTCATATCTATCTTGAAGATATTCTTTCTCCAAGTAAATTTTTTTTAGTAGGTTTTATATGAAAATGATTCATGATAAACTTATCATGAAACTTTTTTAAAGTTGTAAAGAGAAAAAAAATTAATTTAATTTCACCGTGAATTGGTGATTGATTTCCACTCTATTATATAGGAGATTACAACAACCTTTACAAGGAAATATAGATTACATCAAATCTACAAGATACACAAAATATTTACAAAATGCAAATTGATCTCAAATTCAGAATATTCATAGTCGCTAGAATATTCTCTATTACCCCCCCCCCCCAAACTATGTGTGAGATTCTCATCAACAAGTAGCTTGGATCGAAGAAACTCATAGGTGGAATGAGCTAGACTCTTTGTGAAGATATCGACGACTTGAAGTTCAGAAGGAACATATCTTGTTTCTAGCTTCTGACATGCTACAATCTCGCTGATGAAATGACAATCAATGTCAATATGCTTGACGCGTTTATGAGCAATATGGTTTTGACTTAAGAACAATGCACGCTTTTTATCACATAGCAGCATAGGTCGCGAAGGGGGAAGTGCACGCGGTTCATGAAGTAAGTGAGTAAGTCAGAGCATCTATTTAGCAGCATTAGCGAGTGCACAATATTCAAACTCACAGCTCGAAAGAGCAACTGTCGGTTGTTTCTTGGCGCACCAGGAAACTAAGTTATCGCCTAGGTAAAGGGAATAACCATAAGTAGATCAGCGTGAATCCATACACCTGGCTCAATCAGCATCAAAATAGCCAAGAATAGAGTAATCCGAGAAGGGTGAGAATGCCAAACCATAGAGAAATTGTTCCCTTTACATAGCGAAGGATTCGCTTGACAGCCAAAATATGTTCAGTGGTTGGGGACTGAAGGAACTGGCTGACATGATTAACTGCGTAGGGTTGGAAATAGACCGAGTTGAGCTAGATTTATCGTTGAACGGCATGGGCCTGCTATTTAATCTTTGGGCCTAAGCCTGACCTGTTAACTGTCATAGGCTTCTTTCAGAGCCTTGGCCTGAGCCTGGCCTGAAAGCCTTTTAGGGGCCTTTTAATCATGTTTACAAAATTATATTCAATAATTATATTATTATTAAATTATAACAATTAACACTTTAAATCTTAAAATGAAGAATAAAAGCAATTTACCAAAGGATTATCAAATAATAGCATAATAACTAATTCAAATAGTATATTAATTTATATTTAGCAATATTCTTACATATATATATGTTAGTCCCGGTTCAAGACTGATGATGGGGGGGGGGGAATACACGTATACCAATTTTTCAAATTAAAACCTTGTTGAGTCCCCTTTACTCAGAGTGATAAAGAATAGAGAGCTGATAATCTCCCCACTGACTACACTTAGTGCGGGTCAGTTGGCTGACTATCAGTTCGAGTTCAGTGCAGAAATGCGTGAGCCCTGATAGTTTAAAGTCTTGTTTAGTTTGCTTTCTGAAAAACTTGATTACTCAATTCTGAAATAGTGATTAGTAGGGCAGTGCTCTAGTTTGATGATCAGGCTGATTGATTCAGCTTGATAAAACCAAATGCAATGAATGAACAAGTAAAATGACAAGTAAGCACAATATCAAAGCAGTAAGAACACAGGGAGTTTAACGTGGTTCAGAGACTCAAGCTCCTACGTCCACGACCTGATTTAACAGGAAATCCACTCAAGGGATTCTTGTTTTTAACGTGCCAAGGTGCACCAAGATCAGCTACCTTACTGACCTACACAAACTCCTCCAACTAACTCACTAACTAAACTTACTAACAACAAACCTAAGTTAGGGTTTTGGTTTCAGTTTGGATTCCAACTAGGTTGTGATTATCCTTACAAGACAAATCTATGCTAAGGATTGGATAATCACTCTAAGCTTAAGATATTGCTAATACGCTCTTAGAATACAGAATAACTCTCAGTAACTAAAAAACACTTGGGAAATTTAACTGGTTTCGAGTGCTTCTTCTAGAGACTGAATGCTTTGAATGCTTGAGAGTTTGAGTAATTTCTGGCTTGGAAATTTCCCGTAACCTTGAATGGGTTCAAGGCCTTTTGTATTTATAGGTGATTTGAAAACTATCTGTTGGAAGAGATAGCCTTCTGGTCATCTATGTAGAGTTGCTCAAACGGATATATTTTCCATGCATCAGCCGTCCTTGCATGGATTAGGTAACTTGTATTTAATGCACCATTTAATGCTTGCCCATTGAACATGCAGTCTGAAGTCAGTCTTCATGTCAGGTTCCGTACGTGCGTGTCCTTCCCGAATTGGTCCACGTCATCAGGTTGGTGAGAATGTCAGAACTTATTCCTGAACTTCAGGCTTGTCTTATTAAGTTCTTTTTGTCTCGAGCACAACGGTCTTGTCCTGATGCTGACATTCCTTTTGTATTGCTTGGCTCTACTCCAAATCTTTTCCATAAACTCAGTGTCATCCTGTTCCCTTCAGGACTGAGTTAGTAATGACTTCAGGGTCATACTCTTCATCACTGAAGCTTATTCAGCCAGCTTAGAAGACTGCCATAAGCTCAGGATGATGCTCTTCGTCTTCAGGCTCTTAGTCTTGATTGTCATCAGTAAGTTCTCCTCTCACTGAGTACCTTTAAAGTGTAAAATGACAAAGTACAAAGCCTAACCAAGACTAGCCTGACTAAGACAAACTAAGGCAACTCATCTTTTCAGGGGCTTTGGGATCTTAATCAAAACTGACAATGTCCCAACAATTTCCCCCTTTTTTATGATGCTAAAATACTGAAAAGATCCTCAAAACATTTAGAGAAAATATAATTTCCTATCTATAAGATAAGTCAGTATTAGAGCAATTCTTGATAAAGTACAGAATTTAAATAGCAGTAAAAAAGACAATGAGTTTTTGTCTGTGGGCAAAGTAATAGATTTCATTGAATGATATGGAAATGGTTACAATGAATCTAATCTATTACAAGGAAGGGATGTGAATCACTAGACTAATCTCATCTCAGGCTCGAGTCCATAACCAGCATAGACTCTAACCTTCAATTCGTCAACTCTCTTAACCTGATTCACATAACCTTCAGCTTTTGCAATCTTCAACACTTCAGTCATTATGGCCTTCGTATCATGCTTTCCAGTCCCAGGTACGAGAGGGGGTGGTCGTGTAACGAACTCAGGAGCTTTCACTTGAACTTGAGCTGCTTCAGCCTCCTCCAAGATCTTTTGGATCAACTCAGGATGATTGTCCATCATGTAGTCAGTGAAGTGGGTATTGATGTCTTCGGAGTCGCCCCACTTCTTCACCACGTACCATAACTTAACAAATGCATCCCTTGCATCAGCCCAGAACTCTTTTAATGCCTCTAAGATGAACTCATCGACATAAGCTTCCCTCTGACTTGATTCCGGTCTTCTGACCTGTAGTATTGTTAACTTTCTTGCTGTTGGCCTCTTCCTGTACTTCCTAGGCTCAGGCTTCGCCTTCTTTCTCCTAAGCAAACTGATCATTGCATCGTCAAGTTCTCGTTGTTGCATATCAGTCAGATCAGTCAGCTTCTCCACCTTCCTCTCCAAGATGTGCATTTTCTCCTTTTGAGCAATATCAGCCCTGCGCTCAGCCTCAGATTTCTCGGAAGGAGTTCCCCATGCCTCAGCGCATAACTCCGCCACTGTCTCCACAGAGTAAGTGATTGGATTTTTCCTAGTATGAACTTGGGGTGACTTCTGAGTTGCCTCAGCCGGTTTGGAAAGTTGGAGATCCTTAGAAGGTTCATTAGCCTTTGCCCTCTTTGCAGCCTCAGCCCTTAGCTTTGCAGCTTCGGACGCATTTTCAGCCTCAGCCGCTGCCAGCCTTGCTGACTTTTTCACTCTGAGCACATTCCCCGCAGGGTTTGCCTCAGGATCAGCCTCAACCGTTTCACTACGGTTGACTGCCTCAGATACCTCAGGGCGGGATCTTTTCTTTTTATTTTCCCCCTTTTTGGCATCATCATTGGTCTGGGATGGGAGTGCTTCTGCTCCACTGTTGATCATGAAGGAGGTTAAAGATTGGACTTCCAGAACGCCCTCCTTCAGCATCTTCACTCCCGTCGCAATCCCCGTGCCTGCATAAGAGACTGAACTGATAGCAGCTTTCAACTTGTTTTCAAAGATCTCCATGTTGAGTTGGAGACTTTGTTCAGCCTTGGTGATCCTCTCTTCCACCTTCAAGAACTCGCCGCTGACCCTGCTAGCTTCAGCCAGTGTCTTTGCTGACTCTTCAGTGGCCTTAGCCAAAACATTAGCAACAGTCTGAGAGGTCTGAGCTAACCTCCCTGACTCCAGCTCCAGTTTGGACGCTGAGTCATTCATGGCCTGAGTGAAGAGCGCTCCAGCCTGAACCACAAGCCTCTCCACTGCCTGATTAAGCTTTTCTTCTCTGAGAGAGTCCCTCTCCTCAAGTTGCTTGAGAGTCTGGCTTAGCATTTTCTTTGTACGCTTTCTCTCACTCCTCACTGACTTGGCCATGTTAGTCATTGTCCTCTTCAATAAAATCAGCTCCTTGTTTGCAAGGGTGTTGTATGCTGACTTCGTCCACCTGATGTGCTTAGCCAGGGCCTTGACTTCTTCCTCCTTCTCAGCGCGTAGCTTCATCACTTCCTCATGAAGCTCAGCTAGATTCTCTGTAGTCTTTTCTTTCTTCACTTCGACTATGCTAGAGAATTCAGCGCGTCCGACCCCAGTGATAAGCACATCTTCATCTTCATCAACAACCTCGTTAGTGGCAGGCTATTTTCCCTTGTCAGCCCCTGCATCCTCAGTCCCCTCTTCAGGGTGCACTGAAGGCAGTTGTGGAGTGGTCATAGCCGCCTGCTCAGGCTCAGCTAAGCCGGCTCGAACTTTGGGAACTTGTCCCTCAGAACTAGGAGACTCCTTTGACGCCTCAACATCATCTTCCTTTGTCTCAGGACAGGGAATCCCTTCATCGACAGATGTCTCATCGGCGGCTGAGATGTTCTCAACATCCCCAGCCATTGGTCCACCCTTGGCACCAATGTCTTTATCACCTTCCCCCTGAGTCTGAGACTCAGGGATCATAAGATCCACCTCTCTCGTTGTCTCCTCCACAGCCTTCTCCACTGCCCCATCCTGGGCATCTTCTTCATCATCATCCTTATCCTCCTCTCCATCAAATCGGATATCAGCCTCCGTTCTAAACATCCTGTCAGCCACCAGCTGCTTCAGATTTTCGAAATTCAAGAGTTGAAGCCAGCTGGTGAGCCCAAAGAAGGTACACAGCCTTGCTTCCTCAGTCTCTCAATGCTCCCAGCCACGAGCATCCACCAACATATGTTGCTCCTGCATGTTAGACTGTTTAAAATCCACCCATACTTTCAGCTCCACAATATTAGCAAGAAGCTCCTTGTATCTGTTCAGCCCGGGCCAACACTTAGCTGCCCACTCCGTGGCATTCCCCCTTAGATTGTTCTCCAGAATGTTACCCACCAAGTTATCATCCAACTCCTCCCCCTCCTGCATCTCAAGGAAATCATCATGTTCAGTTGACAAGGATTTGGGGCAATCTTTGGGGTTGGGGTAACTGGGAAAATCTTCAGGGTTAGCGATAGTTGGGTCTGAGGACTGGTCAGGCTCATGAATGGGTGAGGTTGTTGGCTCTGACTCAGTTGGGTTAGGAAGGTTGTCAGTGGGAGTGTTTATGGTTGTTGGGGTGTGGGGCCAGGGTTGGTTTGTGGGGTTGGTTCAGGGTGTTTGGGTGATTGGGTAGGGTTGATCTCAGGCTGCAAGATCTCAGCCATCTCGATCGTTGATCTCACCACCTCCAAGTCAGAGGCTCGGGGAGAGCTTGACTCCTCCCTCTCACTAATCTCAGGCAGGCCCTTTGCTGGGGACTTTTTGGGTCCCTTCCGCAATCTCTTCAGGGGCCTCCTGCCTTGCTCCTTCTCCTTCCCGACATCATCGTCAGTTCCCTCAGCCTCAGATTCGGCTCTCTTGGGACCTGACTCAGTCCCTTGCTTGGTGCACTTCCCTGACAGCACCACCCTTACCTTCTTCTTCTTCTCCACCTCCTCTACTACCGGCTGAGCCTCAACACGCTCAGGGGCAATCTCCTCTTCCGCCTCATTTCTCCTTTCAAAGAGCTCATCCACCTTTTCAATGAGGCTGGTTGCCACCTTCCTGGCCTTCCCAGCTGGCTTTTTAACCTGGCACTTTGCCTTAGCATTGGGATCAGTCAGCCCTAGCATTGAGTAAGTGTCACTCAGAGAAGTAAACATTGCCTTCTTAGAGGAAAGGCTGTCCTCCATGTCAAAGGTGTACCCATGGAAGGCGTGAGCAATCAGGATGGACATCCTTGTTCCAAAGGGAAGGATTGCACTGACAGAAATATGCTTCTTGTCATCATCCCTCTTCAGTTTGTCCAGCCCAGCCTGACTGATTTGATCAAGGAAGAACTGCTCCCAGTTTGCCTCCACGCCGTCAACAATAGCTCCCATGATCCTCAGCTTGGGCAGGCTCAGCTGCTCATGTGAGCCTATGGATCCTATCACCACCTTCGACACTAAGTCCACAAGAGCCCTGTACTCAGACTCAAGGAGCTCTTGTTCTGACGTGCTCTAAATTCAGATGAGCCCATTTTCGTCCATTTTCCCAAGAGTTCTCCTTCAGAATTCTCTTTGTAAACCCTGGGGTTGATGTCTGAGGATGGCAACTTATAGACTTCTTTGACCACCCTTCTTAAGTCAATATCGATTTCCTCCGTATTGTAAAAGGGCTCGCCCTCATCGTCCTTCTCTCCCGTCGGCTTCAGAACCGTTACCCTGGTAAAATGTTCCCCCTTTCACACAAACAGGTTGAAGTAGGCTTCCACGACTGCTTTCGGAAGCACAGAGATTGGGCGCATGGTGAAATATGTTTCCAACCCAACTTTGGAGATCCAGTTGAAAACTGGTTTGATCTCCTCAACATTAAGACAAATACCTTCCATGGAGATGACTTGCTCCATGTGTACCAGTCTGTTGTCGACAACATCCTCAAATTTATCTGTTGTCCAGTTAGAATTTAGGCATGCCATTGATTTTGAAAGAGATTTTTCAAAAAACTGTGAGTGTTTGAGCAAGAGGAAACTCAGTGTGCAAGAGTACTTTGTGTTTGCCTAAAAACCTCAAATGACATTCTTGATTGATTAGAACAAGTCAGTTACTCAGACATGGGGTTGAGATTAATTCCCGAATTCAAAAGGTTTTGAAATGAAGGGCCAGGATTAATCTCAGCATCAATCAATAACCCATGTCAGTCATATTTCGTATAAAACGGACACGTATATGAAAAAGTAACTGAAGCATTAAATGCACCGCTGCGCGTGGGTTTAAATATGAAAAAGCACGCTTTTAATGAAAATGGAATGCATTTAATAAAGATTTTCAGGACGAAGGACTCAGAGAGACGCTTGAAATTCACCCAGGTCAGTATAGAACTCATACATGTCAGGGAGACATTGTAGCACCCTGATACCTTGTTGAGTCGAGTCTGGCCTGAGTTCCCCCTAAACTCTATACTGACTGCTCTCCCGGATCTAAGAGTCCTAACTCCACTGACAGTTCCATAAACCTTGCTTCAGCCAAAGGCTTGGTCAAGATGCAGCTCTCTGCATGTCAGTGTGAATTTTCTCCATCATAATATCCTTTTTCTCCACATGATCTCAAATGAAGTGATGCCTAATATCCACATGCTTGCACCTTGTGTGAAGCACTGAGTTCTGAGTAATTGTTATAGCACTATTGTTGTCACAATAGATTGGAACCTCATTAGCAACCACTTGGTAGTCCCTCAATTGTTGCCTCAACCATAAAATCTGAGCACAACAACTACCTGCAGCCATATACTCAGCCTCAGTTGTGGATGTTGCAACTGAATTCTGCTTCTTACTAAACCACGAGATCAACTTACTTCCCAAAAACTGACATGTCCCTGAGGTTGATTTCCTATCAATCCTACAACCTCCATAATCTGCATCTGAATAACCCGCAGTTCTAAGTTGTCATTTGAAGGATACCATAGTCTCATACTGACTGTCCTCTTCAAATACTTAAGTATCCTCTTAGCAGCCTCCAAATGACTTCTTTTGGGATCAGACTGATACCTAGCACACACACCAACTGCAAACGTAAAGCCAGGCCTACTTGCAGTCAGGTACAACAAAGAACCTATCAGCCCTCGATACTCAGTCTGATTTACTGAAGTCCCTTCAGTATCAGGATCCATCTTCCAATTTGTGTTCATAGGGATCCTGGCTGGATTGCTGTTCTGAACACCAAACTTATGAATCAAGTCTCTTGTATACTTGGCCTTATTAATGAAGATACCTTGATCAGTCTGCTTGACCTGCAATCCTAAAAAGAAGTTCATCTCTCCCATCATTGACATCTCAAATTTATCAGTCATCAACTTAGAGAATTTCTCACAGAGCTGATGATTTGGTGATCCGAATATTATGTCATCCACATATATCTGGACCAAGAGAATGTCATCACCTTCAGTGATCCTGAACAAAGTCCTATCCACAGTTCCCTTCTTGAACTCATGGTCTGTCAGGAATTGAGAGAGGGTATCATACCAAGCTCTTGGTGCTTGCTTAAGTCCATAGAGTGCTTTCTTCAAATGGTATACTCTATCTCCAACCTCAAACCCGGGAGGTTGTTCAACATATACCTCTTCATTGAGTACACCATTCAGGAAGACACTCTTGACATCCATTTGATACACCTTAAACTTCTTGTATGTTGCATAAGCAAGGAACAACCTGATAGCTTCCAACATAGCCACTGGAGCAAAAGTTTCATCATAGTCTATCCCTTCAGACTGACAATATCCCTTTGCCACCAGTCTAGCCTTGTTCCTTACCACAACACCATTCTCATCCTTCTTTTTCTTAAAGACCCACTTAGTGCCAATAACACCTTGGTGCCTAGGTCTATCTACCAGTTCCCAAACCTGATTCCTTGTGAACTGATTCAACTCCTCTTGCATGGCTATGATCCAGTTCGAGTCAGTGAGTGCTTCTTCAATGTTCTGAGGCTCTTGCTCAGAGAGAAAGCAACAGAACAATGCGTTCTCACCATGAAACCGTCTAGTCCTGACTCCCTCAGTTGGATCACCAATGACTTGATCAATGGGATGATCTTCTAGCCATGTTCTCTTTCCTGGAGTTGTTCCCTAAGTACCTGCAATGTTAGTGTCTACATGCTCATAAAATTCAGAAAATTGAACAGAAGGGGATGAACCTGAGTCTATACCAAAGGGATTAACAAGCTCAATGTCAGAGACATTGATTCCCCCTTGATGAGGTGACTCAGGAGCCGTCACAACTGCGACCACATCTTCATAGACGGTATTTACCTCAGGTTGAGCCTGTCCCTCAGTCTGAGGCTCAACTATCCCTGATGTGCTGGGCTTAGGAGTGGCACTTGGTTCATCATCCTGATCATCGTCATCATCCCATCTTGGAATTGGCACAATTTTGACCTTTGGATCAGGTTGATTATTTAAGCTCAGCCTTGTCACTCTCCTAGTGATCTCCTCAGTGTCAGGATTCAACATTCTACAACATGTGGTGATTCTTCCACAACTAGGGTCCTACAATTGTAAACCCTGAATGCTTTACTGACTTCAGAATATCCTAAGAATATTCCTTCGTCAGATTTACTATCAAATGCTTTCAATTGGGTCTTCCCATTGTTGAGGATGAAGCACTTACAACCAAATACATGAAAGTAAGAGATACGCGGCTTCCTCTTATTCCATGTTTCATGTGGGGTTTATGCATGTTGTTTTTTCAGCATGGATCTGTTTTGAGTGTAGCATGCAGTGTTGATTGCCTCAGCCCAGAATTTCTTGGGTAATCCTGACTCAGCCAACATGGTCCTGGCAGCTTCCTTCAGTGTCTTGTTCCTCCTTTCAGCGACACCATTCTGTTGCGGGGTTCTAGCTGCAGAAGTCTCATGAGCTATACTAAGTTCATTACAAAGGTCAAACATATATGAATTTATAAATTCAGTACCCTTTTCAGATCTGATCTTAATAATGGACTGATTCTTCTCATTGCTGAGCCTTCTGAGCAACTCGGGAAGCTTCACTTGTGTTTCCTTCTTATTCAACAAGAAAATAACCCAAGTATATCTAGAATAATCCTCAATAACCACAAGGGTATATTTCCTACCATTCATACTCACAGGTGTTATGGGACCAAATAAATCCATGTGCAAGAGCTGAAGAATCCTGTCAGTGGAATGGGAAGCCTTCTCTTTGAATGACGCTCTGACCTGCTTCCCTTTCTGACAAGCTTTGCACACATGATCTTTGCTAAAAACTTCATTAGGTAGACCTTCAACAAGTGATTTTCTAGAAATTTTGTTAAGAATCTTGAAGTTCAGGTGGTTTAATCGTTTATGCCATAACCAACTGAGCTCTAGAGAGCTTTTAGCAAAAAAATAGGTATTAGGAATAGTGCTTCTCCAATCAGCGAGATAAACGTTACCTTTCCTGATACCTGATAGAAGCACTTGTGTTGATTTGTCCTTGACTAAACATATATTCGATTAGAATTCAACACTGAAACCTTTGTCACAGAACTGACTTACTGACAATAGGTTGTGCCTCAGTCCTTCCACAAAGGACACATTTTCCACTCTGATTGTACCTATGATCAAGACATCAAAACCCTTAGTAACACCTTTTGAGTTATCACCAAAGGTTACATGTGGAACATCTTTAGCTTGAAATTCTTGGAGAAGACTCTTCATTCCAGTCATATGCCTTGAGCATCTACTGTCTAGGTACCAAACAACTTTGTTTGAATTTCCTCTCCTCTTGTTGTGATCCACAGCCACCTGCAAGCAAATCAGGCTTTAGGTACCCATTGGGTGTTGGGTCCTATCGTGTCAGCTGTACCCTTCGGGATCCAGACTTGCTTAACAACCCTGATTACCTCAGAGTGGTAAATCTATCTCCCTGAAACATCAACATACACAACTTTCTTCTTCTTTGCCTGAGAGGAAGATGGTGTATGAGTGCTAGACTTAGGCTTCACAGGAGCCTGAGTGGGTGCCTTTTGGGCTGGCCTCCTGTTCTTCCTAGGTCTGGGTGCAGCAGGTCATGGGCCTTGTTCTTGATAAGGGCCCTGTGTTCTATTCCCCCTAGTCAAGTGAGGGAATGAAAAACAGTTAAAGGCCTCAGGATGCCAAAACCACGGGGGTTTCATCATGTTTGGCCTTCCCTGTTGGTATTGCCTAGCATGATGGTACCCTCGCTGACCAGTCTGAGGGCTCTGGACCTGAGTCTTCCTCTGCTTTCGCTGAGGCTTTCCCTGGCCTGAGCTTTCAGGGACCTCATTTGGTTGCTTTGCCTTTCCCTTGGGTTTTGGCTTAGCAACCTTGGGGGCAACCCTGACTGAGTCAACAGTTTCCTTGCCCTTATTAGTTTGACGGGCCTGAAGTACAACCTTTGGTGCACTTTGGGCTACCTGAACAAATACCCTCTCAGTGTTGCTCCCTGAAGCAACATGAGTCTGACCTTGTGAGGATTTCTTTGGAACATAACCAAGTCCCTTTTTCTCATTCCCAAGCATCTGATTGCTATTTATTTCCTCTCTAGCCACTGAGGATTTATTCATTGATGCAACCTTTTGCTTGAGTGAGTCCTCGCTCTTTTTCAGGATTTCATATCTCGCAAAGAGGTCATCAAACTTACGCTTAAGTACTTTCAGTTCTTCCTTCCTGACCAACTCTTCATCAGCGAGTTCCTTCAAAATCTTCTCTCTTGGGAGACGCTCAGCATTGATCAAATCAATTTCCTGAGTTAGTCTCACAATCTGAGCAGATTCTTTAAGATCGGACTGAGTAAGCTGATCATTCAGGCTCTGGACCTCAGTACTTAATTTCTTGTTCTCTTATACCAAGAAGATATTAGTTTCCTGCAATCTGGAGAAATCAACCATCAATTGATCCAGGCAGATTTGAAGGTTCATTTCTCTGACTGACTCTGAGCTAAGCTCAGGATTTTGACCAGTGTAGGAACCACATACAAAGTTAGATGTTACCTCAGGTTCCTCCTTGCCATAAGGCAAACATCATCGTACTCTCGTCAGAAAAGAGTTCAGGCGACCTCTCCTCAGGACCATCCGAGTCAGTTGTATCCTCAGCGAGCATGGCTCTCTGGTCAGCAAGTCTCTGGTCTCTCTTGGCCCTCCTGACCTCTCTTTCCCTTGCACTCAGCTTCGGACAATCATACTGATAGTGCCCGCTCTTGTTACAGTTGTAACATGTTGGTTGCTCATCTCCTCTTTCTTTCCTGGGTTCAGGGTTCCTCCTTGAGTCAGGTTCCCTCTATCTTGATGAGTTTTCTGTCTTCCCTGAGTGCTTATCATCATGAGTACGTCTCTGTTCATCTCTACGATCGGGCTTTGGATCTGAATATCTTCTTTCATCGCCAAGATCTCTCCTTTGGTCGGTGTTTCTCCTTTCCTCATATCTCCTCGAGCTTTGGTGGGTTCCTTCAGGTTTCCTGTCATGTGAGTCCTGATAAAATTTCTTATAACGACCAAACCTGGAATTAAGCTTCTCAAAGCGTCTGGCCATCAGGCTGTACTCCTCAGCAAGCCCTTCCTTGCTCATCTCCATCAGTGACTTTGATGAAGACTCAACAGGTTCAGACCTGGCTTTGAACGCCACACTTTTCTCAGGAGTTTTCTCTTTTTCTTCCTCTTCTGGCTGAACTTTCTTCTTTCTCTTGTTAAGATCAAATTCTAGTGCTTTGAGCTCTGAAAAAAGTAAAGCAGAAGTTATGTTACTCATATCCTGAGTGTTCTTAAGCATAATTACACTGTTGTCCCATCTCTCAGGAAGGGCATTCGGGATCTTTGAAGCAACATCTCTCTTAGGGACATCCTTGTCCAGCATCACCAACTCATTCATCAACTTGATGAATCTTGACTCCATCTGATCGATAGTCTCATCAGGTAGCATCTCGAACGCCTCGAATTTCTGAATGGCAATATTTCTCTTATTCTCCTTTATCTTTTCTGACCCCTCGCACATCCTGGTCAGCTCATCCCAAACCTCCTTTGCCGTCTTTAAATTCATCAGCCTTGCTGACTTCTCGAAAGGCACCGTATGTAAGATAATGTTCCTGGCCACGTTGTTCAGTCCAACCATCTTGATCTCATCATTGGTCATGTCTTTCCTTTCTTTAGGAACCTGTACATTGATCTCAAGATGTTCATATCCCAGTCCTCTGACATTAGGGATAGTGATCTTAATCGGTCCTTCCCTGAGAACACGCGGCATTTGGTCATGGATGGCATCAAGATGCGCTTCTAGTCTGAACTTCCAATAGACAAAGTTAGATACAGAGAATTTAGGTAATGAAGCTTCAAGTCTCCTCGAAGTCATGATGATACAAGTTTTATGAAAAGCAAACTCAGATCTGTTCAGTGACCACCAACAGTTTCTCCTCTGAAACTATTAGTATTCAAAGTCAGTGGTCTTTTGAACCACTGCTCTGATACCACTTGTTGGTCCCGGTTCAAGATAGATGAATACATGTATGGGGGGGAATACACGTATACCTATTTTTCAACTTAAAACCTTGCTGAGTCCCCTTTACACAGAGTGATAAAGAATAGAGAGCTGATAATCTCCCCACTGACTACACTTAGTGCGGGTCAGTTGGCTGACTATCAGTTCGAGTTCAGTGCGGAAATGCGTGAGCCCTGATAGTTTAAAGTCTTGTTTAGTTTGCTTTCTGAAAACTTGATTACTCAATTCTAAAATAGTGATTAGTAGGGCAGTGCTCTAGTTTGATGATCACGCTGATTGATTCAGCTTGATAAAACTAAATGCTATGAATGAACAAGTAAAATGACAAGTAAGCACAATATCAAAGCAGTAAGAACACAGGGATTTTAACGTGGTTCAGAGACTCAAGCTCCTATGTCCACGGCCTGATTTAACAGGAAATCCACTCAAGGGATTCTTGTTTTTACCGTGCCAAGGTGCACCAAGATCAGCTACCTTACTGACCTATACAAACTCCTCCAACTAACTCACTAACTAAACTTACTACCAACAAACCTAACTTAGGGTTTTAGTTTTAGTTTGGATTCAACCTATGTTGTGATTATCCTTACAAGACAAAGCTATGCTAAGGATTGGATAATCACTCTAAGTTTAAGATATTGCTAATACGCTCTTGGAATACAGAATAACTCTCAGTAACTAAGAAACACTTGGGAAATTTAACTGGTTTCGAGTGCTTCTTCTAGAGACTACTTTGAATGCTTGAGAGTTTGAGTAATTTCTGGCTTGGAAATTTCCCGTAACCTTGAATGGGTTCAAGACCTTCTGTATTTATAGGTGATTTGAAAACTATCTGTTGGAAGAGATAGCCTTATGGTCATCTATGTAGAGTTGCTCAAACGGACATATTTCCCATGCATCAGCCGTCCTTGCATGGATTAGGTAACTTGCATTTAATGCACCATTTAATGCTTGCCCGTTGAACATGCAGTCTGAAGTCAGTCTTCGTGTCAGGTTCCGTACGTGCGTGTCCTTCCCAGATTGGTCCACGTCATCAGGTTGGTGAGAATGTCAGAACTTATTCCTAGGCTTCAGTCTTGTCTTATTAAGTTCTTTTTGTCTCGAGCACAACGGTCTTGTCCTGACACTGACATTCCTTTTACATTGCTTGGCTCTATTCCAAGTCGTTCCCATAAACTCAGTGTCATCCTGTTCCCTTCAGGACTGAGTTAGTAATGACTTCAGGGTCATACTGTTGGTCCCGGTACAAGACTGAGGAATACGTGTATGGGGGGGGGGGGGGAAATATACGTATACCAATTTTTCAAACTTAAAACTGACTGAGTCCCCTTTACTCATAGTGGTAAAGAACTAGGAGCTGATAACACACCTACTGACTACACTTGGTGTGGGTCAGTTGGCTAACTATCAGTTCAAGTTCAGTGTGGAAATGTTTGAGCCCTGATAGTTTAAAGTCTTGTTTAGTTTGCTTTCTGAAAACTTGTTTTACTCAATTCTGAAAGGTGTTTAGTAAGGCAGTGCTCTTTTTGAGGATCAGGCTAATTGATTCAAGCCTGATAAACCGAATGCAATAAATGAGCAAGTAATATGGCAAGTATGCACAATATCAAAGCAATAAGAACACAAGGAATTTAACGTGGTTCAGAGGCTCAAGCTCCTACGTCCACGACCTGACTTAACAGGAAATCCACTCAAGGGATTCTTGTTTTTAACGTGCCAAGGTGCACCAAGACCAGCTAACCTCACTGATCTATACAAACTTCCTTACTAACACACTAACTGACTTACTCCCAACAAACCTAACTTAGGGTTTTGGTTTCAGTTTGGATTCCAACTAGGTTGAGATTATCCTCACAAGACAAGGCTATGCTAAGGATTGGATAATCTCTCTAAGCTTAAGAGAATGCTATTTAGCTCTTGGAATACAGAATAACTCTCAGTTGCTAAGAAACACTTGGGAAATTTAGATGGTTTCGAGTGCTTCTCTTAAAGGCTGAATGCTTTGAATGCTTGAGAGTTTGAGTAATTTCTGGCTTGGAAATTTCCCGTAACCTTGAATGGGTTCAAGGTCTTCTGTATTTATAGATGATTTGAAAAACTATCCGTTGGAGAGATAGCCTTTCTTGTCAACTATGTAGAGTGGCTTCAAACGGACATATCTTCATGCAGCAACCGTCCTTGCATGGATTTGGTAGTTGCATTAAATGCACATTAAATGCTTGCCCGTTGAATATGCAGTCTGAATTCAGTCTTCATATCAGGTTCCGTACGTGCGTGTCCTTCTCGGATTGGTCCACGTCATCAGGTTGGTGAGAATGTCAGAACTTATTCCTGAGCTTCAGGCTTGTCTCTTTAAGTTCATTTGTCTTGAGCTCACCGGTCTTGTCCTGTCGCTGAAATTCCTTTTGCATTGCTTGGCTCTACTCCAAGTCTTCCCATAAACTCAGTGACATCCTGTTCCCTTTAGGACTGAGTTAGTAATGACCTCAGGGTCATACTCTTCATCACTGGCACTTACTCAGCCAGCTTAGAGGACTGCCATAAGTTCAGGATGGTGCTCTTCGTCTTCAGGCTCTGAGTCTTGATTGTTACCAGTGAGTTCTCCTCTCACTGAGTACCTGTGAAGTGTAAAATGACTAAGTACAGATCCTAACCAAGACTAGCCTGACAAAGA